>JABTTQ020001851.1:0-668700 GCA_016081115.2 Rehmannia glutinosa | reverse complement strand
CAGTTACGTATTGTTTGATGTTTTTATCATCCTACCATTCTTTGATGATTCCAAAGGGGAGAAACAGGAAATTGGCTCGTTAGCCAAAAGTTAAGCTAATAAAAGCTCAGCAATAAAGTTATAAGCTGCGGCTTCCTAAAGCTAATATCTAGTCCACGGCTTGTATGGACTCAATTGCAAAAGATTATAAAAAGATTGCGGACAGTGAAAGCTTAAATGACGATGTTTATGGTGCATCCTATATAAGTTGTATAACTTTCAGGCTTCTACTTATGAAATATCTCTTAATATGCTCATAAACGGTGAGCTTTGTATGAAATGTTTTCAACTGATAGTTCACTCAGAAAAACCGGAAAATTTATTTGTTTTCAAAATTGTCCTCGAGTAAATTGTTTCTGCTTGTAATCATCAAAAAGGGGGGGAGTTTGTTAGATATATGTTTTTATCACGGTTTTGATGATTTTGTTCGTTTTATTCAAAATGAGTTTTTACAAACAATATCCCTAAATGTCAGTTTCAAATACTTCCGACCGCCTTAAAATGTTTTTACTATTTTCGAGTATTTTTTGGAGTTTATTTTCGAGTAAAATCGACAACACATTTGTTTCAAATCTAACGGCCGCCCATAGGCAAACCCGCACCTGAGCCGGGAGTTTTGAAACAGAACGGGACGTAAGAAAATTGGCAGGGCGAATTCTGCCGACTGTGGTCAACCGGTGAGGGCGACTGCACTGGGGCAGCCCTTTCTGCTTCGCCTTCTCTGCTTTTCTTCAACCCCAATCTCGGTCATAGTCACTTGACGGCCCCACTCCCCTTCGACCGTCCCCTCTCTGTGTTAAATTTGCTGAAATTCAATTTCAATCTTATCTCTCGCAATTTACCGGTCGCACTCTCTTGTTTATCAAAGAAACTATCCGCCGTATTTTCGCATGCCTTTTCCCTATTTTGTGGGATTGATTTCTGAGAATCTATTGATGATTTTAAACGGTTTCTTTTGTAGAAATCACCCCAACGAGGAGCCTATGTCCTGAAATGAAAGCCAAGTCCTCTCCTATAAATAGAGGCTTCATTCAAGCAACAAGATAAACACTCTACACAAGCAAAGAAAGAATCACAAACACTTTCATCTGGTCAGACATTAGCCTTAAAGACTTTCACTTGCACAAATTTGAGGTCAGTTTCACCTCTTGGGACATACTTGTACTCATATTGTATCAATCATTATCGAAGTTGTAATCTTGATTTTGGTCATCATTCAACACAAGACATCCTCGCGAGTATTCTGTGGTAAGAATACACTCGGGTGATCTAGCGATGTGTGCTCATGTCATGGGTAATCTTCAAGGTGCAGGTAAAGAGATTGTGGTAATCCCCTGGCGCGGTGTAAAGAGGTTGTGGTAATCCTCAGCGTGTTGTATTAATTTTTGCAAATTAATAAAATCTTTTTTCTTTTTGAAATCCATCCCTGATATATCAAAAATAGTAGACAGCCCTGGTGCTGGTCAAACTACTATAAATCACGTGTGCTATTTACTTTCCGCACTTAGCATTTCATCTTTGCTTAAGTTTTACAAAAGAGGGCAAAATTCAAAATCGGGATAATCTATTCACCCCCTCTAGATTATCTTAGCCACTGGGATTAACAAGACTTTCATTCTTATCTCACTAATTCATCGTATTAGGACAAATAGATCGTCCACTTTTTTTATTCAATCAAACAACCGGGTCGAGGAAAATTTGTTCCGATTCAAGAGTTGTGATAATTGTAGTAGTGCTTATGACATAGTTCCCAATAAAGACCATATACGCCTCCGCTTCAATGAGATTTTCCATCCTGAGATTGTGAATCTTCCATATAAGTACCGACTGAAAATCATCTTCTATCATATTTTCATAATCTTACTTGGCTTCATCGTATTTATTTGATGTATGTGCCAGTTTTTAAGCCGGGGAGTCATCATATTAGAACAACAATGACGACATATAATTCTTTTTTATAAAGATCTAATCGCACTGTAAATAAGTTTCCATCTTCGCAACAAAGCGTTCAAATGCTCCATTACTTAAGCGGTTTACGGAAAAGTAATATGAGACGGGATCGCTCATCTCATCACTTGGATCGAATTTTCGATTTCAAAAATCAGTGATCATTTAATTGTGTCGCATTTAAAGAATTTCCATAAGTTGTAAATTATTTTCGCACTTTGAAAGATGGATCATACTTTCTATGGAAATTAATTACGCGGAAAAATATACGTACCAAGACACAAATAAATACCACAAATCGCTTTCGATAATTGAATTTATATCACAAGAAGAATATTCAAAATGGTTTTTCAAGATTAAAACATACTCGAGTCAAATTCAAGTTTACTTCAACGCTAAGAGTGCTGAGTATTTGAACAAATTATTTTTGCAAAACTTTTTGTATTTCTTCCGGTTTTTTTAAAGATTCTTGAGTTGGTGGAAATAAGAAGGTCTGGATTCTTTTGAGCACCGCATGATTGCTATAAAAACTTTGAAGGGTATTTACCTTTCATTTTCCAACCATAAATATATAACCTTCTTGAGGTAATAGGCCGGATTGAGATTTTGCGGCAAATGTCTGGCATATTATATTTCCCTTTAATATTTTCTGAACGAGTATTTAGAAAACCACTCATTCAGCCTCATGAGTTATTTTTCTCGAACCCTTTGCCTTTTAATTCCACGATCATCGGAAAAGTATTATCAAGTCGATAATAAAATGATGCCCAATTAAACGAACAAATTTTTTATTCCATTATTCACAACTAAAATTTCTCAGGTCGCATGGTGATGTTTTTCTAAATCTTTAAATTTTCCACTTGCATGTCCATAATAATGATTCTTCCATTTTTGTCAAGAAAACGACTCCCAATATTCATCACTAGATCTGCTTGGAGAATCCTTATCCGCTTCGCTTGGAATATTTAGGAGGTAAAAGCTTTCTGAGATTTCTTCAATGTTTTGACAAGATAACTTGTTCGTATTTTCATGGTGGATGATTTTTTTTCAACAACTTCAAAGCTTGCTAGTGTACTTAGAACAATGAAATAAATTCCTTGAGATAATTAATTATCCCAAAAAATCGCCGTTGAATTTCTTCGCGTAAATCGAGAATCACAGGAACCAATAATTCAAAGAAGATGAGGACCTGGTTTATATGTGGTTGGTAACGCCATTCCTAGAAAATCAATGCCGCGAGTACCAACCGTACTTTTTTTTTTTCTTTTAAAGATAACCCCTATTCATGTTCGTCATAATACCTTGTTTACATTGATGATATTCTTCTTTTTTCACAAACAAAAAAAGAACATAAAATTTCTCCTACAACAGCTTTCTCGGAGATTGTTCAACCCCCTATTCATGTTCTTCATAATACCCTTGTTTACATTGATGATATTCTTCTTTTTTTCACAAACAAAAGAAGAACATGAAATTCTCCTATAACAGCCGAGATTGTTAAAAATACGGTTATGCTTTCGAGAAAAAGAGTACAATTGGTACTGCATGACATTGATTTTCTGAATGAAGCGTTACCGATAGTACATATAAACTAGGTCTCATCTTGGTCAAGAATTATCGAGTTCCTGACTTCGATTTTACAAGAAAAGAAATTCAATTTCTTGGGATAATTAATTATCTCGGAAATTTATTCCACACGTTTCTAAGTACATTAGCAAACTGGCTTAAAAGAATCCTCCACCATGGAAATCAACACTAATGTCAAAACATTTGAAGGAAGTTCGTGTCTTTTTACCTCCCTAAAGATTCCAAAAAAAATAGTGGATAATGATTCTCCAAACGATGCTAGTGATGAATATTAGAGTTGTTCTTCTTGAAAGAAAAAGAAGAATCATCAGGATACATGCAAGTGGAAAATTTAAAGATTCAAAAAACATCACCATGTAGTCTACAAGAAAATTTTAGCCGTGAAGAATGAAATAAAAATTTGAATTCCATTTAATTGGGCATCATTTTATTACCCAACTTAAATAATACTTCTTCTCCCACGATCATGGAATTAAAAGGTGCGCGAGTTCCAAAAACAACTCCTTCGAATGACCAAGCTAAATACCCAGCCACTGCAATATATCAAAGGGAAATATAATATTGTGCCGATTATTTGTCTAGAAAAGCTCCAATCCAAATTGATTACTTCAAGAACAGTTCTTCTCATATTTATGGTTGGAAAAGGGAAAGGTAAATACCCTTCCAAAAGTTTTTATATTGCAAATCATCTGGTGTTCCAAAAGAACCAACCTTCTTATTTCCGCCATTAACTCAAGAATCTTTAAAAAACACCAAAGAAATCCAAAAGTTTTGCAAAAATAATTTGTTCAAATACCTTGCTACTTGATTTTATCACAAATTTAAACTTGATTTTGATCAAGTATGTTTTAATCTTGAAAAACCATTTTCAATATTATTTCTTGTGATATAAATTCCAAATTATCATAAAATGGTTTGTGGTGTCTTGGTACCTTATATTTTCACGTAATTGAAATTTCGACAGAAGGTATGATCCACTTCTTTCAAAATTCTGAAAATGAATCTACACTTTTATGAAAATTCTTTGCATGGTACGACACAATTGAAAATTGATCCAATTTTTACAAAAAGAATTCCAGTCAATCCAGATCATTCGTACTGAAATAAGTGATGAAATGAACGATCCCCGTCTCACATTACTTTTCCATAAGCTTTAGGCTAATGGAAGAGATTTGAGATTTTGCCTATTTACAAAAGATGGAAACTTATTTATGGTTCTGTTAGAGATGATGCTTATAAAAAATAAGAATTATATGTCCACGTTTGTTGTTCTAATATGATGACTCCAGAAGACATTTTTAAAAAACTAGCCTATACATCAAATATGTCTGATGAAGGTCCGAGCCAAGTTGATGATTCAGAAATATGATAGAAGATGATTTTCAAGATTCACAAGACCCTTACATGGAAGATTCACAATTTCAGATGGAAAACTCATTGATTGGGATGGATATGGTCTTTATTGGACTGAACCATGGTCACAAGCTTACTACGATTATCACAACTCTTGAATCAGAACAAATTTTCCTCCAGCCAACTGTTTGATTGAATAAAGAGGTGGACCAACCTATTTGTCCTAATCTGATGAATTCCGTGTGATAAGGATGAAAGTCTTTGGTCATTTCAACTTTGTGTCATTGTCTCACTTTATGTCACTTTCAACTTTGTTTATGTCATTGACTGATGCATTATGTAAACGTTGTTTGCTACTTATGTACGTAGAAAGGGGGTTGTAATATCAAGTGGTTCTCCTACCACAATTGCTTTCCATATATTAGCGCACGTCAAAATTTGTTTAAGTTGAAAGATGTTTGAAGTTCGGTCTTGTGCCTATATTAAGAGGCACTATTTCAAATTGTAAGATAAATATGAAGAAATAAAAACCTTCGTTTATAACTATGAGTTTCTAAAGTTTTTCTTTTTCCTAGAAAGTCTCTAGTATTAGTAGAAATATGAGTTAGCTTATTCCTCATATCTAATTTTCTATCTGAGTGTATTGACTGGAAATCTAATTTGGTCCCTTAAAGTTCTGAATAGAGCCTAGACCTAAATAGGTATAACAATGCCACATATAAATATGGACTTCAAGTATGCTCTGACTTGCCTCTATAAGAGGATCTGTGCATAAATGTTAAAAGATATATACGGTCACGGATAATTGAGAATGCTACGGTCCCCTTAGTATATACTATTCATATGAGCGTTATATTATTCTTGTACAATACAATTAATTTCATTAGAGAGATCTCTGGTTGAAATTATGTATTTGTACTAGATATTGTATATCTCTAAGAGTATGACTGCATATACTTGTGGGGCTCCCGACCGCCCTCGTATCGTATAGGCAGGCTATGCTTGATTTTTCTTTTTCTGGGAGTATGTTGATGAATGTTTCTACTAATCTAGATGAAGAGTATAGGATAAACTTCTTATTCATGGAAATTCCAAATTCAGTTCTCAAATGTCCACCAAATTTTATACCTTTCTCTTTTAAGCACTTTCTAGATTCTCTTCCTAAAAATAGATAATCTTGTTGAGTATTATTCTATTCCAGAAGATGCTATTGTTGAAAATACAGTCCCTCCTTTAATTAGTCCATATAATATCTATCGTTAACATGGCATTCTTACTAAGGGAGTTAGATCCTTATTTATGGTAATAATCCTCCAAAGAAAGAGTCTGTTCGGTTTTTCAAAAATGGATCATTGTTGTCTTTCGTCTACTATACAAGAGCATTATATTACTATTACTATACCTCCTGAATACATCCATACATGGCAATCTGAAGGGTATTCACACCTTCATCTCGGAGCAGTCAGACTTGTCCTATCATATCATGGTAGGAAAGGATTACCGCCGCTAAATTGCTCTTCTCGATACGAGGTATTTGAAGTATGAGCATGCGGTACTTTAGTCACCCGCCCGCTCTTCGACTTTTACATAGCGCCCAAACGTATCACCTAGCTCGATAGCATATTATCAATCTCATCATTGTGACGAGACACCTTAGGTTTATCCAGCTCTCACATCTTTGGAATCCTTACTAATAATAGAGGGAAGGGGGCACCTAGTTTTGAATGCTACTCGCTCCATCAAGCAGTTCTTCCCAGTTCCTATAGAAATGCTTAAATGAGAAATATGGAAAGTGTTCCACGATAGATCCAACTTTCGATTCACTCGTGCGATCCGGGCGGCTGGGGACCACCTTACTACACTAAATATTGGAAGTGTAGTAATTACTTTCTTCCCAAATCTTTGCCTTATCTTTGCAAGACGCCTCTTTTGCCATTGCTATTAAAGTCCAAATTCAAATTTCTGGAGCAGAACAAATCCAAGATGCGATCATGGCAACTCTCATCACCGTGATCGTCTATAGGCTCCAAAATCATGGATTAGATCTAAAAATCAAACATAAAGGATACACTAACGGTCCTCGCCGGGTGGGTATGATGTCCCTACCACCGCGCAAATTCCAATTGGATACACTAATGGGAGGAACAACTTGAGCAACTTGTTCCCACATAACGGATCACAAACAATGAATCTTCGTGATCAACCATCGTAACCAATAAAGTCGACCGATTTTGAGTTCTAGAGGTTATCTCGATGGATCAACCATCAGAACCATCAAAACTACTGGTGCATCTTGGTCTTCTTATGTTCTTGAGTTCCAACTCATGATAATTCCAGTTGAAAGGCCAAAAGGAGATACAATTCCCATTTCATCATTTGAACCAAATGGAAAACATGTCCGATAAAGTCAATGGACATTTCATTTGGATATCGATCCTATGATGTGTGATCCATCATGTTCCCGCAACAAGAATTGATTCTCGTGATGAGGAAGAAGATGAAGCTCCGACAAAATGCAGTGCAAAAGAAGATCCGTTCTCGAAGACTTCCAAGTGCTCCACCACTTGTTTGCTATAACAAAGCGTTGAAGATCCTTCTAAAAGAAGGATATTTGTGCAAAAAGGAAGCTTTTCCACCATTACCAACTCCATCGGCTTTTCAACCATATTTTATGTTTCAAAACTACGATACTGATTTTCCACCTCTTGAAAGACAAGAACAACCAAGTTCCAAAATGTCTTCAAGGCCTTATGTCCAACAGATTGTCATTGAACCTTCTGGACAACTCAAGCCACTCTCTCAAGGCGGAGAAGTTCTTAACTGGCAAACTACTAAGGCCAGGGCTCAAAACAAATCCTTGCAAAGTATTGATTCCAAAGTCTCTCAAATTTTGGATGGAGTCAAAAAAACAAGAAGTAGGGTAAATGATGTAGAACTTCAACTACAACAAATTGAAGATAAACTTTCCAGAAGAATTTCTCAGTTGGACAAAGAACTCAAACAACTTATCTTCCATGGAAGTTTTTTATCTGAGTTTGACAAGAAAGAGAGTGAAGTCAGAAACTTGAATAAAGAGCTTGCTCGAATTGAGCAAGATAAAAGGAAATCTCTTTTCTCTAAACCAGATTCATTGTTCCCAAGCAAAAGTATATTTGATTCACCTTCTGATTCCAATGAGTATTCTAAAATGTTTGGGATGGCTCAAAGTGTTCCAGTAGATCCTCCACAAAGATCTAAAAAATCTACAAAAAGATCTGAAAGTCAAAAACCAAAGTCTAAAGCCGAGGGGAAATGGTTTCCTCCTTTGCTAGGAGAACAAGGTGGGCAAATACCAGAGGAAGATTAATTCCTTCATTTCGTTATCACTACAGGAATCTTGAATTCTCTGATGATCTTTCAAGCCAAAAATCTTCTGATGTTATAACAGAAGAGGAATCTGTTAATGAAGTTGCTGATATCTCGGCTATCTTTATGATCGATGATCCACAGTCCAATAATTCTCCAGATGACACCCAACCATTGGTTAGTGAAACTGATGATTTAGAGGAAGGTTTTACAACAAGTTACAGGCCAATGGAAGAAAAGACAACTAAACTTACCTATGGTTCCTGGTTTTTTTGATGATGTTCCTATTGATAAAAACGAGAAAGGATGTACTAGATGTCCTTTGTTAGACAACCAGCTCAATAAGGAAGACGTACATCTTAGTGAAGTCCTAAAAGAATTTTACAGCTAGATTTGTTGGAATTCTTAGTGATTGGTTTACTTCCTTGGGTGATTACAGAAAATTCAGTTCTTTAATATGCCTACAGTTTCAGCTGCACTTGGAGAAGTTCACAGAGAATTTATTGGTGATATCAATCTTTTCACCAAAGCTATGGGTGATGAATATTTTGCCCCAAGATGATGTTCTTTAAGCAAAAAGGATCTTGATAAGCATTTTAAGAAGATGTATTCTACCTTCTCAATGGGTATAATGATCCAAATCTGAAGAATATTTATATCGCTTCACTTCCTAAAGAGGTTCAACTAGAGATTAACAGATTGACACAATCATCTGGGAGAAGTCTCAACAATCTAAGTCTTGGGCAAATTAATCAGATGTGCCATGTTGCAATTGATAAAATTTGTGAAACACAAAATTTGCTGAAAGAAATCATTGAAAGAAAGAAAATCTCCAAGTTCGTACGTGCAAATCTCATTTACAAATCAAGTAACATGACAAAACATGTAAGTGTACAACTTCAAAGAAAGAGAAAAGAAAAACCAAAAAGAAATTACAGAGAAATAGATACATGTTTTTCGGAAAAAACCATTCGTAGCTAAGACTTCCAACATATGCTATCTCAAAGAGAAGGGCATTATGCTAAGAATTATCCTAACAAAAAAGGAAAAGCCGCAAAGCTTGGCCGATAGTGTCTTCCTTAGGAGTCTCAATTTGGGTTGGGTCCGGTTCGTGAGTCCGGGTTCGTGGTTCGGGTGTCGAAATAGCCAACCCGAACCCGACCTTTTAATTATACCTAACCCGCTTATTTCATAGGTAACCTGGACGACCCGCTTAACCCGTCTAATAAAATTATTTTAATATACATTTAATAGTTTTAATTAAATAAATTTATTTTTTTAGAATCAATCACTATCATACACTATTCGATCAATAAAAAATATTACAATTCACAACATACAAAAAGAAATAACATAATTGTATAAATAACATAATATACTAATCATATTTTGAGGACAATATTCAAAAAGACATGCATAATAATAACAAATACATAATTAATGAGGTTTTATCATTTGAGTTTTAAAGATATGTCTTGTTTGTTGTTTCTTCTTACAATTAATTATTTACTTAATTTTTTTTAAATTCACAAATGGGTTAGACGAGTTAAACAAGTCATAGTAGGTTGACCCAAACCCGACCTGTTTAATTAGCAAGTTATTTGGGTTCGACCCAATTTCGACCCGGATCCACAAAGCCTAGACCCATACCTATTAATTTTGTGTTAGGTTTGTGTCGGGTCCTAAATTGACACCCCTAGTCTTCCTGCATGATGAAGTTGATAAAAATGATGCTGATATTGAATCCCTCTTCTCCGAACAAGATGAACAAAATGAGGATACCATCTTTGCAATTGAAGTATCTTCCGAAGACGAAGAAGATGAAAGTTCATCAGAAATGCCTGTCATCTTTATGATGGTAGAATTTTCACTTCTTTGTTTGGGGATTTTATTGTTAAACCAGTTCGTAAGATGGGAACCGGTTTCATCATGAAGGTGACAGGCATCTCTGATGAACTTTCTTATTCTTCGTCTTCGGAAGATACTTCAATTGCAAAGACAATATCCTCATTTTGTTCATCTTGTTCGGAGAAGAGGGATTCAATATCAACATCATTTTTATCAACTTCATCATGTAGGAAGACACTATCAGCAAGTTTTGCAGCTTTTCCTTTTTTGTTAGGACAATTCTTAGCATAATGCCCTTCTCTTCCACACAGATAGCATCTGTTGGAAGTCTTCTTCCTGAATGGCTTTCTTCTGAAAAACATGTATCTATTTCTCTGTAATTTCTTTTTGGTTTTTCTTTTCTCTTTTTTTGAAGTTGTACACTTACAAGCTTCGTCCTGACACTTGATTTGTAAATGAGGTTTGCAACATACGGACTTGGAGATTTTCTTTCTTTCAATGACTTCTTTCAGCATATTTTGTATTTCACAGATTTTATCAATTGCAACATGGCACATCTGATTAATTTGCCTAAGACTTAGATTGTTGAGACTTCTCCTGATGATTGTATCAATATGTTAATCTCTGTTGAACCTCTTTAGGAAGTGAAGTGATATAAACATTTTTCATATTCGGATCATTATACCCGTTAAGAAGGTAGAATAATTCGGACATCTTCTTTAAATGCTTATCGAGATTTTTTTGCTTAAAGAACAACATCTTCGGGCAAAATATTCATCGCACATAGCTTTGGTGAAAAGATTGATATCACCAATAAATTCTCTCGTGAATTTCTCCAAGTGCAAAAATTGTAGGCATATTAAAGAACTGAATTTTTCGCAATCACCCGAGAAAAACTAATCCCTAAGAATTCCAACAAATCTAGTTGAAAATTCTTTTAGACTTCACCGAGATGTACATCTTCCTTATTGAGCTGGTTGTCTAACCAAGCAGACATCTGGTACATCCTTTCTCCTATTTTATGAATAGGAACATCATCAAAAGAGAACCATGGACCATTGGTAGGTTTAGTTGTCTTTTCTTCCATTGGCCTCAGAATCGGTTGTAAAACCTTCCTCTCAATCATCGCTTTCACTAACCAAATGGTCAGGTGTCATCCGGAGGATTACCGGATCGTGGATCATCGGCCGAAGATAGTCGAGATATCAACAACTTCATTAATAGATTCCTCTTCTCGTAATAGCATCAAGATTTTTGACTTGAAATATCATCGTAGGATTCAAGATTCCCAGTAGTGAGAATGAAATGAAGGAACTAATCTTCCTCCGGTATTTGCCCACCATGTTCTCCTAGCAAATGAGAAAACCATGAGAGTATCAACCGCGGTCTTTTCTCCTCGGTTTTAGACTTTGGTTTCGACTTTAAGATCTTTTTGTAGATTTTTAGATCTTTGTGGAGGATCTACTTTTGAACACTTGAAGCCATCCCAAACATTTTAGAATACTCGTCGAATCGGAGAGAATCAAATATACCTTTGCTTGGGAACAATGAATCTGGTTTAGAAAAAGAGTATCACTTTTTGCACTAAAAGTATCACCCGCTGCAACGTACGATCGTTTTACACAAGTTTTTGCCATCAAGAATTGATAATGTCCTCTATCGTGATATCATTGCCATATGATATGAATGACAGGTTCTCATGAATGAAATGGTTGATGTATTTTTTTATTTTAATTCGATATTTATATAAAAAATTATATTTTAATTATATCAAATGTTTTCTTAAAATAATTATGCGTAAAAAGTCATGACCACAATATAAAATTTAAATATAAGTTCATTTTATTTTTCTTCATAATTTCTTACGGCAACATATAAATCGTATTGTCGTAGTAGGCCTAGTTAAATTTCCTTTGACAACATATAATGTCGCCCTAAAAACTTAAAAAACGATACGATTGGTCGTTGCTACTAGACTAGCGACGACACTTGTAAAAAAATCGAACGAGTGAGCAAACCGGTCAGACTAACAAGGATGCCACAAGTGATTGAATAATTCCTTTCCCACTGGATGATGAATTCTCCAAACCAAATCCAAAGTGTGACAAGCTTTTGCTGTCTTAAATAACAGCAAATCAGCAATCAATCTTTTCCATTGCCAAATATTACAATGTTGCAAAATTTGTCCTGACAACAAGTAGACAGAAAAGCTGTCTGTATTTAACTTGAGTCCAAATATCAGAAACATAACATCTTTGTCCTACGGAATTACCAAAGTTTCACAAACAAGCCATGAACAAGAATAATGTATAAGCATATTTCCCAATTTATTTATGATAATGAAAACCACAGCCTGTCATTTATATTCATCCCTCCTTATATAACCACATAACCATTCCCACAGCTTAAGATTTCCTAAATCTCCACAAAAACAAGAAAACAAGTGTAATGAATTCCATTTCTAGCTGGCTTTGTACAAATAGCACCAAAAATTTGTTTGTGAAGATAGTTCATCCAGGCGGGCACGTCGAGCTACACGATCGGCCTATACTAGCCGCCGAGCTCCTCAACCGTAACCCAAAATGCTGCGTTGCTCACCCGACCGTCTTTCAACAGCCATACGCTATTGTTTCACCCGAAACCACGCTCGTACTTGGCCAGAAATACTATGTTGTCCCCTTAGGTACCATCAGAAAACTTCAACTCAAATACCCTTCTAGAGTACTTCGACACAATCATCATGGACAAAATAATGCGAAAACGAAAGATGATGATGGTGAGGCCGATTGGTCGTCCGTTTGCTGGTTGTTTAGGAATAACAAGAAAGGCGCAAAAGAAAAGAATGGCAACACGAATTTGGGTTTACGGAACAAGATCATAGCTAGTAATAGTGAGAACTCAAGCGAGGAAATGAGAATGGAACGGAATAGGAAGAGGAATAATGAGGATTCTAATGAAGAAGTTGGAAATGGAGGGTTATCGTCTCCAGGGAGGTTACCACTTGCATCTTTGGATAATTGGCGGCCCGGTTTGGAAAGCGTTGTCGAGGAATAACAAACCGGGAGCCATGGATGAATATTCGTCGATGATTTTATAGTTTTTTCTCCCCTGCCAAGAACTATAGTTCTAGTTTTGATGTAAGAAATACTTTTGGAGTGGAAATAGTTTTCATCTGAAGTTGTTTTGCAGGTTTAATTACAAAAAAAAAAAAAGGAACTATGTTTCAAAATTACAAAATCCTCCTGGCATTTGTTTCTATTTTACAAATTGATCCTCGAGAGGGGTTATTTGTTAAGTAAATACAAACCTTAAACAGAGTGTTTGTAACTTTGAAAGATAACAACGATTTTTTGTAATTAGGATAAACATTAGGGGTAGTTTTCGTAATTTACCGCGAAAAACGCTTATCATATTTTTTGAAGCAAAGGTAAAAGGCCTAATTTCCAAGAAACAGATTGCAAATAAATGAAGTAAAAGAATACAAAGTATGGCAAATATCCTGATTCATTCCTGCTGAAAAGAGTCATATGGATAATAGCAGTAAAAGAGGTTTTTCAAGAAGAAACCATCACAAGGTGTTGAACAGACAACCCATGGATGATGCACATTATTCTTGACTGTCAGACTAATACAAAAGTTAGTTAATGGAAAAAAAAAAGATTGTAGCAGAAATGAAAGTATCAATGCTAAAAAAACCATTACTGAAATCAACTCTAAATTTCTACTTCTTATTGTTCTCTCCAACTCTATCCATCTTCTTGCAGAATTCCACTACTTGTATTTCCATCCTCCTCTTGTTCTCAAACGGTGTAGTTTTGCTGAATCGTCTCGATGTCAAGGCCCTTAAGCTTCACGACTTGTTCGACGTGGCCCTTCAGAGTGTGAATCTCCCTCAGCCTGATATTTTCAAGTGAAAGAAACGAATCGATGTTATAACATAGAAGTATATATATTAGGGAGAATCGCAAAAACACCCCTGGAGCTCGTTCTAATTAAAAAAACTCATTACGTTTGATTAAGTCTTAAATTTAACAAGGGGATAATTGTAATATTTTATAAAAATCAGGTTTTTTTTAAAGGGAAAATGTAAGATGAAATCAAACCTCAAGGGCACTTTTGCAATTTTCAAAACATTGTAATTAGCAAAAACCTCAAGGTTTTTTTTTGTAATTATATATGAAAACTTGACAAGCAATATCAGTTTTTCCTGCATAAAGTTACGGATAAATTACAAAAGTACCTCTGAGGTGTAGACTAATTACAAAAAACTCCAGTTATCTTCCAAAATTACAAAGTTACCCCTAATGGTATCGACAAACATCCTTTGATGTTTGTATTTACTTAATAAATACCTCCCTTTGAGGATGCAATGCAATTTATAGCATAGAAACAAATGCTAAAAGGGTAATTTGTAATTTTGAAAAATAGTTGGGTTTTTTTGTAATAAACTCTAAAGTTACCTTGCAACTTCAGCACGCTTCTTTGCCTGTTCAGCTATTTCGGACAATTCCCTGTAGTTGGTTTTGTCACTGAAGAGCTCTGAAGTGTCTGGAGCTTGAAGGCCGTGCAGAGTTCGTTGTGCCACAGCCCACTGAGCTTCCCTTTCTCCCCGGCCATAATCCTTCTTCGACGTGAAGGCCGTCTGTGCGAAAAGGAAAACCAAGTTCAGAATGCTCGTTTACGGCTTCATTTATTTTTCAAGAACAAAACCAAAAGGCTAACGAAAAGTTACCTTGTTCTCGATCATAGTATTCCAGGCTTTGCCACTCAGTGCGTATCTGATGATGAACTTGAAAATGTCGAGAGGGATGTAAAAGATGATGCTGTAAAGCCATATAACACCTGCCCAGCCCCAACCTATGCCGTGGATATGCGCAAATCCCCAGTTTGCATACACCGCTATTAAAGTCGCAACCTAAACATGAAAACATAGCACCAAAGTTGTTAAGTGGCAGAGCGTTTGCAAAAACTTCGAAGTGATTTATCTGAGCAGAAGCTAAGAGTAGTTGAAAATCAAAAATCGGTAGTATTTGGAAATAGAAGCTAAAAGTTGAATAAGTAAAAGAGAGTGTTTAGAGATTACGTTATAAAAGTGTGTTTTTTTCTTTTTGTGTGTAAAAGTCAAACCATAAGCAGAATCGGAAATCTAAACCAGTACTTACGTGTTTGCAAACACTAAAAACAACTATATTCTCCATGTAGAAGCTTACAAATCATTTTTTTAGAGTTTGCAAACACTCCCTTTATTCTGTGCAGAATCAGAAGCACCAAAAACTACTTTTCTTTTTCATCCAAAAGCTGACAATCACTTTTCTTAAGTGTTTGCAAACACTCCCTATGGAGATAATTCATCTAAAATAGCTATTAACGCTAACTTACCAGCTGTGCTATTAGAAAGGCAGCCACAAGGAGAAGACCAGGCCGCTCGATATACGACCAACTCCTCGATCGAGTAACAAAGATGAGAGCCTGGCTGACAATACTCACTTGAAGATAAATAGCTGAATTGAGCTCACGGTGGTTGTCCCTTATCGGTCTTACACCAAATTTGTCCTAAAAAAGTATGATAATGTAAGAAAGGACTGTAAAAAGAAAGGACTAAGTTAATCGAAAACAATACAGTTTCTGCCCCAAAATAACACCAAAACTAAATTAAAGACGGATAATTACCAAAAACCCTGAGAATTGGGCTTATTACAAAAAAGAAAGCATGGGGATGTTTCAAAATTACAAAAAGACCCCTAATGTTTGCTTCTTTCTTAAATTTAAGGGTGTTACTGTAATATTTCTACAAGTATCAAGGGGCTTTTAGAAATATTTATTGTATAGGAAGGAGAAAATGTAAGACAAATCAAACCTCAAGCGTTTTTTCGTAATTTTCAAAAACCTATGTTTTTTTTTTGTAATTAGAACCTCAGGGGTGTATTTTAGTTATTCCTAATTACGAATTTAAAGAACTTTACCGAGAAAAAATTAGATTCTCGGATAGCCCAGAAGAAAACCACAGTCATCACAGCAAGGTAAGTCCCGAAAACAACGCCAGTGGCGAAAATCTCTCTGAGCTTCCAGGAATCAGGCATGGGCGACGGCTTAACCTTATCTTTCGAAATGGTCATAATCGTACCGTCATTGAGGATCGCGATTATCAGAACCATGAAGGGCGAGAAATCAAACTTCCAGATCAATGCAAGGAGCATGAAACCGAGGACGATACGAATAGTAATGGAAACTGCATAGATCGTGTAGTTTTTCATCCTCTGGAATATGGCCCTGCTCGTTAAGACAGCACTAATGATCACACTTAATCCCGGTTCTGTTAAGACGATGTCCCGACGCGCCTCTGGCAGCATCGGTGGCATCAGCCACTGCAATGCCGATGTCGGCTTTTTTTAGAGCTGGAGCGTCGTTGACACCGTCTCCTGTCATTCCACAGATGTGCTTTTGCTCTTGCAGCTTCTTGACAATCTCGTATTTGTGCTCTGCATATGATGTTCAAAATGAATCATAGTTAAGCTTTGAGGGTGTGTTTGTGAAAACTTCTGATTTTAGAAAAAGTGATTTATTGCAGGAGAAGCGAAAAGTGAAAAGCTGATAATCACTCTTTTTTGAAATATTGGCAAACACTTCCTAAGTATTAAATACAAACATCAAAACTCGACGTGTTTTTAGGCTCACCAGGAAAGACACCAGCAAAGCCATCAGCCTTTTCGATTAGCTCTTCGACAGGAAGATTAGCGATAGTTTCGTCCTTGTGCTGTCCAAGAAGCGAGGACGAAGGATACATGTTGGTTCCCATTCCAAGCCTACGGCCTGTCTCCTTAGCAATGGCTAGCTGATCGCCGGTTATCATCTTAACATTGACTCCGAGATTTAACGCACGCTTGATCGCTCTCCCCACTGTCATGTCTTGGAGGATCAAAAAGTGGCAGGAGGCCGACAAACACCCACGCCCACCCGGACTCTCCTTGGTCTTCTCCGGTACAGCCTGTGAAATCAGACAATATATTATCAAATAAGCGTAGTTCCTTACAATAAATAGGGATAAGCACAAAACCCCGAGGTTCGGGCTAATTAAAAAAACCTAGAGTTTTTTAAAATTTCAATCCCCTTGGAGTTTTATCCCGTCATACATTTCCTCCTTCATAAGCAAAAAAAAATTTTAAAAACCATATGACATTTATAAAAATATTTACAATTACCTTAATTTAAGACGGAATCAAATTTGAGGGTTATTTGTAATTTTGAAATATCTTTGGGTTTTTTTTGTAATTAGCCCACATCTCAGGGGTGTTTTTGTAATTATCCCCAATAAATATGTCCAAAACAGAAATTTTGCTTGCAAAAGTTCACCTGTTGAGCAACACCAAGAGATCGAAGGCCACGCTCAGCAAACTTATCGATCATTGAGTGAACTTTCCTCTTCACATCCTCCCTAAGGCCACATAGCTCGATGATCTAGTTGAACATAAAACAATATTAAACTTACTAAAAAGAGAAAATTTAGACGCTAAAGTACTTTTTTTCCGATTAAATGATAGGTTTACCTGTTCGGGTGCACCTTTGCTAGCTCGATGCCAATTTCCATTGGAGTCTATGTACGTAATAGCAGTACGCTTTTCAACAGGATTGAAGGGAAGGAAATGCACCTCTTGAATTCCTGCTCTTGCCTGGAAACACAAGAATGTTAAAAGGAAGCAGGCTTATAGTGAGCATTAAAATCTTTTCTATAAAATTGTAACCTATTATAATGCAGAGTTTAGTAAATGTAGATAAGAAATAAACCACGAGCTTGTAGCTCACGTGGTATCGCTCACCCTTTGTAAGGGTATTGACTAGGGTTCGAACCCTGTATCTTTCAGTTTATTTGAAGTTTATCCCCTCCTTCCAACCGCTACTCCCAACTTATTTAAAAAAATGTAGATAAGAAATAACAGTCTTAAAAGATGCATATTCATTTTTTTCAGACAAATTTTAAGTTTCAAATGTTAATATTTTTCCTAGAGATGATCAAAACCCAAAATGGTAAAAGTGAAATTTATTGTTGGCATTTGAGTTTTGGTTTGGGGTATTTGGGAAAAAATCAAGAGAAATTTCAAAATTACAAAAATCCCCTCGAGATTCGATTCAGTCTTACATTTACCCCCTTCATAAGTATCGAACTTGGGGATTTCTGTAATTTTGAAACTTTTCTAGGTTTTTTTTGTAATTATCCCTACCTATTATCATTCCTTCATTTAAGTTTGGCCAACATTTGCATAGGCATGTTCAAGAAAAGAATAAACCAACAACATTCTAAAACCCTTGATATTACCATGTCATTCTTTTGCATTCTTAAAACATCATTTTGTTCCATGAATACAAATTATACTACATTGCAGATACCTCTTGGGGATCGGCAAGCATTCCAACGATGCAAGCATCGATCGCGTCCTGATTCTCCACCCTCGAAGCTCTAGCTCCTACGAGTATGACAGCGTCCTTGTCAAAATCCTTTGCAAATACCTACACAACATTTCCATGATCAAAAACTAAACCACGTCTAATTTTAGCCTAATTACAAAGAACTCCAGTTATCTCTCAAAATTACAAATAGCCCTTAAAGTATTACAAACACGGCCATGAAGGTGCAATTTATTAAATGGAAACAAATGTCGGGGTATTTGTAATTTCAAAAATAGTTGGGTTTTTTTTTTGTAATTAGACTAAACTTGAGGGTGTTTTTCGTAATAAATATTTACCAACCTCGATCAAGGTTTTGTCCACTGTGAGCTTATTGAGAGTAAGTGTCCCAGTTTTGTCACTGCATAAAACATCCATTCCAGCCATTTCCTCAATGGCTGTCATCCTCTTTGTTATAGCGCCCTGTTGCGACAACCTGTGGGACCCGATCGCCATTGTTACCGATAACACAGTTGGCATAGCAATTGGAATGCCTCCAATGAGAAGAACCAACAGATTATCAATCCCATTTCTGTATTTTCGACGCTGGATTGGATACATGACTACTATCTCTATAATGATCCCAAGAGCAATGGAGCATATGCAGAAGTTACCAATGGCTGTCAACACCTAATCAATCATTTCCATGCAATGAAAGTTAGAAAAACAAAATAACAAACAAATGAAGTTTAAAAAATAGGATACTTTAGAGCTTCTATGTTGTTTTAAAAATTAGTTTTGAAGTGTTTGATATAAGGGAGTGATTGCACTATAGTTTTAGAAGAAGTGATTTATTGTAGCAGAAGTAAAAGTAATTGAGAATCAGAATCAGAAGTTGGGAATTAGAAGTTGAGTGTTTGGTGAAAAAGTTGTAAAAGTATTTATTAGTTTGTAAAAGTCAAACCAAAGACAAAATCAGAAATATAAAGCATTCATCTCCTTACTCTTAGATTCATTATATGAAGCACAATCAAAAGGAATTGACATTTGCAAACATTCGAGAAATACTTTTTTTAGTGATTGTAAACACTTCCAAAATAAGATGATAGAAATTATAAGTTGTTAGTACCGACAATTTTGTATATAAAATAGTCAAAACTAAAGGTGTTGTCACAATAAGTTGGGATGAGCTAATAAATAAGCTCTTAACATCTTAGTTTGGGAGCTTAAGATCTTTAAAAGAAAAAAAAAACAAACACTTTTAGGCTGCAATAGGATGAAAGGATTTCTATGGGATTTGAGGGAAGATTCATGAAAATGATTTCAAATGACTCCATAAATTTGAAATTCACCACAACTCAGAGAATAGCTCAAACTATATGCAACTATGAACTAAGAATTTGAAATTCATTGATTTACGAGGTTACCAAAAAATCTCAATTAATTTTGTTCTTACGAATTTCAAATCTTTAGTTTCAAATGATTCCATCCAAACGCGAGTAAGCTCTCAAATAGCCTTACAAGATGAATTAGAAAAAGATTCTATATGGTATAGAGATACTAATTATTTTAAACTGCACACACATACCATTGCATTTCTTATCTAAATAGTAATTCATATATATATAAGAGGGATATTACAAAGACACCCCTGTTGTTCGAGCTAATTACAAAAAAAACCAAAATATATTGGAAATTACAAAAAAGAAAATATTTGACCTGTCATACATTTTTCTCCTTCATATGCAAAAAATATTTCAAAATCTCCCTTATGTTTATCAAAATATTATGGTTACCCCTTAAATTTAAACCACAATCATTTTTGTAATTTTCGATAACCTCTTGGGTTTTCTGTAATTAGCCAAACCTTAGGGGCCTTTTTGTAATTATCCCTATATAAAAAATGATTATTGTTAAAGAATGCGAGCACCTTTTGGAAGTGACCGACGTTTTGGGTGCTGTCAACAAGATGTGCTGCTTTACCAAAGAAAGTGTTGATCCCAGTCGCAATTACAACTGCCTCAATTTCACCTTGTTTGCATGTTGAACCTGAAAATACTTCTGTCCCCGGGTTTTTAGTCACCGGCAAAGACTCCCCGGTGAGGGCAGATTGGTCAATTTTGAGGGCATCCCCTTCTAGAAGACGGGCGTCTGCTGGTATAATATCTCCCAATTTTATGCTGATTATATCACCAGGGACCAAAATTGCAGCTTCTTGCTCGCTCCATTTCCTATCTCTCAGTACCTTTTCCAATCAAAAGGTAGCGTTTTAGAAGGGGAAATAACCATTTTGGTCACGTAACGAACTATTTGGATATTCAGTCCTCTAAATAGTTAACTTTAAATTTTGATCTTATATCTTTTCAAAATTCGAACATTTAGGCCAATTTTAACAAAAATTGTATAATTTTACTGGAATTGATGACGACTAGGGCTGTTGGCTGCCGATGCGTCTAAGAATTTTAGAAATTTTGGTGATTTGGTGCAAAAATTGATATGTCGAATCACCAAAATTAACACGTAGATTTCTGAGCTTTGGTGGTAATTTTCCGAAATTTTTGACATGTTTTGTACCTCAGTGGTCACAGTCTGCAATTTCCGATACACAATTTTTATCAAAATCGGGATAAATGTCCAAATTTTTGAAATATATTGGACCAAAACTTGAAGGTGCCTACTTAGTAATTTACGATACACAGTTTCTATCAAAATCAGGCTAAATGTCCAAATTTTTGAAAGATATTGGACCAAAATCTGAAGGTGCCTACTTAGCAATTTCCGATACACAATTTCTATCAAAATCGGGCTAAATGTCCAAATTTTTAAAAGATATTGGACCAAAATTTGAAAGTGCCTACTTAGCAATTTCCAATACACGATTTCTATCAAAATCGGGCTAAATGTCTAAATTTTTAAAAGACATTGGACCAAAATCTGAAGGGGGCCTACTTAGTGAAATAAATCTCCATGTAGTCCAAGTTATAGGGCCAAAGAAATTATTTTCCCCATTATAGAATAAAAATAAATGAAACCATAATAATTTTTTTAAATATTACCTTAGTCTTGGGAGCAAGGCCTGCCATTAGAGCTGCAGCAGCATTGCCTGCATTGTTCTCTTCTACGAAACTAATGGTGGAGTTGATGATCAATAATGCTAAAATTCCCACAAAATCTTGCCAATCTGGTGGTTTGCCCTGAAAATCATTTATATCAATTATGAGAAAATTGTGACAAAGGAATACAGAAATGATGAAGTATTATTCTTAAGGAGTGTAAATTGTGTGCAAAATTTTATGCTGAAAAAGTGGTTTATTGTAGTTCAAACAAAATATGAATTAGAAGTTGGTGGTGATTGCAAATACAAGATATAAGTTGAAAAGGTTAAATGTCTATTACAAAAACTATACCTGAGGCTTAGCCTAATTACAAAAAGAAAAAGAAAAACCATGTTATTTTTCAAAATTACAATTGCCATCTTAAAATGTTACAAACATCCATGAGATATTTACCTTATAATTACCTCTTCTTGAGTGTGCAATTTGTAAATAAAGGCATATGTTGATTGGGTATTTATAATTTTGAAAGATAACTGAGTTTTTGTTTGAGACTAAACCTCAGTAGTAGTCTTTGTAATTAATTAACCACAAAGCTAAAATATAAAAGTATTTTATTTTTATATAAAAGTCGAATTAGAAGCCTAATCAGAAATATAAAGCACCCATCAACTACTTTTAGATTTTGAGCCTACATTTGAAAACACTGAGAACTAATTTTTTTTTTCAACCAAAAAATGACAATCAGTTTTTTTTAAGCAAATATGCGAAGCCTATAATGCAAGAATATGTCACCTGTCCATTGGCCAAAGCAATGGCCATGATAGCAGCAATTTCCATAACCCATGACAGAGGGTTCCACATGAAACCCAAGAATTTCAGAAACTTACTTTCCTGTTTATGGACAGACAAAGTAAAGTTAGCACCAGTTTATCAGATGATGAAACCATGATTAATTAAATGGAAAAATGAAGAGCTTTTTTTGCCTTCTTCTCCTCTAGCTTGTTTGGGCCAAAAACTTGAAGCCTCTTTTCAGCTTCACTGTTTGTTAATCCTTCCCTTGAACATTGTAGTGTAGTAAATACTTCCTCTAACGGTATGTGCTCCTGTATTTCCAGGTAAATTAATTGATTAATACAAGTTCAAACTGCAACAATCACAGATAAATTTGGTCGAGTCTGTAGCACAAGGCTTGTCTAGTGCTGATTTGCAAATTATTACATAAACTCGAAGGTTTACTTAGTACACGCCCGATGGTGCATCATAAAACTATGAAATAAAACACATTGAAGATACAACTTCACAATTGAGTATTTCCCTCTATTCGAAATTATCGTTTTTCTTTTACATTAGTGCGAAATCAAATTATTTAATTTTTAATTATTATCGAATTTATATACTATTTAAATTAAATAAATTGACTACCTTATTTTTGTACTATACTAACTTTGGAACCGAAAGAACACTATTAGAAGTATATATTTATTTGGCTATTAACTATTAACCTATACCACAAATTTATTTCAACTTGAAAACATAACAGCACCCGTGATCTAACTATACAATGTATAATAACCATACATCTCAAACAACTTCATATCAAGCCGTCCCATCAATAATCCTAGCATGTACCTAAAAAATTTAAACACACATCTGTATTTCAAGATACAAAGTTTATGAATTTACGCAAACCGAAAAACAAAACACAAAAGATCGTTTAAAATCCGTCACCATATTAAATTTTAATAAACACCAACATGCATGTTTCAGTACACCAAATTTAAAAACTATAATTACATGATTAAAAGTAAAAAAAAATCCAATAAATAAACAAATAAATACTTGTAATCATAGATTCAGATTATACACAGTATTATTGATTTGTGTATTTGAATATCAAATTTATGGGTTCTGATTTCCTGTTCCAAATTGGTGTTCCACTTATTCCTGTTCCACTCACCCTAATGAATGTTTATCGTGGAACACCAATTTGGAACAGTTCCCGAAATTTAAAAGTAAACATGCAGATATAATAATATTTATGCATGAAACACATATATATACACTAAATCTCAATCAAATAAGCAAAAAACATTAAAAAAATCAGATCGGAGATCCCAAAAAAAATCCTTACGAGATCAACGTTTTCCTTTTTGATCTCCTCCAAACTAATGCTTCTATTCTCCGCCATCTCCTTGGTTTTTCTGTCTCTCTTTCTTTTTTTCTAGATCCACCAATACGTACACCAGATTGTATGTATGTATATATATAAATTAGTGCTCTGTGTATTTTCACTCTCTAAATTGGTTCGTAGACGAAGCACAACTCCAAACGACGAAGGGATAGCATCAGATTTGCCTCAAGAATGCATCTTCTCAACATGATCGATCAAACAATGAACTAAATAATCAATGAAAATAATATATATAATTTGTTTTCTATTTTTTATTTTTTTTGAGAATTCTGATATATTCTAGGGCTGGCTGGGTCTGTAGAGTGAGAGTTTGAATCCTGGTATAGGTGTGAGGTTTCCTTGGAAGAAGGCGATTGTTTATACTAGTAAATAACAAACTTATAACTTCTTTGGGGATAATTTATTATTTAATTATAATAATATAGTGATTTGATTTGTTTTTGATGAAAAAATCGTATTACTTTAAAAAGATGTGATTTAATTTGAGCCGTAGGATATGAAAACTAGGTTATCGTAATTGTAAATATGGATATTAATCTGACGGTTCAAATTCACGAGGATGAATGGGGAAATGTATGAAGGAGCGGGACTTTTGTTGCTCTCTGTTAAGTGTTTTAATCCTCACCGGGTCAAATGGCAAAATTGAGAGTTTGCTGGTGTTAGGGTTACAGCAGTTGGTATGAGTGTGGATGTCAAGGTCGAATTAGGTTCTTACACGTGGACTTTTGATATCGAACCGGGACTGTTGGACTTGGCTATAGCCTATAAGTCACAATGTTATTCATCAGATCTACAATATCACGGCTAACAATCTTCAATTTGAGATTTGAGAAATTTGGTTGAGATTTATTTGTCATATATGTTTGACTTGACTAAATCGACTATATTAAAATTTGTATATCAAAGATGTTTAAGATATTGATTATATATCGATCTTATATACTAAAAAAAATATAAAATACATGTCATGACCACATTAATCTGACACACGTGTCAACTACTCATTTTTCAAATTCGAGGCGCTTTCACAATTTATCCATGTGATATTACTTTATAAATATTTTTCATATTTCTCATATATAATTTAAAAGACAACAAATAATTCAAGAATCAAAGATTCTATCTATACAAACTATTTTTTTTTCTTAATCAAAGATTCGGCGGCTTTTTTTTTTTTTTTTAATAACTCAGAACAGAACTACGCATTACTTTTGACGGACAACTCCTCCGCTCATTCTGCCGCTAAGGTAAACCGCTGATGTGCACGACGACCGGCCGTGTTACGACGGTCCGCCGACGACAACCGATCCTCCCTGGTAAAGAGAACAATTATGTTCGACCCCCCAATCTACTAATAACGATCTCTCCCGAATCGAACCCACACGGATGCTATTCAAGATGAGTTCCCACCAAGTCTTCACCACTCGCATATGCCCCGGGAGCAATTTGATGGAGAAGGGATATGAACCCGACCTCCACCCCACAAACAATTTGATGGAGCAGGATTTGAACCCCGACCTCCATCCCACAATTCTTGTGGTGGCGAGCTGGCTAAGCCACCGGTTAAAACTTTGGAGGGTAAACTTTTTATACTAGCCACCCCACCAAGATCGCGTCCCCACCACAAGAAACCCCAACTCCGCCCCCGGGCATATGCGAGCCGGTGAAGATTTGGTGGGAACTCATCTTGAATAGCATCCGTGTGGGTTCGATTCGGGAGAGATCGTTATTAGTAGATTGGGGTCGAATATAATTGTTCTCTTTACCTGGGAGGATCTGCGTTGTCGCCGCCAGCCCCCCGTCAACACACCGCCAGCTCGTGCACATCCCGCGGTTTACCTTGGCGGCAGCAAATGAGGAGCCGGAGTCCGTTGTCCTCGGCATAAGCGTAGTCAAGCGAGTTATCAAAAAAAAAAAAAAAAAAAAAAAAAAAAAAAAAAAAAGATATACAAGAATAATTTGTCTAAGTTGATTGTCTCGTAGCCTTATTTAAAGGGCATAAACTAGTCCGAAAAATTAAAAATTCTATCTATACATAATATTTTTCTTGGTAGCCTCATATAAGAAGTCCGCAAAAACTAATTGAAAGTTAGTTGAGTCTATAAATAATTGAAAATCTTAATTCTTATATAACATGCCTGTAAAATATATACATTTTTTGGAAGATATATTGAGAAAGACTCCATTGTCATTCCACTCCATATTATAAGATATAATTTAGAAAACTTTAAAAGAAAAAAAACATGATTCATTTCTTTTCCAAATGAAAGACACCCGTATATTATAGGTGATTTGTGAAAAAATAAAATTTTAGTGTAATTTACAAAGAAGTTTTTCAAAATTTAAAGTGAATGGTTTCTAGGATACTCTTTTAAATTTTGATTTTTCGTTTTAGTATTTTTAATTAGTATTTTAGATCTCCTATGACTATCATAAATAAATTTACAACACCAAAATTTTGTCTTTGACAAATCCAGTGTAACACACATGTATTGTTCTAGTATATATATGTTTTAGAAGCATATATATATCGGCCTATATACAAAAAGAGAAAACAAAGTTGACATATGACATCACCTCATTAATTTCAACATGTGTCAACTCTTCATTCTCTCAATTCCACGTGTCTACTTTATAATTTTCCATGTGGCATTGCTATCTACAAATTAAAGGTAAAGTGATAATATATTTTTGAATATTTGAATTTAAAAGATTACAAATAAAAGATAATAACAACTTTAAGAGATAAGAAGTAATCTAAATATCAAAAGTTTATCTACGCTATCATTTAAACATTAACTTTCAAAAATATATTTGGTTTATATGCACCTTTTAATTTCTGACTAATGCTAACTCCAACATATATTTCAAATTACTCTTATTAAATCCAGGTTTGACCCACTAACTAATTATATTCAAAATTAAACAATTAAATAATTCAATTCCAATTATAATTAAATTAAATAAGCTTATCATAGATATAAATGAGCCTATCCCAACAATTAAAATAAAAATAAACTAATTTATTCAATTATCGATCTGAGGCCGGATAGTGATTATATTATAAAATCCTATCAAATTATTTTTAATTTTCTCAACAAATTCAAGAAACACATCAAGGAATCTAACAACTAATAAAAATTGGGGCTTGACATACATTTATAAATATTATATTTCAAAAATATATTTGGTTTATATGCACCTTTTAGTTTATGATTGTTTGCTACTACGGGATTCAAATCCAACTCTAAAAGATAAAATATAAATACTAAAATAAAGGAATTTCTGACAATCTCAACTCTAAAAGATAAACTATAATCCCAAATATAAAGGATTTTATCATAATCTCATGGTCAACTTTATGTGGCCGTATCGAGAGTTAAGAGCATAGGTGGTTTGAAAATTCTTTGTCGTGACAAAGTCGTCACACTTGGAAATATAAGAAATAGTGTAGTTTATAAAGAAGTTTTTCAAAATCTGAAATGAACTATTTATATGATTATCTTCTAATTTTCGAATTTCTCTTTTAATATTTTTAATTAGTATTTTGGATCTCTTATAATTATTACAAATAAATTTGCGAGATAAAATTTTTAATTTGGACAAATCTCGTGTAACGCACGGGTATTGTTCTAGTATGTATATATATGTGTATAGGGTTAGAATCAAAGGTGACAGGGGCTTACCGTATGGCAGTGTGGATTGATTCAATCCATTAATTCAACAAATCCAAAGGTTGAGATTTTGTTCAAATTATTTATTTAGTTAGTTAGTTTTCCCCCAATTAAGGGCATAACTGTCATTCTATCTGTTAATAAAGCAGTTACTTTTGGTAACTGTTCAACCCAACAATATTTATGGGATTTGATAATTTTATGATTGTTCCCGTTTTTCATTCACTTGCAGTTTATTCACAATAATGTACAATTAGTTGTACAATGATGCACAAGTAGTTATAAAATATGCACTGTTAGATATAAAATGGTGCACAATTCAATATTAAATGGTGCACAGTTCATTTATGGAAACAAGATCTTTATCACATCCATGGTTGTAGGGCGTAATTATGGCAAGATATATGGTTACACCACTTTGTCTGTATAGTTCTGTTTGATGATGTACAATTAGTTATACAATAATACACTATTAGATATAAAATGGCGCATAGTTCAATATTAAATGGTGCACATTTCAGCTATTAAAATGGCGCATAGTCATTAAATGGGAAAATAGTTACATTATTTTGTCTGTATTGTTCCTTTAGATGATGTACAATTAATTATACAATGATGCACTGTTAGATATAAAATAGTGTACAATCATTTATTAAATGATATATAGTTCAGCTATTAAAGTGGTGCACAATTCAGTTATGGAAACGTGATATTAATCAATCCCTTGATTGTAGGGGCGCAATTTATGGCATTTTGCTAGTTACTATTATGCCCTTTCCACCTATTAATTAACTGACAAATCGGTTATTTTTAATAGCAATCTGGACCATTGAATAAACGGTGTGGATAGATAGGATCAATCCATACTGCCACACGGTAAGAGGCTGTCACACGAGATCTTACCCCATATATATATATATATATATATATATATATATATATATATATGGAGGGGATTAGGGGTGGCAAATCGTGTTATCGTGTCGTGTTCGTGTTACACTATCGTGTTTTCGTGTTATCTATTTTATTTGATCTGTAATATAACAATAATTGTAATTTTAAACTAATTCAATTTCGTGGTCCTATTTTGTCTCTGTAATCGTGTTTGTAATCGTGTCGTGTTCATGTCGTGCTATCGTGTCGTGTCACTCATTGCCATCCCTAGAGGGGATCATGTGAGACCACCCTCCTAGGTAGGACCATAGGACCAAATCTACACCATCAAAAACATAAATCATTGGCCAAGATCTAAATAAATCTATACAGCTTTTCATATAAAAATATACATTGTAGGGGTAAAAATAGGAATCCAACAAATTATATATAGTAACCGCTTCCTAAAAATTAGGGACGTGATCTTGTATTGATCACGTCCCCATAATCAAACGATTCACCTTTCCTTTTCTCTCCCTTCCCATTCGAACCTGCAAATTATTTAATTATGTCAACAGAATCATGCAACAATTAGTGAAAAGTATACAATTACACTAAACTAACTATACATTAAAATATTACTAAGTATACATAAATAATTAACTAAGTATACAATTACACTAAACTACCTGTACATTAAAATATTACTAAGTATACAGAAACATTTAATTAAGTATACATTTACATTGAACTAACTATACATTAAAATATTACTAAGTATACAGAAACATTTAACTAAGTATACAAATACACTGAACTAAATACACAATTCCACCGAATTACTTATATAACTAAGTATACAATTCCACAGAACTAAGTATACAAATTCACTAAACTACTTATATAACTAAAAATATGATTCCACTGAACCAAGTATACAAATCCACTGAACTAAATATACAATAAAATATGACTAAGTATACGAGTCCGTTGAACTAAGTATACAATAAAACGACTGTTCACAAATACGGCGGAAAGAAGTACCAATTTTGAAAAAAACGCTTGAAGTTGATGATTTTTCTTCCCTAAAAATCGGGTAACTGAAAATGTAGGATTATGTTTTCTTAAAAATAGCTAATAACCGTCCAATTAACAAAACTGATTAAATATAAAAGTACAATTATACCCTTATAAGCCTAAATTAACTAAAATGATCTACAACATCCAAATTTTAAATCAAGCGTCCATAAGTGTTCTTATGGACTAACCTAAAGAGATTGGTCTCATTTGAACTCTCTCTCTCTCTCTCTCTCTCTCTCTCTCTCTATCTATCTATCTATCTATCTATCTATCTATCTATCTATATATATATATATTGATATTTTAAGATATGACAATATGTTGGGTTTGGGTTGAATTTGTTTTTTAAGGCTTCAAACCCAATTATTAAACAATATATTCGATACAATATATGAAATCAATTATTAAACAAAACCCATGGAGGTTTCCTAGGTCCAAATGAGGAAGTTCAAGTTGATCTATTCTAGCTAGTTAAACCGTGTATGACAATAAGAGCATTAATCCTGGTTACTATACGAAAGTTTGTTGAGAAAAAGCAATGTTCATCATGGGCATCCACAACTTTATTACCTTATCTAAGACGTGGGATTGTAACTCAGGCTAAGAAAGGATCTCTTGTATCCGATCGATTCAGGAAAAACTGCAGCTTGCAATGTCCAAGGTGGTGTTGGATGAGATTCTACCAAAGTAGCTTTGAGTATGTTACAATCCATAGAGGGTTATTGAATGTAACTCAGTTAGCTTGGTTGTTAAGCTTGGAAGTTAGATTAGTTATAATAATTACTTTCGGTTAGGAGCAGTTAGAAGTTGTTATTTTTTACTGTATAAATACACACACACTGTATAATTGCTAATCAAGTACATTTTCAAATCAAATAAATGTTCTTTTATCTTTTCTCTGAGTTTTAACATAGTATCTTGAGCCGTGATGGTTTCCTCCCTCTTCTCCGCCGTGATCTCAGCTCTCTGGTCTTCTTCTCCGGCAAACTTTTCTTCTCATTTATGCCTTCTTCTTCCTCGTCTGCTTCTCTAGTTATTATACCTATTTTTGATCTGATCTCAATTCGATTGCATCGCTCAAATTACTTCTTCTGGCGTACGCAGATTTTATCCAATGTTCGAGCACATGCTTTTGAATGAATTCTTCTTGGTTCTTCATCTCCTCAAGCTTCTCCTGGTTCATCTGATTGTGTTGATTCTGAGAAATATCCTTCCTACTCGCAGTGGCATCGTCGTGACCAATTTCTTTTCAGTTGGTTGCTCTCCGCTATTTCCAAGTCAATGCTCGAGCATGTCTCTCAGTGCAATACATCTGCAGAATTATGGTCAATTTTGGAGACTTTATTTCATTCTCAGTCAAAAGCACGTGTTCTACATCTTCGAATCCCTTACTGAATACTAAGAAGGGCGATTCATCTATTGAGGAATACTTTTTAAAGATGAAAGGTATTGTGGACAATTTGCATCTTCAAAAATCATATCGGATGATAATCTTGTTTCTTACATTTTGGTCAAGTTGTGGTAGTGAGTATGACAATCGTTATTGTCAATTTAAGTTCCAAAGTTGGTGATATTTCATTCCAGGATGCTCAGTTTGCTCTGCAAAGTCATGAAATGAGGCTTCAGCAGTTATCTCAGTCTGTTGTACACTCTGTAGATGTATCCTCTCCATTTCAATCTCCATCTGCAAATATTGTGTGGTTCTTTTAGAAGTGGTACTGATAATTTTACACCAAGACGAGTAAATTGCAATTTTACTCTTTTGGTCATCGCCTATAATAGTACGATAAAAATCATAATTTGTAGAAAAAATCCTGTAACTTTAAAAAAAACATTCGATTTCAATTTTTTGGTTGCCAAAAATTAGAAATTTGCCGAAGAAATCCATGTGTCACATTTTTGGCCACATTTGTGTTGGAATTTGGTTATACAAAATGGGTATTGATCCGATTTTTTTTTACGAAATATTTAAGTGGTTTCCATTAGTGAAAAATAGAATTAAATTATTTGTAAGAATTCTACTAAGAGAGTAGATGAGAATAACATTGAATTTCTCAAAACCAATTCCAGAATTAAAATTTAATACTAAAAATTAACCACTTAAATTAAACTAGAAAATGGTATGGAAAATGAAAAATTAGGGATGACAATTTTGACTGACCCGCGGTAACCGCCCGGCCCGCCCATTTGGGTCGCTCCACCCCGTGACCCGAGGCAGTCTTGGTATCACTTCCGCCCGCCCGGAATTTTTAGTTTTAAAATATATTTTAATATATATTTTGCATATATAATATATATTATAATACAATTTTTATGTATTCTTATATTATATTTAATATTTAGAAATTGATAATAATAAATTTTGTAAAAAATATTTTATAAATATATATGTTTTTATTTTAATTTAGTTTAATTTTAAAAATGGGGTAGAACGGGTCGACTCGCCCTGACCCGCCCTATTGTCATCCCTATGAAAAATGTGGGGAAGGAGAAATGCTCCATCCCACATAGAGGAGAAGGCAAAGTTTGCTCACCTTATAAATCTCAAGTTCGACTTATGGGTTTGGGCCCTTCTGGGACCCAAGTTTTAAATGGGTGAAGACCTACATGCTTGTGAGTTTGGTTCAAAGCACACACGCGCTGGCGGGACCCACGCCGCGCCCAATCCAGGCCGTGGGCTTGGGCTTTTAGGCCCTTATTCTTTTTGGCCCAAAAACCTTTAAAATTAGTTAATTAATTTTAATTAATTAATTACAGATTTCCAACTAAAGTGTTCACAACCACGCACGGGTTGTCGTCAATCAAACTTTGTACTTCATTCGCAACCAAGCACGGGCCGTGCGCCAGGTCATACGTCAATGCGAACATCTGGACAGATGCGCCTGTTCGAGCAACTAGGTGCATCTTTTGGCTGTAAACATGTCTTTTCGAGCCAAAAGATATGATCTTTCCATCCGGGCACCTGATGCCTATATAAATCAAACCCCTGCAGATGGAAAAAGATACGAAATAATCAACTTAAAATACGAGTCATTTGCATTATAACATATTGATTCCACTCCCTTCAAAGCTTAAAAGTTTCAAACACTCCATGTTGTTCGTTGTAGTTTCGATTTTGCAAGTGCTATAAGATCGAACAGAAAAGTTGTTGTATCTTAGGGACCAACATCGGAACCGTAAGCACTTAGTATACGGGGCATTTTCGTCTTGCGGAGTCCTCGACTAAGCCAAAAATATCCAAACACTTTGCCAATTTTATGAAACACTAAACCTTCTTTATCCAACAATTTGTTGGCGTGGAAATCAATTCTACTTATATGGATCGGATATCTTCGAAATGAGTTTTTATTTTCTAGATTTTTGTCTCAATCAAAATGCCACATCACTTATAGATTGTCCATATAGACGAAATTGGTCTCAACATCAGAGAGTTTGGCCGAAAATATGGACATATGTTTTTTTCTATAAATTTTTAACTTCCAGCGATCAAATAACTTAAATTGAGAAAAAAAATTAAGTTATATCTTTTGTAAGTAATTGTGATTTCTGCATGAGTATAATATTATTTAATTTACCAAATTATCTATTGACAATAAATAGACGCATGTATCGCATCTAGTTCATATGCCTAGGTGCAATCAAAATCACTCGAAAAGAATAATTGATCTTATCTTTAGAGATCTATGATTTTAGACAACAAACAAAACCGTCATTTATAAAGCTTTAAATTTATTTTTTAAAAAATGCTTGAAAATATTTATTATTTAAAAATTAATTCAAGTGTTGTACCATGTAAGATAATTAAATGCCTTTGTTCTCGTTCCTAAAAGAAATAGCTAATTTTTTTTGCTAATCGTCTTTTTTATTTTATTTTTTTATATATTTGAGTCTATTCCGAAATGTCTGTATATATTTACTGGAAAACATCTTCATCTTAAAACTTCACAAAAGTTGCAGATGGAAGTTCATAATTACTACTAATCATATTGCGAGCTTGTAGCTCAAGTGGTATCGCTCACCCTTTGTAAGAGTGTTGACCGGGGTTCGAACCCGGTATCTTTTAGTTTCTTTGAAATTTATCACCTCTCCTCCAATGCTCCAATCAGTGCTCTCAACTTATTAAAAAAATATTACTACTAATCATGTTAATTAAAAAAAGATATATGATTTTTCTCTATTTCTTTATTAGATCATATTACAAAATTTCAACTTTTTTACCAACTTCAAAGTAGGCAATTTTATATGTACTTTGTTCAATGAGAAATTAACAACTTGAATTCAACTTTCCATGTCCGTGCAATATATTGCATAATAATGCTTGTGCAATATTTCCAAAAAAAAGAAGGGATAATTACAATTTACAAACTCTAGTCCGAGGTATAGTCTAATTGCAAAAAACTTGAGATATCTTTTCAATTACAAATACCTTTATTGAGGATGCAATTTTGTGAGCTAAAAATAAATGTTATATTTTTTATTTTACCACTAAATGCAATTTTGTGAGCTAAAAACAAATGTTATATTTTTTTATTTCACCATTAAATGGACTGTTGGAGCTGAAAAGTGAAAATTATGTCTGCGGACAGTTATGACTTTTTTTTCGAAACGTTAGAATGTATATATGTCAACTCCAAAATAAGAGATTCAACTTTACAAAGGCCCACTGGCCCCAAGAACACCCTAACATCAAACTTTAATCCAATGAGGAAAATTGTTAACCCAATCATGGCTAACAAAAGAAACAGACGCTAACAAAGCCAATTTAGAACAAGGTTCACTACAATTTGCAGTAGAAAACAAGAAAGAAACACTATCAAAAAGATTACAAACAAACGAGATGTCTTCGGCTATTGACAGATTAGAGCCTGGAATCTTAATTCCACTGTTCAAACTGTTTGCAATATCCTCATCATCTTGCTTGATCAAAATTCTTCTCCAACCACAGTGAGCTGCTCGTTCCAACGCAAATTTGATAGCCAAAAGCTTGGCATCCACTGGATTCAAAGAATCATCCCTAGAAACCTTCCAAGCCCTCACTACCTCACCCTTATGATCCACAACAATGCCCCCCAACCCCGTCAAATTCCCAGCAATAGCCGCCCTGACATCAATAGAAAAAGAACCCACCCCATAGCTAACAGAGCCCCTTTCCTTTCTATCCAATGCATTCCCAACATCCTTGTATTCCATCCACTCCAACAAAGCCCCTTCCACCACCTCCTTTTCAGTCTTCCACGCCTTTTGAAAAACCCACAAATTACGAGTTTTCCACAACCACCACAAAATATACACCTACAACTCCATTCTATCCCTAAGAAGTCTATTCCCACTCTTCGAACACACTTGAAGCCACCAGATTTTAAAAGACGAGTGATTAGTCTGAATCTCATCCCAGCACAAAGGACTAAGCTTCCACACCAGAAAGGCTCGCGGACAATAGAACATGAGATGCTCAAGAGACTCATCAGCTTCCCGACACATAGAACAAGTTTTATCAATTGAGAGCCTCTTAGACACTAGATTACAAGCTGAATACAGATGATTATGCATACATTTCCACACAAAAAACTTCAACTTTCTTTTAACATTAAGTTTCCAAAATTGCTTCCACATAACAGCCATGAATGTAGCATTTGAACTTGATTCAGGGACATCTTCAAGCAAGAAGAGATTCTTCATGATGATCTTATAAGCTGAGCTAACAGAAAAAGCCCCATTCTCAGTGAAATGCCACACAAGTCTGTCCTTTTGGCCATCTTGAGGAATTGGAATATTAAGGATCAATTCCACGTCCTGCTAAACAAACAATTCATAAATTAACTCAACATTCCAAGAAGAACCATTAACATTCATCAACTCTCTAACCCAATAAACATTATCCACAGAACCACTCCCCTGCACCGGTTTAAAAGAAGGAAATTTAGGAATCCAAGGAGACTCCCAAATCCTAACTGATTTACCATCCCCAATTTGATATCGAATCCCCAGAAACAGAGTTTCTCTAGCTTTAGCCCAACATTTCCAAAGACAAGAATCATAATCTCTCACAAAGCAAAAGCCAACCTACCCGAAGGAAAGTATTTAGATTTCATAATTTTACTCATCAAATTGAAATCACGAGTAATCACTCTCCAAAGTTGTTTGGCCACAAGATCCTGATTAAAGGCTTGAAAATTTTTGAAACCCAACCCACCATTCTCTTTAGCACGGGATAATTTATCACAACTTGCCCAATGAATTTTGTTCCCCGAATTATCAGATTGCCCCCACCAGAAATTAGAAGAAAGTTGACACAAAACCTTACAGATTCCCACAGGGAGAAGAAACACAGACATAATATATGTAGGAAGAGCATTCAAAACAGATTTCAACAAAACCTCTTTCCCGCCTGACTCAAAAAATTATTTCTCCAATTTTGAATTTTTTTCCTAGCACTCTCAATCACATAGTTGAAAACTTCTTTCTTAGACCTACCAATGACCATGGGAAGACCTAAATATTTAGCATTTCGTTGTTCTTGAATACCCCCCAGAATCTGACAAATTTCTGCCCTCCTCTACACAAGAGAATTCTTACTAAAAAAACAGGATGACTTGTCAAAATTGACCAACTGCCCCGATGCTCTACAATACCTAAGAATAATCTCTTTCAAAGCTTTAGCCTGAGAAATATTAGCTTCACAAAACAAAATAGCATCATCGGCGAAAAATAAATGGGAGACAGCAGGGGCCTCTTTACAAATTTTAATACCGCGGATGTGGGAGAGTCTACAGGCCTGCTTAATGAGGTTAGAGAATGCCTCAGATAAGATGATAAACAAATAAGGAGAAATGGGATCTCCTTGCCTAATACCCCTAGAAGGATACACATACCCACAAGTTTGGCCATTCAAATTGAAAGAAAAAGACACAAAATTGATACAAGTCATGATCCACTTCACAAAACAGCCATCAAACCCCATTTTAGAAAACACAGAAGCTAAGAAATCCCACTCAACCCGGTCATACGCCTTAGCCATATCAAGTTTTAGATCCATATAACCTTTAGACCCCTTCCTACAATTTTTTTAGGTAATGCAAGCACTCATGAGAGATAATAACATTGTCCAAAATTTGTCTTCCAGGAATAAAAGCCGCTTGATTATCATTAATACACTTGTGAAGGACTGTTTTCAATCGGTTGGCAATTATTTTAGAAATAGCTTTATAAACCACATTGCAAAGACTAATAGGCCTAAAATGGGAAATAAGGGAGAGGTTTTTAATCTTAGGAATCAGGGAAATCAAGGCGTGATTAAGATTTTAGGAATTCTGGAAAAGCAAAAGAAATTCTTAATGGCATGACAGATATCTTTTTCTAAAATAGGCCAAAAAGATTGGAAGAATAAGGGAGTCATACCGTCCAAACCTGGCGCCTTATTAGGGTTGAGATCAAAAAAAGCTTGCTTAATTTCGAGATCCTCTATAGCCGTGGTGAGAAAATGATTCATTGTATGAGTGACTGAATGAGGAATACCGTCCAGAATTGTGTGGTCACGAGCAGGGGCCGCCGACTTGAACAGGGTAGCATACACACTTGTGACCTCCTCCACCGTCTCCTCAAAAGACTGACATTTATCCCCATTACTCTTAAGCAATCTATCAATGGCATTCAACTTACTTCTTTGGACAGTACAAGAGTGGAAAAATTTAGTGTTCTTGTCGCCTTCATTCAACCACTGAAGTCTCGACTTCTGCTTCCAATAACTTTCCTCGGATTTATAGGCCTCTTTAAGGGAAAATTTCAGAGCAACCCAATCCACCCAGTTCCTATTACCACATTCTTCCATAAGCTCATTCATCCTTTTTTTGAAATAATCAATAGTTTTGGCAGAATTAGTCTTTTTATTCTGGCTCCATTTTAAGAGAGCAACCCTGCAATTATTAATCCTACTCTGAACCATGTGTAACAGAGTGCCAACCACCCTATCCTTCCATGCCAATTCCACCATCTCTCCCACACCCTCCATACCAACCCATCTTTTATCAAAATAGAATTTTTTTCTTACTTTTCATCCTACCCGGGTCAGGCTCGAAATAGAGGAGACAATGATCCGATGATTATTTCGGCACATGATTCACAAGAGCATTAGCGAACTTAAGCCTCAAACTTGGGGATCCAAAACATCTATCAAGCATTTCTTCCACGAACCCTTCCCCCTCCCTATTATTACTCCACGTAAATAGATGGCCTTGGAAAGGAAATTCCCCCATACCCATATCACTAATGAAATTTTTGAATATCAGAAAACTAACCTCAGCTCTTCTAACCCCCCACTCTTCTCATCATGACAAGTAATGTCATTAAAATCCCCACCTATCCACCAATAGTAACCCCACTTCCATTTAGCCGAACGCAAAAAATCCCATTGTTGTTGCCGAAGTTGGTAGTCGATACTAGTGTAAACGAAGATACACCACATCTTGACCTTAGTGATTTCCATGCTAAATTAAATTTCCACACCAAATTGTGAATGGTAACCTTATCCGACCTAAGACACCAACAGGCCTCCACTTCTACCAACGGGATCAAGACACGACCATCTGTCATGAACCCGCAGGTTTCTACACACTGTTGTAATAAATTTTTTTTGTTTTTTTGTTTCACAAAGAAATATAAAGTCAGGGAGATAGTGTCTCAAAGACTCCTTCAACTGGAAAATTGTAGAGGGTCCTCCCAATCCTCTACAATTCCACACACATACCTTCATTGGTCACTTGGGGCCTAGTTAAGACTGGCACCCTCCACCATCTCAATTTTACAACTCCTTTCTAAATTTTCTTCCTTTCTTGGTTTCTTATTCTCAGCCACACTATCCTCATAATCAATTTCCCTGATAGTCAGCGTCCTCTTACACCCACTGACTTGGTGTTTCGAAGATCTAATATCCAGGCCTTTATCTTTTTCCCCGGATGACCCTTTTTTACACTTTTCCCAGCTCTAGCCTTAATAATGCCCTTCCTCCCTGAACCAGAAATAACACCTTCAGAATTTATCACCTGGAGAGAGATTCTTTCCATATCCATCATAACCGGAACACTGACCATTTCTGATCCTTCCACAAAACACCTATTTTCCTTATTCTCATCCTTCTTGCCTAAATTATCGGGTGGAGATGGCCTTTTAGATTCAAATTGAAAATTTTGTTGAATCACTTCCTTTTGCTTATTTTCCACACAAAGACTTCCACTCACCTGCTTACTTCCCTCCCCTAGCCTACCCTTCTTAGCCTCCACAACATCAGAAATCATAACCGACCTCTCACTCCTAGAAAAATCATTTTTAACTCCCTCATTCCCCTGAACCGATTCTACCTCCTTGCCCTTCCCCACCCCTATAACACTGTTCTTCTTCACCCCCTCCTCTCCTCCTCCCCCCGAAATAACCTCCTTATTTTTCCTATCAAATTCAGCAAAACTACCCTTGGAATAATGATTTTTCTCCTTTGCCACTCCTCCCACAAAATCCAACGCCCTCACCCACTCCCCATATTGGCCATTCCTGAGCAACCCATTCTGCAAATCTTCTTTTCCGGAATCGCATCCTTTCTCAGAATGGCCCACTGTACCACAATAAAAATAGAAATGGAGAAGATGCTCGTATTTAAACTCCATCCATCTGACATCCCTTCCACAGAGATAAAGGTCCCTCTCAAAGAGGCTTATCCGATTAATAGGAACCTGAATCCTCAAACATCTCCCTTTCGAACTCCCTGTCTCTAGGATAATCACATCAAGAGCCCTAGAAAAAATTTTACCAATTTTCGCTCTGGTTTCCATCGACAACCAATGGATAGGTAAATCTCATACCTGAATCCAAAGATTCATAATGTTCAGGGTCCCGACCTTACCCAAGATATCTTCCTCCCATTCTCTCAAAATAATATATTGATTCTCGAAGGACCACGACCCTTTAAGCACTTTATTCTTGTCCTCCTGCGACCGGAACACAAACTGAAAGCAATTAGGCCCAAGCTCCTTGACTGCAAATGAATCCCAAGTAGCCTAAACGGAATGCAAGGTGATTTTTAGCCCCGAATAGTTAACTTTTTTTATTCCTAAATACCTTCCCGAACAAACTCTTCGACCATTCCAGCTGACTCGCTGCAATATCAAACACCATCATAAACAAAGACTGACCACTCCAAATAACGAATCCCAATGCACCAGATCTGAAAGAAAATCACAAAAACAAGAAGAGGAAAAGAACCAGAAAAATGTAAGAAACTAGAGAAAGAAAACCGACACCGACCAATTAAAACAGAGACACAAGGAATAAACAAAGAGACACCAGGAATCAAAGTGGGGTAACCACTAATAAATTCACCACAACAAATCCACCCAACAAAATTTAATAACAAAAGACAAAACGAAGAAGACAACTAGGATCAAGAAAAAGTTTTCAAATTTTCAAAATAAACCAACAGTGAAAAGTTCCCTCCACAAGCATGGAAAAAAGCATCTCTATAGTAGAGAGAAAACAACACTCGAACTAAGGGAGAATGTTGTAAAAGCTTGGACCATTATTATCTCCGGACAGTTATGACTTACGTGGTGAATTTTCTGTCTATGTATGGTTTAGTTGCAATTTTGCTCTTGCCGTAATATTTAGTTTTGTAATATTTTGTGTAAAAAATTTGGTTCTATAAGTGTAAATGGTTGACATTAATATTGATCTTATAGTATCCTATGTGGCAATTTGGTCCACTAAATTTTGATTTTTGCACATTTAGCCTCATGAATTCTAATTTTGTACAATTTTTGTCCCAAAAAGATAAAGTACTAACGTACTCATTCAGGACTAAAATGCACAAATTTAAAACTTATTGGACCAAATTGAACAAAAATCAAAATATACAAGACTAAAATTGCTAGATAAGATACTAACAAAACCAAATATCTCACTCTGATATGGATCAAAACTCCAACTATGCCGATGATATATTCAACAATTTATTATCCTTTATTTTAATGTGAATAGACATTTTATTTCCTCTTTTATGCTTTTGACAATAACTTACTCTATCTCTACTTTTGGGTTCATTGTCGATTTAGTCACACCGAACCAAGTGATTGAGCATACTTGAACATAATTAAATAGACTAATCAATACTCCGATCCATGTAAACCCAAGTGCATGGAAGGAATGGGTCTTTAGGCTTTCAACGAAGCATTGTTGGCTAAACAACTCTGGAGAATTGTTAAGAGACCTTGGAGCTCACCAATAACAACTGCTTAAAAAGCCGATATATTTTCGTCATATTGATATTATGAAAGCTATTTTGGGGAGTAAGTCGCCCTTCGCCTGTTCTGAATTTCATGTCGACATATAGTATTCATCTCTTCCTGGTGATAAATAAAATAGTCGTAACCTTGAAGATCTCTCCGAAATCTCATGGAACGGGCTTTATAGAGATCCCCAATGGCTCATGCTCGCATGGATTGCTAAGGATCCAATAAGTCCATCATTTATTCCCTCATATGTGTCAACTGGGCAAATACGATCATATTGACTAGGATGGATATTGCGTATCCGAAACCTAGCAGTTCGCTCTGTTAGTCCTCCAGGACCTAAATATACCCTTTCCCTAAAGTGAAAACTCCCACTTTAATTTTAACATAATTTGAATACATCTTGGCAAGTCCCAAATTATTCAAATTGTAGAAAATAAATAAGAACCTAATAAAATTAACTTTCAATAAAATTGTTCCATAATTACCTAAAGTTAACCCCATCAAAACACTAAATTAAATCCATAAAAGCTCTTAAGTCTAAACAACCCATCACACTAATTTATATATAAATCCTCATATTTTCAAAACATCTAGAATTTATTATACGCTCACCTGACGAACATTTTTCATACGCTAACAGCCTAACGAATTTTTGAGACGCAGCTCAAGCAACAACACAAATTCATATTAGGGATAATTACAAAAAAAAAAAACTCATGTTTGGACTAATTACAAAAAAAATCAAAAATACTTCAAAATTACAAAAGAACTCCTAAGGTTTAATTATGTCTAAAAATTGTAAGAAAAGTAACTGAAATATTTTCACAAATGTAAATGAAGTGTTTTAGATGTTTTTTGCATACGATAGAATAAAGTGTAATACATAATACAAACCTAACTATTTGTAAATTTCAAAAATCTTTGGAAGTTTTTTAATTAGCCAAACCGCAGGGTTAGTTTTGTAATTACTCTTTCATTTTATTAACAAACTTCCAAACAATTCCAATACAACGTCCCACTAAAACTTTGATAAGTACCCAAAAACACAAAAACAAAAATCCACAAGAACCTAACAAAGTCCATACACATTTATTCAAACCCAAGAAACAAAAACATCCCCCCCCCACACACACATTTTAACAAACACATCATGATCATTTCATCCCCAAAAAACTTCTACTGGACTTGAACTTCCTTAATCTCATCAACTTTTGCATCCTCCGTGAAAAATACTCGTGTTGTAACTTGTAATAGCCGTAGCTTAATGTCCTCCTTGGCACCCCGGCATTTCGTACGAGTTTGTAGCCGTCGTCGTGTTCTTTCGCACAACCACAAAATGCCATGGTGATAGATTCTCTATCAGCTTGTTCATGTTTTTTGTGGCTTGAACCAGGGCGTTTCCCAGTCCAGAAGGAAAGAATTCTGCACTACGACAATAATTATCTATGGAGACACTAGAAAGTGTCCCAATTTGCCACATATTGGGACACTTCCAATTTTTGGGATGCTTAATATAAGTGTCTCATGTAATGGTGTTGCGTAAAGTTTTGGGACACTTGTTTGGGACATTTAAAATGTCTCTATATGTATTTTATTGAGACACTTGTATATGTCCGTAGATGTTTTCACAACATATTTAAGTATCCAAGATGATTTTGCAAATATGATAATAATATCTTGTTGGGATACTTAAGTGTCTCTATATTGTCCTTTTGGGATATTTAAAGTGACTTTTATAATATTTCATGCGACATTGTATATGCCTGTAAATGATTTATAAACACAATTAAACATCTCAATATGATTTCATAAATTTAGTAATATCATATTCTTATTCTTAAAAGTGTCTCTATATTGTCTTTTCGAGACATTTAAAATGTCTTTTATGACATTTTATGAGACACTTGTGGGGATTCGTAAATAAAAAACAAACCACTATTACAGAAGTTCTTCTCCAACATAATGCCTCAATACAACTAAAAAAACTTCACATGATTCAATAAAATAACCATAAATCCTTATTTTCATACAATACCAACAAAATCCCATCTAATGTTCACAAAATTAAAAAAACCACTACTAAAAAGTTCTCCAGCTTAGCATTGTGCATCCAACTAAATAACCATTAATCCTTATACTTTAATGAAATGCCAAGAAAACGCCATCTAATATTCTAAGAAACAAAGAGCTTAATGCAAACCACCACATGAAAAATTCTTCTCTAGCAATGTGCCCCAACACATACTCAAAAGTTTCACTTATGTTTGCATCAATCATCAATTTCTTCCAAACTAACATGTACATAGAAGGACATAGATTTAGCAAGCTAACGTAAATAAAATATTGATAATATAGTCAATGATTGAATAGAACATAATAGGCTTTAAAGATCCACAAAGAGGCACAAAAAGTGAGATTTAAAAATAAGAAAAACTTGTGTTTTGTGTACCAAATTGTTCATGTCATTATACTATCATAAATAATATTTCGGAATTCTAATAAACATGAGTAATCAAAATCTTCGAAACTTCAAATAATAAAAATTGAGAATATCATATTTGATAATGAACCAAACAGGCTAATAGAAATTCCAAAAGTTAATCATTAGTGGCACTTCATGCTGCAAGAAACTACTTTATGATGAAGGAAAAAAAGGATACCAGACAAACAAGGACATCACATTTCAAACTAATCATGGGAATCAAATTAATACTATATATAAATGTTGGAAATTATTCGGGTCCCCGATCTAATCCAGGCCAAATAAGATCCGTCTTTTCGATCAAATCGAACGGAAGCGGAAGCGAGGGATTTCAAAAATCGAGTTTTAGTTATAAGAACACAAGATCTTGCTTATAAAATTTATTCAAACTAAAGGAAGAAAAAGAAAATTTACCTCTTTCGATGATCTTCGCTTTTTCTCAGTCATTCCTTTGAATCCCCGAAGCTTGTAGACACCGCGATCTTCCAATTCGATCCTCCCTATCAACGGCAGTGTGTGGGCACCCAAATAATAATTCTAAGTTCCTAACTTTTATTTTCCTACGATGTACTCAACTCATGAGATCGCAGGATTGGGCTAACTGGATAGGAGGGGAATTGAACTAGGTAAAAGTTAAACCACAAAATCTGATACGGATAGAATACAAAATCACCATCAATTAACGCCGCCGATAACTCAATCCAATTGAATTGGCCAAATCAAAAATTCCTTTTGTAATTCAATAAATCAAAAACGGCACTTTTCAAATTGACCAAAGTTTAACCAAAAAAACATAATGATTTTGTTTACTAATGTGCAAACGAAATTTGCCCTCAAATTTGACCAAAAGTGAAAACCTTTTTCAATTACAAAACGGTGCGCAATTTTTCTTGTAAGGAGGGTGCCGAAAATTGATTGATTCAATTGTGAGATGTGATCTCCTTTTTATAGGCCTTGTTCAATTAGTATCCCACTCCAACTTAGTTTCCTATCAAATCTAGAATTCATAATTCTAGATAGACTCAAACTCTAATTGATAATATCCAATATAATTATCAATTAAATAATTATATTAATATCATAAATATCTTATATTTATTTAATTCCAAATACAATCAAAACTGTAGAAGATCATATTTTCCCGGAATTAACTGATATTAATATATTAGCCCAAATATTTTAGAAAACCCTTTTCCAAAAACCCTTAGGAACATAAAATATTATTTCTAACCCGTTTACTCTAGGAAGGCGAACCGGGGACCATGGACCTATAATTATAAGCTCCAATAAATCGAATAAATAATTAACTCTTTAATTAATTTATTCGACTTATTAATTCCGATATTACTCCACTATAAACTCGGAATTGCACTCTTATAATTATAGAATATCTTACTCTACGGATGAGCAGTCCACTGATATAATCATTACATATAGATTAATCCTCCATAGACAATTCGTAATTGAAGCTAGGTAGTATCCATTAAACCTCTTCAATTACCTCTTCTTATCCTCATTTACCATTAATTCACTAGCGAATGGTTAATTTATAATCGGATTATAAATTAGAGATCTCAAACCATTCAGTTCCAGAATTAACAAATGAGGGAATCATCTTTCTACTTCTCGCAAGAAGGAATGGATTCCATATCTGTGAATTTATATTCCCAGCTATTTAATTCAAATGTGAATCTAAAATACAAGAGTTAGGAATGTCGTAGGACAAACTTAAACGAGCAAATTAAGAATCACACAGAAATAAACAGGAGTCTATAATCACTCAGGATTAAGATTTATCCATATATGATCATCTAGTGATTTAATTTGATTTTCCATTTCTACAACGGAATTTGTATGGAAAATTCAAATTAAATCGGTCCAAGTCCTATATGATCAAATTATATATAAATGCCCCCACTAAGATGTCTCCACATCGACGGTCCGGATAAGACAGTCACATTCAAAATGTTTTGGGCCGTATTAATGATGTTTTAATTAAAGATCTCATACTTTAATTAATTTCATCACGGACTTAATTTTAGTTTATTATCCATAATCTTAATCCTCTTGTATATAACTCTTATATACTAAGATTATGGTTACATTAAATAAACTAGGGATTTTCATGATGTTCAAGAAAATACATACAATATGCAAAAGAGTTCGAAAATAAACGTCGTTTTTATTAATAATCAAAAACAAATCACAATTGCTTTAAGGGTACTATGCCTAACAATAAATATGGCTCAAGATGAATGTGATTACAGCTAGATGACCCCATTTACAAATGATGAATATCAGAGAATATAAGTTAGAAATGTACTATTTCCATCCTCGTATCATTGTATGGAGATTTTCCTTTAAAAAAAGAAAAAATAAAAGGTTTTTTAGGCCAAGAAAGTTAATAACCAATAGTGTTTCCAAATTACAACTAATATGAAAACATCTGAAGAAAGAACCAAGCTATGTAACAATGTTCGAACCTCAGCTGTCAAAAACATGAAACTCGTTCTGTTGTCGAAGTTTTTACTCCAACAAGAATGACCCACTATTTCCTTCACTTCCTGCCCATATTCACTCATAAATATGTCCAATCTCAATCTGATTAAATCTAACTAATGTCAATTGATCCTATGCAAGTGTATCTATTAACTGATGAAAACAATATAAAGAAGCATGGAAAGCTTGCTGGAGAGAACAAAAATATCAAAAATTTCATTTGTCAGATAAGTCCCAATATAAAGACATAATTCTTCCCTAAAAAAAAAAGACATAATTCATATCAAAAATTTCATTCGTCAGATAGGCAGATAATTGATGAAAACAATATAAAGAAGCATCGAAAACATTTAATAAATCCACACAAACAAATTCAACATGTAAAAGGCATAAAGATACTCTCAACTCTTAGCATTATGAAAGTAACCAAAAAGTTTGCTGGAGAAAACAAAAATACCATAATTGTGCTTTATGGCAGAGTACAAAATTTATAGATTATCAGGTCTACCAAAAACAAACCATTATCACACTGGAATTCATTCATATTATTAGTGAGACACTTCCCACCTGTATGGTGACATTGATAACAAGCATCAAAAACATTCCACTCTATAAAATTTTCTACATTAACATATTGAACAGATCACCCCAATCTTGACTAGATTTTACAGGTACATATTTCTCATTTTAGTTGGTTCCTTTTTCTGATTAATACACAATGTGTGGTCTTTCTACAAAGTGTAAAACAGATACACAAATTGTAATGGGCTTTCAAAATCCTCTCAAAACTTCACTTGGAAAATCAACATAAACAAAACCTTCTATTCTTTTTCATCAAATTAACTAAAGTACAACAGTGACCTTAATGAAAGATATCTCAATTAAGAATTTGACAGCAAATAATATAAATTAATCAGGAACTAACTTCCAAGTCGCAATTATCTTCCCCCGTTTATGCTTTTTGCCTTCTGGCTTATGACTCTTGATCTTGCAATGTTGGTTATCGGGTTTTCCGATTCGTTTATTTGTAGTTAAAATTGAGGAATTTTCTTTCTATTTTTTGTCGAATTTTGTGTTACTCTATGATAATTAGATTAGAAGGGATCAGGTGTGGTTGGTTTAGAGAATATTATCGGCATTTTGTTAAGTTGTTTCAGTAATGTCCTAGCTCATTGAATTGTAGATTTTGTAAGCGGAATATCTCTTCTTGGATAACTTTCACATGTTTATTGGTATTTAAGTTAGATTGCTTTACGTATTTTAGCTAAAAATTCTCTTAAGCATGCAAGTGTTTGTTTAAGAGCTATGAACAGTTCGTCTAGTGGGGACTTTTCTTATTGAGAAATAAAGTAGTTGTATAAAAGGGGGGCAATTTTAATTTTCTTGTAGATTTAGTTGTAAACTTCTTGCTCTGTTTAGGTCTCAAATTCTCACTTGAGTTGGCGAAAGTCACTCCTACTAAGATTATACGAAATGCAACAAAAAAAAAATGAAAAAGGAAAGTAAGATAGAATGAAATGAAATAAGTTACTTAATTAGCTTCTGAATGATGTTTCTCCAAAGCTGATAGTATATTTCCTACCTTCGTCTTAATATTTATCAAATGATTCAAATTCCCTTTCGTCATGTTGCTCACTTCCTCTACCTAAAATGTTTTGATTGGTTCTCTGATTTTGTTATCCAAGGGGAAAGAGATTAACTGTGTATCAGATCACAAATGCTCGACTGTCTTAGTATGTGGCTTCTGGAAACTTCAGTAAGATACCTGACTAGTCTGAAAATAAAGTTTCTGCACAGTTGGATATCAGATTAGAGTTATAAGCTATAAGCCAGGGATTAGAGTTACATAATAAGCTGGCTGGAAGTAAACCTAACTTCTGCTTTTGAATGTCACAAATGAGCCATAAGCAAAATTCAACAAATGAGAACAAGCCGACCACCTCATTGACCTTGCCATTCCTCCCCTGTCCAAGTCCAGCCCCAGCAAATAACAGCCAGTGTGACGAAAGTGAGACTGGAAAGGCAACAAGTGAATATAACAAGAAGGGTGTCTGGTTATTTAAATATATAAAATTAGAGAGGCAAATAACAGGTTTTGATATTTTACAATTGAGTCCCAACCAGTTTCTATTTAATCTTAAACTCTAATGCAATTTTCGGAAATTATATTTTAGCCCTAGGAACCCAATTAGAGTTTCTGGAAATTTCAATTTGACCCCCACCTTTTAAAATTAGGTCCAAAAACCAAAACGTATTTCCGTTTTCTTGTAAATTAGCCCCAAAACTATATTTTTGATCAAATTTCACCTATTAAGGCACTAGACTATACTATATTACTACTTTTACTTTAAGTTAGAATTAGAATTTATTTTCCAATCGCTTAATTGTGTCATTATTTATTATCGATGACGAGGAATTAAAGAGCTTAATAGTCGCAAACTTACTTTTTTCGGCTTGTTCATTCTAGAGGTCTTCCTTCTCTGTCAACTGCAAAAGTATAAATTTTCAAGAAAAGAATCAAATAAGGATAATTCAAAACACTTAAATAAGTAATCACCATTCTAAATATAAAAATTCCTATTCTACTGAACATAATGAAAAGAAAAAAAAAACTCAAAACTTAGAAAAAAAAAAACCATACCTATTCCTCAAATATTCAAAAAGAACGTTGTAGCTATTTTGCAAATTCTGATTTCTAGCACCCAAGGCAGCCAAACGGGGTCATTATAGAACCAATCAATGGCTCTCATTCTTTGTATCGACACCGAATTGACAGCTCTTAATTCACTCAATGTAGTCGGCAAAAGATCATTTGGCGGAAAATCACCAATATTGTATGGCATTCCATTGAAGGCGACATTACAGTTGCGCGGAGGAATCGGTGTAGGATGACCCGTAATGCATTTGATTATAAGGCGAATTGGTTTGTTTTCATCATCAGAAATCGAGTAATTAAATTCTCGAGCTAGTCTAGCACGTGTATCTGCATTCATTTGCGACAAACTTTCATTCACCCCCAACAAATTTGCATCAACTATGCCAAATCTTTTATTCATCTGACTACGCATAGTGTTCATCTGCGCTAGGAGAGCGTTCATGTGTTCTTGCATAGCGTTCATCTGAGCTTGCATATTGTTCATATGATCTTGCAACTGACCTTGCGTAGCTCAGTTGATCAAGTAACTTACTTTCCTTTCATTCTATCTTACTTTCCTTTTCTTTTTTGGTTGCATTTCATATAATCTTAGTAGGAGTGACGTTCGCCAACTCAAGTGAGAATTTGAGACCTAAACAGAGCAAGAAGTTTACAACTAAAGCCCTCGGAAATCTTGTTCCTCAAATATTCACTTGCGAGGGAACAACAGCGGCAATATCGATACCGGCTGCAGGGATATCATTGGTCTACGATGACTGCCAAATGAAAACTAATTTAGAAACATTCCATATAAAAAAATGCTAATTGTTTGCTAGTTGCAATGATTCTTCTAAAACAACTTGATAACTTCTAAAAATGTTAATGAGAAAATCTATCCAATCTTTTTTTTTTTGTCATCCAAAAGAGCTTTCAACAAATTAAATTGCATATCAAAGATTGTTTACACAAAATTTATCCAAATAATCCATTTAAGTTAGCAGTTGTATGGATTTACAACATTTAAATTCTGCCAGAACAGAGTTTGTATAAGATCATTACCTCAAGTTGTTTTTCATGGCAAGCTAATGTAACTTAACTCATTCCATAAACTGTCAAAAGCATACGGTAAAACTCCTAGTAAGAACTAAAATGTATGTGTTTATCCATGAGTATTAGCTGTTAGTTTAAGCAAAAGACTACACAATACCCTATCATTTTAAAACTTCACTATCAAGACAAAGTATTAACACAAATAAAAGAAATGATCAGTTTAAAAATAATTAAATCCATCAAATTCCTGCGTGCATCATCTCCAAAATCACAAATTAAAAACCACATATAACAGCTAATGTGCAAGGCCACAATGCAAATATCTAGTTACTATATCAAACAATCATCCCAAATTTGTAACTAAGCACCATGACTAAAACTTGATAAAATAAAATTAACGAATTTAAAACCAGAGAAAGAGTCCAAAGAATAAATAAAAAGAGAAAACAGAGAGAGAGAGAGAGAAACCAAAGAGACCTGGATAGCAGCAGCAAAAAGTCACCTGCAACAGCAATTGGTGGTAGCGACAGCAACCGGCGGCGGTGGATGGCAGGACCTGGCTGGCGACAGATGGGGAAAAAGTTAGACACTAAAAGATGGAGAGAGACAGAGATGGCATAAGCAATGGTATTCTTTTTTTCGGAAAGTAGGGCAAGTGCAGCAATTTCTCTTTGTTTTTTGGGTTTGGGCAATCAATTCTTGTGTGATTTCCAGCCCAACGAAAATGGCTAAATTATTGGTCCGACCATGAGTTCATTGGGCTCATTGGGCATTCATTTTCTAAATTTTGGAAGTAGTTGTATTAGGATCTTAATATTTGGTCCATTTATATAGGTCATACTTTTTGTTATATGTTTTAAAGTTCAAATAGGATAATTTATTTTAGTCAATGATTGTCCCAATTTTCAAATGTTTTTTTATGGCATGTGTTTTTATAACGTTTTATTAGTCCAAAATTTTATGATTAATTTATTTCTATTTCTATTTTATTTTTAAATAGATTCTACTAATTTGAATTTCCAAAAAAATAGAGAAACAATTCTTAATAACACTTTCTGTGCATCGCACGGGTAAAATACTAGTATATATAAAAGCAAAAGTCTTTCAAATAAGAAAAGTTCCCGCCAAAATACTGTTACCAATTCTGGAAAATCTCGAAAACTGTCCATAAACAAAGTCTGGCATGGAAAAAGCTTTCTTTAATTGTTTATTAATTCTGACGACTTTATCTATTAATTTTGACAATTCGTCAAAATTAATATTCAAATTTACTTTATTGATTATGATATTGTTTGTCTTGAGTTCATATTCAAATTTTTAAATTAGTTTGAGTAATACAACACATTCCACAATGCAAAACACAATACACAACAAATTAAATATACATATCTTGGGTAGCTAAAATGATTTACAACACTCTTTTTTTTTCACTTATAGACTCTAATTATAAATAGGCTCCCATCAGGACTCAGGCCATCACCATTCAAAAAGACGGCTTATTTCTTATCAAATTACAAATAAACCCAAAAAATCAGCAGAATGACTCCATTATTTAGCTTGATTTAAAGGCATTAATCCAATGAACATATATTGGGTATTGAGACTGCAATTGCTTTGTGTCTATGCAAATGGCAATAGATTAGATGTTTTCATTATAGAATATATCTGAAATGACAAAGAGGTATGTTTAAATTTTAATTGCTTCTTTTTAATTCATTCACTTTTCTATAGTTGCAACTGAGTTAGTTATCTTAGTGACATAATGATCTTTTTGGTTAAATCCCATCACGTTATTCTGGTCCAAATATGTGTAAATACGAATATACTGGAAAACTGACCAAAGTTAAGTTTTCATATTAGTTTTGAGATTCTGAGAATTAAATGATATGCATTTGGATTCGCACAAATCAGAACATTTCACTTATTCCACGCATGCAAACAAAGTATATTCAAAATTCTCATAAATGAACAACAGTCTGAAATTAAGAATCACATTTAATTTTTACATATTTGCATTTCACATATTCCAATCAGAGATTTTAATGCAGTGTGTTTTATTTCATCTAGTATTATTATATAAACTCATGGTAAATTATTTGTTGAAGTTTCCAAAACAGTCTTGCAACTATATACATTATTTCAGTTGTTTAAGACTGTATTGTAGAAATATACATACAGTAGAAGAGGAAGAAAGGGAATTCGAGCATTAGAATTTAACAACAGTGGACAAAGAAGGATTAAGAAGGAATTAGAAGAGCAAGAAGAAAATAAAGCTCACAAAATCTAATGTCATCTCCACGAGCGTCTGGTTAGTTTTTTAATTTATGTGTACAACTTTGTTTAAATAAGCTACACTTACAGATTTACTTAACTGGGATGCAGACAAACTGATATATAGTAGATATGTCAATGGTAGATGGAAGCAATAGCTATAGAAAAAATATTAATTTGAAAATAGTAAAACCATTATTAAGATCATAAATGTAACTAAATATAGCTCGCACCAAATTGTTCATTATATGCATTAATGTCTACGAATGCATATATTAACTATCATCTCCGTTTCTGGAAACCACACTTATTTCACAAAGGTAAAAAAAACACAAAGAAAGGTAAGAGAATGAAAGAAAAACTTTACCTCCGCAATCTGCAGACGCTGTGCTTTCTAGTCAAGAGTGCCTCCAAACTTTGAGAAAATAGCTTTCCCAGCCTTTGCAAGGTGGAATTTTGACGACTCTTGAAATTTGTTGCAACCTTGGCAGTTATCTGAGCAAAATTTTACCAGTCACTCCTTTAATCAGTCCCACGGAAATGACTTAATTCCTTTGATTTGGGCTATCCACGGAAACATAAATTATATGCATTAGAAAGCTATTATGTATTTTTTTTTTTGTTGTCCAGACAAATATGAACTTTATAATCTCACTATCAAATGATAATCCAATAGATTCGACCACTGGTAAAAAACTTCATTTACTCAAAAACTCATGAAACAATAATTATAAATCTATTTTACTAAAAAACTAAATAACGTAGGCTTTGTATATTTAAAAAGGAAAAAATACAAACAGTATAATTATAAACCCACCCTAGTGAAACAGTTAAAACCCAAATATCTTGGTGTGTGAAAATGTAACCATATATTTTACTCTCTGCATAATTTAGTCAAACTATACACCAATCTAGGATTTGGACATTTCAAAATAAAATTTATTTCCTCAATCATTTTCAAAATTCAGTTAAGTTTATATTTAGAAACTTTCTTTATGCCAATGATAATGATACTGATATAATACTTTACTATTCACGATATGATTTTATTTAAGTCTTTTATTTTTTTTTACGTATTTTATTCTTTTGATACCAGAGCTAAACATGCTTACCAGCGGTAACTACTTTTTATTCTTTTCATCACTTTCTGCAATAGTGACTTTTTGTTGTCCAAAAATTCTATATTTACTTGGTAAATACCTGTCAATAAAAGGGCACAAAACCAGATAACACTACACGGATATGCAACAAGAAAGATCAAAATTTTTAGACCTTGATTAGGTAAAATTAAGTAACAATTAGATAAACAGATTCAATATTGTAAAAAATTAGTTAATAATTACGTTTTTTAAACTACAGTATACATAAAGCCTAAAGTCAATTTGTGAACATTTAAAATAAGAACTAACTTATACAGGACAGCCAACTTGAAAAACTTGGGGGCAAAATGTTTTAGCAAAAGACAAAAGGAAAAAGCCTTCAATTTTACTGAACGATTTTCCTCAAAAAAAAAATTTACTTAAGGATTTATTTTTTCACTTTTATTCACTCTGAAAACACAGGTTTACACAGTGGAAAAGAAAAGAGCGTGTAAAAATAATGAGAGTTCATTGAGAAAAGACCAGAATATAATTTTACTGTACAAATAGGTATAATAAGTTGGCTTTAATGACAAACACAAACTGTCGAACCACATACTGTTAGAATAAATGGATTAGAACAAACATCCATAACATCGAATAGAACAAAAATCCTACTGTTTTTCGAAATTAATATAATAAAATTAAAAAAAAAAATTGAAAGCAGTTAGAGGTTCTTAAAAATCCACATCTCATAAAAAATTTAAAAATATGTAGATTTGAAAATTTTTATTTGTATTTCCTGATAATCTATGTTATTTAACCAAGAACATTTGTAATATATCCCTTTGCATGATATTTAATCGGTAAAATTAATGGATCGCACAAGAAATGTATAGATCTGGCGAGTTTTCTTATTTCTATCCAGATCCGAACAAAAAAATGAAAAAATAATCATGAGAAGATTCCGAAATCGTAAAATAAAACCTGAAAAAAGCTTCGTAATTCTCTATCCGAACCATTTTATGTATTCCTTTTCGAATTCAAACAAAATTCCCGAAAAAAAAAATAATAATACAGTGAGGTTGGTCATTTATTGGACAGGAATTTTAGATACATATATTTTCCAAATGTAAGGATGTAAGAAGTGATAAATATCTGACAATATTTAGTCGAAGAAGAAAATCAGTTTGAGATATTTGATTGAGAAAACGAGAGAGGAAAAACGATAGTCTCTGTTTTCGATCAGGTGTTAATGCTTTTGCAGAACCAAAAAAAAAAAAACGTACTCAGATATGTTAGAAAATTACATATACCTGAAGATTTCTCTAACAAAAACCCTAAAAATCAAAATATACAGTTTCGGTAAAAAATATAGATCTGAAAATTTTCCTCAAGAACAACCGAAATTTATGTACTTCATTTCATCAGATTCGAAATAATTATAACAAACAATATGAAAAATAAATAAAATCATAAACAGAACTGTAAAATTTCAGATATAGAAAAAATATATACCTGGATTTTTTGGGATCCTTTCAACATATCTGAAGCAAGATAGTCACACACTAGAGAAAACTATCGGGAAAAAAGTGCAAAAACATAGCGGAATCTATCAGAAGTAGAACATTAGGACTCCAATTTGCGAAGCGAATGGTTTGAACTAAAAACAGAAGCTGGTTTTGCTATAGACTTGAATGACCATTTATTTTTCTTTTATGACTAAAAACCTGAATCCTTTATCCCCTCCCCTCAAAAAAAAAAAAAGGTTGGAAGGCCCATCCGTATTCTGCAGCATCAAAAATCAAAATAAGAGAGGATTTTGGAAACCACTGCTCCAAGATGTAATGCAGCATTTAAATCTCACTCAGAATCACACTCTTATCAGCAAACCCATTTTAAAAGGGTTTTAGAACTACGAAATAAGAGAGCACCAAAAACGTGGTAATGTTGAGAAAAGTCCAAACATATAAGCTGATAGTAGGACAAACGTAGAACTCGAAATACACATAAAAGAGAGATTACCAAAGAAAAAAATAAATACCTCAAACGAATACGGAGAGCAAAAAAATAACACCCGAAGAAACCTCATGGAACTTTCTCAATGACCACCATCATCGCCAAACAACCCCACAAAAGGCTACAGGAAACAAAGACAAGAAAAAATCGACAGCCCACGATGAGTTACAGCAGTAATTAGAAACTAGGTAAGCAAGTCCCAGATCCAACCATATAAGTTTAACAAATGGAAATGGAACGATTTTTCTGATAAGTCTCAGCAAGAAACAACAAAAAAAAGCCCTAACAAAATTCACGACAGATTCCAACAACAAACTTTAAATCACTCGTTCAATTTTTACCTTGAAGACTGAAGTTGCGAAACCCCTCAGAAAAACTCCAACCCACAAAAACACTGTTATTATGTGTTTTATGAAATGTTCCAGCAAAAACACACAAAATAGAGAAACTGCAAATAAATAGGTCCCTTCGGAAAGGAAACTACGAAAATGCCACGCATTGGGTCCCTTCAGAAATGTCAATTCAACCCCTAGATATCCGTTGTTTTGGACTGGAGTCCACTTGTATGTTGACGTTGCGTTGACTGGTTTTGGGTAGTGATGTGACGTCTAACGTGGAGGATCTCGAGACGTTGACTGGTGGGAATTGACAGCGTGGATTCTGATGTAGCATAGGGGCCGCTCAAGTTTACGGTAATTAGCTTTTTGAGCCTTTAAGTTTTGGTAAACTCATTTTAACCCCGGTCTTGAGGGATCATCTATATTTCAAACTTAGATGTGTAAACTGAATTTAACTAATTATACTTAAAATTAATAAATATAATTAAAACTTTTTTGATGATTGGTTGTTTGTTTTAGAAATAAATGAATTGTATATAAAATAGGTAAACTAAGTTGACTCAGACTTGCTAATTATTTTAGGCAAAACCTTGTGTATGACGGTCACACGGTGCGATGGGTGATACTTTTAGGTAAAAATTGATACTTTTGGTGTAAATACATTGTCTGAATACATTGAAATTAAGTGTATCAAGATAAAGTATCACTTTTTACACAAAAAATGTTACATTTTAATTTTTATACTAAAATATCACTTTTTACCCTAAAAGTGTAATTCGTCGCATTGTGCGGCCGTCTTTCAAAAGACATACTCATTCTTTTATTATTAAGTCTTTTTCAAAATTTTAACAACTCATATATAAATTAATAATTGATTTTATATACATCGTCAGTCACTCGGTCCATCAATTCAAAATTTTCAATTTAATTCACCTCAAAATAAATTCGTACAGAACTTATCTTTTTCATGTATTTCTCACATTGAGCCATTGAAGTATTGACTTGGTCATTATTTCAGAATTTTATTTATAAATAAAATACTATAAATATGCAATCACCCCAAAATTGAAGAGTATTTCTTGCCCAATTACATTATGAGGCTTTCTAAAATAGATAGTACAATAAAGCATAATGTAGATATATAATATGTATTACCAACTATTAATATGCATTTGCACACATATTTAATGTGTTTTCACTTGGTTTCTTTAAAAGGGCATGATACTACGTATTCTTGTAACTTTTTATAGGAAACGAAGCTTAATCGAAGAAATGTCAGTTGGAAGGCTCGGATAGGACTGACGAGTGTGAAGAGAAGATCGAAAAGACGAAGAAACCAGACAAAAACACGTCACACGGCCGTGTGAAAACACCCCTTTGAAAATATACATGTCCGTGTGAAAATGTAATACTCGAGATTTCATTTAGGCCTTTTATTAAGGTTCTAATTAATATTAGACTTAGTTATTATTATTTAGGGGCTACATTATAAATCCAAGCTCAATTATCCAATCAAATGATTATTTACCCAAGCCCAAATTTAAGCCATACCCAATTTCAGGCAAAACCCAAATTATTATAAAACCAGTCTAACCTATTCACAAGTCCTACTCCAAGTAGGATTCCAAAATTTTCAGATATACACAATTTTGATTTTTCTCAATCCAGCAAAATCCATATTCACGTATTTTATTCTTATTAGAATTAGATTAAGAATCCTAACTGATATAGATCATCCAGTTTTTTTTAGAATAGGACTTTTAACCTTTATTAAATCTATAAATACAAACCCACAACCTTAATCAAAGCCTATAAAATAAATCAACATTCTTAGAGAAACCCACGTACTCTCCTGGTTCAGAAAACAACAAGGTAATGATTTATCCTTCAATATTCATCTTCACGCCTCAGGCACAGACCCCTCAAAACCGAAAATCCAATTAAAACACCCAAAATCCAAAGCCAGCCACCGCCGGAAAGTCCCCGAATCAGCCCGAAATAACTCGTTTATGTTGGGCGCAGCGGAGGCGTGTCGTTGTCCGAGATTTGATTTATCCGGAATATCCGACAAATCACACCAACAAGATGATGGTAAAATTAAATAATACCGACAGAAAATAAAATGTACACAGTGATTTTACGTGGTTCGGCAAAACCCGCCTACGTCCACGAGAGTTTCCGTTCTTTACTAATAAAGAATTTCCCGGTACAAGAAAATACATCCCTTGAGTTTTATGGACCAAACCCAAGAATAAAAGACTCTCGTACAACCACTTTACTAGCTGCTACAACTTTAAGGTTACAAACCCAAGTGCAGGTTGTCTCAAGTAATAAATTTCTCGGGAGTCCGAGGTCGATCCACAGGGAAGTTGATGGAAGTTTACAGGATATTTCTTATTTAAAGGATGAGTAAATGGGGTTTTTTTACTAGTAAGAATATTTTTTTTTTTAGTTACAAGAAATTTAATTAATAGAAATGTTGAGGATTAGGGATCCACTCTTGATTTCGGATAAAAGAATGATTATATTTTCTTACCTCTTAGATTGCCACTATTGGAATCCATACACAAAGAAGGTTCCAATGGGAAGATATTATACATATAAATCATGCAATGAGGTAATCATGTTATATCATCAATTAGAATTTATCTTATAACATCAATACTTGTTTATGGGATCAAGTATTTATGTATTCTTTTGTCTACAACAAATCAAGGTATCCACATTAGTAGTCGGTTGAAATAAAACCAGACATTTAACTAAATGGAACCAAGTATTTGTTGTGCCGATAGATATACATAAATCAAGAAACACCACAAAACAAAAATGTATAAGCTAAAAACAAATTGATGATACAAACAATGAATTTTAATATGAATGTACAATCATTCCTTATCCTTCATCAAGAGTTTCACACCATTTCCTCAACAAAATAAACTTAGAATAACATGAAAAAAATAGAGAAAACAAAAGATTGAAGAAAAACTAAAGCAAACATTTTATAAAATACTAGAAATCTTACTATAATTTAAGAAAAGCAAGAAAGAAAAATTCTTTTGAACTTTGTAACTCTAACTTTCTCTACATAAAACTTGCTCTTGGCTAATGCTAATGACCTCTATTTATAGTCAACTAAAAATCAATATACAATTATTTTATTCTTTATTTTTATTACAAGTAAGAAAATAAGGAAATCAACACCAACTTTGCCACCTTCTTTGACTGGTCATTTTGTCCATGATATCAGCCATCTTTGCTCAATTTTCTTCCACAAATCAATTATCACATGAGTTGGCTTGAATTTCCAACTGATTTCATTGAATTTGAACAACCATGGGCCAAGATATGGTTGAATAATTGAGATGTGGTTGGCATACGGGATTGACTAGTGCAGCAGCCTCTTGGATTTTTATAAATTCATCCAATACAAATCTGACTTTGGGGTCTTCATCAATGTTGTAGCTCTATGATTTGTACATACTCAGTAAAAATTTCAGATACAAACACCTTGTATTTTTCGAGTTATGTCCAAAATACCAAACTTGGTCAAGTCTGGAAATTAAATGAGCACCCTTCAATTCTCATTTTATGATGAATTTTTTTATCCAAGAAAATATCATTCCAAACTTTGATTTTTGGTTTCAATCTCTCTGAAAACTTGTAAATGAATGGATTGTGAATCCATATCTTCAAGAATCATCCCAAAATCATGTCGGAAATGGAATCTATGCTCGTTGATCCAAACCTGCACTAAAAATTGCTTCCAAATACAATTCTATGTTGATTTCCTATTTTATTCCTAACATATTAATAATACTATAAATTCATTTTATTAATAATATTAATAAGGTAAAATAATAATATAAGCCTAAAATAATTATACATTTTTAACGTTCATCACACTTCCAACTAAATTATTACTAGTCCCTAGTAATTAAAGCATAAAATAATACAAAAGAAATTTGATGAATATGGCACGTTGATCATTTTTTTTAAAAAAAAAATTATGAAATAGTCTAACAATCAAAAAATTTATGGTCAGTCATCATAGATGCTATCAAGAATAAATATTATAATTTTTTTATATCATTTTTTTAGAGAAGAAATATTGTGTATATATGCACAAAACCACCGTTTCATTTCACAAACCAAAATACATTAATCTTCAAACTTGATCATGAAAAAGCCTCAACTCCATATCCTCACAGGTTAGTGTTTGTTGTGTAAATTGGCGAGGTGCTCACTCTTGGAGTTGGAAAACAATCAAAACTCTCAAGGAAATGGCCAATATGATTTAGGACAAGCATTCAAACTAAAATTGAGCATAAGATAGGTAGTTATAAAATTTGAAACACCTAATTTTTTCATACCAAATTATGTCTTGAAATTTCATTGGTTTAGAACTGCAAACAAAATGATAATATTTTTTTATATATTTTTTCTTTTTTTTCTTTTTTGTTTCTTTTTGTTTCTTTTTTTTTCTTCTCTCTTTTTTTTTTTTTTTTACAACATGACTAGCTATGAACAATACTCATCACAAATTATGTAATGAAGTATTTTTACAACATGACTAACAATGATAACATAACAATGAAGAATACCCATCACAAATTATGTAATAGAGTATTTTCAACAGAAATTGACAATGTGGGTGTTAACCAAATCATTTCTCCACATGTAAGGTAGAATATTTAAGTATTTCAAATCACAACATAACCATTTCAAACGACCAATTAAAGTTCGGAATGCTTGTTTTCTCAAACTCGCCACTCATTCACAAATGATGTGTGAATATTAAAAATAAAATACTTTATCATGATCAAACTTTCAGTTATATGTATCACAACCAATCTTTCCACAAAACTTAGAATGTGCACAAAACACTTTCTTTTCTTTTTTTTTTTTTTTTTTGCTGTAGTTTTTTTTTTTCAATTTAATCAAGATAGCATCGTTGAATTCAACAATAAGACTATTTTCATGTTTTGACAATTCACAATTTTTTTTTAAAAAAAAAATTCACAACATGCCATATTTTGCAAAGGGAATTACTAGAAAGATAATAAAAATAGGGATGCGTCTCAAGAATATCAAACTGACATTCTTTACTCGCCATCGTTGTTTTTTTTATTTTAATTTTCAATTTTCAAAATCACACATTGTAAATTAGGAAAAAAAATAATATCAATTATCCCTTCCCCCCCAACTTATCTAAAACATTGTCCTCAATGTCAAAAATAAATAGGAAAGTAAGGTTTAAAAGATATTACCTGATGTATGGCTTTTTGAAATGAAAGTAGAAGAACACAATAGTAGTTATACCCGTGAAAAATAAATCTCACAACGTCAGAGACAAATCCAATTTGCGTTTTTTACTTCTATCCTCCGACCAAACAACATGAGCCACTTTTGGATCAGGTTCAGCAACAAATGCTTGGAGTTGATCGATTAGTTCACTTGGTGTTGTTGCACAAATTATGATTCGTCTGGCGAGGCGGTGAAATAAAACCTTTCTCGACAAAGATAATCTATGAAAGACAACAAACCATCAAAGAAACCATTAACATTAAGAATACCTATAGGCTTTTGGTGAATGTTGAGTTGTGCCCAGAGATCATTTGGAATAACTCCTCCAAAGTGTACCAAAACCACCAGGTAAGGTGATAAAGGCATCTCGCATTATGCATCATATTCACCATTCTCGTCTTGCATGTTTGATACTCTTAACTCATCTCCAATGGTTTGCCGGTGATTTGTCCGACAACTAAAGGTTTTGGGATAACTCCTAAGACTCGACTCCTCCCAAATAGGCGGGAACCAAAGAACACGCCCCATTAACCCAAAACTACCTCCCCGTATACTAAGTTAATGTGCTTTTCTCGCTAGAAATTTACCGAGATTATCACCCTCAAGAAAACAAATCCTGTCTTTCCCGAGGATTTGCACCACGAGATCACAAAGAACACTGTTAATTCTACGGGAAGAAGAACTCTCCATTTTTTTCTCTCTCTTTTTTTTTCTGATATAATCTGAATGATGTAAAAGAAAGAGTGAATGCAACGCTATTTATTGAGGTATGAACAGGGGAATGCAACAAGAATGTGATTATTGGAACTTTTATTTTGTCAAAAAGTTTGAAAATAAAGACAATAAAGTCAAAAAAAAAATGCTAACATGTGAAGGAATGTAAAAGTAGTTGTGATTGTGGCTCACATCTTCCTCTCGGTTTTACGTCCCGTAAACGGCTTAAACGCCCTCTATGGGTCGGGATATGCTTCCCATCCAATTTTCTTATAAATTGGCAAACAGGGTCTTTTAACGTCAGATTCCCAAGACAAAGATCACGTTCTTCTCGAAATTGGAGCCATAATCGGAGAATTTCACGATGCACAAATGCACAAGGATGCGTATCAAAAGTCCATAGAATGTTATCTAAAGACTCCTTACTCACCATCCTTTATGAATTGAATTTTGTCCTCTCGATTTCTGAAACCATACCTAAAGAACGACATCTTGTGTCACAAGTCCATCGAGCACATTTGTGACACACTTGTAGTCTTTTGGCCCTTTGTTTTTTTGAATATGAACTTTTTCAAGACCAGGCAAGCATTTAGTAGGAGAAAATGAAAATTCTCCTGCTAATCTTACCTTTGCTTCAATTATCCAACGTACATCTTCGAATGCCTTTATTCATAAACATTCTTAACCTTTCTAGCCTGGCTTTGTATATTTTCAAAATTTCATTTGTAGAAAGAAAATCAAATCGCTTTTTGAGAGTGGATGGAATTCTTTTATCCATTTTTTTTTAAATCTAAATGAAAGAGAATGAGAAAACAAAATTATGTACAAATATCGTGTTTGTGGGAAATCGATGAGTCCGACTTAATCGTCACGAGTACCGTTATCCGCCATTTAACCGGAAAAATAAATAATTAAACACTACAAAACACACACATTTATAAGAAACAAATATATTCACTAATTATAACAAGGATTATAAAGAAAAAGAACTTCCTCTGGAAGGAATTGATTTTCTAGAAATAGTTTAAGTCTTTGTCCATTAACTTTGAATACATTACCATTTCTAGGATTCTCAATGTCAATGACTCCATACGGATATATATTTTTCACAATAAAAGGACCACTCCACCTTGACCTTAATTTTCCAGAAATAAATGCAATCTTGAATTATAAAGCAAAACCTTTTGACCAATCTCAAATGTTTTTCTTGTAATTTTATTATCATGAAATTCTTTGATTCTTGCTTTATGAATTTTTGAATTCTCATATGCATCATTTCTCAATTCTTCAAGCTCATTGATTTGCAATTTTCTCAATTTCAAGCATCGTCAAGATTGAAGTTAAACATTTTAATTGCCGAATAAGCTTTATGTTCAAGTTCCACCGTAAATGGCAAGGTTTTCCATAAACTATTCTATAAGGAGACATTCCCAATGATGTTTTAAAAGCGATTCAGATGCCCAAAGTGCGTCGATAAGTCTAAAAGACCAATCTTTACGATTCGGGTTAACAGCTTTTTCTAATATTTGTTTTATCTCCCTATTTGCAAGTTCAACTGTCCATTTGTCTCAGGGTGATAAGGGGTTGCAACTTTATGTGTGATTCCATATTTTTTCATTAAAGATGCAAAAACTTTGTTGCAAAAATGTGTTCCCCCATCACTAATAATGACTCGAGGAATTCCAAATCGACTCAAAATATTTTCTTTTAGAAATTTTATCACGCTTTATGATCATTGTTTCGACAAGGAATTGCCTCGATCCATTTTGAAACATAATCTATTGCGACTAAAATGTAAATAAAACCAAATGATAATCGAAATGGCCCCATAAAATCAATACCCCAACAAATCAAATATTTCAATCACCAAAATAGGATTCAAAGGCATCATGTTTCGTTTTGAAATTGATCCTAACTTTTGACAATTTTCACAACATTTGCAAAAAGCGTAAGTATCTTTGAAAAGGTTTGGCCAATAAAATCCACATTGTAAGATCTTTGCCTTTGGTTTTCTTTCTTGAAAAGTGACCACCACATGCTTGAGAATGACAAAATTGAATAATGCTACCTACCTCATTGTCGGGTACACATCTACGAAAGATTTGATTTGGACAATATTTGAAAAGGTAGGGATCATCCCAAAGAAAATTTTTTACCTCGATCAAAAACTTCTTTTTATCTTGTGAATTCCAATTTGATGGCATCATTCCTCATTACAAGAAAATTAACAATATCCGCAAACCAAGGTACTACAAAGAACATTGAATAGTTGTTCATCGGAAAAGTATCATTGATAGGTGGAGTTTGAAATGAATCATCACAAATAAGTCTTGATAAATGATCACTACCACATTTTCTACACCTTTCTTATCACGAATGGTAATATTAAACTCTTGGAGTAAGAGAATCCACCTAATCAATCTTGGTTTGGAATCTTTTTTGATAAAAGATATTTCAAAGCTGCATGATCACCGAAAACAACAATTGGTGAACCAACAAGATAGGATCGAAATTTTTCCAATGCAAATACTACACAAGTAATTCTTTTTTCGGTGGTTGAATAATTGATTTGAGCACCATTCAAAGTTTTACTTGCATAGTATATCACATATGGTTTTTTTCTTTTCTTTGCCCTAAAAACGGCTCCAACGGCATAGTCACTAGCATCACACATTATTTCAAAAGGTAAAGTCCAATCGGGAGGTTGGATTATTGGCGTATGTAAGCATGTTTTTAAGTTTGACAAAAGCTTTTTCACAATTTTCACCATTCAAAACTAACATCTTTCGTAAGAAGATTACACAATGGTTTAGAAATTATACTAAAGTCTTTGATAAATCTTCTATGAAAAACCGGCATGCCCTAAAAATGATCTTACCTCCTTCACAGATTTTGGTCTGGTAGATTAGCAATTAACTCAACTTTGGATTTATCTACCTCAATGCCTTTTATCAAGTAATGTGTCCAAGAACAATACCATTGTTACCATAAAATGGCATTTTTCCCAATTAAGCACAAGGTTCTTTTCTTCACATCTTATCAACACTTTTTCTAAGTTCAACAAACAATCTTCAAATGATTCACCAAAAACTGAAAAATCATCCATAAAGACTTCAAGAAAACGTTCAACCATGTCACTAAAAATGCTAAGCATGCATCGTTGGAATGTAGCTAGTGCATTACATAATCCAAAAGGCATCCTTCTATATGCAAATGTACCAAAAGGACATGTAAATGTTGTTTTCTCTTGATCTTCAAGTGCAATTTCAATTTGATTATATCCAGAATATCCATCTAAGAAACAATAGAATTTATGACCTGCAACTCTTTCTAAAATTTGATCCATAAAAGGTAATGGAAAATGATCCTTTCGGGTAACTGAGTTAAGTTTCCTGTAGTCAATGCACACACGCCAACCAGTAATGGTTCTAGTTGGAATCAGTTCATTATTTTCATTTTTAACCACTGTAACCCCAGACTTCTTTGGCACAACATGAATAGGACTTACCCATTTACTGTCAGAAATAGGATAAATTATTTCATTATCTAAGAGTTTAATAATTTCATTCCTCACTATTTCTTTCATATTAGGATTTAGTCTTCGCTGCATTTCTCTAGATGGTTTTGCATTTTCCTCTAAATAAATATTATGTGTGCAAATTAGAGGACTAATACCTTTAATATCAGCAATGGTCCACCCTAAGGCATTTTTATGCATTTTCAAAATATCGATCAACTTACTTTCCGGAGATGCATCAAGTTTGGAAGAAATTATTACAGGCAAAGTTTCACTCTCACCAAGAAAAGAGTATTTCAAATCAGATGGTAAAGGTTTCAAATCAATTTTTGGAGCTTTTATGCTTGAAGGAATAGGTTGCACTTCTGATGATGATAACTCTTCAATTTTTGGTTTCCAAAAATGGTTTTCTAGTGTTTGTAAAAATCCATTGGAGACATCAAAACATTTCATATCACAAACTCTCTCATTTTCAAAACATGTTTCAGTAAATTCAAAAGAATTATTGACAGTGAAATTTTTGTGAACAATTTCTTCAATTAAATCAACTTCATGTAGTTCGGTATCATCAGCAGGTTGTTTGCAAACATTGAACACATTTAATTCCAAAGTCATATTTCCAAAAGATAATTTCAAAATACCATTTCTACAGTTAATCAATGCATTTGAAGTTGCAAGAAATGGACGACCTAAAATGACAGGAATTTGTGTTTTTGCATCTATAACCGGCTGAGTATCCAAAACAATGAAATCAACGGGAAAATAAAACTTGTCAATTTGTACCAACACATCTTCTACTATTCCTTTTGGAATTTTAATTGATCGATCAGCTAGTTGGAGTACAATTGGAGTTTCTTTAAGTTCACCCAAACCTAGTTGTTCATAGACTGAAAAAAGGTAGAAGATTTACGCTAGCACCAAGATCAAGTAAAGCACGTTCAATTCTAGTGTCTCCTATAATGCATGAAATTGTTGGACACCGGATCTTTGTACTTAGGTGGAGCAAATTGTTGTATAATTGAACTCACACTTTCAGTTAAAAATGCTTTTTTCTTCACATGATGTTTTCTTTTAATTGTGCACAAATCTTTCAAAAATTTTGCATAAGGTGGGACTTGTTTGATTGCATTCAACAAAGGAATGTTAATTTTGACTTGTTTAAAAAGCTCAAAAATTTGAATTTGAGTTCAATTTTTGAGTTGGTTGCAATATTTGAGGAAAAGGGGAGGAGGTGAATATGTTTCATCATTTTCAAACTTACATTTATTCAACTTACCTTCTTCATCCTCACAATTTTCATTATTCATTTCTCAAGATGAATTTAAAACTTTCTTAGGATGAATTGTTTTATCAACAATTTTTCCACTTCGAAGTGTTGTGACCGAATTGGCCTCATTTATTGGATTTTCACCAAGTAGAAGCACAACACTGCGTAGAAGGATTAGGTTGAGGTTGAGCAGAAACTTACCCTTTTCTTGAATTCGCAAAGAAAGTTTGTGAGTGTTGAAAGTGAGTTCTTGATCTCATTGATAGCCGAGAAGTTTTATTATTGATGTTTGTTTGTTCATTCATAAATGCTTGCAAAGTCTCCTCAATTGATTTTATATGTGGGAATGGATATGAAGGAAAATTTGGTGGCTTTTGTGAATTTATTGGTTGAGCTTGATTATTATCACGCCAACTGAAATTAGGATGATTTCTCCATTGTGGATTGTAAGTTTGAGAATATGGAGATTGAAAAGGTTTTCTAAATCCATTCATGACATTTGCTTCAACAGAATGCGAGGACAATCATTAGTTGAGTGTTCTTTAAGTCCACAAATTTCACAAACTTTTTTATCTTGCACAGATTTAACTTCTTTTATTTTTTTAACTTCCATGTCATCGATTCTTTTAGCCAAAAGTGCAAGTCTAGCACTTAAACTATCTTCTTGAGTAAGATTGAGTTTTCCTTTATTTTCATCAACACTATGCCAAGATTGAGAATTTTCTGCCAAATAGTCAAGATATTCTAGCGCTTCATCGGGTTCTTTATCAAGAAATTGACCGTTACACATTGATTCAATAAATTGCTTAGTTTCGTGGATTTAAACCTTCATAAAAGAAGGCGATTATACGCCAATTTTCAAAACCATGATGTGGGCAGGAATTCAACAACTCTTTAAATTTTTCCCAACATTCAAAGAAAACATCTTTAGGATTTTGAGAAAAATTCTGAATTTGTCTTTTCAAAGAATTTGTTTTATGAGTTGGAAAGAATTTTTTCGAAATTCAGGTTTGCATTTCTTGCCATGTACCAATTGATCTAGGTTTTAACGAGCTAAGCCAAGTTTTTGCTTTATCTTTTAAAGAAAAAGGAAATAATTTGAGCTTAACAATTTCAATCGTGCAATTTTGATCATCAAATGTGGCACATACTTCTTCAAATTCCTTTAAATGTAAATATGGGCTTTCGAAATCCATACCATGAAAATTAGGAAGTAAAGGTATCATGCCTGGCTTAAATCAAAAGTTGTTTGCATTTAGTGGAAAAATGAAACAAGAAGGAGTAGAATTTCGAGGAGGTTGCAAATAATAACGCATATTATGCACTTCTTGATTTTCCACTCTTTCCATCTCATTTTGAACAATTACTTCTTCAGCCATAATTGGTGTGTGTGGAGGTGAATCAAAATTTTTTATCAAATTTTCTGAATTATATCTAATTAAACGGCGAGAATTTGGACTACGACACCATGTAAGCATATAAACACACAATATTTACAAAGTGATATATATACAGACTGAAACCTACCTTGCCTTCCCCGAAACAGCGCAAAACTTGCTACAACTTTAAGGTTGCAAACCCAAGTGCGAGTTGTCTCAAGTAATAAATTTCTCGAGTCCGAGGTCGATCCACAGGGAAGTTGATGGAAGTTTACAGGATATTTCTTATTTAAAGGATGAGTAAATGGGGTTTTTTTTTTACTAGTAAGAATATTTTTTTTTTAGTTACAAGAAATTTAATTAATAGAAATGTTGAGGATTAGGGATCCACTCTTGATTTCGGATAAAAGAATGATTATATTTTCTTACCTCTTAGATTGCCACTATTGGAATCCATACACAAAGAAGGTTCCAATGGGAAGATATTATACATATAAATCATGCAATGAGGTAATCATGTTATATCATCAATTAGAATTTATCTTATAACATCAATACTTGTTTATGGGATCAAGTATTTATGTATTCTTTTTGTCTACAACAAATCAAGGTATCCACATTAGTAGTCGGTTGAAATAAAACCAGACATTTAACTAAATGGAACCAAGTATTTGTTGTGCCGATAGATATACATAAATCAAGAAACACCACAAAACAAAAATGTATAAGCTAAAAACAAATTGATGATACAAACAATGAATTTTAATATGAATCTACAATCATTCCTTATCCTTCATCAAGAGTTTCACCCCATTTCCTCAACAAAATAAACTTAGAATAACATGAAAAAAATAGAGAAAACAAAAGATTGAAGAAAAACTAAAGCAAACATTTTATAAAATACTAGAAATCTTACTATAATTTAAGAAAAGCAAGAAAGAAAAATTCTTTTGAACTTTGTAACTCTAACTTTCTCTACATAAAACTTGCTCTTGGCTAATGCTAATGACCTCTATTTATAGTCAACTAAAAATCAATATACAATTATTTTATTCTTTATTTTTATTACAAGTAAGAAAATAAGGAAATCAACACCAACTTTGCCACCTTCTTTGACTGGTCATTTTGTCCATGATATCAGCCATCTTTGCTCAATTTTCTTCCACAAATCAATTATCACATGAGTTGGCTTGAATTTCCAACTGATTTCATTGAATTTGAACAACCATGGGCCAAGATATGGTTGAATAATTGAGATGTGGTTGGCATACGGGATTGACTAGTGCAAAGAGCCTCTTGGATTTTTATAAATTCATCCAATACAAATCTGACTTTGGGGTCTTCATCAATGTTGTAGCTCTATGATTTGTACATACTCAGTAAATATTTCAGATACAAACACCTTGTATTTTTCGAGTTATGTCCAAAATACCAAACTTGGTCAAGTCTGGAAATTAAATGAGCACCCTTCAATTCTCATTTTATGATGAATTTTTTTATCCAAGAAAATATCATTCCAAACTTTGATTTTTGGTTTCAATCTCTCTGAAAACTTGTAAATGAATGGATTGTGAATCCATATCTTCAAGAATCATCCCAAAATCATGTCGGAAATGGAAGCTATGCTCGTTGATCCAAACCTGCACTAAAAATTGCTTCCAAATACAATTCTATGTTGATTTCCTATTTTATTCCTAACATATTAATAATACTATAAATTCATTTTATTAATAATATTAATAAGGTAAAATAATATTATAAGCCTAAAATAATTATACATTTTTAACGTTCATCACTAGCTATCAAAGAACACTCTCCCCAACCCCTTTGTGTTACCCGAGAGAAAAATACCCCGAGTGTTTCCCCGCACCTATCACAATTTGACTCACCCAAATTGATCTCCCCAGGTGTGTACACTCATTTTTCTCTCCACCCGGTTGGATGGCCAAGCAAATAACCTGCTTGCCATGGTTTCCTTCTGCACTCCCCCAAGCCTTTTATAGGCAAATGTAGGGAGCAATTTCAATGAAACCAAATGCAAATCAATTTGCATTTTTCCACCGAAAGCCACTTTGTAAACAACCTCCAAGATTGACCATGTTTGGTTGGCCAAAGAATTTCTTCCCACATTATTTGACAAAATTGTTGTGGTGGCTTTTACCTAACAATCTCCACCTCCACCAAACAATTTACATTGCCCACAAACCAGAATATCAAAACACCATTGGCCTTCGTTTTTCTGCACATGCCGAATCAGTAAGGTCCTAACTCCACCTGATTCAATCGGCCAATGCACACGTGCAGTCCAGTCAACACCATCAGTTGACTGCCGAGAGGGACGACCTCAATCCATCCTCTCGCCCAACAGGATTTTCCTCACACCCGTCTGCTCCCTGGAAGCCTTCCGGTGCACTCCACTTCCAGTAATCCTTGAAGTCACCAGACGATACAAATTCCGAAACTTCTCTCTCACCCTTAGGACTCTTCCGCCACGTGTGACTTTCAGGACTCTACCTCCAGCTGAATATTGCAGCTGTTGGAATCCACTTGGCTCAAGGAAATTAGATTCATCCGCATCTTTGGGACATATGCCACACCACCCAAAGTACGGTCCACTCCATCACCCATTTTGATTTTCACCACTCCAATCCCATGATTCTACAAGTAGAACCATCACCAGAGAACAAAATTCCTGCCCTCAATTGAAGTAAATCAAAATAATCCCTTCTGGAGTACACATGCATTATGCATCCCGGATCTAAAATCCATCAATCTCGAGAAGAAGTATCTATCCTTGTGGAGACTGTGAGATATCTCCATCTTCCGTATCTATCACCGCATCACCACCGCCACCATCACCGACATCATCCTTCTTTCTCTAAGGACAATTCCTTTTAAAGTGACCCTCCTCGTGATAACGATAAGATACAACACCCTTTTCCCCGGTCCTCGAATCGACCTGCGATTCGGATCCACCACTGCATTCCTCCCGTTACGATTCATTTCCCAAGCAACCAAAGCATATTCGTGTCCCTCATCCTGGTTTGCAATTTTTTTTATAGGACAACAACGATGCTTTTATATATGCTCCAAGCCCAGTGTGTCTTTTTCCGTACTGCAACATCGTCACCAGACTATCATATGAATCCGGGATAGAGGCAAGAAGTAAAAGGGCTTTATCTTCTTCCTCAACCTTTACACCAACTTCCCCCAGTTGATCCAGATTTGCCCACTGTGCACCTTTCATATCTGTCAATTTTCCTCATTTCCTTTCAACGCCATTGCCAGGCCCCGTTGAACTAGGAGATCCTCCACCCTTTATTGCCAAGGAGTGAAATTCCGTTTTGCCGTCAAATTGTTGCACCTTGAATGGATTTGTCACTGCCACAGTGTCCACCGGAAAAATTCAAATCTCAATTTTCTACCTTGCCCGACTTACCAAGTAGCTTTGATACCACTTGTTGGGCGCAGCGGAGGCGTGTCGTTGTCCGAGATTTGATTTATCCGGAATATCCGACAAATCACACCAACAAGATGATGGTAAAATTAAATAATACCGACAGAAAATAAAATGTACACAGTGATTTTACGTGGTTCGGCAAAACCCGCCTACGTCCACGAGAGTTTCCATTCTTTACTAATAAAGAATTTCCCATGTCAAGAAAATACATCCTTGAGTTTTATGGACCAAACCCAAGAATAAAAGACTCTCGTACAACCACTTTACTAGCTATCAAAGAACACTCTCCCCAACCCCTTTGTGTTACCTGAGAGAAAAATACCCCGAGTGTTTCCCCGTACCTATCACAATTTGACTCACCCAAATTGATCTCCCCAGGTGTGTACACTCATTTTTCTCTCCACCCGGTTGGATGGCCAAGCAAATAACCTGCTTGCCATGGTTTCCTTCTGCACTCCCCCAAGCCTTTTATAGGCAAATGTAGGGAGCAATTTCAATGAAACCAAATGCAAATCAATTTGCATTTTTCCACCGAAAGCCACTTTGTAAACAACCTCCAAGATTGACCATGTTTGGTTGGCCAAAGAATTTCTTCCCACATTATTTGACAAAATTGTTGTGGTGGCTTTTACCTAACAGTTTACTCTGAACCACCCACGAATTTGCCGAAAAAATTCCGAAACTGACGGTCCCGAATAAACCCAGCAAAAAAACCCAAAACCTGCAGCGGCTACAAAAAAAATCTGAACCATCACCTCCCCGTTGTCCAATCAACCCTGATATCTACCGAATCGGCCCCGTCGTCGCCGTTGCGCCGCCGCATCGTGCTCACTCCGCTGGTATTTGCGTAGACCAGATAGTAGAAATAAAAATAAATAAAAGAAGAAAGAGGAGAAGAGGGGGGTCGGTTGAGGAGAAAGTAATGGTGGAGTGATTTTCGTTATTTTTAATTTGGGGAGGGGATGTGGTTGAAGAAAGAAAAGAAAAAAGGAGTTTTTTTTGGGGGGGGGGGAGGTAGGACAATTGTTGCAGAGAAAGAATAAGGAAGGAGAAAGAAGGAGAAAGGAAAAAGAAAGAAGAAGTGGTGGGGCAGGTGGCGTAAGATAGGGATTAGGAAAAATAGGGAAAAAGTAAGAAAAAAAAGGAAAAAGAAAAAGAAAGAAGAGAGAGAAGAATGGAGAGAGAGAGAGAGACGGGATGGTATACGTATGAGGGATTAGTCGATGCTACCCAATTGGGTAACTTGGGTAGCTACCCAAGTGAGTTCTATACCATTGGATTAACACACACCTATATGGATGTGTGTGTGTATGTGTTGATCTAATGGTATAAAACCAACTTGGGTAGCTACCCAAGTAGGTAGCATCGACTTACCCGTATGAGGAGGAGAAGAAAAGATGAAGGAGGATTTTGGAATGTGGTCCAAATAAACTATTGACAGAATTATCCTTCATTTCCTAAACCATCCAAATTAGCCTCTAATTCCCAATTTCTATTTTGATTCCAATTCAACCTTCAATTCAATTTTTTTATATTCTATTATGCCCCTAAATTAGGATTTTTAGATTATTATTTTTTAAGATTAAGTTAGAGTATTCGAGGATTTTGATTAGTATTATTTTCTATTGATTATGCGATTTATCGAGCAAGGATTAGACGTGCTTGTATCCGACACTTCTAGGCTCTACCTATTTTTCAAAGCTACGTTCAAGGTGGGGTTTGTTTTCTAAACTTTATTGTCCTTGTTAAATGCTTAGATTATTTTGCATGAATGTGTAGTACAGTTGCTTAGGCCCCATGAGCCAGGGACTCAAGAGGTCCGGGATCGATGTATCCCTCAGGTGGAACCCCTGCAGTGCTACCCATGTCTATGTCTACGGTTTTTCAAAAAATCTATGCTATGTCCTATTGGATTGTATTTGCATGCTTATGTGAGATATCTGTGTATTTAGCTTGGACAATTTATACTCCACTGAGCTATGTCGCTCACCCCACGTATATAGTCAGGTTTTTCAGGTTAAGGAGTCGGCGATGGTTATTGGCGGTGGATAAGGGGTGGCATATGAAACTACTGGAGTAAAGTCTTTTGATTTTTTAAATATTGTTTTCAATTCAATAAGAAGTGATTATACGAATTATGATTTTCCTATGCAACTACTAGAGTAATGTCTTTTCTAAATGTTAATTTTCAATTGAATAAGAAATTGTTAAACAAATCATTATTTTCTAAGTATTTACCTACGATGCTAGACTCTGTATGATAATTGATTAGTATTGAGAAAATTCCCAATTTCAAAGATTTTTCGATTTGGGACAATAAATGAAGAATTATGATTTTCTAAGTTTATTTATGCAAATAGACTAAAAGGGATTTTTTTTATATATATAGATTAGTAAATGTCCGATTTTATTAGAAATAAATGAATATATGAATTTCTAAACTTCATCATTTGCTTCCGCTGGTTCTATTGATTTTGAATAAGATATATTTACAAGCCTATTTTCTCTTATAAATAAAAATATGTACGCGGTTTTCTTTCGCTGCCAAATGGTCTTTTAGAATTATATGATATCAAATTTATTCAAATTATTTTATGCGATTACTTCCACTGTATTTATTGTTCTTTTGAAAATTTAATGGCTCGCCATAACGAGTTGTCTTTCTCATGTTTCTTATGGAAAAAAAATATACGGTAAAATGAATATTTGCACACATTTTATAGTTCAAAATTTTGGGGCGTTACAGAAAAAGGGAAGAAATAGGGGATAGAACCAAGCCGCACGGCCGAACCGTGTGGAACCCACACAGGCATGTGGAGTTGGTCTGCATAAAACCCACACGGCATGTGAGGCTACACGGCTAGGCCGTGTGGGATACTGTCACACGTTTTTTGGAGTCCTTTTCTCGTTCCAACTCTACAAATGATCTCTCCAAGCATCTATAAAAAGGACCCAAGGCTTGCACGAAAAATAAGTCATCCATACCACATACAACACACCAAATTACATAGGAACACAAGATCCAAGGTATTCTGAGAGAGGAGGGCTAGGTCGCGAAAAACACCACAAGGTCTTTCGCATCTATGAAAACATAATAGCTTTTTCAAGGAGAATCCATCCCGACAAGAAGGGGTTTTCTTTCTTAGTTTAGATCTCTTGTTTGTGCTTAAACGATGTCACAATGTTGATTTCAAGTTTGTCTATGAATTTGTTATCAATGTTTGGCTAATATTTCGGATCTTAGGCCATAATCAAAAAGGTGGATTCATATTAAATCTTGATTAATTATATTCTTAAGTAATTCATGTGTTCTATTTTATGAATTCGAGTGCTTATTCTTAAATGTTTTTTATCCGATCAATAATTAGCATGTCATATTTATTAGTGCGAGATTTGGGAGATGAGTTCTAACAAAGATGAAAATCGAATTCAGACATAAACGGTGTAACGAGTCGGAGACCTACAACTAGAGCCGTCTGGGGTGGGGCCAAAGCGGCGCGCACAAGGGACCCCGAGCCCGATTTTTTTTAATTAATTTAATTGTTTAATGTTTAAGTATATGTATGATAAAGAATAATAAGTTTGCGCAAAAGAGCTCCTGGTTGCAGCGGTTTGTGTGCTCTCGTGATTGCCTGGGGTCGCGTGTTCTAGTCTACTTTGATACGAAATCATCCTTTTTTGCCTAAACAGACTGGGATTAGAACAATAAATAAAAATAAATAATAGGAGTTAAAAATGAGCTCTTTGGCAGAGTGGTTTGTTCTCTGCCTTTCATGCCGTAGGAAGGGCGCGCGTTCGAATTCTTCTATACAAATTCTGTTTTGTTTTTTCTTTTTTACCTAAGCAGCGGCTGATTCTTGTGGAGAAAAAATTGGGATAAAAATTGATTAAATTATTATTAGACTTGAAGAGCATCAGGTTATCAACTTACATTATAATGACTCATTTTTCGTTTCGCACCAGACCCCTTAAATTATAGAAACGGCCCTGCCTACAACTGTTTGTGGGGATTCATTCAATTCATAGATCTTTTGGGAGTTAATAATAGTTATAACGTATCGAGAGATCTACAATTATTATTAATCTACTGTTTATTTATCACCCATGAGGGGGAATAGACTAACTTAAGAATTGAATCCATAGAATTGCATGAATTGGTTTTGTTAAACATCAATTGGATTTAATATTGAAGAAACATATTGAGATTATGTGCCTAAGGATGCTTTCGTGGTTGTTGAAAATACTTGTGGGGTTCCCAAATTTATTTATTTTTTCTTTTTTTCGATTTTTATAAACACATGAGATTTGGTCACTTCAATAAAATTGGAAGCGATGTTATTATAGCCTAAGTATTTCGTAGTTAATCCCTAAGGAATACATCATTGCTTGACATTATTCTATAAACTACACTGTACATTTCCAGTTGTAAGATCCAAACTATTTTTGGCAAACAAGTTTTTGGCGTCGTTGCCAGGAAATGAAAGATTCTACCTAGATATAGTAATAAGTAGTTCAATCTTAGTTGAAGCATTATTTTCTTTTCTAATTTTTCGAAAATTATATTTTTTTTTCTTTGGTTCTAACATTGTATTTGTTAAGTGCAATAATCACGCATTCTAGATCTACACAGTCAATACCCATTGATTTAGAAATCGAGAAAATATTAACAACTAAGGAAAAGATCCAAAGCAATGGTGGATAGGACATGTGATTGCACGGCCTCAACCTAATTATTAAACAATATATTCGATACATATATGAAATCAATTATTAAACAAAATCCATGGAGGTTTCCTAGGTCCAAACGGGGTAAGTAGATGCTACCCACTTGGGTAGCTACCCAACTGGGTTCTATACCGTTAGATCAACACATACACACACACATCCACATGGGTGTGTGTTAATCCAATGGTATAGAACTCAGTTGGGTAGCTACCCAAGTGGGTAGCATCGACTAACCCGTCCAAACGAGGAAGTTCAAGTTGATATATTCTAGCTAATTAAACCATGTATGACAATAAGAGCATTAATCTTGGTTACTATACAAAAGTTTGTTGAGAAAAAACAATGTTGATCACGGGCATCCGCAACTTTATTACCTTATCTAAGACGTGTGATTGTAACCTCAAGCTAAGAAATGATCTCTTGTATCCGGTCGATTCAGGAAAAACTACAGCTTGCAATGTCCAAGGTGGTGTTGGATGAGATTCTACCAAAGTAGCTTTGAGTATGTTAAAATCCATAGAGGGTTATTGAATGTAACAGACTAATCTCAATTAGTTTGGTTGTTAAGCTTGGAAGTTAGATTAGTTCTGATAACTATTTTTGATTAGGAGCAGTTAGAAGTTGTTAGCTTTCACTGTATAAATACACATACTCTGTACAATTGCTAATCAAGTTGAGTTGATATTTTCAGATCAAATAAATGTTCTTTTATCTTTTATCTGAGTTTTAACATGGTATCTTGAGCCGTGACGGTTTCCACCCTCTTCTCCGTTGTGATCTCAGCTCTCCGGTCTTCTTCTCTGGCGAATTTTTCTTCTCATTTATGTCTTCTTCTTTCTCCTCTGCTTCTCTAGTTATTCTACATATTTTTGCTCCGATCTCAATTCGATTCGATCACTTAAATTACTTCTTCTGGTGTATGCAGATTTTATCTAATGTTCGAGCACATGCTTTTGAAGGAATTCTTTTTGGTTCTCCGCCTCCTCAAGCTTCTCCTGGTTTATTTGATTGTGTTGATTCTAAGTCAGATCCTTTCTACTCGCAGTGGCATCATCGTGACCAATTTCATTTCAGTTGGTTGCTCTCCACTATTTCCGAATCGATATGTGGGCATGTCTCTCGATGCAATACATCTACAAAATTATGGTCAGTTTTGGAGACTTTGTTTCATTCTCAGTCAAAAGCACGTGTTCTATGTCTTTGAAATCTCTTACTGAATCCTAAGAAGGGTGATTCATCTATTGAGGAATATTTTTTAAAGATAAAAGGTATTGTGGACAATTTGCATGCTGCTGGTAAAATCATATCGGGTGATGATCTTGTTTCATACATTTTAGCTGGTTGTGGTAGTGAGTATGAAGCCGTTATTGTCAATTTAAGTTCCAGAGTTGGTGATATTTCATTACAGGATGCTCAGTTTGCTCTGCAAACTCATGAAATGAGGCTCCAACGATTATCTCGATCACCGTACCATCTGTAGATGTATCCTCTCCATTTCAATTTCAATCTACAAATATTATGTTCAATGGTTCTTTTAGAAGAGGTACTGATAATTTTACACCAAGAGGTTGTGTGCCTTTCTTTCGAGGAAGCGAGTCGATTTGGTAAAAATAGGGCGTCGTGTGTCGATTTGTGGCAAGTCCAATCACATTGCTTCCAAATGCTTTAAGAGGTTTGATTCATCATTTCAAAGTTCAGGCACATGTTTGCAGACTTCTCTGCTCGAAATTTTTCTGGTCCATCTTATTATGGAAATGTACCTTCATTCATGCCACCTATGGCTCCAGCTAGTCCAATCACATTGATTCCAAATACTTTAAGAGGTTTGATTCATCCTTTCAAGGCTTGAATTTTAATTCAGTTCAGACACATGTTGCAGCGTTCTCTGCTCGAAATTTTTCTGGTCCATCTAATTATGGAATGTACCTTTATTCATGCCACCTATGGCTCCAGCTAGTCCTGCTCCTTCAGGTTCCTACAGCATGGATGGTTCATATGGAAACTCTCTTTCTATTCTTGGCAATCCTCATCCTCAGTTTCAGGGATCCTCTTCTGTTTTCTCCCTTCAAGATGGCAATTACTTATTAATAGTGGTGCCTCAATTCATGTGACCTCGGATTTTGGCAATCTCAGCATCCACTCACCTTACACTGGTTCAGAGAAGCTCACTGTTTGTAATGGTTCATCTCTTACCATTATTTCTATTGGTTCTCCTATTTTCCCAGCCCCAACTCTCATAAAATTTTCATTCTAAACTATATTCTTTATGTTTCCAAAATTACCAAAAACCTATTAAGCATCTCTCAATTCACTCATGATAATAATGTTTACATTGAATTTCATAAAACTTCTTGTTTTATTAAGGACAAAAACACTCATCAAATCGTACTGAGATGAGCTCGTAAATGAGGTCTTTATCATATGGATCTCAATCAACTTCTTCCTACTTCCCAGCTATCTCAGTCCTCTCTGTCAAAAATTATATCTCTTTGTTCCTTTCTTTTGTCTACTAAAGCTGCTTGTGAACATAGTTTGTGGCATAAACGTTTAGGACATGTTCGTCCTTCTGTTATTTCTCATGTATGCAAGCATTTGAATAAAGCTTTTTATGTAAAGAACAACTGCTTTTGTGATGATTCTAAGCTTGGCAAAATGCACAGTTTTTCTTTTCCTTTTGTCAATTCTCATGTAAATGCTCCATTTGATTTGGTATTTTCTGATGTACGGGTCCCTGCATCTACTACATCTCTAAATGGTTACAAGTATTATATGCACTTTGTGGATGCATTTACTAGATATACATGGATTTATCCAATGCATTCCAAAAGTGGAGCTCTCTCTATTCTTAAACACTTTCTCACCACACAGAAAAACAATTTCATTGCAAAATAAAGTCTTTTCAATCGACTTTGGGGGTGAATATAGGTCCATTGCTACATTCCTTCATTCTATTGGTGTTCTTGTGCGTCATCCTTGTCCCTATACACACCAACAAAATGGTGTTCCAAAGAGAAAACATCAACATATAATGAAATGGGGTTAACTCTTTTAGCTACAACAAATATTCCATTTATATTCTAGTGGGATGCCTTTGTTAGTGTTGCCTTTATCATCAACAGGCTCCCTACACCTGTTCTTAAACATCTTTATCCCTTTTAGCTGATGTATCATACTCCCCCTGATTACTCATTTCTTAAAGTTTTTGGGTGCATATGTTTCCCATTTCTTAGGCCATATACTACCTCCAAACTTCAGTTTCAATCCTCCAAATGAGTCTTTCTTGGTTATAGTCATATGCACAAAGGTTATAGATGCTTGCATCCTTCAGGAGAATCTATGTTTGTAGAACTGTGCATTTCAATGAGTGTGAATTTCCATACATCTCTATGTTCTCTTCTCCCACTCAAACCCCCCTCATTTTAAATCCTCCAACTATCATTCCTCATTCTCTTTCTCTTTCTTGTACATCTACCTTAGCTACATCACAGCTTGTGTTACCATCTTCTCCTTCCTATCCACCTGTTTCTTCTCCCACTTCTCTTATTCCTTCTTCCTCTTCACATATTTCTCCTTCCCCTACTCATGTTCATCCTCCTCCTAACCTCCGAATTCTCACTCCATGATAACCAGGGCCAAAGCTGGTATCCATAAACTAAAATTTATACACTACACTTCACACATCTATTGAACCAAGTTCTGTTAGTGATGCTCTCTCCGACCCTCAGTGGAAGGATGTTATGGATGCGGAGTATAATGCCTTAATTTCGAATCATAGATTGGAATCGGTTTCGTTTTTCCCCCGGCATGCAGGTTGTTGATCATAAATGGTATTTTGGGTCAAATATCTTCCAAATGGGGTTGTTGATAGATTGAAAACTCGTTTAGTTACCAAAGGCTTTCAAAAAGTCCCCGTCATTGATTATTTCAAAACATTTAGCCCCATTGAAGCTCATTACCATTCATTTGATGTTCTCCTTGACTACATCCAATGATTGGAAGATTGAGCAAGTCGATATCAATAATGTTTTTCTTAATAGTAAGTTAAATGAAACGGTTTAAATGACTCAGCTTGTTGGTTATATTGACTCCTCTAAACCCCATCATGCCTGTCGTCTGACTAAGGCTATTTATGGTATCAAGCAAGTACCTAAGTCTTGGAATGACAAGCTTAAAGCATTTCTTCTGTCCATTGGCTTTGTCAGTTCTAGGTCTGATCCTTCCTTGTTTTTTTCTTAAGTCTGGTGCTGCTCTTACCCTTATTTTGGTGTAAGTTGATGATAATCTAATTACTGGGGATGATCATGGTTTGGTAAAATCCATTGTTCACATTCTTCATAAGGCCTTCTCATTAAAGCACTTAGGAGAGGTGCATTATTGTCTGGGGATTGAAACTCATAAGCTGCCCCATGGGATTTTATTAAATCAAACAAAGTATGCCACTGACATCTTAAAGAAGACCAATATGTTGGATTCTAAGCCTTGTGACAGTCCTTACAATGCTGCTCAGAAATTATCTATTGTTGATAGTCCTCTTTTTGACTTGTCTACTCTTTATCGAAGCACTATTGGTGCCCTTCAGTATCTCACACTTACACGTCCTGATATCTCTTTTATGGTTAACAAGCTCAGCCAATTTCTTCATGTTCTAACTCAACTTATTGGAGTTCTTGCAAGCGGATACTTTGTTTCTTAAAGGGTTCATGTCTCTTGGTCTTTTGTTCTAGCCATTCATTACTATGCAACTTCATGGATTTTCGGATGCCGGCTGGGCGAGTTCTATTGATGACAGACGTTTGATTGGGGGTTTCTGTATTTTTTTTGGCCCCAACTTGATTATTTGGGGATCTAAAAGCAAGATATAGTTGCCGGAGTAGGGCGAAGTCGAATACCATGCTTTAGCTACTACTACCACTGACCTTGTAAGGATTAAATCCTTATTTACTTAGCTTGGTCTTTCTCTCATGGATCCTTCCATCATTTGATGTGACAATGCAAGTGACATTTCCTTGGCCTCTCATCCTGTTTTTCACGCGCGAACCAAATACATTGAAGTTGATGTTCACTACATTAGGGATAAAGTCAATCAGAAAGAGGTTGAAGTACGTTATGTTCCTTCAAGATCAAGTCGACATATTTGTTTGATACATGTTTTTATCTTAATTTTGATGATTTTATTTTTTCACCAAAATAATGTTTTTAATCGTTGTCCAAATACTCCTAAATAATTTAAAATAGTTTTTATATTTTCCGGAGTATTTCTTCAAGTTTATTTTAGATAAAATTGGAAAACATTTTTAATGATTTATGTTCATAAGATTTCACTTCTAAACAAGGTTCCTAAATGTTGTTTAAATACTCCCGATCGGTTTAAAATGTTTTTACTATATTTTCGAGTATTTCTTGAGTTTTATTTTCGATAAAAATTGGACAACATTTACTCTCTTGGTCGACCAAGTCATCTAGGAGGGCAACCCGTGCACTGAGATGATTTTGAAATAGAAAATAAGATGGAAGAAAAACCAAGCGGTAGGCGACCGTGCGCCTAAGTCGACAGGTACACGCAAGTTTGTTTTTGAAAGCGAGAACTTGATTTTCTCTAAAACCATTAAGGGGGACCGGTTGATGATAGGGACGCATCGGTCGAGGTACACGTCGATGTCGTCGCCTATGTAAAAATTATCGTGTTTCGTTTCAAACTTCTATTTAAATGCGCCGTCGCCGCATGCTTTGACAAAAAAAATATGACCGTTTGACAAAGACAAATTTCCTTAAAATGTGGGATTGATTTCTATGACTATATTCTTGATTTTAATTGTATTTTTCTCAGTAGATTTTCAATTCCCAAGAGGAGCCTATGCTTGATCAATCATCTCCTATAAATAGAGAGGAAGTTTTGGAGCAACCAATACAACAATTGAGATACAACACAACAAGATACACTTCAAGCAAATATCTGTTATTCATTGTTATTATTCTTGTTGTAATTTTGTCTAGCTTATCACTTTCACATCCTTGAGGTCTATGCTATTCTTGATTACACTTTGCACTCAAATTGTAATATTCATTATTGAGTTGTAATCTTGATTTTTGGTTATCATTCAAACACAAGATATCCTTGTGAGTGTTCTTGTGGTAAGAACACACTTGGATGATCTAGGTGATAGGTGCAAGAAGATTGTGGTGATCTTCTTATTGAGGTGTTGAAGAATTTGGTATTCTTCAAGGTTGAAGATTGTGGTAATCTTCACAAGGTGCCGTTGAAGGAAGATTGTGGTAATCTTCAAAGGGAGATTGTGGTAATCTCTAAAGGTGGTGTTGAAGAAGAGTGTGGTGCTCTTCAAGGTGTTGTAAGTTGAATTTGTATTAATTTTGGTAATTAATAAAATTCTTTTTCTTTGAAATTCATCCCTGATATCCGGGGTGGTAGAGATTAGGCCCTAGGTGGGTTGAACTACTATAAATCGACGCGTGTTGTTTATATTCCGCACCTTTGTTATTATCTTTGAGCATTCGGTTCGAAAAAGAGGCGTGTCGAAAGATGGAGATAATCTATTCACCCCTCTAGATTATCGTAGCCGCTTGGACTTACAAGTGGTATCGTGAGTCAAACTCTCCGGAAAGCTCGTTTCACATCGCGAGTGAAGAGGAACGATCGTCGGCTTTCTGAACGAAGCTCATCTATCCGGCACCTCCACCACCAAGCCACCTCTATTTGATTCCAAAAATTTTATATTTTGGAAAGAAAGAATGGAATGTTATCTACAAGGTTGCGGGTTCGATCTATGGAACATCATCATAAATAGAGAATCCATTCCGATGATAGACACACCACACACCTCCAAAGGATTCAAAGAGCTCAATGATGAAGAGAAGAAAATCATCTCCTTAAACGGTAAAGCTCTCAATATTTTGTATTGTTCATTTACTAATAAGGAATATGAACATATTGTAGGAATTCGATCGGCACATGAAGTATGGCAAAAATTAGAAGCCATCTATGGAGTATTTGCAAATGAAAGGAGTCAAACAAAAGCATCTACTTCTCAAAGGGATACAAGCTCAAATCTAAGGAACAAGCCTCTTACAACTTCCAACTATGAAGAAGTTGAATATTGTTTTATGGGCATTAAAGAAGAAAACGAGGTATGTCTTAAACCCTCTACTTCTTATGATATTGTTATTCAAAATGATTATAGTGATTTGCAAAATGATTTTGATGATATTCAAAATGAATTCCAAAATTTACTTGTTAAGTACAAAAATTTGAAAAAGGAATTCAATGTTTTGAAAAATGAAAAGGATAGCTTATTTACTTCCTATGAATCACTATCATGTGCTCACACCACCACACTTGACAAGGTTAGAAACCTTGAGAAACAAAATAGTACTCTTGTTGAGGATATTAATTGCATGAAAAAGGATTTATCTAAATCCAACTTGAGTACCGATGAAATTATTGATTGTTGAGATAATTCGAAACTAGAACTTGATCATAAGTTTAATGTTGTTGTAGGTCCCAAGGGGTGTAAGTGTAAGGTTTAGAAGGGGGGGGTTGAATAAACCTTACCAAATTTTTTATTTAGTCCTTTTTCAAAATTCAGAGTTGATACTACACAGTTGTGTCCTTGGTGGACAACCAATTTAGTTAATCAAGAGAGTTAGTCTCTCAACGGACTCAAGTTTGTTGATGGAATAACTCACCGTTAAGTCTAAATTAACTCAACGGTGGTTTGTTTTTCATTGGAAGACTTAACACCCTTAAGTTTGGTTAAGTAGAGATTTAGAGCTTGATTTAGTACTTAGAGATTATCTAATGGATAGCAAATATGTCGTGAATTAAGCGGATATGATGCAAGAATTAAAGTCTTTGAAATGTAAATGACACAATAAGATTTTTATAGAGGTTCGAAGATGGGGTAATTCTTCTACTCCTCTCTTCTCCAACTCCCGAGGAATCCACTGGTATTGATCAAGATACAAAGTGGTAATAGTCCGGATACAAGTCTTGATCACACAACCGACTTGATCCTTTGGGACTCGGTCGAGACGCCTTGATCACTCACCGCTTCTCGTGCGACTCAACTTCTTCACAGGGCGGCGTTGCCTTGCTACTACGACCCACTTGCTCAAGCTCTTTGGATTTGATCACGAAGCCCTCCAAAAGCTCAAGACTTGGTTCGACCTTGAACCTTCCTACAATCCTTTGTGGAATGTAGACCCCTTGATTCTTGATAATTTCCTCTTCAACCGATTGAAGTTATCTTTCCTTCACAGGTGAGTGTTGGATTGACGTTCTTCATAGTGTAGGCTTGAGGATTGAGCGTTTAATAACTTGAGAATATTTCAGGTTCTGATTCTAATAATTTCTTGAATGTTTGTGGTTACGGTCCCCTTGCTCTCAGAGTCATTCCTCGGCCTTTTATAGTGATCTTTCAAAAATCTGCCCGTTGAAGAGATAGGCTTATTTTTGAAAGTCACTTGTGGTCGTTGGCTTGTCTTTTTGCGATCCTTGGAATTGCCATTTCCTCGTATGAATTGTTCTTCACCTTTTCGAGTTCGACACGGTGTAGTGCTTCCCATTGGTTTATTCCTTTTGCACGCCTGCTGGGGTGAGCACTTCGAGAAAGATAGCATGGAGATATTACTTGTTTAGGTAATTCTCTTGATTTACGGCAACGGATCTTTTTCGATTATCTCGACTTGATTGCATTTCCTTGCTTTCCCCAGGTGACTTAGAGTCGACTTCCAATCATTGGATGACTCTTCACTTCAACTTGAGACTTGGCTTTTCTTGAGTTGACTTGACTGATACTCCACTCACCGCATCTCGATTGCTCCTTCATGTAGAGTTCCGTCTTCTCTTCTTTGCCATACTCAATGTCTTTGCAATGAGTCTTCCTTCTAGTCTCCATTGTCTTCTTGCATGTTTGGGCATAGCCGACTTAGCTCACTTGACCAAATTATTTATTACAATGAATTTTACAACAAAAATTGGGGTGCCAACTTCATATTCTAAGTTTTACATGGCATTCATCAAAATCTAAACAATAAATTTCCCAACAATTTCCCCCTTTTTGATGATGCCAAAACTTAAACCATTCAAAAATGTAAATAGCAAAGATACATACTGATAGTGTATTCACATAGAATGTATGCGTAGAATCAATCCTTTTATTGATCATAACATTCTTGTTCTTTTACACAACTATTTACAAGGTGTATCGATCAAACATTTGTCTACACAGAAAAAAATAAAGAATTTATAGCTTTATTGCAGAAGACTTACATAGTATGTATTTGCAAAGTAAAATACATGAAGAGGTGGACAAAGAACACTTCATCTCCTTCATTGTCTCATTCTTTCATCTTGTTCAAAGATCTTCTGTTTCTTCTTCTCTTTTTTCTCATCGTCACCGCCTTTCTTTTTTTTTTTCATATGCCTTCCCGGCGACTTCATCTCTTCTTAATCTCTCATGTCTTTCCTCCCATAGCTGAGTTTGTCTCTTATTTTCTTATTCTATTCTTTTTCGCATACTCGATTACTTTTAGCCACTTGCAAATTGGCTACTTGGTCAAGACTGAAACCCAAAGATCCCTCCTTTCTTGCCTGGATCTACGTACTCAATGTTTTTTGGGCGAGGCCTAGGTCCGAAACCTCTTCCTCCACCACTGTTTTTTCCTCTACCTGGGCGTGTATTGTACTTGGGGTCTTCTCTTTCCAAAAGTGACCGGCGGAGTGACCAGCAGAGTATTCCGGTGAGTCCTGGCTGCGTGATGTCGCCTTTTCACATAACGTGAGACCCTTTTGCCAGTACAAGTCCCAAGCTTGAGCCATAGACATTTTTGCAAAGTATCGCTCGAGATGCGGCGTTTTAAATTCATCAACTGATCGTGGCTCGGTCCCGACATCCGAGATGGCATAAGTGTCTCTGTCTTTGGAATGCCTCCATGTTGTTTCAAGATGTTCATAACTCGGGCATCCATTCTTCCTTCCACTTCCTCCATCCCTCGCTTCAATTGTCTTTCTCTTTTTCGCCATAGATATAGCAGTGTTGGAGTGGTAGAGTCACTTTGGGAGTTTCTTTGCGATAATAATGTCACCGACAAGACCTTGTTGGGGGTTTGAGCAATCATCAAGGTCACATCTTTCGATCCTTCCCCCTCAACGGACTTTCCTTTCTTTTGTTTTGACACTTCCTCACCGTTTTTCCCTTTACAAATCTTCCTCCTTTTTCAGGATCTCTTTAGCGCTTTAAAGTATTCCTCTTCCCCTTTTTGGCATCATCAAAGGAGAGAGGAACACCTAGAAACATTGGCAAGTAGGAAGTCGAGCTGGCGATAGCCGAGTTCGCCTCGAGTCTGCTGTGGTGTATGCGGCTAAAAATTCGAACGAGTAGTGTTGGACTCTCTGAAATTAGCTTCATCTCAGCCATGAGAAGGTGAATTTTCTATCCATGTTTTCTTCCATACGCTGGAGATCACTCTTATTTTGCTCACGCAGCAGACTTTATCTCGGCAGTGTGAGCTTCATGCATGTGCTCAATGTGTTCTCTCAATTTCGTTTTTGCATCGGCATTCTCGACTCTCCATACCAGCCCGACTTGTTGAACAATATTCTCAAGTATCTAACTTGTTCCACACGCATTGTTTGTCTTCTTTGTTGCCACCATTCCCGATCCTCGATCCTCTCTCAAGTCGGTATAGGTTGGCATCTCTCGTTGTCGATCGCATGTCCATAGAGGCCTGGTGCCTCTCCATCCATTCAATTTCAAAGAAATAATACCTTGAACACCTCCCGAACTTCAATTTTGTTTCTTCCGTTGCGGTGAGGGCCATGCAACGTCAAAGTCATAGTCAGCTGGAACGATGGTACCTAATGGAATGATAGGAGCTGGTCTGTGGAAGCGTGCGAGTTTATTCTCGACTCTTCGGGAGGTCGGGTACCTCCAAGGAGAAAGGAAATAATTCTACGAGGAATCATCATGGCCAATCGGGATTTGTTCAATGATGAGAGGTGCGCGTGAAGTTCCTTTTGGAGTCGAACTGCTGCAGCTTGAGGAGCTGTGCGGTGGACTTTGTTTCACTGGGTCTTTTGTGAAGTGGACCCACTTTTGAGCCTCATTGTCTCAACACCTTCATTGGTCTCACTGGTTTCTCCAATTGAGTGGATCGGTCCTCGGCCTTATCGGAGCGTCATCGGATGATGATGAGATTTCCATTGGTGGCTCATCATCAAAATTGAAAATTTGACGAGTAGTCTTGAGATCGGACTTGCTCGTCTTTGGCCGGGAACATCCGCAGTGAGTCTTTTGGATCTGTCACGGGGGATGACTTCGAACGGCTTCTTCGCCGCTTCGATCCCAAGAAGGTTACATCGGGATTATCCTGGGAATCATGAAGTCGCGCTTATCTCCTTTTCGAGATGGATCAATGATAGCGGAGGGATGTTCTCTACTTGACTTTTTTACCCCGGGAAGTCTCATCCTCTCGTGGGCCTTCATTACCTCCTACAGGTCTCAACTACAAGAGGCCTTGGACCTCCCCTTTCGGCACGTGTCAATCGTCTTAGGGTCTTTCTGTGGTGGCATCCATTGGAGTCTCAACCCCATGGATTGCACTTTCATCGCCAGTGTGTTAACTCCCAGGGGTTGTTCCTTCCTCGTGCCTCGACCGCATCGGCGCGTCATTAGCTGCCTGGCAGAGCACCTTGGCACTCTCACCGAGACAGTCTCAATCGCCTCGAGCTTCGTTGATGACAACTTGCTTTGTGTACTTTGTGGTTGTTCCGTCTCCACTTCGCCTCCTAGATTCGTCGTGGAGTCATCTCGCAACATTCTCCGACCTTGCTGCAGTGGAGGGAGTTTCCCCACGGCGCACCACCGAGTGATGACTTGGAATGGGTCACTCGTCTCCAAACTCCCTATTGTTTCTCCGAGTGTTCAACCATTGGGGCGGTGGTAAGACACCTTCATTAGGGGTTGGCTCAACTGGGGTCCCCACTAACTCGCTTTCATTGCAGTTCCCTTTAATTCCTTCTTCCGAGTGAGTGGGAAGTGGTGGCAAAACAACGGTGGCGATTTCTTTGAACCACTCCCATGGGATCGATTTCGGTGTGTTCGGAGGACTCTCCTGGTCCCTCCATCAATCTTTTCTCGTGAAGGATTACGATTCGTGCAATGCTCGCAGATTTGCACTTCTTCTCGGTAAGCGGCAATGAGTCCGGATCCTCATCATCAAGTCGAGATAAGACATCAAGGAGATGATGTGTGTGTTACGTGGTGCGGTGATAGAGGCGATCTTGGCCTTCTCACGTGCTCGGCTTCCTCTCGCCTGTCTTTTTCTCTTGTCCTTGAAGATCTGCAAGATATCCGTGCAGTTTTCTTCATCCAAAGCTTGGACCACAGAGTCACTCCAAGGAAGTTCAGCAATTCCTCTTCCTCTTCTATAAATTCAGGCCGTTGGAACTGCTCCTTGATCGACTCAATTTCCACTTCCTCCACTCTCGCAGACAATTTTGGATGTCCTGGGTAAAGTGGGGATAGGATCATCACATCACTATCGCTCTATCGAACTTCTTTCGCCCCCGTGCGCGAACTACTGTTGTGTCTTGATTTGCCTCTGCGACGCTTCTTCACAGACTTAGTCAAGTTTCATCAATTATGTCTGGGGACTCTACTTCTCCAGCCCCTAGATCTCCGCCTGCTCGGTGAGTGGTGACTCGGCCGGTTTCTCAAGCTCGGAGTGCTTGATGATTCTTCTTCATCGCCTAGTTTGTACGGAGGGATTTCTGGTTGAGAAAGAGTTTCTTCGAGTCTTGGGCGGCGGGGCGTCTTGTGTTTTCTTCTGAGGAGCTGGCCGTCTTGGCTTATCGATTCTCTTCTTTTTGACGATCGGAGAAGGTATTTGAGAGTCCTTCTCGACCGCTGCGATGGGGGCGGAGACACTACCAGCTGCGGGGGCGGGTGACTTCGAGCTGCGGGCGGGAGCAGGTTTGTTTTTCTTTCTTTGCGCAGAGCAGCGGCTGATCTTCTTAGCAAATTTTGCGAGGGGCAACTTTCTTCTTTGGTGGAGAGGAAACAACAGTATCTTCGGGTCGCTTGATTCCCCCTCACTCGTGTCGCTCTCTTGGCGTGGGCTCTCTTCAGGCACCAGAGAGAGGTTTGATCTCGAACATCCTCTTGTTTACATGGAACGCCTTTCCATGTCTAAGAGGGACTCCTTTCACCTCCATCCATCACCGCCAATCACCAGGCCATATCCTAGGATCCTCCAAATGCACCATCTTCCTTGAAGGATTTGTTCCCTACATTCTCGGAGTGTCATTGTAGACAAACTTCAGCCTTCATTTATTTTCTTTTCTTCAATGATCGCAGCCATTACGATCAACTTTGCTGGATAGATTGGTCAAAGCGCCAAATTTGATGTCTATGCATTTGGCAACTATGTCCAACGATTTGTGGTAGTCCTCCTTCAAAGAACCTCTTTGTTGGTTTGGTAGACTATCTTATCAAAGATAGTCGGTCTTGGCTACTTCCTTCCAAGTAGCAACCAGGTTTACATCAAGATCATTGATTTCGATGCTCTTTTCCGCTCGGTAGTGAGCGGTGTTCACCAAGTCCTTGGCGTAGATGGTGAACTCTTTCCGTGAATGAGGATTTGATCCCCTCATCATGAATCTCGGCGTTCACATAATCGTGCGACCTCCTCCACATAGGTCATCGGATATTCCAACGTCGAAACGATTTTAGCCCAGGCGTTACCAATTTCTCAAGAATTTTCTTCACTAAGGTGTCGTCGGACCCCTGTTTCACCATGCCGTCGAAATCCACGGAGACCCTGTGGATTTGCTTTCCTAACTTGACAAAATCATAGGTTGGTGCCATTTATCGAGGATTTCACCAAGAAAACTTAGAGGTTGATTTGAAGATAGATAGGGTTTTGAGAGAGTTTTGCCTTTGCTTCGAAAGAAATGAACGGTTTTGGTAATATGAGAGAGAAAGAAGGAAAGTTTAAGTATGGTTTATGAAAGGACGTGCGGGTGGTTTTTGAAATGTGATCGAAATCGACGGCTTAGATTATGCACGCCCGATGTAGCATTTAATGTCTCGTATTTAATGCGGCAACATTTATATCCAATCATAAGCTTGGTGTGCGACTTTTGCCCTGTACACGTCATAATTATCTTTGGCGTAATTCTTAAAAACATTCCCGCTTAGTCAAAACGATGTGTTTTTGTCACTTTGTTCATAAATGACTTCACTTTACCCTTAGTCGGTTTAACTCTTCTTCTCACGATTCTTTTGTGACTCAAATTTGTCACCGACTTGGTATAAATTTGTCTTTTCCGATACAAATGATTTACTTAGCTGTTTTGTGAGTTCAAATCTTTTTCCTGTTTGTGTTCCATTTCTTTTCTTTGATTCTTCCGAGTGTCACCACCAATTAACCCTAACTCATGCTTGAGTTCTTCAAATCTTGACTCACATAATGGTTTTGTGAATATGTCGCCAATTGTTTATCGATTGAGATATATTCCAAGATGATGTCCTTCTTTTCAACATGATCTCTTATGAAGTGATATCGACATCGATATGCTTTGTTCTTGAGTGCAACACAGATTTTGAGTGATTGCAATTGCACTTGTGTTATCACACATGATTGGAATTTATTTTTCCTCAACTTCATAGTCTCTCACCGCCTCATCCATAGGATTTGGGCACAACAATTGCCCGCAGCCTATGTATTCCGCTTCACCAGTAGAGTGGCTATTGAATTTTGCTTCTTGCTAAACCAGAAATCACTTTGTTTCTAGCATTTGACATGTGCACGAGGTGCTCTTCCTCCGTCAACTCGCATCCAAAGATAGTCGAGTCCGAATAGCCAATTAGCTTGAATCTACCTTCCTTTGATACCATAAGCCAACTTCTTGGCTTCCTTTCAAGTATCTCAATATTCTCTTAGTCAGCTTTGTCATATGGCTCTCTTTTGGAGCAGTTGAAATCTAACACATACACCTACAAAGAAAGATGATGTCCGCTGCTTTTTTGTGAGATAGAGTAATGATCCAATAAGTGCTCAGTATCTTGTTTGATCTACGTGCTTGCCATCTGCATCCATGTCCATTTTGATGATGTATTCATTGGTATTTTCACGTAGACTTCTCCTCCATACCAAATTTCTTCATTAAATCTCTGGTGTATTTTGTTTGACTTATGAAGGTTCCATCCTTCAGTTGTTTCACTTGGAGTCCAAGGAAGAATGTCGCCTCTCCCATCATGCTCATTTCAAATTTACTTTGCATGAGGTTTGAAAATTTTCACATAGCTCTTTGTTTGTGGATCCAAAAATGATGTCATCCACATATATTTGAACAAGCAAGATATACTCTTTTTGTCTTGAATTACGAAAAGTGTTCTATCTACTTTTCCTTTTGTGAATCCATTCTCGCTTAGGAATTGTGACAAGGTGTCATACCATGCTCAGGGTGCCTGTTTCAATCCATACAGAGCTTTCTTGAGTTTGTATACCTTATCTCTCTAAGAGTCTTCTCGCTCAAATCCTGGAGGTTGTTCAACATACACTTCTTCTTCCAATAAACCATTTAGGAATGCGCTTTTTACATCCATCGATATACAAAGAAAATTCTTGTGAGATGCATAGGCAAGAAACATCCTTATAGCTTCCAATCTTGCTACAGGAGCAAATGTTTCATCAAAATCTATTCCTTCTTCTTGGCAATATCCTTTGGCTACTAGTCTTGCTTTGTTTCTTACCCGCGTAACCTTCCTCATTCATCTTGTTTCGAACACCCATTTAGTACCAATAACGTTTTGATGGGTGGGTCTTTGAACTAATTCCCATACTTCATTTATTTCAAATTGATTCAGCTCTTCTTGCATAGCTTGAATCCAATGTGTGTCATCCAATGCTTGTAACACATCTTTGGGCTCTATTTGCGAGATAAAGCATGTGAACATAGCTTCTTGTTGAGTTCGGATCTTGTTTTGACACCTTCTCTTATATCTCCAATGACAAGTTAAAGTGGATGTTCTCTCACCATCTTACATCAAAGGTTGGAGTAAGTTGGTGGATTCACTGTCATCTAGCATTGTGTTGCTTTGATCGACTCTCTCGTAGTCACTTAATCGCAAATTTTCCAAATTGTTTTTGAGATTCAACTATCTCATCTTCTTCTTCGAGTTTATAATTCCAGCTTGACTTTTCAAATAGGGACTCTTCAGATGGTTGGATGATTGAAACTTTATCACCGACTCTTCAATGTCTTCTCCATTTACATTTGGCTCATCAAATACCACATGAATGGATTCTTCGCAACCATAGTCCTTTTGTTGAGTACTCTATAGGCTTTGCTTACACAGTATCCCAAGAAGATACCTTCATCGACTTTAGCATCGAAGGCCTTTAGATTGTCTTTGCCATTGTTGTGGATGAAGCATTTACATCCAAATATTCTAAAATATGCAACATTTGGTTTTCTTCCAGTCCAAATCTCATAGGAGTCTTTGTCACAATATCTTTATCATACATCTTTTTTTGAGTGTAGCAAGTCGTTGATTGCTTCACCAAAATCTTTTTGGTAACCCCTTCAAACTAACATGGTCCTTGCCGCTTCTTTGAGAGTTCTGTTCTTCTTTCTCAACTCCATTCTCACGTGAGTCCTTGCTGCAGATGGTTCATGACCAATACCATTTTCAATACAATCGAGTTATTATTCCATTGACAAACTCGGTTCCTCCTCCGATCTTATTTTGATAATGGTTTGGCTCTTCTCATTTTGAATCCTCTTCATCACCGTGGGTAGTTTCGTAGAGTTTCTTTCTTCTTACACATGAATATTGTCCATGTATATCTTGAGTAGTCATCTACTACCACCAAGGTGTATTTCTTTCCACTTATGCTAGCCGGTTCCACTTTGGGCCAAATAGATCCATATGTAGCGGATCAATATTCTTGTTGAAGATGGGCATGTCTTTTCTTTGAATGATGATTTGATTTGTTTTCCTTCGACATGCGTCACATATACTCTCCTTTCGTATCTCGAGTCGGAAGTCCTTCCACAAGACTTTTCGCAAGCTTGTTAATCGTTTTGAAATTCAGGTGACTCGACTTTTTTGTGCCAACTTGATTCAAATTGTGCTTTTTGCTAGTAGATCGGTGTTGGGTGTAGCGGTTGACCAATCTACTACATACATGTTCTTTTGTCTGCAGTATCCTTGCAACACAACTTCATTCGATTCACCTCCTTGATTTGGCATATACCCATGTTAAATCCAACATTATAGCCCTTGTCACGAGTTGGTCGATGCTTAGCAAGTTGAAGTTGAGTCCTTCAACATATGCAACATCTATGATTTCTAATCCATTCCTCTTGATGGATGCAATGCCTCTTATTTCACCTGAGCTTCATTTCCTCCAAATATAACTTTCGCTCCTTTAACTTCCTTGAATTTTGACAGATTTTTCTTGTTTCCTGTCATATATGTCCGGAATGACCACTATCCATATACCAGGTTCCTTGGCACTCACTGCTCAACCCGCAATCAAGGAAATTAAGTTTTAGGTACCCATACTTGTCCGGGTCCCGAGGGGTTAGAATTGTAAGATGATCCAACCAACTTATAGCCAAATGATTTGACTCTAGGGGTTGCCATCTATCGTGCCATAATCATAATTAATCTTGGCAAATTGCTTGGGGATTCTAGGTTCATACAAAATGTCTCTTTTGTCGTATGCAGATATGTGTTTTGGCAATCGCCTTCTTTGGGTAATTGTGGTGTCTCCGAGTGTAGTGCCTAGGTGCATATGTGTCTTGATGAAAGCTCTTATACTTTTGGAATGGCCTTTCTTGAGTTCTGGCCTTTGCCATTTGGGCTTATATTCCATAAGTCTATCTTTGATAGTTCACATCATTCCAATCACTTGGCTTGGATATTTTCTACCATTCCCATCACATATATTTCTTTTATAGATTTTAAGGGGTTTTTGGTAGCTCGCTTCTTCTTTCTGAGTATTTTCGTTTGGAGTTTGCTTTGAGGAATTCGATGAATCTCTTCTCACTTTCCTTTCAAAGTGCACTCAATCGGTCATTTTCCTTTTCCTTTATAACCAAGGCCAGTTTGCTTGTAATTGTGCTTTGGAGTGAATATGTGTGCAACATTTAGAGTTTTGGATTTTTAGACTCTTCATTGCTTGAAGATCCTTTTTCCAAAATTACTTTTGAAGTTTGACATATCACAGATGAGTTAAATCTAGCCCTGTCTTGTCTCCACATTCTCTCACTGACTCATAATAAGATCATCCAATGATTTAGATGCCTTAGTGAATGAGGCAATAACATTTTTGAGGTCATTCTCCCTCTTTTCTATGGCAGCAATTTCTGCTTATTAGCTTGGCTTTTTCAAATTTTTAAACTTTCATTCTCATCACTATTTGACTTAGAGTACTCGGCTCCTTAGTCACCGTGAGTTTTCAGCCTTCTTGAGTAGGTTGTTCTCCTCATTTAGTAGTGTGTGTGAGGATTTAATGTGTTCAAAATCTTTCATCATTTTGCCTAATGAATCATAAAGATCAGTGGGTGATGAGGTGTGTGTGTCACGACTCACTATCACTAGAACCGAGTTTGATGAGTTGGAGTTTACCTCATCTTCTTGGTCGAGGTTGATCTTGTTCCTTGGCCATCAAACGGATCAGGGCTTCTTCTTCGTCGAGTCACTTGAGTAGTCGCCACCGCTGCTCTGCTCAATCGGTTGTGTCTTTTGACTCGGCATTTTCTGCGACCAACATTGCCTTTTTCTTTTCTTTTCTTGTCTTTCTCTCAAGACATTTCTTTCTTCTTCATTCCCCGTATTTGTTGACTACAGGATATGGGCAATCAATGGCATAGTGACCTGGTTGCCTACGATTCAAAGATAGATATTCAACCTTTTGATCGCCTCTTTCCATTCTTGGATTGTCACCCTTTGATATTCACTTTTTGATGATCTCTGTTCTCTTGGTTGGCCTATCTTCCCTTGATTTGGAGGGAGCCGAGTGTCTTCGGAGGATTCGCCCTTGCCTCTCTTGTAGTTCTTATTGAAGAACTTGTTGAACCTTTTTACAAGTAGGGCTATTTCTTCTTACGGGTCAATGACTTCTTTGACCTAAGCTCTCTTCCCATCTTTAACAATTAGAGCAAACCAAGTTTTGGTGTACAAATTGTCTCTTCATGGTCTTTTCTTCTCGGCTCAAACTCGTAGGCTTTGAGGTCCGAGAATAGTTCATGGTTGGATGTCTTTGATAGGTCCATGGAATGTCTTAGTGCCATGACTTTCATTTCCCATTCAATTGAAGACTTTTTAGGATCTTCATACACATTTCTTTCCGTGTATATTCTTTTCCAAGTGCGAGATAGCTCGTTGGTGATTTCGTGAACCGAGCATCCAGTTGATCCAGGTTTTCTCCTGAGATCATTTTGAAGTTCTCAAATTTCGTACAACCACCGATAATTTGTTTTCTTTGATTTGCTCCGAGCCTTCACAAATCAATGTTAGCTTGTCCTGATTTCTTTAGCCGTTTTGCATGATTTGACTTTATTGAACATGGCTTTGTCCAAGGTTTTGTAAAGGATGTCCTTGGCTACATTGTCCAGTGTTGTATCTTTTTCTCATCATTTGTCCATTCGGTTCTTGGTTTTTCAACCATGGTGGTGCAGGGAGCAACATCCTCTTCACCTTCACCGCAACTCTTCTTACAATTTGTGTTCACCTTTAAGATTTGCGGTGGCCCATCCTCTATCACTATCCACATCTCATCATGTAATGCCGATAGATGAGCTCAACATACGAATTTTCCAATCATCAAATTCTTCAATTGTGAACATAGGGATGCGTGTCAAATTTGCTTCCATGATAATAAATTTTAATAATAAAAAGAGTTTTGAAAGTTTAAGTACTAAAGCGGACTTTGAAAAGTTTAGAGATCTAGTTCAAGAAACCAGGTGTGGAAGGCTCAATGAACCAACCGCTCCGATACCACTTGTAGGTCCCCGAAGGGGTGTAAGTGTAAGGTTTAGAAGAGGGGTTGAATAAACCTTACCAAATTTTTGATTTAGTCCTTTTTAAAAATTCGAGTTGATACTACAACTTGTGTCCTTGGTGGATGACCAATTTAGTTAATCAAATAGAGTTAGTCTCTCAAATGGACTCAAATGAGTTGTTGATGGAATAACTCACCGTTAAGTCTAAATTAACTCAATCGTGGTTTGTTTTATTGAAAACTTAACACCCTTAAGTTTGGTTAAGTAGAGATTTAGAGCTTGATTTAGTACTTAGAGATTATCTAATGGATAGCAAATATGTCACAGAATTAAGCGGATATGATGCAAGAATTAAAGTCTTTGAAATGTAAATGACACAATAAGATTTTTATAGAGGTTCAAGATGGGGTAATTATTCTACTCTCTCTTCCCCAACTCCCCGGAGGAATCCACTAGGTATTGATCGATACAAAGTGGTAACGATCCGGATACAAGTCTTGATCACACACTGGTGACTTGATCCTTTGGGACTCGATGAGACGCCTTGATCACTCACCGTGGCTTCTCGTGCGACTCGCTTCTTCACAGGCAGGCGCGCGCTACTACTGACCCACTTGCTCAAGCTCTTTGGATTTGATCACGAAGCCCTCCAAAAGCTCAAGACTTGGTTCGACCTTGAACCTTCCTACAATCCTTCGTGGAATGTAGACCCGCTTGATTCTTGATAATTTACTCTTCAACCGATTGAAGTTATCTTTCCTTCACGGTGAGTGTTGGATTGACGTTCTTCGTAGTGTAGGCTTGAGGATTGAGCGTTTAATAACTTGAGAATATTTCAGATTCTGATTCTAATAATTTCTTGAATGTTTGTGGTTCTCCGGTCCCCTTGCTCTCGAGTCATTCCTCGCCTTTTATAGTGATCTTTCAAAAATCTGCCCGTTGAAGAGATAGGCTTATTTTTGAAAGTCACTTGTGGTCGTTGGCTTGTCTTGTTGCATCCTTGGAATTGCCATTTCCTCGTATGAATTGTTCTTCATCTTTTCGAGTTCGACACGGTGTAGTGCTTCCCATTGGTTTATTCCTTTTGCACGCCTCGGGGTGAGCACTTCGAGAAAGGTAGCATGGAGATATTACTTGTTTAGGTAATTCTCTTGATTTCTTTATGCAACGGATCTTTTTCAATTATCTCGACTTGACGCATTTCCTTGCTTTCCCGAGGTGACTTAGAGTCGGCTTCAATCATTGGATGACTCTTCCATCACTTCAACTTGAGACTTGGCTTTTCTTGAGTTGACTTGATGATACTCCACTCACCGCATCTCACCGCTGCTCCTTCAAGAGTTCCCGTCTTCTCTTCTTTGCCATACTCGGTTGTCTTGCAAATAAGTCTTCCTTCTAGTCTCCGGTTGTCTTCTTGCATGTTTGGGCATAGCCGACTTAGCTCACTTGACCCGGCTCTATTTATTACAATGAATTTTACAACAAAATTGGGGTGCCAACTTCCTATTCTAAGTTTTACATGGCATTCATCAAAATCTAAACAATAAATTTCCCAACAGTTGTCAATCATATGAAAAGGAATCAAGTCTCTAAGCATGTTGGTCATTATGCTCCTAGAATTATTACTTGTTTTTATTGCGGTAAAAAGGGTCATACGGTTAATACTTGTCGGGCTAGAAATAGCTCAAATTATTGTTGGAGACCTAAAAGTCTCAAAGCTAATCCTAAAGGGCCCAAACACATGAGGGTACCACAAAACAATGTCATATTAGGTACCCGGCGAAATAATGATCGAAGAAAATTCATACCGCCAAAAAGACATCAAATGACCAATTCATTTGATCAAAGGAGAAAATATTTTCAACAAAGCAAACTTCCAAGAAGAGAATATAATCAAAAATGGGAAGAACATAATCCTTGGAAATGGCAAAGACATCATCAACAAAATGATTTCCAAAGAGAAGGCCACATTGCTTGGAAATGGAGTATTTGGAAAAACCATCATCAACAAGATGATTTTCAAAAGGGAAGATATCATCAACAATGGGAACGGCACAACCCATGGAAATGGCGTAATTGGTAAACCGTATCTCTCCATTTAAATATGCATTTTATTTAGTTAGTATGCATGTTTTTATTTGTGCCTAGATTACAAATAAATTTTCATATTTTTGAAATTAATGTCCTCAACAAATATTTGTGTTTTTAAAATCCCTTGAAAATGAGACCTTACATGTTGCTTTTATGGATTTTTATAACATAAGCATAATTTTTGTGTTATCTCTTATTACTTGTCTACACTTGTGCTATTATATTTTGTGCAATTTGTTTAAGAGTTGTGTAGGTCATATACCTCATATTCATTGGCTATTTCTTCATCAAGTTTCTTAAACCATTGAGGTATGTTCACTCGTATTTTTTTTTAACTCGATATTTTGTCTATGCACATATCTTTCAAAATATTTCTTTTCAACTCCTCAAATGCCCATAAATGATTTTGTAAATTTTTCTTAAAAGGGCACTACTCGTTTTTCACGTATATGTATTTTCTCGAAACTCATATTTGTTGGATTTAGTCCATAATTATCTTTTTGCAAGGTTTTAAAACTTTTGGGGTGAAAATTCTGGAGAATGGAAAATTGCACTGGGACGGTCAAAGCAGGGTCGACCGGTCACACCCCACTTCGACCGATAGCCCAGGCCAAAATTTTGGGATATAACCCGTCTGTATTTTTTTTGAAACAGAACACATAAAACATTTCCCAAACCCTTATCAGCGAAAATCGTCCCCTTTCACTCAAATCCTCATTTCTTCATCAATCTTTACGATTCTTGTTGCTAATCCTCTTATTTTTGCAAGAATCTTACATATATGGATCCTCCAAGAAATTCTACCGAACGAAATCCTCAAAAGAGGAGAAGGAAGCAAAGGGGCGAATCTTCCTCCAACCCCCAACAAGTTGATATTCCACAAGGTGATAATCAAAACCGGCTTACGGAAGAAGAGATAGTTGAATTGAGAGTCGGGATTTCAAAATCAAATATTCATTGGGACTCTAGTAAGTTATCACTTCTCTATGAGCCTCCCTCTAGAGTTAATAGATTTCGATTTTTAAATAAGCTTGCGGAAGAACACCATGAAAACATTGGGTTGAATAACAAGAAAATTGCGTGCACTCGTATGGTTCGATTTTTAGCATTTCATGATGAATTTCCGGATATTAGGGCTTATTTTGAAATTCAAGGTTGGGTTTCACTATGGGATAATCCATGTTTGCATTATGATGACGAGCTTATAAAACTTTTTTATGCAAATATGTGGATTGTTGATGCTACGGTAGATAATCCGTTGGAACTTCACTCATTTGTTAATGGTAGGCATTTTTCATGGACATTGGCCGATATTTGTAATCATTTTAATGTGCCGAATGATGGAGTGGTTAATGTGGATTGCACTCATTGGGATGATAATATTTTCGGTGTTTCACTAGATGAGGTGAAAACCTTTTTAGGAGTGTATCCCGAAGTAACATACTCGGCAATGCCGCCAAATTATCGGATTATATCTATTATTTGCTCCTATTGTGTTTGTGGAAAAGAAGTAAAACTTCCGAGTAATCTCGAACTCTTTCTCACCTATAAGATTGTTCGAGGAGAAATAGTAAATTATGGGGCAATTTTTGTGTATTGTTTGTCGGAATCAAGAAGGCATACTAAGAAAAAATATACCTTGGGAAATTTAATTTGCCGACTATTATACTTATCGGGATACCCGGAAAATGAGATGAATACCGAAATTCGTCACAATGACTTTGATAATGCCAACATTCTACAAATGGTAAGAATGTGACGACATTTACCACGGGTTCCCACCAAAGCCGCTAGGAGACATGCCCGACATCAACAACAACCTCAGGATGATTTCTTTAATGACAATGTGGTTGAAAATATTGGAAGAGGTAATATTGATGAACAAGAAAATGAAGAAGAAGAGAATGTGGGGAATGAACAAGAAAATGAAGAAGAAGAGAATGTGGGGAATGAACAAGAAATTGGGGAGGAAGGAAATGAGGAAGAAGATAAAGACGAGTCGGATGTTGAAGATTTAAATATCAAAGAGAGAATGACTAAAGTGGAAAGAGATACATTTAGAGATGTAGCCTCTATTAGAAAAGAGCTCCGGGTTGTGAAGAAAGAAAATTCTAGCTTGAAAAAGTTAATCGGCAAATTGAAGAAATTCATCAAAGATCTTATTCCCGGAACTTGCTTCTCCTCGGACGAGGATTGATGTCCCCACCCCTTTACTTTTTAGCATTTTCTTTCATGTTGCTTTGTATTTCTATGAACTTTGTAAAACTCTTTTGCACTAATGAGATTTGCTTGTTTTCTTGAAAGGGTTAAAATTGCAAGTTGATAATGACTTGTGGGTGATCATGATATTGATGGAGTATTTGATGGTAAAAATACTAATTTAGCATTGTTTAATGTTGGTATGAAGTACTTGATGGTAAAAGTGCTTCTTTTTAATTTTTTGCTTAGATCCATTTGAGATGCTTTAATCATTATGCTTAGATGGATTGTTTGGGACATTTGTAATGTCTTATATGTATTGCTTGATGCTTGACTTGTAGCTCTTTAATTTTTGCTTGATGGCATTCGTAATGCCTTGATCTTTTTGGCCTAAATTATCTCAATTGGGTTGAACCCTTGAGAATTTACTTTATTTATGCCTAGTATTTGTTGGGTACATGTTGAAAATTACTTTTGGTGATGGTATGAACAACTTGGCTCGATTTCATTTACAAGGTCTATATATATTTTTTTCAAATTTTTGACGCCCGCCAAGTGTTCGTTATAATGCTTCAATAAAAATCTCATCACATACATGATTCTCTTATTTTCCAATGTCTTAAAATCTTTTTGAGATCATGCTTTTGGCTAATAAATGAGCTTATGGATTTCTTATGATACATTTCTCCCATTTTCTCTTGGATTCTAAGCTTAATTCTTCAATGGTTGATAAATCGTATTGTTGGCTCACTTTGATAAACTTGTATGATGTTTTTATTATCCTAACATTCTTTTTGATGATTTCAAAAGGGGAGAAACAGGACATTGGCTCATTAGCTCAAAGAAGCTAATAAAAGCTTGTTATAAAAGTTATAGGCTATGGCTCATAAAAGCCATAAGTTGTGATCTATTTTTAGTCCAATTGTTGCTTGATGGACTTATATGCTTGTCTATACCTGTCTAATGTTGTTTTGGTAACAGGGGGAGCTTATAAGCTCTTGAACAAAATGTAAAAGCTAAGCTTTTAGCTTATGGTTAATTACTTTTACATTATTCTTGATGTGCTTGTTGATAGGGAGGGCTTGTACTTATTATTGAATATATTTACTCCCTTACTTGGTTGCTTATGTATTTTGGAAATTTTGGTTGCTTCCAAACGGTTATATGTTTTTATCGGGAAATCGTTTCTAAAATTGTTCTCCTATTTTGTGAAAAAATTGTTTTGGTTTGTAATCATCAAAAAGGGGGAGATTGTTTGATACATGTTTTTATCTTAATTTTGATGAATTTATTTTTTCACCAAAACAATATTTTTAATCGTTGTCCAAATACTCCTAAATAATTTAAAATGGTTTTTATATTTTCCGGAGTATTTCTTCAAGTTTATTTTAGATAAAATTGGACAACACTTTTAATGATTTTATGTTCATAAGATTTCACTTCTAAACAAGGTTCCTAAATATTGTTTAAATACTCCCGATCGGTTTAAAATGTTTTTACTATATTTTCGGAGTATTTCTTGAGTTTTATTTTCGATAAAAATTGGACAACATTTCTGTCTCTTTGAGTCGACCAGGTCATCTCTATAGGGCGACCGTGACCAAGATGATTTTTGAAAGCAAAAATGAGATGGAAGAAAAATCAAGCGTGTCGACCGGTCACCAAGGCGTCGGCCGTGCCCGTCGGTCGACGGACTGCAAGTTGTTTTTGAAACAGAACTTGATTTTCTCTAAAACCATTAAGGGGGACCGGTTGATGATAGGAACGACCGGTCGAGTTACACGTCGATCGGTCGCCCTATGTAAAAATTGTTGTGTTTCGTTTCAAACTTTTATTTATCGTGCATCGTCGCCTCACAGTCTTTGGAAAAAAATATGACCGTTTGACAGCAATGGAGACAAATTTTCTTAAAATGTGGGATTGATTTCTAACAGCTATATTCTTGATTTTAATTGTATTTTTCTCAGATTTTCAATCCCCAAGAGGAGCCTATGCTTGATCAATCATCTCCTATAAATAGAGGAAGTTTTGGAGCAACCAATACAACACCGAGATACAACACAATAAGATACACTTCAAGCAAATATTTGTTCTTCATTGTTATTATTCTTGTTGTAATTTTGTCTAGCTTATCACTTTCACATCCTTGAGGTCTAGGCTATTCTTGATTACACTTTGCACTCAAATTGTAATATTCATTATTGAGTTGTAATCTTGATTTTTGGTTATCATTCAAACACAAGATATCCTTGTGAGTGTTCTTGTGGTAAGAACACACTTGGATGATCTAGGTGATAGGTGCAAGAAGATTGTGGTGATCTTCTTATTGAGGTGTTGAAGAATTTGGTATTCTTCAAGGTTGAAGATTGTGGTAATCTTCACAAGGTGCCGTTGAAGGAATATTGTGGTAATCTTCAAAGGGAGATTGTGGTAATCTCCAAAGGTGGTGTTGAAGAAGAGTGTGGTGCTCTTCAAGGTGTTGTAAGTTGAATTTGTATTAATTTTGGTAATTAATAAAATTCTTTTTCTTTTTTGAAATCCATCCCTGGATATCTTTGGGGTGGTAGTAGATTAGGCCCTAGGTGGGTTGAACTACTATAAATCGACGCGTGTTGTTTACATTCCGCACTTTTGTTATTATCTTTGAGCATTCGGTTCGAAAAAGAGGGCGTAATGGAAAAGATGGAGATAATCTATTCACCCCCCCTCTAGATTATCGTAGCCGCTTGGACTTACAATATTTACTAAGTCCTTGTCTGCAAAACACTTTCAGTTTCTTTGTACAAAATTCTCCTTGGGTACTCCCCAGGGTTTAGTTTGAAACAAGGGTGTATTGAATGTAACAGACTAATCCCAGTTAGCTTGGTTGTTAAGATTGGAAGTTAGATTAGTTATGATAACTACTTTCGGTTAGGAGCAGTTAGAATTTGTTAGCTTTCATTGTATAAATACACATACTCTGTACTGTTGATAATCAAGTTGAGTTGATATTTTCAGATCAAATAAATGTTGTTCTATCTTTTCTCTGAGTTTTAACAAGGCTTAATGAATTATAAATGGAAGAGTTGATAAAATAATTGTAAGGCCTTATGTAGAACAACAATCTCAGAATAGAGGCTATTAGGATAGTCTTAAAATGCCCATAAAATCTCCCCTTGTTAATTTCTAAGGACACCACTGATGCCTCCATGAGATCTTGTAAAAGGCTTTTTTGGCTCCATCACATTTCAATCTAAACACACCTGCAAAAAAGCTTTTGCCATGTAAAACATAAGCGCTAGATATCTACATGCACATCCGCATGGTTGCAAATCTCGAGTCGAATTCATGGTTTGGATAGGGATATGACAATTTTGTTAGATAAATGTTTTTATCATGATTTTGATGATTTTGTTCGATTTTGTTCAAATGAGTTTTTAAACCAAAACAATGTCCCTAAATGTTGTCTAAATACTTCCGATCGATTTAAAATGTTTTTACTATTTTTCGGAGTATTTTTTGGAGTTTATTTTCAATAAAAAATTGGACAACACATTTATTTTAGGCTCGACCGGTCGCCCTATAGGGCAACCCGTACCTGAGTTGAGTTTTGAAACAGAAAATGAGACGTAGAAAAAATGAGGCAGGGCGACCGGTCGACCAGGTGGTCGACCGGTGAGGGCGACCGGTCGACCCCTAGGCAACCGGTACCTGGGAGTGCCCTCTTGAAGCCTGTCTTCTCTGTTTCGTATTTTTATCAACCCCAACCGGTCAACATCAAGGGCGACCGTCGCACTCTCCGACCGGTCCCCTTGTGTAAAAATAGCGAAATTCAATTTCAATCTTATCTCTGCGCGACGGCCGCACCCTTGTTTATCGAAAACTATCCGTTTGCATTTTTCGGACAACTTTTCCCTATTTTGTGGGATTGATTTCTAACACTATATTGATGATTTTAAATGGTTTCTTTTGCAGCAAAATCACTCCCCCCGAGGAGGAGCCTATGTCCGGAAATCAAAGCCAAGACCTCTCCTATATAGAGGCTTATTCAAGCAACAAGATACAACACTCTACACAAGCAAAAGAGTAATCAAGCAAACACTTTCATATATCTTGTTGTATTAGCCTTAGCACTTTCACTTGCACTTATTTTAAGTATAGGCTTTCAATTCTTGATTACACTTGTACTCATATTGTATCAATCATTATTGAGTTGTAATCTTGATTTTGGTCATCATTCAACACAAGACATCCTTGTGAGTATTCTTGTGGTAAGAATACACTTGGGTGATCTAGGTGATAGGTATTTGAAGGTTGTGGTAATCTTCAAAGGTGTTGTAAGAGGGTTGTGGTAATCCTCAAGGTGGTGTAAGAGGGTTGTGGTAATCCTCAAGGTGTTGTATTAATTTTTGGTAAATTAATAAAATCTTTTTTTCTTTTTGAAATCCATCTCGGATATACTGGGGTGGTAGAGGATTAGGCCCTAGGTGGGTTGAACCTCTATAAATCGAAGTGTGTTGTTTAAATTCCGCACTTAGCATTTCGTCTTTGCTTAAGTTTTTCGAAAAAGAGGGCAAAATCTGAAAAACCGAGATAATCTATTCACCCCCCCTCTAGATTATCGTAGCCACTTGGACTAACAAGTGGTATCAAAGCCAAACTCTTTGGCTAGCTCGTTCCGAGTAAAGTGGAAAGATCCATGGCTACAAATGATGCTCATCTCACCACCGGCGCCTCCACCAACAAGCCACCACTATTCGACGCCAACAACTACGCATTTTGGAAAGACCGTATGGAGTGCTTCCTATAAGGGTGCGGGTTCGACATTTGGAATGTGGTCATTGAAGGAGTTGATCAACCAACCAAGAAATTGGAGGATGGCACGTCGGCTCCTAAACCTTTCAAGGAGTTCGATGAAAATGACAAAAAGGCTTTCTCTCTAAACGGTAAGGCCTTAAATATTTTGCATTATTCTCTTACCGCCACCGAGTACAATCGCATAAGAGGCATAAGGTCGGCACATAAGGTTTGGGAAAAATTGGAGACAATCTATGAAGGGACCAAGAAGGTCAAGCAAGCAAGAAAGACCATGCTTGTTAAAGACTTTGAAAACTTTAACATGCATGATGGTGAAAGCATCTCCAAGATGGTGGAAAGGCTTGAAAATATTGTCAATCCTCTTGTAGCTCTCGGTAAAGTCATCTCCGAAGAAGACAAGGTGACTAAGGTATTGAATGTTCTTCCCGGCTCATGGTCCGAAAAAGTAATGGCAATCATGGAGGCACAAAATCTTGAGACACTCAAGTTTGACGAGCTTATTGGAAATCTCCTCATCTATGAAGTCTATCTCAAGGAGAGGAAAAATTCCAAACCATCCATAAATCAATCAGGTATGCAAATTATTCCTAAAGGTCTTGCTTCTTCTTCTAATAATGCATACTATGATAATGATGATGATGAGGAGACGGCCGCACTTGTTAGAAAATTTGCAAAATTTGTGAATAAAAATAAAGCAAGAAAACCAAGAGATAATGCTTGCTTTAAATGCGGAAAACCCGGGCACTTTATTGTCGATTGCCCAAAGCTCGATGAAGAGGAGCAAAAGAAAAGGAAGCCTTTCACGAAAAAGAAGGCTCTAAATGCGGAGGTCAAAACGTGGGATGAACTACTCGAAACAACCGACGAGGAAGGAGAGACCGAACATGGTCTCATGGCCATAGACGATGAAAATAATGAGGTACGCTCTAATTCTTCTACTTCCTCCATAGTTGATGATTTGCAATGTGATTTTGATGAATTGCAAATTGAGTTTCAAAATTTAATTGTTAAATACAAAAATTTGAAAAAGGAGCATAAGGAGCTTAAGGTTGAAAAAGAAAAATTATTTACCTCTTATGAATCTCTAGACAAAGCTCATACTCTTACTCTTACTAGAGTTCACTCTCTTGAAACCGAAAAGGAATTGCTCACAAAAAATATTGAATGTTTGAAAAATAATGTGCATCGTTTCAACATAAGCACGGACAAAGTCACAAAAATTTTAGATGCACAAAGAGGTGAGCATTCCAAATTGGGACTTGGTTATAAGCCATTTCAAAGTGTTTTTAAGAAAAATAACCAAGGTCCGACTTTTGTACGTGCTAGTAATTCTAATACTCCTACTTGTTTTTATTGTGGCAAAGTTGGACATTATGCTAATAATTGCAAATTGAGAAATAGCTCTAGACATCTTTGGAGACCCAAAAGTCTCAAGACTAACCCCCATGGACCCCAAAAATTATAGGGTACCTAAAATAAATTCTTTTGTAGGTAATAGGGGCTATAACAACAATGGAAGATTCAAAATGGCTCGTGGACAGCGGATGTTCACGCCATATGACCGGAGGAGAGAAATTTTTACCAACATCAAGCTCCAAGAAGAGGTATGGTCATGTTCGGAATGGCAAAGGAAGAATTCTTGGAAATGGAGAAATTGGTAACTCTTTTTTTCTCTCTTAGTAATGTTCTTTTAGTAGAAGGGCTTAAGTTTAATTTGATAAGTGTTAGCCAACTTTGTGATTCTAATTATGATGTTTCCTTCAATAAAGAAAAATGCCTTATACTTAAAAATGGTGAAATTATTTGTGAAGCAAATATAAAAGGCAATCTTTACAAAATTTGTACAAGTGATTTGGTTAGTCAAAATGTTTCTTGTTTAGTCGCCAATAATGATTTAACTAGTTTATGGCATAGGCGACTTGGACATGTTGGATACAAGAATTTGAAAAATATTTACAAAAACCAACATGTGAAAGGACTACCCAAATTGAATTTTGAAAATCTTGGCTTATGTGACACTTGTCAAAAGAATAAATTAGTTAAAAGTAGTTTTAAGCCCAAAAATGAAATTTCCACAACCAAACCCCTACAATTGCTTCACCTTGATTTGTATGGGGATATTGGTACGGCAAGTCTAAGTGAAAAACATTACACTTTCGTTATTGTCGATGATTTTTCTAGATATACTTGGGCTCTTTTTCTTACCAATAAAAGTGATGCTGTTAATGAGTTTGTCAAGTTGTGTAGACTTATTGAGAATGAAAAGGAAGACACTATTAAGTCTATTCGAAGCGATCGAGGTGGAGAATTTGATGGTGAATTTAGAGTCTTTTGTGAAACTAAGTGTTAGTCCAAGTGGCTACGATAATCTAGAGGGAGGGTAAATAGATTATGCCGATTTTTGCAAATCGCCTCTTTTCGAATGAACAAGTAAATGACAAGAATGTAAATGCGGAAATTAAACAACACTCGTTGATTTAAAGAGGTTCAACCCACCTAGGGCCTAATCCTCTACCACCCCAGTATCTCCGGGATGGATTTCAAAAAGAAAAAAAGATTTTATTAATTACCACAATTAATACAACACCTTGAGGATCACCACAATTCTCTTACAACACCTTCAAGGAGATTACCACAATCTTCCTTCACCACCTTTGAAGAGTACCACACTCTTCAAACACCTATCACCTAGATCACCCAAGTGTATTCTTACCACAAGAATACTCACAAGGATGTCTTGTGTTGAATGATGGACAAAATTCAAGATTACAACTCTATGAAACCAATACAAAGATTGAGTGCAAGTGTAATCAAGAATCAAAAAGCCTAGACCTCAAAGATGTGCAAGCGAAAGTACTTAGGCTATTACAACAAGAATGTAAAAATGAAAGCTTGAACAATTTGCAGATTTCTTGTTGTGTGTTTTGCTTGTATGTGTTGTATCTTGTGTCTTCAATTCATCCTCTATTTATAGGGAAGTCTTCACCAACATAGGCTCCCAACATAGGCTCATTCCTCTTCACTTTTGTCTACAAAAAGAGGATCACAAGTAGAAATATTGTACAAAAATGAAAAGTAAATCTTGCTGATAAGGATTGCAACGGTTGGAATTTTCTTTGTCAAAAAATACCATAGGGTGACCGGTTGCCTGTAATAAGATTTCGATCGTTTTGAAAAAATAGTCGCGATCAGTGCGGTCGAAGGGGATCTACCGGTCGATGGGGGGGTGCAACCGGTCGCCCTAGGGTGCGACCGGTCGGCCCCTGTTTGACCGGTCCCCCTGCTCCAATTTTTAAGTCTAGTATGTTCTGTTTTGTGTTTTCTTTTCTTCAGTCTGTCGATGCTTTGAGCGACGGCCGATTTCTAATTTTAAATGTTGTCCGATTTTTATCAAAAATAAACTTCAAGAAATACTCCAAAAAATTAGTAAAAACATTTTAAATCACTTGGGAGTATTTTGACAACATTTATAAACAAAGTTTTGGTGTAAAAACCAATTTAAACAAAACCATCAAAAAGTGTTGTCCATTTTTATCGAAAAATAAATTCTAAGAAATACTCCAAAAATTAGCAAAAATATTTTAAATCATTTAGGAGTATTTGGACAACATTTATTATCATTGTTTTGGTATAAAAACTCATTTAAACATAATCATCAAAATCTTGATAAAAACATTTATCTAACACTAAGGGATATGCTCATAATTTTTTGGCTCCAAGGACTCCTCAACAAAATGGAGTAGCCAAAAGGAAAAATCGGACACTACAAGAGATGAGTCGGTCCATGCTCAATGAATTTTAACCCTAAGTACCGCTTGCTATGTTATTAATCGAGTTTATATTCGTCCTAAAATGAATAAAACTCCATATGAGCTTTGGAAAGGTAGAACTCCAAATATTAGTTATTTCAAGATATTTGGTTGTAAATGCTTTATTTTGAATACCAAAGATCAATTGGACAAACTTGATCCTAAGGCCGATGAAGGGATATTTATGGGATATTCAACAAAAAGCAAAGCATATCGGGTTTACAATAAGACTAGTGGAGTTGTTGAAGAATCCATCCATGTCAAATTCAATGAAGCTTCGGGTGTTGAAAGAATACCCAATGATGAAAGTGATGAAGAGGATATTATTGAACCAATTGTTCAAGTTGATGATCAACCGTCTACATCAAATGATCAACCGTCCACTTCAAATGGTCCTCAAGAAGATAGAGGTGATACTTGGATCTTCCCGTGTATTGAAATTTAAGGAGATCACCCAAAAGATCTTATTATTGGTGATCCCTTGACAAAGTGATGACCGGAGAAAATTTGCCGAGAAAGCTCTTATTTCTCAAAAGGAGCCTAAAAATGCTAAGGAGGCTATTGAGGATGAGGATTGGTTCTTAGAGATGCAAGAGGAGTTAAATCAATTTGAAAGAAATGATGTATCGGAATTGGTACCTTGTCCTCCATCTCAAACTATTATTGGTACAAAATGGGTATTCCTAACAAACTTGATGATCAAGGCAACATTGTTCGAAATAAGGCAAGGTTAGTAGCTCAAGGGTATTGTCAAGAAGAAGGTATTGACTATGATGAAACTTTTGCACTCGTAGCACGTTTAGAAGCTATTCGTATTTTACTTGCCTATTCTTGTTTTAAAAATTTCAAACTTTACCAAATGGATGTTAAATCCGCCTTCTTAAATGGTATTATTCAAGAAGAAGTCTATGTAAAACAACCTCCGGGGTTTGAAAATTTTTCTAGGCCTAATGATGTTTATAAACTTAAAAAGGCCTTGTATGGTTTAAAGCAAGCACCCCGTGCATGGTATGATAGACTTAGCTCTCTTCTTTTGCAAAATAGTTTTATAAGGGGTAAAGTTGATACAACTCTCTTTGTTTTTGAAAAAGGGCAAGATTGCTTACTTGTGCAAATTTATGTTGATGATATTATCTTTGATGCTACTAATGATTCTTTGTGCAAGAAATTCTCTAAATTGATGCAAGGTGAATTTGAGATGAGTGTGATGGGGGAGCTCAACTTCTTTCTTGGACTCCAAATTAAGCAATGTCAAGAAGGCATATACATTTCGCAATCAAAATATACAAAGGAACTTTTGAAAAAGTTCGGCATTGAAGAAGGAAGAACCGTCTCTACTCCCATGGCAACAAATGTCAAAATTGACAAAGATGAAAAAGGCAAGTCCGTGGATGAATCAAAGTATCGAGGTATGATTGGTAGTTTACTTTATTTAACCGCTAGTAGACCGGACATTCTTCATGCCGTATGCCTATGTGCTCGTTTTCAAAGCAATCCCAAAGAATCTCATATGAGTGTCGTTAAAAGGATTTTTCGATATTTGAAATGCACTATTCAATATGGTCTATTTTATCCAAAGAATGAATTTTTTTCTCTTAAAGGTTATAGTGATTCGGATTATGCGGGAAATATTGATGATCGGAAAAGTACTTCCGAATCATGTCAATTTTTAGGCGATTGCCTAGTTTCTTGGTTTTCAAAGAAGCAAAACTATGTTTCTCTTTCAACGGCTGAAGCCAGATATATTTCCGCCGCTTTTTGTTGTACTCAACTTCTTTAGATGAAACAAACCTTAGTGGATTACAAATGCTCTTTTAAAAATGTACTTATCTTTTGTGACAATATATCCGCTATAAATATTGCTCAAAACCCGGTTCATCATAACCGTACTAAACATATTGAGATTCGACATCATTTTCTAAGGGAAAGTGTTTCAAAACGAAAAATTGAGATATCTTTTGTACCATCTCAAGATCAATTAGCGGACATTTTTACAAAACCGCTATCTTCCGAGACTTTTGCGTCCATACGAGCTCGGTTAGGCATAATGCATATTGAATAAGGTTTACGTTTACATTTTGCATATTTTTTAAAACTTATGGGCGAAAAATCAGATTTTTGGTTGAAAAATCAGATTTTGAAAAATTTGACAAGACAGTGGACTGAAGGGGTTGAGGGCAACCGGTCGCCCTCAACCACGACCGGTCGCCCTAAGCCAAAATTTGGATTAAAACCGTTCTGTCTTTAGCATTCGTTATTTTAACTTCTTTTTGCCATTTTTCGTCCCCTTTGTCAAATTCACACAAATTTCACTCAAAAATTGTTTTCATGTATTCAATTCACAACTTGGACCTTATATAGCATGTTTATCATCATCATAGCTCATCTTTTCCGATCAAATTGTAAGAATTTTCCTTCCTTTGCTCAGTTGGGTTGAACCCTTGAGTTTATGACTTTCTTGTAGATTTCTTGATATATTTTGCATATGATCTTGATGAGCTTAGTTATTATGTTGTATTGTATGATGTTTGATGTGAATTGGTGATGTAAATTTTTGGCTTGAATCATTTACAAGGTCTATATACAACTTCTTTTAATTTTCACGCCCACAAAGTGTTCGATGAAATGTCGCAATGAAAATTTCAACTTCTACATGATTCTCTTGCTTCCAAAAGTCTTCAATACTTATTGAGATCATATTTTGGCAAATAAAACGAGCTTATGAGCTCTTCATGATACATTTCTCCCATATTCCTTGGATTTTAAGCCTAAATTGCTCAATGGTTGATAAACCGTCTCTTTGGCGCACTTTGATATAATTGTATGATGTTTTTATCATCCTAACATTCTTTTTGATGATTCCAAAGGGGGAGAAACAGGAAATTGGCTCGTTAGCTAAAAGAAGCTAATAAAAGCTCGCAATAAAAGCTATGGCTTCCTAAAGCCATGTAAACCTAGTCCATGACTTGTATTATGGACTCAATTGCAAAAGAGTATAAGTATTTTGACAGGGGGAGCTTCTTAGCTCATGATGTCTATGTGCATCTTATATAAGCTTGTTATAGTTATAGCTTTCCAGCTTATGCAATATCTCTTGTTGATATGCTCATACATAGGGGGAGCTTTGTATGAAATGTTTTTAACGGATAGTTCACTCATATAACCGGAAAATTTATTTGTTTTCAAAATCGTCCTCGAGAAAATTGTTTTGGTTTGTAATCATCAAAAGGGGGGAGTTTGTTAGATAAATGTTTTTATCATGATTTTGATGATTTTGTTCGATTTTATTCAAATGAGTTTTTAAACCAAAACAATGTCCCTAAATGTTCTCTAAATACTTCTGATCGATTTAAAATGTTTTTTCTATTTTTCGGAGTATTTTTTGGAGTTTATTTTCGATAAAAAATTGGACAACACATTTGTTTCAGACTCGACCGGTCACCCTATAGGGCAACCCGTACTTGAGTTGAGTTTTGAAACAGAAAATGGGACGTAGAAAAAATGAGGCAGGGCGACGGGTCGAACCCTGGGCGACCGGTACTTGGGAGTGCCCTCTTGATGCCTGTCTTCTCTGTTTCGTATTTTTATCAACCCCAACCGGTCAACATCAAGGGCGACCGATCGCACCCCCCTTCGACCGGTCCCCCTGTATAAAAATAACAGGAATTCAATTTCAATCTTATCTCTGCGACCCGTTCGCACCACTTTTTTTATCAAAAAACTATCCGTTGCATTTTCGGACAACTTTTCCTATTTTGTGGGATTGATTTCTAACAGCTATATTGATGATTTTAAATGGTTTCTTTTTGCGACAAATCACTCCCCCGAGGAGGAGCCTATGTCCGGAAATCAAAGCCAAGACCTCTCCTATATATAGAGGCTTCATTCAAGCAACAAGATACAACACTCTACACAAGCAAAGAGCAATCAAGCAAACACTTTCATATATCTTGTTGTATTAGCCTTAGCACTTTCACTTGCACTTATTTTAGGTATAGGCTTTCAATTCTTGATTACACTTGTACTCATATTGTATCAATCATTATTGAGTTGTAATCTTGATTTTGGTCATCATTCAACACAAGACATCCTTGTGAGTATTCTTGTGGTAAGAATACACTTGGGTGATCTAGGTGATAGGTGTTTGAAGGTTGTGGTAATCTTCAAAGGTGTTGTAAGAGGGTTGTGGTAATCTTCAAGGTGGTGTAAGAGGGTTGTGGTAATCCTCAAGGTGTTGTATTAATTTTTGGTAAATTAATAAAATCTTTTTTTCTTTTTGAAATCCATCTCGGATATACTGGGGTGGTAGAGGATTAGGCCCTAGTTGGGTTGAACCTCTATAAATCGAAGTGTGTTGTTTAAATTCCGCACTTAGCATTTCGTCTTTGCTTGAGTTTTTCGAAAAAGAGGGCAAAATCTAAAAAACCGAGATAATCTATTCACCCCCCCTCTAGATTATCGTAGCCACTTGGACTAACAAATTTGACCCGTCCTGGCCCGCCTCATTTGGGTTGCCCCACCCCGTGACCCGTGGCTGGGTAAGATGGGTTTGGGTATCATCTCTTACCCGTGTGGGTATTCGCCCCGCCTAGTACTTTTATGTTTTCCAATGTCTTTAATATATGTTTACATATATATTATAGAAGATAATGTAATATTTATGTACTTAATATTATATCTAAATAATTTGTAAAATAATATGAATTAATAATACAAAATATAAGATAAAAACTTATTAGTAATACAAAATACAAGTTAACGAATATTAAAACAATAAAAGTTTATTCCATACGGGTTGACCCGCTTCGCTCAGTGACCTGCCCTGTGGGGTGGATATATGGGGCGGGTTTGCGTCTTCAAGTACTCACCCCACTCCGTCCCACCCTGATGTCATTCCTAGGTCTGCATGATTAACTTTTGTGCGAGCGCGACAGACTTACTCGATTGTCGGAAGAATTTTAATTTCTCAACTGCAGATCCTTCCATCAACTATTTATAGAGCTATTTTTTCCAACAGTTAAAATATAGTGCTCAATACATCTAAACTCTAAATTCTCTACATATTGTTCTTGTTATTCTTTGACCTCGTGTATTTTTTGTGATAACTTCTAGCCACTCTTTAGTTCGCTGGACAAAGGTACTCCAATTTTCCCATTTTATCCTGGGAAACAGATGTACGTCCAATTAGTATAATGAACACATAATTCGTGCTAATTTATATTGTGCTTTTGTTTATTTACAAAAATTTTTTTGTCTCCAGTTTGTAATCAAAGTTACATATTGTACTAGTAAATACACTACTATTATTTCCACAAACTTAAACCGATTTCTTTTTTCTTTAGTACAATTTATAATTCGAAGAAAATATATTTATATATATCTACATATATAAATTGTATATTTGCCTAATCCCCTCAAAAAAAAAAATTGTATATTTGCCTAAGGTTGCAAGTTTCAGATTATTAATCAAATTTTATTTATTTTGAATTATTAATAATCTGAATTAATAAATATCATTTTGAGAAAGTATTTACATAAGAATGCTCACTGAACTGATGGCGTGAATTTAAACTTAGAATCAATCTCGAAGCATCATTTATGCTTTTGCGTGTGGTTGATGTTGAATTATTTACATTTGAATTTGAAATATTCCCAACTTTGGATTATTACTGTTGGTCAACTATTTTATCTTAACAGTGCATTTTTTCTCTCTAAAGTTCACTAATTATATTGTCTAACCAAATTGGTGTATTGGATATTGATAGAGTTGTGTCTTGGACTAATAGATCGATAGATACCCTTTGCAAATTTAGAGGGGAAGAAAATTATATTGGACCTTATAATAGATCTTGAACAAATTTTACTATATTAATTTGATCTTGTCAATTTTGTTCCAATTGATTGAAGTGCTAAAGTTTTTTTTATTTGTTTTAAAATTGGCATATGCATCAAACACTGGTGGATTTAATTACATTGTACCAACACCGACTTTTGAAGTCAGCCCTAATCTGCCGGTTAATCAAGGTGAAAAATCGTAAAAGTTTAACGACTTGAATTTAACCCGTGGCAATAGAAGATATTCTTCTACTTGACAACCTTCAACTTGACACGATTCTTGACTGATGATCCTCCACAACTAGTGAAGATGAGAATGATGCACAAACAGTTAATGCTTTTGATGCATGAAAACATATTGATTTCTTATGTAGAAATTATGTCATGAATGACCTTGCAGACTCTTTGTACACAATGAGTATAGCTCGAAGAAAATTACTTAGGAACTATGGGAGTCTTTGGGTCATAAGTATAAGACCGATGATGCAGGTGCCAAAAAACTTTTTTTTTGCCGTTTCTTGGATTATAAAATGGTGGACTAAAAAACTATAATCAGTCAGATGCAAGAACTTCAAGTGATAATACATGATATTCATGACGAGGGAATGGTTCTAAATGAGACTTTCCAAGTGACGGCAATCATCGAGAAATTGTCACCAGCTCAGAAAGATTTCAAAAACTATTTGAAACATAAGCGAAAGAAACGAACATTGAAAAACTTGTTAGACTTCGAATTAAATAAGACAACAAAGTTTCTAAAAAGAAGCCATTCAGTCCTCAAGTGGTAAAGGTTAATGTTGTTGAACATGGGCAAAATTCCAAAGACAAGCATAAGTCTGGACTGGTGGGAGAAACGGTTAAGTTGGGACCAAGCGAGACATTTCCAAGAAAACATTTGAAGGAAAATGTTATAATTGTGGATGCAAGGGTCACAAGGTTTTAGACTACAAGAAGCTGAAGAAGAACAGAGAGGCTAACATAGTAGAACACATTTCTCAAGATGTGTCATATATGAATCTAGTTGCAGTGATCACTAAGATAAACTTAGTAGATTTAGACCTCAACAATGGCTGATTGACTCTGGTGTTACTAGGCACACGTGTTCTGTCAAAAAAAATTTAGTTGCTTTGAGTCTGCTGAAAACGGCGAAATGGTATGTACGGATTAATTTTTGAGATAAACTGCCAAATGTTCCAACAACGTGGGTTAAAAAGAAATAGTATCAGTGTAGTGCGCAGCAGCTTTTATCTGGTTACTTACAACACATTATAAAGAGGCCAATTAAAAGTCTGAGAATGTTCCTCTAGTAATGAGCATCCATTATGAGCCCCAATTTCCTCAAAAGTTATTCATATCATAAGATGTATTTTAAACATTCATTTTGAATTTTTTTCCTTATAATTTTGTGTTACGTTTTATGTTGTATATGATTAAATCCATGTGTATATTTAAGAACTACAGAGTGTTAAGAGTGGGTCAGGGGTATTAAGACCAACTTCAAATCCCACGTCAAAATATTAAATATGTAAAAAAATCCTCTCCAACTAAACTTTAAACATTACACCAAATTTAGTGTAAAAGAATAATTATTCCTTTACACCAAATTCGGTGTAATACAAATATTCCCTATTTGCCCTCCAATTTCTTGTACTTCAAAATTTTAATTCCTTTTGTATCCTATATTTGATATATAATGGATTTGTGACATGGTTTTAGTTATTTAAATTTTGTATATAGTTATTGTTTTGGATGAACAATTATAATAACTAACCATAGTTAATATTTACCAATAAATTATTATAAAATAAACTTAAAATTTTCTATAAACTACAATAATTAATAAACAAAATTACAATTTAATTAAAAAGCATGTATTACATGATATAACTAAATATTTATTTTGCAATATAATTAATTAATTAATATAATATTACTTAAATATAAATTTTTATTTAGTTACATTAATAGTAATAAAATATAAACAAAAGAAATAATTGCATAAATAAATAAATTTGTTATTCCAAAATGAAAAGAAAATATTAAAATACTCATTTGGTGTAAGATCTAATGTAGTGGGTTGGAGATAGTTTTTGAAAAATTATACCAAAATACCAAATTTGGTGTGATTTTCACATCAAATTTGGTGTTATGGGCTGGAGATGCTGTAATAAGGTGCATTTCCACCAATCATTTATAAAATATCTATAAACACTTTTTTTTAAATAAATCGTATTGAAAAGTCTCTCATAAGGACTTTTATTCCAAAATCCAAAATGCTACCAAACATGCACGAAATATCGCGGAAAAGTAATCATTTTCCAATTTAAAGAAAGAAAATAAAACTAATTAATTTCCAATAACAGAACAAAGCTCAACAGAACCATAATCAAGCAACTCCTCAATCATCTGCTCTATCATGTGATCATCTTCATGTGACTTACTGAATTCTTGAACTTCACCTGAAGGGCTCCCACAATCAACAAAATTACTATTTGTACCCTTTTCTCTGTCGAATCGGGTCGATTGCTCCGCTTCGTTTAGCTTATTCGACGTTGGTGATTTCTTGGACGTCATCGTCACAGATGCCGTGTGGCATTTCTGTAGCTTACCCATCAGTGTAGCTGAAAGAAGCTGTCGGGGCGATGATTCGGGCTCATTCGGGCTGTACGAGAAGTTTGTTCGGGCTCTAGGCCCGGACATTATTCGTGCAGCCTCGTCGTATGCCTTTGCTGCATCCTCTGCTGTCTCAAATGTGCCTAGCCATATTCTTGTTTTTCTGTGTACACAGAAAATGGAGAATAGTTATAGCACTTAATTCTTAAAGTCCCCGAAAAACATTAATTCGATTGATCATTTGATCAATAGTTTAAAATTAGACTCATATTTATATATTCAGGAACCGTGTACAGTACAACCATAATGCAACAGAGGAGTTAATAAGATTTTCAATAAAAAGTTGTCTAGATGCACAAAAATGACAATTGAAATTCTCTACTTTATTTAATGTTTCATCGTAAACTCATGCAATATGTGCAGATGTTAAGTGTTCGAACATAATGTCATTGTGTACACAATTGATCAATCATTTGTTCATAGTAAAAAATTATATTTATATTCAAGAAGTGTGCACATAGCAATAATGTAATAAAAGAAATAATATAAAATTACAAATACTATCAATGAGCTTTAAACCTTATTACAAAAAAAAAAAAATATCAATAATCTTTCAAAATTACAAATATACCCTTAATTTTGTTTTAAAATCGAAACTCTTTGGAAGCAGGAGCAGAGATAGGGACTCATAGTGGGCCCGTCACCTCGACCCTTTTTATTTTTTTAATCTAATTTTATTAAAAATTAAAAAATAAAAATTTAAATTATGATTTATATGATTTTTTTCTGTTGTTTTTATCTGGCTCAACTCATTTCCCTGGGGCCGAAGATTACCGATAAAATAGGCACAAACATCGAGAGTGTAATTATAATACTTTAAAATTCATTAGTTAATGCATATAGCCCGCAGAAGAAAATTAAGCAGCCATTGATGATGAGAATTAAGAGAGGAGATTACAGCAAAGGGTGGCGAATTTCGGATACCCAAGAACCCCAGTGCCGTTGGCGGACGCCCCGGTAACGTTGCTGCGGTCTAGACATGGTCGGTGGATCTGGCTGAGCTAACGGCTCTGTTTTGGCTACAGATTCCAAGTGTTTGTGAAAATGTCTGAGAGAGAATTGAGAATGGCAGTGCAGATAACAGTGGAATGCAGGCAGGAGTTGAAGAGCTGAGGCCTGTGGAGAATGTGGGGGGTTTATGTAACCATACTTTGCGGCCTTCAGCTGGCAATTAGTATTAGGATTGGGCCCACATGACTTTCTATAACCTTCATCTTCTTCTTTCCAGAAGAAAAAGGGGGGAAATTGTGAGAAATATTTAGTCCATTTCCATGTTATATATATATATATATATATATATATATTTTGTTCTCTATTCTCTATTGTATTTATGTTTACACTAGATGTATATATTACACAATGTTGTAAAAAGCGCTAGACGCTCGTTAGACGGTAGACTGGGGCCTAGCGAGCCCAGGTGGGGTTAGGCGGGATCTGAGCGGGATTAGGCGGACCTAATTGGGAAAAAAATTGTAGACGGACAAGGGGGACTAGCGCCTAGGCGGAGATTAATCGGGGCTAGGCGGGGATTTTTACAACAGAGATATTATTACGTGTGCAATATAATGTTATTATTGTATTATAGCATCTATTGGGTAGGGTCTCAAATCGCATCTATTAGATTGAGTTTGCCTAGACTCGAGACCCAACCCACTAAGATTTTAAAGACACCAATCCATACCCGATGGTTAGAGCTGTCTATCTAGCTAGGTCCGACCCGAATTTAAGATTAGGTTGGACCAAGAATTTCCAGACCCCAAAAGGATTGGGTCTATTTTGGCTTGGCCTAACGAGCCCCTAGCCCGACTTAAAATGCACTACACGGGCGAGGTTGGGCTGTGAAAAAATTGGCCCGGTGGATTTTTGGATGGGCCCGGGATGGCCCGATTTCATCCCTTGGTCAAGCGGGCCGATATCGGCCCGACCCAGTCCGGTTGGCACCTCTACCAATAGGTGGACCTATTACACCCACTGGAGTCGCTTTATAATTTATAAAATAATAAAATTCTGTATTTTTTCTATAAAAATAATTCTAAATGATATATAATAAAATTTTAAAGAATGACAAAATAGACATGTTTGATATGTAAATGGAGAACCAAGACCCAAACATCACTAATTCGTTATCCGCCCCAAATGAGGCGAACCAGGTCGAGTCTAGGCCTTACCCGAACTCCTTATCATCTCTAATTGGAACAAGTTTCAACAATCATGACGAAAGATTAGTACGTGAAATTTTTAGATGGGTATAGATGCAACACATGAATGATCCATTCGATATTACTTGTAGTGGAGTCTCAATAACGGAATAGGGTTTGAAAATAATCCTCCATCTATACCTAACGAACTATTAGTCGACTGGGTGACTTGTATCTAGCTCACTTAGTGTATAACGCCCAAATTAAATAAATACTTATTTACTAGATTGCGTGTGTGATATTTTGAGTAAAGGTTAGATGAAATGTATCTTTATCAAGATTATGGCTTTTCTAACAGGGGGAATGGCATTACTATTGATGTATGTATGAACTATATATATCGTGGACAAACATAGTTATGTATAACTGCATTTATTATGGTAGAGAATTGAAGACAGCCTTACATGGCTGATCACATCTCTGATATATCACATTTACTAAACATAGGAACCCATGTGCCTCATGTGAGGTCTCAAGACACAAACAATGTATAAGAAATATTATTGCAAATATATTGTTGAACCCTAGGAGGGATGTGGGGCTGTGGCTGCTATTTTTGACCATTGTACTAATAGTTGTGCCAAATCCCAGTGCAAAAAAGAGGGAGATAGTGACATATATTTGCTTGGTTCACAAAGAGGTCAATTCAGTCTGGAATATATATTTTTTTTTTTCTTTTTTTGCGTTTCATTTCATATTTTAAGCAAATGTTTGGAGCACTTATGCATATATATATAATTAAGTCCAATCAAAAATAGACTTCTTAATAAATAACTTTTGAAAAATCCTCAAGTTATGACTTCTCTAGAATGAGTTTTATTGAGAAATTACTTACTGAAAAATACATTCATAATTAACCACCAAACATTAATTTTTTTTATATTGAAATGAACTTTTAATTTATATCCAAAAGTTCATCTCATGAGTGTTCGTTCCCAAACAAGCACTGAATCACATATTCATGTTAAGATTATGTTGATGATGCTATCGATTAATTAGTGGATTGATGATACTTGAAATATGAGATGAAATAAAAATAGAAAATCCTATGTGGAATCAATTTGTTGTATGTAGTGTACGTTGTGCTAAAATTGATTAATTCAACTGCACACATTTCAATTTGATGGGTACTATAACTAGCTTTTCATATTTATTTTTTAGAACAGTGTTTATAAATATTGTTAAGTGTTTGGTGGAAATGTATTTTGATGCCATCCAGTAAAAGTGCAGTAAATGAAATTCAAATGTCATCAACTCACACTTCTTCAAAATTAACTTTGATGTGACTTATTCTACAAGTCCATTTAAAATCAAACACCAAATACAATTGCATTAAATACATTTCAAATGGGTTTCCAAACTTGTATAAAAATGTATTTTACTTTTTTTTAAATAAAAAATGTATTTTACTTGGTTAAATATCTTGTAGCCTTGTAGGATTTTCTGTTTCGTGGTTAACATCATTATTTTATATTATTAAATATTATAAATATAGTGATTGGAGGATATAATTATATCTTTACTGGTATTCAAAATTGATTATGTTAAAAATAATAATTGATGCATATATAGTAATTATTGAGATTTTTAAATGACTTTTTGGGGAATTGGAAATTGTATATTCAAGGAATATATATTAAATATTTAATTTTATTTCGAGAGAAAGAAAACATAGACATAAAATGATTCCAATAAATGCCTAAATGGAGCTTTTAATTTTCATTTTTTTTATTTTTTTTTTATATTTGTTCTTTTCCTCCTAAAGAGTATATATGTAAATTGTAATCATGCATAGTTTAAAAACACTCGAGATTTTCTATTCCAAATTGTGTATCATCTCGTGTTCCAAATACCACCCCTACACGACAAGTGTATTGATGACATCATTAATTTACACTTGGCGTATATTTAAGATACTTGGAATACGAGATGAAACACAGTTTGGAATAGAGGATCCTATCCGGTTTAAAAAGAGGGTGTGCTCATCATAAAGGATCACTCATTCACAAATACCATACATTATGAGTTTGATGACTTCCACAGAATCCGCACAAATTTTCTGGCCGCGCTCTTTTATCTGTCTTCACAAAGTGTGCCAATATATTATGAGAAATCATTGCTAAATACCTTTATTATGTGATTATAATACCCACTTTTCTAAATATCTCAATTAGTTCCCGCCTAGAAGCTAGACTTCTCTTGTCCGCCTAGATTTTTTCTTCTGATTAGGTCTCACATAAACCCGCCTAAGTACTAGGCCTCAATCTGCCGCCTAGCTACAGGCCCGGACTTGAGGGCATGCCCAACAAGCCGGTGCCTAGGGCCCCAAAATTTTAGGGGCCCATTTTTAAGGGATAATTACAAAAAAACCCTAAGGTTCGGGCTAATTACAAAAAAAACACCAAGAAATTTTTGGAAATCACAAAAAAATCCTTTAGGTTTGATGCGTCTTGTATTTTCCTCATTCATATGCAAAAAATATTTCAAAATCTTCCCTTACATTTATGAAAACATTACAATCACCCCCTTAAATTTAATACACAATTAAACCTTAAGGTCTTTTGAGGCCCCAATTCTTTTAAATGGTTAAGTATATAAATCATAACCTTTACACACACAAAAACGAAAAAGGACTGAACTTCAGTATGAAGCCTAACATTGTGAAAAAAGAGAAACATTCACTCGATGTGAGGTACATATAAACCTTAACTCATAATATTTTCTGAAAATGACAATGACAATTTTAGTTGATAATTAGCATTAAATCCTTTTAAATACTTTCATAAAATCTTTATAAATAATGACAATTTTTAGAAACATTCTCCTTACAGATTCTGATTTATTTTTTCATTGTCTCAATACTCTTCATTTCGCTTATTTTTTTTAGCTTTTGCTTAGTTTTGCCCTTTCATTTAATTGATTTAGTCAGCAGCCTGATTTATGATCTGAGCAATGATTTTGTTTATTTGTTTATGATTTACGAGTATTGGATTAACTTAAGGGTGACATAGTAATTTGTGCAACTGAAATTTTTTCTTTATTGTTGTCAGAAATTTTGTGAAAATTAGTATTTGAATTAATTTTTTGACCCTGGATTTATAGTAATATTTTAAGACAAAAAAAGCCGCTAAAAGGGCCATATTGATAATCCCGCTTAGAGCTCTATGTTTCACAGGTCCGGCCCTGTCTAGCTAGCGCTTTTTAGAAGATTGATAATACCTAATATATGACATTATTGAATAGTCTTAATTTTCAATTACCAACTTAATATTGGTAAGACATCATATAAATTAATGTCTCACATCAATTAGAAGCAAAAAAAATTGGTAATACTTTTTGGTTAATGATTTATTATTTGTCTTGTTATGTGTTTTGGTCAGGTGTCATTCTGTTCATACAATAATCAATATGCTACTCAATTTGGAACAAAGAATTTTTTTTAAACAAAAATAACTAATTGGAAATTCGATATTTTGTTTTAGAAAAAGTGGTGATTGCATATGAGAATATATTGAGGAATTTTGATGACTTTTTGTATTACATGTGAATTAGCTAGCTATTTTGTAAGAGTGTAACTTGAGATACTTAATTCGTTTTAAAAAAAATAAAATATCTTTTCGGTGTAAATAAATATTTTCTTATGTAGAATAATATTTTTCTGTGAAGGAGTATTTTATAACTCTATATAGTTGAATAAAACTTATTTCAACCCGTAATGCATTCATACAATGTACAACAATTTTGAACCCCTTTTACAACAATGTCCTTAATTCTTGTCTGTAAACCAGATTATAGGCATAGTTTTAGGAAGTGTTATAATATAGAATCTGTATATTTTAGGTAGTTTGTTTTATTACCAGAGAAAAATTCACTTTTGATCCCATTAGACTTACCTCTGATGATTTTAGTCTCATTAAACTCACTTTTAGTCTCAAATCGATATTTTTCACCAAAAATAGTCCCATAGGACTCGGAAACTGAAAATCCGTTAAAACATTAATGGAAACCGTTAGTGATGACAAATATAGTCCCATAGGACACCAAAGTTAAATTTTTAACGACAAAAATGGTCCCATAGGACACCAAAGTTAAAATTTTAACTAAAAATGGTCTTATTATTCTTTTTTGGTTAATTTAATATTATTGATGATAAAATTATTTTAAATTTTATATTTTGAGTTATTTATTTAAATTAATATCGTGAATGTCCAACTTGAAAACTAAAAAAAATATCTGTCCTTCAAATATTTTTCTAAAAAATATATTTTTCCAGTGTGTTTTATTTCACTAAAATAAATTCTCTTACTTAAAATATTTAGAAAAATAAATAATTTTTCTAATTTTTTTGGTTTAAATCACTTCTTGATTTTGGAAATACAAATAATTACAAAAATCATATTTACGTATTGGAAAATATATGTAGTTCAACTATCAATAAAATAAAAAAGTTTACGATATTAAATAATTTCAAAAATTTTAAAATATAAGAATTATTCTTAAATATTTTAGAAAATACTATTAAAAATATTTTAGTAATGTTAAACTAGCTCACATTTTTTTTATTTTTAAATAATATATTTTTATTTTTATGTTTTTAAATCAAACTTTACATTTCCTAAAAAAAACAAATTAAACTTTACATATATACATATACATGCAGTGGGTTATATGAGACTAGTATCTTGGGGCAAGAACATAGAGACTCAAAAAAAAATTTACATATATACACATACATGCACTGGGTTATATGCATGTATTTGATCTTTCTTTTTTTTCGTATTACACATTCACAAAAAAAAATTAATTTACATCTACTTTTAAAAGTTATTTTTCAAAAAATTTAAATTATATAATTTGAGTTATAAATTTTATCATTTATTTTACTTTGTTAGTTTTCTAATTAAAATAAATGATACATGTATTTCATCTTTTTTTTTGTATTACACATTCACGAAAAAAATAATTAACATCTATTTTTAAAAATTATTTTCCAGAAAATTATTTTATATAAGTTTGAATTGTAAATTTTATCATTTATTTTACTTTGTTAATTTTCTAATTAAAATAAATGATACATGTATTTCATCTTCTTTTTTTTTATAATACATATTCACGAAAAGAAAAATTAATTAACATCTATTTTTAAAAATTATTTTCCAGAAAATTTATATTATATAAGTTGAATTATAAATTTTATCATTTAATTTACTTGTTAATTTTTTAATTATAATAAATAAAAAAATAGTAACTTTAATGATAATATAATTTTTTAAAATAGATATTAGTTATATATAATTTTAGAGAAAAAATCACTTTTGGTCCCATTAGACTGAGCATCTGATGATTTCGGTCCCATTATTCTCACTTTTAGTCCCAAATCGCAGGTTTGACTTTCAATTTGACAGGCTTGGCCGTTAATTTTTTAACGGTGGGACCATTAGCGAGACAAGAAAAATCTTATGGGACTATTTTCAAGACATGGGACTAAAATCATCAGGGAGTAAATATAATGAGACCAAAAGTGAATTTTTCTCTAATACCAGTATATATACTCCCATTCTTTGTACATTTGAAATATATAAGAAATGATACAAAGTTCCATTTCTTCAATCTATTACTAATTATAGCCATATTATGACATATTTCCTGCTGCAAAATATATATGGTGGCCGGGTACACAACTTTCATTTGTTGATCATATTATGTATGCATTTTCATTTTTCAGTATCGCACGCATGCACATGTCCGACAAAAAGAAATACAAATTCAAGAATTTTTTGTATCCAACGCTGCCTATAATTCTTTTTTTTTTTTTTTATAACTTCTGCTTCGCCCGCTTATCTACTACCGAGACAACAACACTCCGCTCCTCATCATTGCCGCCAAGATAAACCGCGGGATGTGCACGCATCGCGGCGTGTTACGACGGTCTGGCGACGTACAACCAGATCCTCCCTGGAAAAAGAGAACAATTATGTTCGACCCCAATCTACTAATAACGATCTCTCCCTAATCGAACCCACACGGATGCTATTCAAGATGATGAGTTCCCACCAAATCTTCACCACCGCATATGCCCCGGGGAGCAATTTGATGGAGAAGGGATATGAACCCCTGACCTCCATCCCACAAATAATTTGATGGAGCAGGGATTTGAACCCCTGACCTCCATCCCACAATTGCTTGTGGTGGTCAGGTGGGCTAAGCCGCCTGGTTACGCTGCCTATAATTCTGTATAAGGCCAAAAATTACCTCAAATACCCTCGCTAATAAGGCAAATCACCAAAGTGGGCAGGGATCCGCGGATTTCGTATTTAAGTTTTCCTTGCTACAGGTATCCCATTTATTGTTAGTCACCTTGCTATTCAGTTTGCCACACAATTCTCATTATTACAAGTATCTCATTTATTGCTAGTCATCTCGCTCTTCAGTTCATTAGCGATTTTATATCTTGTAACTGACTTTAGCATCAGAGTGCCTTAGTTGGGGGTCCACCCGGCTAGCCTAACGTTCACTCTTTTACATGTCCCGAGACGAAAGTAGACTCGAGACGAAATGACCCGAACCGAAATACATCTGATTTATTCACCCAAATCAAGTTGACTCCTCAAACTCTTGTTTTATGGAATTAAGAATGCCAAATATATGAAAATTCCAGTCTTTGGCTACAAGGAAATTGTTCATGTTCCATTAGAAAAAGTTCTACTCGACTACTCCTAATTCGAAAATAAGTTTTTTTCATATGGAAGGGTAAAAGAATTAATTAGTAGACGATGATGCAAAAAGGGGGGAAAAGGGAAGATTGCGCATGCATTGAGGATCAGAAAAGATAAGATGAAGAAATTAGTGTTCCTTTCTTCACATTTACTCAATCCCTATAGGGGCCTTTCCTTTTTGCTTTGAAATCATTTTGTTTCAATTGATATATAGTGCAGTGCATCTTAGATTTGTAGTTTAGTAGTACAATAATGAACTTTTTGTTTTTTTGCCTTTAATACTACAACTATTTGTCTTTTGGTCCCTAATCCTTTTTCATGTTAGAAAACATGTAATTTTTTTTTATTTTTTTTTATTTTTTCTGTTTTGTATGGTTCCCATGATATTTCTACTGCTAAAAAATTTAAGCCCAACATCTCGAGTTTATTTTTCTTTATAAAAAAAATACTTTAGAGTTTGAAAAATGGCAAGATGACATTGAACTGTTTCGAACATTTGACAAAAGAGTAGGTCTCCTGTCACACCCTACTATAGAAAAAAATACTTTCAGAATAAAAATTAAAATAAATCTAAACAAGTAAAAAGTATATTCGATAAAGTATTATTGTTTACACTTAAGTATTACTTTTTGTTCCATCGTACGATGCGGCTAGGGGTGTTCATCGAATCGAATTCCGGATTCTTCGACTTCTTCGAATCGAATTTAATCGAATGAACATTTTAAACCTCAATTCGAAATTCGATCCTAATTCGATTAATTCAATCGAATTTAAACGAATTGGATTTCTCGATTTTCAATCGAATTGAATCAATCCAAAAATCCTAATTTATCGATGAAGTGAACAAGGTTTGGATTCATAACATAATATGTTTGGACTATACCTAGTAAAATTCCAGATTTTATTTTTTCAAAATTACAAATTATCGACTAACTATTTTTCATTGTTTAATTTAACTATAGACTATCATAAATTTATAATGAACTCCCTTATATAAATTTAATAAAATATTTTGCGTCAATTTTATAACAGCACTAGTTACTTGATAAATAACTTCTATACTCAAATATGAGGTATCAAATTGACAAAGTGTATGTATGAAAATAGATAAAGAGATATAATGTGTGCTATCATATAATTTATTATTTTAATATGATCTGAAGATAAATATATGTAATATAGTGTACAGATGTATAATCTATAATGCATATTGTAATAAGAATTTAAAATAAAGGAAAAAAATCAAAGACTATATTGTAAAAATGTGTAGTGTATGTTGTATAGTGTATGTACACAAATTTTGTACTTCTCTATACAATGGACATAACTGGTGGAATATTCTTATAGATTATTTCACCATATGCCCTCCACGTGAGATTGTAAGAACGAAACAATTTTTACCTAAAATATATTTTTTAACACAAAAAATAATTATTTGAATATGGTTTAAAGATAAAAATTTGAAGCAATGTAAAATGTATTTCATATACTATTAAGTGTAATTATTTCTAACAAAAACTGAAAAACAAGATGGAAAAGAGTTATAATTTTACATTTTAATTTAAAGAGTAGTGTTTTATTCATTTATATATATATTATAAATGCATGTGTATAATTTACATATATACAATAAATAATTATGTATAGTGTGAAATATATACATATAAATTTCGAATTAAAATACGAATTCGAATTGAAATATAAATTCGAATCAAAATACGAATTCGAATTTAGTCGAATTTCACCTCGAATTAGGATTTTCGAATAGAATTCGAAAAAAAAACCTCAATTCGTTATTCGATTCAAATATTCATATTCGAGATTCGAGTTGATTCGAAATTCGATTTGAAATTCAAAAATCCTAATTCGAAACTAAAATTCGAATTCGAACCGAATCGAATTTCGGATCCATTCGAAAAATGAACACCCCTAGATGCGGCTCTCTCGTCTCACACAAATTTTTGCCTTTTATAAAATTTAATATTTGACCACTGAAAGTCTTTATGGACATAAACCCAGATCAATTTGATCTTGGACCCATTAATACCGTTGTATAATTCAATTTTCCTAAAACTTACTTTAAAATATAATATCACCAAAAATTTCCAAACTTGAGAAACTAACGTTGTTAACAAAGTATTTTCTTTTTATGAAACTAGTAATTCACTCCGTGCGTTGCACGTATATTTTTATTTTAATATTATTATTTTATAATATTTATTAACATGAACTGATATTTATGACTTTATTTTAATAGTAATATTCGTATAAGTTTATTAAAAACAAAAATTTATCTATCAATTTTATATTTTTAACTATAAACTTAAATGTCTAATGCAACTCGTTCAGAATTATCCCTCAATTTATGCATGTCTCTAAATTATTGTTTTATATATCCATTCCTTTCTTACACACCTATCTATAAATAATTATATATAATTTATGAGACATATATTTCTATATTGTACTTGTACTGTTGAAAAAAATGAATACTTCACATTGTTAATAAAAAATGTAAATTGAGATATTATTCAAAATAATATGGTAGAAAAAATCATGAATAAAATTTAAAAGAAACTATTATGTCATTGATATAAACGTTACTACGTTAGTAGTATTAACATAAATTTTATAGCAATATCATAGTAATCCACTCAAAAAACTTACGAACATAAACATGATATAACTGAAACAGGGTATAGATATAGTACAATTGATATCAATATTCATTCTTTGACATTTATTTTCAATAGATATATGTAAACCCCATGAGTTTTCTCATTTTGATCAGTAATGGATTCATGTGAATCGCTCATCAATCAAAAGAAATGATAGAATAAGTTTGATAATCCAAAAAATTTTAAATGGAAAATTTATTTTAAAATGTAACATCAATCGATTAATCCTATATAAAAGATTATATAATTTATTTCACAGCAATTTATTTAATGACATTGGTTGACGATATAATTATTAATTATCATATATTGAGTTAACAACACATTATTTTTGTTACGAAAAACCTTATATTGACTTACCAAATCAAGACACCGTCAATTTTGGATAACTCCAAAATATACATCGGTAGCTATTGATTATTTCATCTTCCAATATTGATTTATTGATTTACCAAAGTAAAACACCAACAATTCTACGATTGTTTTCTAGAGTTACAGTTAATAAACGATAAAAAATAACAAATACGAATTGATTACAGATACCAATTAAGTAATTATATGATTGATTTTATAAGACAATTGTAGTATTAATTGATCATGACAATTATTTAACATCAATTTGATTAGTTTTATTAATCTCATATCAAGATATGAAAGGGATATGTACAACTTTCAAACAATCAAATATTTGTTACCATTTTTAGTTTTGTAAATAATTCAATTATTTATTTTTCTTAATTAAGGTAATATATTGTTTTCCAATCACAAACTTATGCACCCTTGGAAATTAAAGAAAAAAACAAAAAACAAAAAACAAAAAACTCCTATTGACAATTATTGTCTTTTTTTTAAGTTAAAAGGTACGATTTTCTCAATTTTTGTTAAACTTCTTGTCAATTATCCATTGTGTGTAGCATAGTAATATTCGATTAAAAAATATAAATAGATATTCTCAATTTGTTTACCAAATGCTTAGTTTTAAAGTTCTTTCAATCAATAGTTGATGGTATCTATAGATTGAATAAATACAATAATAAACAATTATTGTATCTATAGTAATGATTACAATCAATTGTATAGGACAATTATAAGATTGATTATAGAATTTTCAAATTTTCAAATCTCAAAAACTATTACAATCATGATCGAAAAAATAATTAGCCAATAAAATATTTATGTCACTAAAGATTCTTGCCATTGACTTACCAAATGAAAGCACAACTAATATTGAATAACTCCAAAACATGCATTGGTTAGGAGAATATTTGGATTGATTTGTCCAAAACTGTATCTTATTTTATATCTTTTCTTTTTTTATTCTTTTTTTCCCGATTGAGTTGCCTTAGTTATATCATATATATACTAATTTTATCCAATAGTAATTAGAGTTATTAGTTATTCTTAATTAAATAAATTATCATTAAATTTGACACCAACGTTGATCAATGGACCAATTAGAAGATAATTCATTTTTCTAGACTGAACTTAATTAGTATATGTTCACACTTCTGAAAATACCAATATTTCAAAAACAAATATAATAAATAAATATTGCAACAACAATTGAATCAATATGAAATAAAAATCCTGACATTCCTTCAAAAGCATGATATAAAAATCAAACATCTTATTAATAATAAAATATTTTTGAAATTATCCATAAAAAAAGTTCATAATCCAAATTAATTTAAATATAAATGGAATTTGGTAGTAGAAAAAAAATATTTCAATCAATATATGAAAGAGATATATACAATATTTCCGAGCAATAAATATTGTTACCATTTTGAGTTTTGTAAATCTTTCAATCAATTATTTTTCTTAAGCTAATACTGTTCACTTGGTTTTATACCATTGATTTGGGCTTCCAAGACTTGAGTTTTGTGTTGTTTTTGAGTATTTTGAGTCATTTGAGTAGCCAAACAATGTTGAGAGCCAATTATATTGAGTTTATAGTCATAGTAATGAATCGTGTATCAAAAGAAGTACAAACGAGCAAACAAAGAGATTGATTTGAAGAAACGTCCAAACGCTGCGTCAAAATTTCCATCACTGGCAGCATTTCGTATTTTGGCCATAACTCTCTCTACAAAATTGATATTGAGATGATTCAAGTGGCTATGGAAAGCTAAGAGATAGAGCTACAACTTTGAAGAAGGGCTCAAAAGCAAATTCGGACATTTGGTGGGCGAAAAAACCAGGCGGGCGCTGCAGCGCTCGTCCACGGGCGCTGCAGCGCCCGAAACAGGGCGAACGAATTTTTTGGACGGATGGGGCGCTGCAGCGCCCAACGCCCGGCGCTGCAGCGCCCGGGCGACTATGTGCACTTAATTTCTGGGCGCCGCAGCGCCCGGGGCGGATTTTCCTATGCTAAGCCTACCTTTTTCTTGGACTTTTGAGGGGCTATAAATAGATAAATGGGAGGCTTGATCTAGGGTATGAAGGAAAGGCTGGGAATACACCCAAGAACACAAGAAACACATCAATTTCATCAAGGAAGAATCAAGGGAAGAATCGGGTCGAATCGGAGCTTGAGGATTGAAGATTAATCGAGAGATTATCCATTTCCCTAAGTTTTCTCATTCTTTGTGCTTTAATCTTTCATTTTAGTTTCTTATGAAGATGAACAATTTGTCTATGAGTTGTTTATTTATAATGGGTAGCTAAACTTCTTGTGATTTCCGGGTTTTGGAAGTAGATTAATTGAACTCTTGTTGATTGTTTTAATCTTAATTGAAGTTATTGTCTTGAAGCCTATTTGAGTACTTTGTTCTTATTCTTGTTTTATCATTTGGCCAATGATTTAACATGTTTGATATATTGATTCATAATTCGAGAGATGAGTTTCAATATTAGATCTTGAGTACTTGACATGAATATTTGCATAATCGAGAGGTTTGTGAATATTTGTGAGGATATTTGATCTTTTGTGCATTTGGGAGTTGTGTATCTTATGTTGAGTAGAGATACTAGCATAGATATTTCAATCTACACTTTATATACATCTCGAGATGGAGGATAAAATACCGATGTGATCGTCTTATAGGTGTATTGATAATAACTTTGGCTTTGATTAAATCATAAAACAAGAGGAATATTAATTGAAACCATAATCAGGAATCCATTTCATTCCCTTGACAATTCCATTATTATTTTCATCTTGTGTTTTTGTGGTTAATCTTGTCTTTACTTCTACTACAATTATCAAATTTTGATCGTCTAAATAAAAATAAGACTATCTTAGTTCAATATTTAGCACATAAATTTATTAGTCCCTGTGGATTCGACAACCTTACTTCTCTATATTAAAACTTGACACCGTAGACTTGCGGTTAGAAAAATCTCTAACAAGTTTTTGGCGCCGTTGCCGGGGACTAATACAATTTTTGGTGCTAATATTGCAATAGATAGAATTATTCTTAATTTAGACATTTTTTTTATTTTTTTCATTTTTCTTTTGTAAATTCTACTTCTACAATGCTTGATTTGTTTCTTTGAATTGGTATAGGTGCACCCGTTCGGATGGAAGAGGCGAAACCATCTTTGGAAGACGCCCTCATTTCATTCATGAATCAAACGACTTCATTTATGAGTCAAATAAATTTATTCATGAGGGAAATGGGAAATAGCCTTACCAAAAACGAAGCAAAGATGGACAAAATGAAGTTGCAATTGACACAATTGGCCAATACTATGGATTCACAATTGAAAAAGTTTGAGACTCAAATGGGCCAATTAGTTACAATTGTTGGTGGGCAACATCAAAAGAGCCAATTTTTAAGCACCACTGAAGCCAACTCGAAGGAACAATCTAGTGCCATTCATCAAATGAGTGGTACCGAATACGAAAGATGAAGATTCGGAAAAGCAAGAAAGTTCGGAACCAAATACGGATTGTGTGTTTATGCACTTTCACCGTGTGTGGTACCAAAAAGGAGCAAAACAGGACAAGGAATACACGAACCATGTGTGTACGCCCGTGCATTGCGTGCAAGATATAAGAAAACTATTCCATAATGAGACAAGCACGGAATATGCGTACACGCATGGACAACATGAGCATAATTCAAATCAAAGTGTTCCAACATCGGGACTCCAATACTTGCTTGGAAAGCTAAGTATGCATTCTTGGATGCAAACAGAGCAAAACGGTTCTTGACCACGATCCAAAACAGCTAATATATGCATTCAAAGGTGGTACGAATCGAAATAAACAGGCGCCAAGCTAAAGACGTTAAATATAGCGCTTGTTGGGAGGCAACCTAACGGTTTGTGGTGTGATTTTTGTTTTTGTTTGTTTTCTTTTTGTAAAAAAAAAAAAAAAAAAAAAACCGAGTGTTGTTGTACGACATCACGCACGGGTGACTTTTGTGTGCTAGGCGCATGTGCATGCCTGGAGGGAGGAATAATGTGGCTTCGACATGAAGCACGGGCAGCCCGTGGGCAAGGCGCACGACCCGTGCGTCCTTCAGCTGAGATAATATTAAGGTACAAAATTTGAAGTGATGGTTGAAGGAAGAAGTCCTAGCGATATGAGGAGATGCGAGGAGGGCCACCACCCGCACAATGAATCGTAAATCCACACGGTTTATATTGAAATTCTATCTTCTCTTACGTGCGATATAATTTCATTTAAGTTTGGGGGGGGAGATAGTTATTTTGATATGAAATGTGTGGATTAAAAAAAAAAAATTGCATTTTTGTGTGTTTTCATATAGTTGCATGTAGAGCATTTTAGGTTGCATTGCATTAGAAGACGTTTACATCTTTAGCACGTTTATTGCTTTCATAGAGTTTAGAGAGTGAGTTGACCGATATTGAGATTCTCGTGCTTTATTTTTGAAAATTTTGTATTGTTTGGATTGGGTGTCGAGTATGAGTTAATTGAGCCATGAATAGATGACTTTAAGCATATGGATATTGAGAACGTGGTATGATGCTTTGAATTACATATTTACAAGCTTGTGAGATTTTGAGCCTTTATTTCTTCTATTTTGTGCGATCTTGTTTGTAATTTGAGTGTATCATTCATGTTGTTAGAATTCTAGAACTTGCTCGGCATCTCTGTCAAGGTCACATGTTGTATGCGGTGTGAAAATGATCAAAGGCCATTTTGTTAGCCCTTCAAGCCTTTTGCTTACCTAATGATGATATTGAAATCCCTAGTTAGCCAACTTGAGCCTATTGCCTAATTTTTAATAGCCACAATTCAAGCCTTAACTTGATAAATCTTTTACCCAACACTTGAGCGTATAACATTGAGTAAAGGAATTGAATAAGGGTGAATGGGTGAAATCAAAATGTTAGAAGGTGATGTTATAGTTGGTTGATGAGAACAAAAGAGAAAGAAAAAGGAGATATGAAATGTTGAAAACTCATATAAGAGTAAAAAAAAAAAAAAAAATAGATCGATGAATGAGTTTTCTTTGAATGAACTTGGAGGTTAAGAATTGTAATGTGAATGGTTGAGTTTACAAAATAAAGGGGATGGAGATAAGAAGAGTTGGTGAAAATGAGAGGTGATTTGAGTAGCATATTGAGCTTTAATGTAGATGAATTATATGCTCACCGGTCTATACGCTCGAGTTTGAGTCACTCTATCCATATTTTACTACCCCAACCAAAGAGCCTTCATTACAACCAAAGGAAAAAGTCCTTTTTGATTCACAATTTTGCATACATCCTAGTGGCGGAGATATGAGACGATTTGCAAGCTATGGTAATTCAATAATGAATTGAATTGAGCGTAAACACGTCCCTATATTCATTCGAGATGAGAGTATACACTTGATCTTTGTGAGGTGTAATTCTTAGCATTTACCATGGTTTCTTTAATATGTGCTCTATGTTAGATGTTTGAGGCTTGGTTAATCGTTTGCTTGATACCTACAATGAACAATACAAAATTTTATGGAGTTGTTGTGCGTTCAACTTTTCATTACTCCCAGTCATGTTTTGTCTTGTTTTTAAAAGTGTTGACCGGGACGGCCAACAATTTAAGTTTGGGGGTATTTGTTCACTTGGTTTTATACCATTGATTTGGGCTTCCAAGACTTGAGTTTTGTGTTGTTTTTGAGTATTTTGAGTCATTTGAGTAGCCAAACAATGTTGAGAGCCAATTATATTGAGTTTATAGTCATAGTAATGAATCGTGTATCAAAAGAAGTACAAACGAGCAAACAAAGAGAGATTGATTTGAAGAAACGTCCAAACGCGTCTGAAATTTCCATCACTGGCAGCATTTCGTATTTTGGCCATAACTCTCTCTACAAAATTGATATTGAGATGATTCAAGTGGCTATGGAAAGCTAAGAGATAGAGCTACAACTTTGAAGAAGGGCTCAAAAGCAAATTCGGACATTTGGTGGGCGAAAAAACCAGGCGGGCGCTGCAGCGCCCGAAACAGGGCGAACGAATTTTTTGGACGGATGGGGCGCTGCAGCGCCCGGGCAACTATGTGCACTTAATTTCTGGGCGCCGCAGCGCCCGGGGCGGATTTTCCTATGCTAAGCCTACCTTTTTCTTGGACTTTTGAGGGGCTATAAATAGATAAATGAGAGGCTTGATCTAGGGTATGAAGGAAAGGCTGGGAATACACCCAAGAACACAAGAAACACATCAATTTCATCAAGGAAGAATCAAGGGAAGAATCGGGTCGAATCGGAGCTTGAGGATTGAAGATTAATCGAGAGATTATCCATTTCCCTAAGTTTTCTCATTCTTTGTGCTTTAATCTTTCATTTTAGTTTCTTATGAAGATGAACAATTTGTCTATGAGTTGTTTATTTATAATGGGTAGCTAAACTTCTTGTGATTTCCGGGTTTTGGAAGTAGATTAATTGAACTCTTGTTGATTATTTTAATCTTAATTGAAGTTATTGTCTTGAAGCCTATTTGAGTACTTTGTTCTTATTCTTGTTTTATCATTTGGCCAATGATTTAACATGTTTGATATATTGATTCATAATTCGAGAGATGAGTTTCAATATTAGATCTTGAGTACTTGACATGAATATTTGCATAATCGAGAGGTTTGTGAATATTTGTGAGGATATTTGATCTTTTGTGCATTTGGGAGTTGTGTATCTTATGTTGAGTAGAGATACTAGCATAGATATTTCAATCTACACTTTATATACATCTCGAGATGGAGGATAAAATACCGATGTGATCGTCTTATAGGTGTATTGATAATAACTTTGGCTTTGATTAAATCATAAAACAAGAGGAATATTAATTGAAACCATAACCCGGGAATCCATTTCATTCCCTTGACAATTCCATTATTATTTTCATCTTGTGTTTTTGTGGTTAATCTTGTCTTTACTTCTACTACAATTATCAAATTTTGATCGTCTAAATAAAAATAAGACTATCTTAGTTCAATATTTAGCACATAAATTTATTAGTCCCTGTGGATTCGACAACCTTACTTCTCTATATTAAAACTTGACACCGTAGACTTGCGGTTAGAAAAATCTCTAACGTTGTTGTCCAATTATACAATTATACTCCCTTGTAAATGGAAAAAAATGCTCCATTGACCAATTATTGTCTTTTTTGTTAAAAAGCAATACATTATAAATTTTCTAGATTAATAAATCTTTAATCTTAAAGTGCGATTTTCTCATTTTTTTTAACCATCTTGTCAATTATCCGCTCACATAGTATTGTCAAATTCGATTAATAAAATATTAATAGATATTGTCTATGAATAAACCGGCAATTGTTTTACCAAGGCTCAATTTTAAAAAATTCCATTCAATAGTTCGTTGTATCTATAAGTTTGATTAGAAAAATAATAAATACTAAAAAAACTAATAATTGCGAATCAATACTATAAAACTAATAATCAAAAAAAAATTGGCGCGGATAGAAGTTTATATATATGAAGAAAATGTATGTTGACACAAAAATATTGACACAAAATATATTGTGAAAAATATGTTAGTATGAGGAATAATAAAAAAAAGATCATACAAAAACAACTTAAAAGAATACAACAAAACTATCAAGAATAATAAAAAAAGAAACTCACCAAATAATGTACGTACAAATCTACAATATAGTTTATATAAAAACTCTCATTTATTGTAGAATTCGAGTTCAATACTGTCGATGTTTGCGGGACACTTGATGCAAACGGAAATATAGGTGAATGTGAAGATGAAACCATATTTGGTAGTTATGCTTCGAATTTAGGATCAACAATATCAAAGTGCTTCTCTAATGCAATTTAAGTAGTATAAATATAAGAGGATTTTTAGCATAAATAATAAGCTACCAAAAAATCTCTCGAACACAAAATCAATTGTTAATTCAATGGTGAAAAATACATAAAATCATAATTCATCTATTTTAACTATTATTAAATAATTTAGAAAAAAATGAATAGTCATCAATATTTAAAACTTGATTAATTAATATTATATTATACAAAATTGCATCGACACTATTGAAACAAATAAACAATATATTTCATGAAGATATGATGTATAGAATCAACAAATCATTGTAATATATATTTAAGAAGAACTGACAAATACTAATATCAATTATGGTGAAATACTATTGATAATTTTTATAATCTATATATTATATATAGATAGAATTGATATTATAGACTCGCTTTTGGTATAAAGTAGGTATACCAAGAAATAAAATTTTCTAATTTTTATACATATATAATATGAATACCATTTATGATATTTTCCTAATTTATATACAAATAAAGTAGGAATACCATTTACAATCTTTTTTTTTTTATAATATTTTCCTAATTTATATAATTACAACGGTTTTCATATAATATTTTCCTAATATGAGAATTTATAATAATTACCATTTATAATGTTTACAATTGTTTCCTAATATAATAAGCAAAAAGAGCGATAAAATAAAAATTCCGGACTTTTGCTATTATATATATATATAGATTGATTTACCAAAGTAAAGCATTAGCAATTCTATGATTGTTTTCTATAATTATAGTTAATAAACTATAAAAAATAATAAATACTAATTGATTACATATACGAATTAAGTAAATATATATGATTAATTTTATAGGACAACTGTAGTATTGATTGATCATGCCAATTATTATAACTATCGATTTGATTAGTTTTATTAATCTCATATCAAGATACGAAAGAGATATGTACAAATTTCAAACAATCAAATATTTTTTATCATTTTTAGTTTTGTAAATTTTTTTAATTATATAGTTGTTTTCTTAATTAAGCTAATATATTGTTGTCCAATCATATAATTTTGCACCCTTGGAAATAAATATAAAATAAAAACTCCCATTGACAATTGTTGTCTTTTTTTTTTTAAGTTAATACATTTTTCTAAATTGACAAACATTTAATCATAAGGTACGACTTTCTTAATTTTTTTAAACTTCTTGTCAATTATCCGTTGTGTGTAGTCTAGTCAAATTCGATTAGAAAATATAAATAGATACTCTCAATTGTTTTACCATAGGCTTAGTTTTAAAATTCTTTCAATCAATAGTTGATGGTATCTACAAATTGAATAAATACAATAACAAATAATTATTATATCTATAGTAATGACTACAGTCAATTTATTGATTGTATGGGATAATTAGAAGTAGATCAGCCGTCAGATTGATTATAGAATTTTTAAATTTTCAAATCTCAAAAAATATTACAATTATAACCGAAAAAATAATTAGCCAATAAAATATTTGTGTTACTAAAGATTCTTGCCATTGACTTACCAAATCAAAGAGCCATTTAATTTTGGATAACTCCAACACATGCATTGGTTATGAGAATATTTGGATTGATTTATCCAAAACTGTATCTTATTATATATATTTTCTTTTTTCATTCTTTTTTTCCTGATTGAGTTGCCTTAGTTATATCATATATATATATATATATATACTAATTTTATTCGATAGTAATTAGAGTTATTAATTATTCTTAATTAAGCAAATTATCATCAAATTTAACACGAACGTTGATCAGTGGACCAATTAGAAGATAATTCATTTTTCTCTACCGAACTTAATTAGTATTTGTTCACATTTCTAAAAATACTAATATTTCAAAAATAAATTTAATAAATAAATATTGCAACAACAATTGAATCAATATGAAATAAAAATCCAGATATTCCTTCAAAAGCATGATATAAAAATCAAACATCTTATTAATAATAAAATATTTTCGAAATCATCCATAAAAAGTCCATAATCCAAAATCAATTTAAATATAAATGAAAAAAATGGCGTGAAAAAAAAAATTTATTGCGGACACACAAAAATTTGCATGGAAGACGTTGACACAAAAAATTTAATGTAATTACAATTTGTAATGAATTTCTAATTGAACGATATAAGAAGCCATCACAATAAGTAGATTGAAGTTTATTGCCGAATCAAAACTATAAAACTAATAACCAAAAAAAATGTTGTCGAATCAAAACAAAACAATAATTGCAGAATCAAAACTATAAATTAATAACAAAAAATAATATTGGCAGCGATAGAAGTTTATATATATGAACATAAAATATATGTTGACTTAAAAAATATTGACAGAAAATTATTAGCATGAGGATCAACAATAATAAGCTGCCAAATCTCTGAACATAAAATCAATTGTTAATTCAATGGTGAAAGATACATAGAATCCTAATTCGTTATTTTAACTATTATTAAACAATTTAAAAAAGTTTGAATAGTCATCAGTATTTAAAACTTGATTAATTAATATTATATTGAACAAAATTGCATCGACACCATTGAAACAAATAAATAATATATTTGATGAATATATGATGTATAGAATCAACAAATCATTGTAACATGTATTTAAGAAGAACTAACATATACCAATAACAATTATGGTGAAATATTATTTATAATTTTTAAAATCTATATATTATATATAGATAGAATTGATATTGTTGAGTAGGAATACCAGTAAATAAATTTTTTCTAATTTTTATACATATAAAATAGGAATACCATTTATAGAAAAAATTTATACATATAAAATAGGAATACCATTTATGATATTTTTCTTATTTATATACATATAAAGTATGAATACAATTTTACAATCTTTTCTTATAATATTTTCATAATTTAATAATTACAACGATTTTCTTATAATATTTTCCTAATATAAGAATTTATAATAATTACCATTTATAATGTTTACAATTAATTATTTCCTAATATAATAAGCAAAAAGAGCGGAAAAATAAAAGTTCCGAACTTCTACTATTATATATATATATATATAGATATAAGTTGCCAAAAAAAATTGTTTGGCTATGAATAAATTCTTAAATAATAAGAGCGAAGTCAACTTTTGGTATAATAGGATGGAAAAATATATATTCTTCATTCCAAAATTACTATTTAAGATTTTTTTAGGATTTTGTATAGAATATTTTCGAGAATATTTATAAATTAAGAATGCAAAAAACTGGAATACATTAATCAAGGATCATGCATTAATTAAGAATAAAAAATCTTCATGATTTACGAAATGAAAGTAATGCATTCCAAAAATAAACTTAAATCTTTATGGATTCTAGAATCTAAATATTTGGAATAAACTGACAAAATACTTGTCAATGGATTCACAGGGATAATTAACCAAATTAAAGATGATGACAAAAATGCCAAAAATAAATATTATCTATTGATGGATACTATTTAGGCGGGAAAATAAAATTGTACCAAACTTCTGCTATTATATATATATATATATATATTTACATGCGCACATGTAAATACATTGTAAAGATCGACTAATTGGCATGTAATGTATCTTAAAGATGATGTAGTCTCCTATTAGATGGTCTAATGTTTAAACGGATCCAACCTAATGGATCTACTCGATCTGCGAACCCAATGACCCAACCCCAGTTCAGTCCCAGAGACCCAGCCCCAGCCCAGTAACAGAATGTCTAATACTTTTTCGCAGACCTACTAATACTTTTCGTGGGAGTATTAATCCATTTTATTAGAAAAATTAATACTTTTAATGATATTTTTTGAAAACCTTTCAGGAGAAAACTAATATTTTTCAGGGAAACTACTATTATACACGGGGACTATTAATATATAACTAAAATCCTAATATATTAAAATTTAGAAAGTCTATCCTACGTATCACGATAATCGACTATAAGGAAACAAGTAAATTTTCTACAAAAGTTGAAGTATTAATATACACATTATGGTATATTGAAATATTAACTCGAAGTGTAGATGATTGTAGTCATACAAATTTTACAAAATGAAGGTTTTGACCCGTATAGAATTTTTATCAGCAAATTAGAATCCCGAAAGACATGAGACCCAAAATTGATATTTGGAAGATTAAATATTTATTTTATATAATAATAAAATAGAAACATATTATATTTTTGCTTCAAATATAATGTCAATACTCACCATTACGCATCCCAAAATATGTAATTATAATCCTAATATATTAAAAATTTAGAAAATCTCTCTTGCATATCACCAAAATCGTCTATAAGGAAAACAAGTAATTTTTTACAAAATCTGAAGTATTAATATACACATTATGATGCATTGATATTTTAACTTGAAGTGTAGAAGATTGTAGCCGTACAAATTTTACAAAATAAAGGTTTTGACCCGTGTAGAATTTTTATCGGCAAATTAGAAACCCAATGGACATGAGGCCAAAAATTGGTACAAATATTTTTTGTTACACAAAAAGTTGCCTAAAAAGGTTTGGGCCTGCCCCCCCTAAGAAAAACCCCAAATACTATCGATTCGCCCTAGCCGGTCCTTGCTAATAAAACAAAAATACTACCGGGTCGATTTTTGTGATTCGCCTAACGGATGTTGGCCTTAGACCGTTGACATTAGTTTTTGTCTTTAAAGATAAATAATTAATAATAACTAACTAAACATTATATAACAAAATCCAAAAATTCTAATAATCACATATATATCCAAGTTAAAGGCTTTATGATTCCTACAAAAAAATAAGAAAAAACAAACGATGTGGCCAATTTTCATGATGAGTGTTTTTCCCGGTTTTAATCGGTTCAACCGCTGAAATGTTATTTTAGAAGTAATAAAGCTAAACGGATCACCAATTTGTGGTCGAACCTATCTATCCATGAGAAAGATCTGGACATTTGTTGATGCCATTTCGGTCCGCTAAAAAAGGGTCTCGAATTGTTGGGCCGATCTGCTAAGATTGTACGGTAGGTCAAGTAGAAAAGATGGGCCAACCTTATTAGAGCCCAATTAACCTAGGTTTGAACAGGGTCCTAATTAGAATGACATCTTTAATCAGGAATCAAATCAGCTTTTGTAGGATGTAAATTCATACTTGGGAAAAGTTAATCTTTATGGATGTACATTTCTTTTATTAATTAAAATTTTGCAATTAAATATGTCAGTTAATTTTCGCCAGAAATAGGAAAAAAATCTCTATTTTATTGTCTATATATAAATTAGAAGCAGTGGGAGAAAATCTAAATCTTTACATATGTGCAAATATGTGGAGAACTTTATTAACTCAATTTTGCCACATACTTGAATTTGGTTGAATGTATTATCTTTATTCTAAATCTTTTAACTTAGTTAATAATATATTAAATTTCAAAAGTGAATATATTTTTTCCTTATAAATAATAATATGTTTCATTTTAAGCTCATATTTGCAATTGCATTTGATTATGCAGAAGAAATTGTTCTTTTCATTGGTGATACCCAACTCACAGGCCCAATTAGATCCCAATCCAGGCCCATTACACTCCATTGGACCCACCCAAAAGGAAGAAAGCGCACGCTCTGCTATCGTGCACCGTCTTCCAGATATAGCAGCGCGTAATACGCCTCCTGAATTACGCACCCTTTTTCTCCTACACTGGAGATTTCAGAGTAGTGGATTCCTCTCTTCGCTAAAGCCCCTCTCTTTTTTCTTTCTCGGGGAAGAAAAAGAAAAAGAAGGCTATTTCTATATATATTTCCACACGGTTAGTACTGAATTTTGTGGGATAATTCATAATTTTTGAAACATGCCTCGTACTTCATCGAGAAAAGGCACCACAAATTCGACGGCGTCCGGCAATTCATCAACCGTGGATCTTTTTCGCGCAGGTTCTTTTTTGGACTGTATTCTATTTTCCTTTTTTCTTGTTTCTTATATTTTTTTTGTTGTTGTTGGTATTGTGTGACGTCCTTTTGTTTGAAGCTTAATTCTTTTGTAATTGGTACTTTTTGAAGGGAAAACTTGATCTTTAGTTTATTTTAGGTAGATTTATCGGTATTGTTTTATGCTACGGAGATTTCAGTTGATTTTGAATCGGGTGGAGTGAAATTTACGAAATTAAGAATGTAGTGGAAGATAATCTGAAGTTTGATTTAACATTTGAAAGTCTGTGAAGATGCAAGCTGCTATTCATACTATGCGGCGGTTTTCGACAATTGTTCTTTACTTGCTTTGTTGGTTTTATTGGCTTTTAAGTTTGACGGTGATTGCTGCATGTGCCTCCTGGAATATTTTAGTTTTCAAAAAGAGTTGAGCCTAAAGTTCCTTGAGATCACATGCATATGTGATTGGAAGATAAAATTGCAGCATTGTTATATATTTGATTTTATAGATTCAATGGAAATATTGTCTATATGAGTTTGTTAAGAAGTAGTATTTAAGAGTAATTACTGTTATGAACTTGAGGTGATGCGATGGGTTCGCTTGTGCTCTATTTTCCTTCAGCTTCCGGTAAAGCAGCTTCCAAAGAGCTGGAGCGAATCGATCAACTCTTCTATTCATATGCGAGCAATTCCTCCGGTATGATTGAGTAAGTGTCGTCCGTTTGCAATGAATGGTTAATCCTATTGGTGGTGTCATATGTCATGCTATTTCTGTACTTGAGTGAAGTTCATGGTTGCACGCCCTAGGCCACTGAAAATTTACATTAGCGCTCCATTTGGATCTTCGATTTGAGTGGAGAAAATATTAAGGACATTGTTTCATTTATTTGTTAATGCGTAAATTTCTATTCTTGAATTATGATGTTGAATTGCATACAAAAAATTTGAAGTTAGTATCTATTTTGTTTGAAAGAGAATGAGACAAATTGGTTTTCATGATTTTTACTTTTTTTTTTTTTTCACTTCCTTTTCTAAAAACAAATGAAGAATAGAATTACGATGTGGTTGCTACTTGACTTAGGCTTGTGGTTGGTTGTGAAAAAATCTTGCAAAATTTTTCCTCAATTTTTTTTTTTGCCACGACATGCGATTGATTGTGAAAATTTTCAAAAAACACTCTATTCACTCATTCTCGTTTTTCCAATCAATCATCACATCAAACTAATATTTTACTTAAAAAACATCGTTATCAATTATCATCATTACACAATCATATCACAAATACACTATTACGTCTCTCTTGTATTTCAAATCACCAATCACTATTCTATTAAAAAAAATCATCACATCAACTATCATCATCACATTTTCATCTTATATCTAATCATAATCTCAAAATTTATTCTCATTTTGCAAACATTTTTTTCGCACTATTCTCTCAAAAAATAGAAAAGAGTGAAACGAAAGGTCAACTAGTTATACCCTTCCTTAATTTACCTTTTCCATGTACTTCCTCTCCTAACTCCACCTTTTCCCTGTTTTTCTGCTTATCCCTTTTCCCTTTTGTGGCATATTGAAGTGTCCTAGGAATCTAATTCCGTAAATTTTTCTTATAAGGTGAAATAATTTCACTTATTTTGTTAGAGGATGTTTCCGGCTCATAAAGCCATTCTGTTCTCTGGAATTTGGTTTTCACGTAGCAATAACTCAGTCTTTCATGGCTATTAAGTGCATGGTACTTGCTATATATATTTCTGCAATTACTGAATTGGTTAATAGTCGCTTCTTTTCGATAATGTCATCACACTTTTACATTTGTCTTTCTCATGTTCCTGATATTTGCTTGGGCGTGTCTAATTTGGAATCTTTTGTGAGCAGTCCAGAAGGAATTGAGTCTCTTTGCTCGGATTTGGAAGTTGACCACACTGATGTGCGAGTGTTGATGCTTGCTTGGTGAGTCAATCTTATAGTTATTTGGTGTACAATTGATTATATTCAGTACTGGAAATTGACTATGGTGGTTTTGGTTTTTAGGAAAATGCAAGCGGAGAAACAAGGATACTTCACCCTGGTAAGAGTAGTTTCATGAATTTTGTAGTTCTTACTAAACGAATTGTGCTTCTTAGTTACATTTTAATGTCGTAAATCTGCAGCCATACGATGCTCCTTTTTTCATTCGTTGGATTTCTTGAGTCTAATATATTCAGCTGTGCTTCTACTCATAGTCCTATGCCTTTAGATGTTGATGACTGGTATTTTACCTAGCCCCTGTGGAATTAACTTTTGAAGATTTTAGTTTTATTTTTTCTACAATCCAGATGCTTAATAATAGAGGTTGTAAACCAAATTCTGACATATTTGTTTGCGGACATCATTGAACATTCTTTGAAACGAAGGAAGAACTCTTAGGTTTCCGCAATGCTGCTCCGTAGTTTCTATTTGATTGTAAGGGAAAAAACGATCTATGATTCTTATTTGATGATAGATCCTTGATTGATAAGCTTGATATCAATTTCTCTTTTTTTTGTACGTCTCCCCTCTGTCTCTCATGCAAACATGTTTTTCTGAAGAACTTATCCATTTGTTACTTCTGATCTCATGCAATGTGCTGTTAGGATGAGTGGCGAAGTGGCCTTAAAGGGCTTAGAGCTGACACAATACTTAAACTAAAGAAGGCGCTTTTGGATCTTGAGAAAGAGGTACAGTTTTCAGTAATTTTTTTGTTCAAAATTGAATTACGAGTTCCAGTTTTGAAATTAATTATTAGTACTTTTAGTTGATCGATTTCTGTTTTTTCTGTCAAAAGGTCAGAAGGCCATCGAACTGCGGACTTCTACTCCTATGCCTTTAGATATTGCCTGACTGGTATTTTACCTAGACCTTGTGGAATTAATTTTTGAAGGTTTTAGTTCCTGTTTTTCTGCTTACCTGTTTTGTATTATGCATTTTTTCAGAGGAGAAGCAAAAAGCATAGACATTGAGAGTATTTGTCTCCTGTTGGATCTTGTTCTAGGATCACATTTTCGTCCTCAAATTGATGCACTTATTCAGTATCTGAAGGTGTGGATTTTTAATACTTTTTATATCTGTTTCAGAGATTCTCATATTCAAATCGATTGGTCATGCCATCAATATTGAGATTTCTGAGGACTTCATTTATGGCTAGAAATAGGGATAAAATGTTTGGATGTGGAAAGCATGATTAGAAATACTCAGTATATGTTCGATTTATGGCTGATTACAGATACAAATCGATTACAAAGTCATTAACATGGATCAGTGGATGGGGTTCTATCGGTTCTGCAATGAGGTAATTTGATGATTCATGTTTTTCCTGATATCTTTAAGGGATAATTATAAATACTACCCCTGAAATTCATCCTAATTACAAAAACTCTCAATTATCGTTCATAATTACAAATACACCCTTGAGGGTTTGTATTTACCTAACAAATATCCCCCCTTTTGATGGTTCAATTTGTAATTAGGCTAAACCTCAGGGTTATTTTTGGTAATTATCCCATCTTTAAATAATACGGAAAATCTGGAATACACAAATGATGGCTAGAGATCCTGCTATCCAAGTTTCTGGCACACATTGTGCTGTTTAATTTGATTAAACTGTCTCTTTAGTGTATATATGTACCTTGCAAGTTTTTATGGACCATGTTACCCTTATAGCCATATATTCCATATATCAAACCCTTCATTTTAAAAAAGGGATAATTACAAAAATTACCCCTGAGGTTTGAGCTAATAACAACAAAACCCATAGGTTTTTAAAAATTACAAATGTCTCCTTGGAGTTTGATTTTGTATAAGCAAAAATATTTCAAACACCTTTTATAAGCAAAAGTATTTCAAACACCCTCTTTACATTTGTAAAAATATAACAGCTACTCCTTACATTTAAGGCAGAATCAAACCTCAGGGGTCATTTTGTAATTTTAAAACTATTTTTTTTTTTGTAATTACTACAAACCTCAGTGGTAGTTTTTGTAATTATCCCTAAAAAAGTTATTTCGGGTCCTGTAATTGAATAGAGAAATTAATCTGAGACTCGATTGATGATCTTGTTAACAGATTAGCTTTCCAGATCTTAGCAATTACGATCCAGATCTCGCGTGGCCGTTGATCCTGGACAATTTTGTCGACTGGTTAAGATCCAAGCGAGGCTAAGCCGTTGATACTCACACTCAAAGTAAACACATATTTCTCGATTGTCCTTGCGCCTAAATGCTCGCGTTTTGCTGCTATCTTGATTGGATCTCTGCTTGCAGGATACCAAAAAAAAAATAACAGCAATTTAAACTACATGGCATAGTTTCTACTTGTGTGTAGGTTTCCTGCTTTTTTTTTTTCATTTCAGCTAATAAAAATTGCTCATTTATTTTACTTGACTTTAAAATAAGCAAAGAAATAGATATAAACTGAGAACCTTCTCTACATGTATGAACAAGTTTTCTTGAGTTTTAATACAGATACTACATATTTTGCCTATAGTTCAGATGGTGGTGGTGGTGGACTATGATTGGTTGGTATGAAAGTGGGTCAGGTATTCTTTGGACTCGAACAAAGCTAAAGATGAATAGCCCACCTGGCCACCACAAGCAATTGTGGGATGGAGGTCGGGGTTGAAATCAGTTTGTGGGGTGGAGGTCGGGGTTCATATCCCTTCTCCATCAAATTGCTCCCCGGGGCATATGCGTCTTTGGTGAAGATTTGGTGGGAACTCATCTTGAATAGCATCCGTGTGGGTTCGATTCGGGAAGATCGTTATTAGTAGATTGATCGAACATAATTGTTCTCTTTACGGGGAGGATCTGGTTGTCGCGTCAGCCGACCTGTCGAAATATCACATCCGCGGTTTACCTTGGCGGCGGCAATGAATGAGAGCCGGAGTTTGTTGTCTCGGGCGTAGTCGGGCGTGCGTAGTTATCAAAAAAAAAAAAAAAAAAAAAAAATGAATAGTTTGGAGACAAAATAATTCCAGTGGTAGGTAAATCAAGAAAAAGTACATTGATTAGGCCAAAAGTAGTTAAAAGAAAACCCATGCTTTTTAAGGCACATATTCTCATAGCCCATGTGGAGAAATAATGATTTGATAAAGTTTATGATATATCATAAGCTCTCTAAATGTGTATTGGTAATATTTTATTAAAAGTATCTCCCAAAATAAGATATTAGTAGCAAATAAGCTTTTTTTAAGAAAAAGTGGTAGGTCCTATCTTATTTTCATGATAATATTTTTTTAATTACAAAAATGTCATTATTAACATATTAAAAGCTCTTTCATCTTGTTTTCCTAGCGCTTCAACCTCTTTTGGTTCTTCATTGTTTTCCTAAGGAGTTTGAGAAATTGTTGAAAAAACTTATTTATAATATTGCACATAATTAGATTCAACAAATAAGTTAAAGTTGTTTGTGGGCAATATAATCTTCAAGAACCTGCATTTTGTTTTTTTTGTAAAGAAAAGCCCAGTTACCTTTCAAAATTATAAATACCTCCTAAAGCTTTGCATTTATCTAACAAATATCTTTTTCTTGAAGATAAAAACCAATGCCAATGGATATTTGTTATTTTATAAAGATAACTGGGTGTTTTTTTTTTAAGTAGGCTAAACCTCATAGTAGTTTTTGTAATTAACCCTTTGATTTCTTGATAAGAATGAAGCATTATTCTTCCAATTAGCAGTCCATTGCAAAATAAAGGGAAAAAAAGTCCATGTAAATTAGAAAATTGAGCATGTACAAATTTTGCAGGGCTTCTTCATACCAAAAGCAGTTGTCTTTACAACATCACATGAGAAAAAAAATAAAATATGGAACATGTATTCCCTCTGTAAAAACTTTGCCCTCGTCGCTATTATTGAAACCTTCATTCTGTATTAGAATTATCAAGAACCAAAGGCGACAATGGGGTCAACGAGCTTCTGCTTCGACTGCCATCGCGAGGAGGAGAGCACGGAGAAGATGACGATGTATCGAAAGATGAGTTTGTAAACCTATTTGAGCAGCTTTTGAGTTTCTTCTTCTCCCCTTCACAGGCCTTGTCTTCTTCCATTTTGAGGTGACGAACTTTTGTGGAGTTTAAGTTAGCTGGGATTATGCATTTGCACAGAAAACCTAAGACAACAGACAGATTTATGCTTAGGAATCAAATAAAGTGAATACAAATCAAGAACCTGATGCTCTATCAATCACTTTTGTGCAAGCCACATAATTACAGATGATATTAAATAGGTAGAATAGTCATGATTATTAATGAGGAATGAAGCCCCTACATGTGAATATTAATATCTATTGTGTGAATTTCCTTTTTCATATTGAAGCCTTTCTACTATGGGGTAATTCTTAGGCATACTGAATCTCCTATTTCTTACTGTGTTTCATCTGATATTTCAATTCACCATGTGAATACTACGTGTATAATATGATCCCATTATTATACAAGTGGCATTCATATACAAGATGAAACATCACATTTACTAGGGAAAAAAAGTTAAGTCAGCTTTTGGCCCGAAAAAAAATAGTTTTTAGTGTTTTCAATGTCAATTTCTACTTTTGATTATGTATAATTTAATTAGAATCTAAAAGCAGAGAGAGCTACGGAGGTGTACTTAGATTTGTGATTATTAAAAATATGTAAACGAACTTTTAACCAAATCAACTTTCAGCCTTTAATTGCAAACACTATAAATTTCTAATTTTTCAACTATTTTTCACTTATGCTACAATTAATCACTTCTTTTTAAAAGCAAGAGTTTTTGCTAACACTCCCTTCATATAATCACAAGAACCCCATTGATGGTCGAATTGTGATTATCGAGGATTTTAAGTAACCGGCCTCCTAACCACGGGCCTTGTGGTTTGAACCCTGAGTCTTCCGTTTCTTTAATTCCCTCCCTTCCGCTCCTCCAACTTATTAAAAAAAGCAAAAGTAACCAGCCTCCTAACAATTAGTCCAGGGGGTACATGAGTTGGTCAATTAGACCACCCATATTTTGGTAAGCAAATATTTACAAAACAAACACAAATAATGTTTAAAAAAAAAACTTAAAACAGCATAAACAGTCTTAGTTAACTGCTTTTTTTTTTAACAGTGGCAGAAAAAATTCAAGAAAACATGTATGAAAAAATAAGCAATAAGCAGAGAACTTACCAATCCTAGCAAGACGATTAATCCAATTTGGAATAGGATTGCCAGTGAGTTTAATGCAGGCATCATTGCAGAAATGGTTGCAATTCTTGGTAATTAAATTATATGCATCTCCTCTGTATTTTTCAGCAAGCTTCTCCATTACTGTTCTTACCTCTCCCAGGGTCATTTCTGTCCAACCAATCAAAATTGATTTTCTGAACGTGAAACCATCACACTGTTTTGGCTCCCCTTCAAAAATCCCAGTTGTGGGATACTCATGGGCTCCAAATGCATACTCCACTCCATGAACTGCCAAAACAAATCCCATTTCACAAATTTACACAAAAAAAAAAAAAAAAAATTGTGGCTAACTTGTTTGGTTTTAAGGTTAATTACAAAAAATACCCTGAGGTCAGATTAATTATTAAACAAAAAATCAAACTATCTTCCAAAATGACAGAAATCCCTTTATATGTCTTTCTGTTTTACAAATCACACCCACCAAATGGGATGTTTGTGAGGTTATTGCAAACATCAAGGGGTATATGTAATTTTGAAAGATAACTGGATTTCTCTATAATTAGGCTATTTATATAATTTACCATACATAAGCAAATCCAGAAGTATGCAGTGGAATTTAGTATTTTCTATATACATTCAAGTGCAGTCAAAATCCCACTTGACTAACTTTTCCAAAAAAGAAAAAAAAAAAAACACAATCCTTGTGGGCTAACAACTCTTTAATGACATTTTTTGACATACAAAAGCAAACCAAGAAAATATATATATGCAGTGGAATTTTACTTTTCTTTCTTTTTAATATTTAAATCCAGCAAAAAATTCAGAAAAAAAAAATGGATCTGATTTATGGGTTGGCCAAGAAAGATCAAAACTTGAACTGGGATTTCAAAAATTCCATGTTTAAAAGTACAAAAAAAGAAAAAAAAAGAAAGATTCTTGAGCACAAATTACCTTGAACACCAGAATGGTAAACCCCAAGACCAAGCCAATAAGCATAGCCATTCATGGAGGTAAGATCATATACATTCAGATACACCGCCACCGATCCACGCCTACTTTTCACTGAACTTTTCCGGCATAACATTGCAAAAAAATCTATGATTTTTTTTTAAAAAAAAATTCCCTTACAGGCCCATATACTAAAACTCAGAAAACAAGAAACAAAAAAAAAAAAGGATATTCAAGAACACTGAACTGAAAAAGCTTCAGCTTAAAATTTGAAAGGGGAATGAGAATAATCCACCGGCGGCATATAATTTCCGCACTGTCAACTTTTGGTGGATCATTTAGAACTTATATAGAGATCTGGGATTTGCGATTTTTTTATTTAAAGAAGAAAAAAAGAAGTTAAAGTTTCGAAGGAATTGCAGAAAAAGAGCGAGGTGATTGGTTGGAATGTGAGCTGGTGTGATCCAATTCTCTTTTTTTAAAATTTAAAAAAATTCTGTCCTCGGAGAAAGTAACGTATACTCATTATGAGGCGAAGTGGGACTGTGGGAGTCTGTATTTTTGTGTATTATGTTAATGGGATACTTTATACTTCTTTCTTCCTCGTCTCAATATTATACAAGGATATATATATATATATATATATATATATTAAAATTTCATTTATAAACAAATTAAATATGTAGTGAAACTAGGGGTGGACATTAGGGGGTCGGGTAATTCGGGTCCCGACCCGATCGGGTTGGGTATTTTGTTAGAAAAATCGGGTATCGAGTACCCGCTACCCCGATTACTATGAAATCGGGTCGGGTACCGGGTAGTGATAAACTACCTGAATAACCTGATCGAGTACCCGACTTCTATTTTTTAAAAAAAACTGAAATAGTATAAAAGCATTTTCCTTTACTAGGCCATCTCCAACCCACAACACCAATTTTAGTGTAAAAATTACACTAAATTTGATATTTTGGTGTAATTTTGTCAAAACTATCTCCAACCCATAATACTAAATCTCACACCAAATGAATATTTTATTCTTTCTTTTTCATTTATGTAGTAAGCAAATTTATGTCAATATAATTATTTTATTTACTTATAGTTTATTACTATTAATGTAGTTAACTAAAAACATATATTTAATTACTATTGAATTAATTAATTATATTACAAAAATAAATATTACAATCAATATTAGCATCACATTTATTTTAAATTATTATTATTTATTAATTATTATTATTTTTAAAAAAATATTAATTAATTATTAGAATCATATTATATAAAATAATTATATATAAAATGAAGATACAATTAGAATTTAAATTTGAAATAGAAAAAAATTTGAGGGCAAATAGAGAATATTATCAGTTGGACTTTGACCAAAAGCCCAACAAGCTAGGTCAGGCCCCAAATGTTTTGGGGCAATTTTTCTTTAAAAAAAGACCTTAGTTCCATTAATCAAACATAGACAAAGGCCCAAAACTCATCTCACGTCTGCTGCCCTTCACGTGATTATGCAAATCACGTGATTATGCAAATCACGTTCCCGTTGGTCTCCATCTTCGGTCTTCCACAGCGGCGGGCGTCACTGCATCAGACGGTGCTCGGCGGTAGCGATCCACGGTCAGGCTTTTCCCCCAACTTTTAGTCTTTAAATTGCTTTTAAATTACATAAATGGCGCGGAGATTCAAAGTTTTAAATTAATTGTGTTAAGATTCAAATTATTTTAATCAAACACATAAAAAAGAAAGAAATTGGTTGGTGGTAAATGAAAATTAATTCAAGTATTCAACTAAATTTCATGTATGTATTTGCAGAAGAAGAATAAGAAAGAAGTTGATTCAAATTATTCTTTTTCGTTTTTTTTCTCTCACTTTTTTCACTTCAGTTTTGTACCAAACCAATCAATTTGTTTATTTGACCCTCTGAAGGTAGTTAGGTAGTAGGAGTAACAAATAAATGAATTTGCTAATCAAGAGCCAGTGAGGCTGAGGGCATCTCCAACCCATAACACCAAATTTGGTGTGAAAATCACACCAAATTTGGTGTTTTAGTGTAATTTTGCAAAACTCATCTCCAACCCACTACATTAAATCTTACACCAAATGAGTATTTTAATATTTCTTTACATTTTGGAATAGCAAATTTATTTGTTTATGCAATTATTTCTTTTGCTTATATTTTATTATTATTAATGTAACTAAATAAAAACTTATATTTAACTAATATTACATTAATTAATTATATTACAAAATTAATATTACAACTAATATCACAATAAATAAAAATACTAAATTGCACACTAGACAATAAAAAACGACAAACCTAAAACAAATATTTAAAGACAAAAAAAAAATATAATTTTGTTTATTAATTCAAGTTTAATTATAATGTTAGTGTTTTGTATTTTATGATAGATTTTGATGCTTTTTTAATTAAATTATAATTTTGTTTATTAATTATTTTAGTTATCAAAATTTTAAGTTTAGTTTATAATAATTTATTGGTAAATGTTAACTATTGTTCATCCAAAATAATAATTATATACAAAATTTAAATAACTAAAACCATGTTACAAATGAATTATATATCAAATATAGGATACAATAGGAATTAAAAGTTTGAAGTAGAAGAAATTGGAGGGCAAAGAGGGAATATTTGTATTACACCAAATTTGGTGTAAAGGAATAGTGTTACACCAAATTTGGTGTAACACTATTCATTACACCAAATTTGGTGTGATGTTTAGAGTTGGGTTGGATGGTGTTTTTTAGATATTTGGTGTTTTGGTGTGGGTTTTAGAGTTGGGTTGGAGATGGTCTGAGTGATTGAAAAAATTGAGGAAGATTTTTTTTTTTTTATATATATTCTTAATAGTTGAGGTCTTACTACTGTTCATAATTAACATGTAGTCTCACTAAAGTAATTATTTCATTTGGTTACTGTTATTGAAAGAATTTAAGGTCCCTAACTTTCTCAGAATAGAGTGTTGTTACAAGTGCCAGTAACACTTGTACCAACCCGTGGATAAACACTAAAACACAGAGATAAAATTTGTTTACAAGTATAAAAATACTTGTAAACGTGCGTGCAGGGGCGAAATATATTCACTAGTTGAAGTATTGTTTACGAACTCAATCGAATGACTCAACTAGTACGAAACCTATCAAAACTCCTTTGTATGAGTAGATCTAAACTTTGTAAAACAACTCGTCCAAAAAGATAGAATATGAACTATTCGAACTCCTATGAAAACAACGGATGGACGAAAAAACAGAGAAACAAAGACTTCGATCTTGGTGTTGAATCGTACTTGAAGAAAGACTTCCTTCAACACTGAATCGTAGTATATCGGACTTTATTTCTCTCTTGCAGAATCGATCTCTCTCGGATATATGCTCTCTCGATTGTAATTCTCGCATCTTGAATTATGTGGGAATCGTCCTCTTTATATGGCAATCCATTGAAGAGTTTGAGTCCCTATAAAACAAAGAAGAAAGAGACATAGTGGAAATAGGATTCCTAATCATATAAGGACTAGAACTCTTTTAAACATATCCCTAAAAATCGATCCTTCCATAATCCAAAACTCAAGAATCCAGTTTTAATACAATCATTTTCTAAATCAACTTCCTTTATTTAATAAATCCTTTTTCAAGAAGTAACCAAGAAAGGCAAAACACCAAAAATTATATTTTTCGAAAATAAAAGAAAATATTAATTAACCATGAAAAACACGGATCTAACATTCTCCCCCTTTTTGCCTTTCGACAAAACATCAAACTCAAGCAAAGGATTTATAAAAATAAGTAAGTAACTCCCCTTAGTTGAAAATCGGTGAAAACAAAAATTTTCCCCTTAATCAAAAACGCCCGCTTCACAAAAGTGTTCCTACACGAGGATAGAACACTTACATGAACACCTCAAATCTGCAAAAATGGTTAGTATGTAAATGCAATATCGGTGTATGAGAGCAAGAGTCAACGGACTCCAAATGCGAAAAGATATCGACACCAATCATTAGGCGGTTCAATACGCATTATGAAATGTTAGCACATCAAAAGATATTAGAATATCCCAAAGATAGGTTTTAAGTAGCAAAAGTGTTAAACATGCCAAAACAAATGTAAGTACTCCAACAGGATGTTAATCAAATTTATACAAATCGTCTTCAAAATCAAAGTTTAAGTCCATATCATCCCCAGCTGCTTCCTTTCCTTTATCCGTTCTCGTATTAGCTCCATCCTTTGCGCCAATTGCATCTCCCCTCCATCAAGCTTGGTTCAAGATTGCATTTCCACCTCGGCCTCATCTCCCCCTTTTGTCCGTAGGTGAGAGCAAGCCAAGTAAATGAGCTTTGAAGTTCTCAAAGATCTTGAATGTGTTGTTTGGCCGATTGATTTGCTTTGATCGGCAAAGGCCAATTGTCCCCGCATAAAAGACTCAAACCCACGATGTAGCATTTGGAAAATCAAAAGCAGCATAGAACGTTAGAAGTGTTGGGAGAATCCGATGGCACACTTGGTGGAACACCTCGGATGCCACAGGAGGAATAGGTTCGGAACATCTTCACCAGGGAAGCGAAGAGGTAGGTCCTTCACCCTATCTCCTTTGAACAATTTATGAGAAATTGTAAACATTTCGAGTTCAAGTGAAAAGGAATCCCCACTAATCGGGTTAAGACCTTGAGAGGTCAAAATTAAATAGATCAATGAAGGATACGGGAAAGCATGTTGTACGGAAGATTCAAAGAAACCCCATTACCATGTCGAACACCAATCGTCCAAAATTCAAAGGAATCCCGTCCCAATTTTAAACAACACCACGACTGTTCTTTGCAAATCGACGTCTTCGTGAGAGAGGCGGAATCGATTTTGCACCGAAATCTTATGTAGAAACGAGTAAAGAGACGTGAGTCTAGAAGCGGGAAGTTTTGAAGGATGAACAGGCCAAGTTTGAACTCGGTCCCGCTTATTGTGCGAACAACCTCATTGTAATCATCCACTAAGGCACCTTCTTCAAAGTCGGGGTGCCATAAAAGGTGTTAATAATTTGGGGCGAAAAATCATAAACCTTGTTTCAACAAACACCTTTCCATACTTCGCACTACGATTTTTGGCAATAGACTCCAAGTTCGCATAAAATTCTAATACCACATTCCTAACAAACGGCAATGCAGTAGTTACAGTGCTCAACAAGTTGCGCCTTTGAAATAACTGAACAATGTTATTTTTCTCAAAAAGATCATGCTCAATTCGCTTTTCACAAATAAATTTGCGATCTTCCATGGTTTTGAAACGGTTGAAAGCACCTTCAGTGTAAAATGAGAAAGAGTAGGCTTTACTTATCTCAAACTCCTCAGTCAAAGCAGCAGAGGATTCAGCAGATGTATCGGATGAAGGAGTTGTAGTTTCAGGGTGCACAGCTGAATCAGGTGTTGCAACAGGAGTATCAACACCTTGAGGCGCACTTGACGCAGCTTTTTCAACTTCTGTCTCAGGTACTAGCTCAGGGTCGGTGTCATCATCTTTATCATCTTCCTTTCGAGCATCAAAGTCCTCATCGCTGGAGTTATCTGACTCGGTATTCTCCGAGTCAGAGGGTGTTGGAACTGGAGTGGCAACACTTTTACCAGCTCTCCGTGTTGTACTTGACCCTGTACTAGTCTTTAAAGTTTCCAAAATTTCAGCCCCTTCTTCTGCAGAACCTTTGTCGGACCCTTTTCCTTGTTCTTTTGTACGGACCCGACTTCGGATGTACTTTTCTTCTTGCGCGGAGTGGTCGGAGCTGCTTTCTTGGCCGGAGGTTTCTTGACAGGAGGTTTCTTGGCCGGAGGCTTCGAAACTATGGGTTTCTTGACAGAACTCCGAGTTCTTGATCGCCGAGCCATCACATACCTGGAAATATCCTCATCGGAATCGGATTGCAGTGGAATATCAGGGAACAATGACGGTTCTCCCCCTTTCTTGGATGACCGTTTAACAGGCTTCTTTTCTCTTTTCGGATTTCCTTGCGATGGTGACCCCGTACCTGCAGTTGAGGCAAAACCCCTCTTTTTCGAAATCGACGATTTTGGAGGGTTTAAAGGTGTTTCGTGAGAGGCCATATCTGGGAGATCTTCAACATTGATGACATTTTCAGTGTCATCTGGTGGAAAAACACCAATTGGAATTGGGGTTTCAGACCCAAGGACCATGGCGGAGTTTGAATCCAAAATGGCTTCAGGATTTTCAAGTGGGTTTTCTTGTGGAGTTTCTTGCGGGGTTTCTGTGGATGTGGGTTCAGTTTCTGGTAAATTTGTGGATTCTTCGACTGGAACAGAGGGAGTAGGGAATTTTGGGTTCTCGTCGATGGGGGCACCCTGTTCCGTAAATGCAGCAGGAGTTTCAAGATTTTGAGTCGAGGTGCTTTGCAGGGGTGTTGCAAACCTGCATCGACTCTGTGTCGGAGGTGGAGCGTGGATTGCATCCTTTGGGGTTGATCGACGCCGATTCGCGGTGGATTTCGCAGAGTTGATGGAGTCGTACTGCAACAGCCGAGACGATGAAGATGACGACTGACTAGCGGTTGGGTCGAACATTCTGAAATGCCCGAAATAATTCTCTTCATTGTGGATTAGTAGACAAAGTGAAATATACAAAGAGAAGAAAAAAAAATTCCGAGAGAAAAATTTGGGGAAGAAGAAGATCGATAGTTTTGTAGAATGTGTGAGAGAGAGTGAGATGTGATATGAAGTGTGACAAGCAACAAGTCAATCACATTAAGTACTCTAAGTACAAATGGCGGTTATTAGGAGAGAGAAGGAGACTCAAATATATCCAATTTCCCAAAAAAAACGGAAGAAAAAATTAAGACCTCATTTTCAAATTTGATTTTAAATTACAAGTCTCCAAAATATATGAAATACTTAACCGCAAATTTAGATAAGATAGTGCTGAGATAATGTCAAATATATCCATGTATATCACAATCCATATAACACCACAAAACTTAAATCACCACAAGATTCAACAATTAGGAGAGAAAAATCAAGATTGCATAATATCCAATGGATTCCAAAATTCTGTTATTCATCAATTTTCACCAAAAATGCATGTCCTAATTATGTCTAGATATGAAAAGAACAAAAAGTAAACAACACACTAGTGGGGGACTAATATTAGCTGACATTGTACCGAGTGTTGTAACACCGAGAGACACCTTTACGCCGATTCAATGAATAATAGTGATCCGCATACCCAAAGATATAGGATTTTTCGAGTTTTTCTTATGATTTTTCCAAGATTCATGCCGTTGCTTAGCCAGTGGGTAGCTTTCACACAAAAACCCCAAAGGTAGCTTTTTATCACAAGATCATGCCGCTTGAAACACTTTTATAAGGTAAGAATTGGTCAAAAGGATTAGCCGCACTCGCTGGGGAGGTAGTTGTTTCCCTCAAAGGCCTCAAAACATGATCGAAATATTTTTTTTTAAAACTCATCGCCTGGGTAAAATATATTACGATTTTGTAAATTGGAAACATCCACTCACATCACTTATCACCGAACCTCTTGGGTACATTACCGAACTTTGTCAAGCTAATTTCGTCGTGCAAGTGGATGCAAATCTAACTAAATGCATGAATGCAAGATAAAAAAGCAAACATGAAAAAGGTGTTGCGTTAGTGTTCTTGTGTGTAGGTAGGCCGCAACACTTATACGAACAAATGTTAGATCGCACACGGACCAAGAGACTTCCTTAGAGTGGAAAATCTCTCGAAATCTAAAGCTTTGGTGAAAATATCAGCTAACTGATTTTCAGTACCAATGTATTCTATGCGAATAATGTTTTTCTCAACCAAATCACGAATAAAGTGGTGTCTTATGTCTATGTGTTTTGTGTGAGAGAGTGTTGTACAGATTCTTTAAAATATCAATAAAGACTTGAATTATCACAATAAATGGTTAAGATATCACTATGAAGACCATAATCCTCAATCATTTGATTCATCCAAAGTAATTGGGAACAACAACTCCCAACAGCAACATATTCAGATTCTGCAGTCGAAAGAGAAACACAATTTTGTTTACGACTGTACCAAGATACCAAATTATTACCAAGGTAAAACAACCACCGGTTGTACTTTTTCTCACATCATCAACGTCTCGGCCCAACAGAGTCACTAAAACCAACTAGATTTGTGTTTGTATCTTTAGTGTACCAAATTCCTAGATTAGTGGTGCCTCCAATATATCGAATAATTCTTTTCAAGGCTTTCAAATGAGTGATCTTAGGATTGGCTTGATAACGAGCACACAAACACACACTATACATGATATTAGGGGGCTAGCGATTAAATACAACATGTACTACCTATCATGCTTCTATACAAAGTGTTATCAACACTTTCAAAGAACATCTTCTCTACTAAGTTTTTGACTCGAACCCATGGGAGTTTTCATATGAGATGCACTATCTAAGTTGAATTTCTTCACCAAATTTCGTGCATATTTACTTTGAGAAATAAAAATCCCATCCTTCGATTGTTTGATTTGTAAGCCCAAAAAGTAGTTCAATTCACCAACCATACTCATTTCAAATGTAGATGACATACAATCAACAAATTCTTTCAACAATTTTTGACTAGAAGCACCAAACACAATATCATCCACATATATTTGAGCAATTAAAATACTATGATTAGTTCTTTGAATGAAAAGAGTCTTATCCACTTCACCACGTTTAAAACCCATTTGGAGTAAATGCTCGTTAATCTACCATACCAAGCTCTAGGGGCTTGTTTAAGACCATAAAGAGACTTTTTAAGCTTAAACACATGGTTTGGCTTATAGGGGTCTTCAAAACCTTTTGGTTGTTCAACATAAGCTTCTTCATTTAAAATCCCGTTTAAAAAGCACTTTTAACATCCATTTGGTGAAGTGTAAGATCGAGGTGACAGTATAGCAAGAAGAAGTCTAATGGACTCAATTCGGCTCACAGGAGCAAAGGTTTCATCAAAGTCAACCCCTCAACCTGTGTATACCCTTGAGCCACCAAGCGAGCTTTATTACGCACAATGTTTCCGTGATTCATCGTTTTGTTTTTGAAAATCCATTTAGTTCCAATCACATTCACATTATCGTGTCTAGGAACTAAATACCATACATCATTTTTAGCAAATTGATCAAGTTCATCTTGCATAGCATTAATCCAAAATTCATCTTTCAAAGCCTCATTGATATTCTTAGGCTCAAAATTAGAGATAAAGCGAAAGTTCTTACCAGAGTGCGGTTTGAAGATAAGTATGCATTTCTTACCATGTCACGGTAGTTTACCTTCTCCTTTCTTCGTGTTCGTACACCTTGATAACTTCACCTATCACTTGAGTAGTTGGGTGATTTTTCCAATTTTGCTTGTATGTCTCTCTGTACGATCGGTCACATGATCATCAAGTACTTGGTTTTGTTCGTTCTCATGATCGGTTCGGTTTAAAATCTGTTTCCCAGTGTGTTTACAGTCTTCTCTGCAGTGTCTCAACATCCGTTGGAACACTCTGCACCGACATCCGTTGTAACACTTGGTTCAACTTCGTTTCGAGAACTCGACTTAGATGTAATATTTGTCTCAATTAGATCGAGAGACACAGCTTTTTTCTCTTTTCCCAAGGTCGGCTAGATCATCGAAAACAACATTTACATTTCCATAATTGTCCTTGTTCGGAGGTTAAAAATCCTATAGCATGATCATAGTGGAATATCCTAGAACAAACTCTTATCACTTTTAGAGTCAAATTTAGCAAGTTCATCTCTATCATTCAAAGACATAGCACACACATCCAAATACATGAAAATATTTAAGGTTAGGTTTCTTACCTAAAAGTATCTCGTGACGAGTCATAGTACTTCCTACCCTCAAATACACACGATTTGTAATATGGCATGCATGTTTAAGGCCTCACCAAAAACGTTTGGTCAAATTTTTCGAACTTAACATGACTCGTGCCATTTCTTGTAGTGTTCGATTTTTCCTTTCCGCCACCCCATTTTGTTGTGGAGTTTTGGGTGCGGAGAACTCATGAGAAATACCTTTCCTATCACAAAAGGTTGAAAAAGATGAATTTTCAAATTCTTTTCCATGATCATTCTTATTCTAAAAATAGTGACACTGTACAAATTGCACACCTTCTTATGCAAATTTACAAAGACTCAAAAGCATCGATTTTTCACGTAAGAAACGAACCCATGTAAAACGAGAGAAGTCATCAACACACACAAAAGAATATTTCTTTCCTCCAACACTTTAAACCTCAATAGGACCCATAAGATCCATGTGAAGAAGTTCAAAACAATGGGTAGTGTGAAAGTGTTGTGACACTTGGTGTGACACTCGGGTTTGTTTACCTTTTGACAAGATCCACACACAGAGGTATTTTTAGTGTTCGATTTTGGTAATCCTCTTACGACTTCATATCGACAAGTTTCTCAATCATTTTAAAGTTCACATGTCCTAACTTTTGATGCCATAAATCCGTCTCATTCAAATTAACACTATGATAAGCGATAATACCACCAAATTGGTAGCAATTATCAACGGATCTTAAACCTGCTAAGATGCAAACGTTAGCATTGTCAAATACTTCACATGAATTTTTATCAAATTTAACATACAAATCATCATCACAAAGTTGGCTAATGCTAAGTAGGTTCGCAGAGAGCCCTTCAACATGTAAAACGTTTCTGAGCTTAGGAAGACCTTTTACATTCGTGACCTTTACCAACTATTTGTCCTCGAGCACCACCACCATATGTGACCTTACCTCCGTCGAACAATTCATAGTCCGTTAGGTATTCTTTGGTTCCTGTCATGTGGCGAGAGCATCCACTATCGAAGTACCAAGATCCTGTAATGTTAGACCTCAAGGATGTATATATAACATTACAAGTCAACTCAGTTTTGCGGACCCAAATAGTTTTAGTCGAGGTGTTGTTAGAAGTGTGTGAGGACACTCGTGAAAACACTTGACCATAAAATTTTTGACGTTTTAGATCAGACTTTAGCTTATAGCAGTATGGTTTAATGTGGCCAGGTTTATAGCAGTAATGACAGATATAGTGTCTTTTTCTTTTCTGTGGCTTTTCACTAGAACAAGAAGGATCATCAATAGAAGAATTTGAAGCCTTAGAGTCTTCGAGATCCTTTTACAAAAGTAGGAGTTTTGTATCCTGCCGCTTTTCTCTGTATTTCCTGTGAGCTAGGATTTCGTCAAGTTTAGCTTTGCCAGCACTAAGCTTTCTCAATGTCTCAAGAGATTTCTCAAGTTCAGATTTTACCTTTTCTAACTCCTCATCTTTCCTGGTTAGCATGATTTCCAGACGTGTCGTGAATTCTTCCGCTCCTCGCTCTCCTTTGTAAGTTTTTCATTCTCCTTTGTCGGCATCCGATGTGTTCAACACGTTTTTCCCAATCGTGGTATAATTCTTGGTAAGCGTCCATGATGTCCTGTTCTTCATTATCGGAGTCCTCGCCACCGGATATCCTGTTTCAACTAGAGAGGGATGTTAAAAAACGATTTGAAGGGTTAGAAAGAGTATACCCATTAGGTGTTGGAATGTCTCGAGCAACACCTCGAGAGACACCCAATGGATTGATTTGCATCGTCCTTTTCTCATTGATGATTGTCATGAGAGCAAGATTTGTCATCATTATGACTCGAGTTTTCTTCCTCTGACTCATCATCGCTCAAAGTAACACTCAAATTCATACCCTTTTTACGTAAAGTATTTGCACATTCATTGGCATAGTGCCCAAAACCGGTGCATGCTCTACATCTGACCTTATCAATATCAAACTGATTCCCAATTTTATCTTGATTTCTATCAGACATATTCCTTTGAGGGTATTTAGGAGCATTAGGTTTAAAAGGTTTGTTGGTTTTGGAAGGAAACTGAGTTTTGCTTTTGTTTTTCATGATTTTACTCAATTTTTAGCAAACATAGCCATAGATTCCTCACCTAATTCAGATTCCTCAACCTCTTTAGTTAATTGAGCCAATTCACTAGATTCATTAGGTATTACCTGTAGAGCAATGCTTTTCCCTTTTGGTCTCCTTTTGTCGACAAAATTGAGTTCCCAAGTTTTGAGGATTCCAGCTAACTCATCGAGTCGTAGTGTTGCAATGTTTGATAATTCTTCAACCGCAAAAATCTTAATATCAAACCTTTTAGGTAGAACGCATCATCTTGCTTACTAACCGGAATTTGAGATTGGCTCACCCGAGAGATTGAGATTCATTGGCGATGTCACATAGTCGTCCATGGTAAGATGTAATATCTTCATCTTCCTCCATCTTCAAATTTTCAAACCTAACTGTCAGGTGTCGTAACTTGGAGAGACGAACACTTGCGTAACCTTCACAATTTTTGCGGAGCCTCCCGTGCGTCCTTGGTCAGCAGATAGTTCTGAGATGATTTTAAACATGTTGAAATCGATTGCACCAAAATCGCATTGAGAGCCTTCGAATTGTAGTTCGCAAGTTGAATATCTTCATTGGACCAACTTATTTCATCTTGATTTATGTAATCGCCATCGACATCTATGATTTTTAGAGTCCATCCAACTGCAACAAATACCAGCTTTCTCATCAATTGATTTTATAAAAGCCCGCATCTTGATCTTCCAAATTGAGTAGTTAGATCCATCCAACATAGGTGGACGAAACATAAATTGAAACTTGACTATCCATTGCTTGCTCGAACTTAGGATCAACACTTAGTGAAATCAGTGTTGGCTCTGATGCCAATTGAAAGAATTTAAGGTCCCTAACTTTCTCGAGAATAGAGTGTTGTTACAAGTGCGCAAAACACTTGTACCAACCCGCAGCCGATAAACACTAAAACACGAGATAAAATTTGTTTACAAGTATAAAAATACTTGTAAACGTGCAGCAGGCGAAATATATTCACTAGTTGAAGTATTGTTTACGTAACTCAATCGAATGACTCAACTAGTACGAAACCTATCAAAACTCCTTTGTATGAGTAGATCTAAACTTTGTAAAACAACTCGTCCAAAAAGATAGAATATGAACTATTCGAACTCCTATGAAAACAACAGATGGACGAAAAACAGAAACAAAGACTTCGATCTTCGGTGTTGAACTCGGTACTTCAACAAAGACTTCCTTCAACACTCGAATCGTAGTATATCGACTTTATTTCTCTCTTGCAGAATCGATCTCTCTCGGATATATGCTCTCTCGGTTGTAATTCTCGTCTTCAATTATGTGGGAATCGTCCTCTTTATATGTGCAATCCATTGAAGAGTTTGAGTCCCTATAAAACAAAGAAAAAGTGACATAGTGGAAATAGGATTCCTAATCATATAAGACTAGAACTCTTTTAAACATATCCCTAAAAATCGATCCTTCCATAATCCAAAACTCAAGAATCCGGTTTAATACAATCATTTTCTAAATCAACTTCCTTTATTTAATAAATCCTTTTTCAAGAAGTAACCAAGAAAGGCAAAACACCAAAAATTATATTTTTCAAAATAAAAGAAAATATTAATTAACCATGAAAAACACGGATCTAACAGTTATAATTAGTGTCACAATTGATTTTCCGGCCTTTAGATTTAAAGTAATATTTTAAGAAAAAAATTCGATCTCTTGGGGGCCTATTTTTAGAATCTCGCTTAGGGCCCTCGAAAGCACAGTCCGCTCTGGATATTGTATTACACCAAATTTGGTAAATGAATAGTGTTGGTGTAATGCTATTCACTACATCAAATTTGGCGTGATATTTAGAGTTGGGTTGGAGATGGTTTTTTGCATATTTGGTGTTAAAGTGTAGGATTTGAAGTTGGGTTGGAGATGTGGCTTTATTTTCATTTTTCACTCTTTTTTCTTAAGTCTTCACGCACAGACAACAGCACTCACGCACATCAGGCATGAGTTTAGAGAAATCGAACACTTCACTTGAGTTGGCAGTGGTAGATTGTTTCAAATTGTTCTCAAGCTAATGAAATTTGAAACCATTTTTTTTTTCTTTTGACTGTTGGGTTTTTCACTTTTTTTTTACATCTCATAGTTTAAAATGATAATTCTCCATTCAATTATTGTGTTGGATTCGGTGGAAGGTTTGGGTGACTCTTTTCCTACTGGAGAAAATTTTAGAAATAAAAGAAAAGGTCACAAAAGACAAGAAGATGCTAAATTGTCTCCACGCATCAGTGAATGCTCAAAGCCTCAAAGGTGCAGCTTTTTTGGAAAAAAAAATAAAAAAAAATACCCGAACCTGACTTTTTCGGATAAGAGTCGGGTAGTCTTAAATACTACCTGACAAAGTCGAGTACCCGACCCGATGTCTACCCTAAGAAACACGCCGCTGCCCACTGTCACAACTCGCCGGACCCCCACGGTTGCTGTCCTCCACGTCGCATTAAGCCTATAGGCTATAAGTCAGTTTTTAAAACGAAGTGTGATAACTGATAAATGCTTGGAAACCTTATTCAAAAAGCTTAGTTTGTTTATATTTGAAAATCCTTGTTTTTTCGAACACTTGTCTCTCCATGAATTTATGTAATTTTATGTGTCTATTTGATCCTTTGGATGAGTATTTTTGGGATAATGGGAAGACAACATTTAGTGGAAGTAATTCTTACAAAATGTTCATCTTTAGAAAAATGGTTTGGAAATAGTTCATAGTTTAATGAATTTTAAATGATTCCAACTCCTGTCACGTAAAATGATTGAATCATATTACATTTTATCAATCTTTATATTTATTTAATTTGTTGGACGGAACAGAAGTCATCATAAAGTATTTATAAATTATTTATCCATTAAAGTATGAGAAATGAGTTTTAACTTGCACATATTTCTGATTTTTCTTGAGGATGATGCTTGAATTGTGCTTGGATTTTTGTACTTTGAATTTTAAGATTTTATTTATGTAATGCAACTATAACTTTTGTGTGACTTTTATTATTATGGATCATTTTATTTTGCATATGTTGTTTGAATGTTAATGTTATGAATGTTTTAGTCTAAAATTTTAGATTTGAATAAAAAAAATATTTTGTTGGCATGTAATTTGATAGTGGCCCGTTGAGTTCGAAATCTTCGCAGTATGTCAGCTCGTTTAAAAATGACCCGTTTAGCTCTAAGACTATTTAGCTCGAAATCCGCCCTTTAGGGCCTCCCGTTAACATCAGTAGGACTATCATTTATTCCTACAAAATACTAATTTTACAAAATTGGGCCTAACTTAAAATTTTCACCAAAAATTTGCCATTTGACCTATTAGTTTTATGTAGGCCTACTGCATGTCTAAATCAAGGCCCATAATGGAATTGAAATTGTGAAAATTCCACTCCTGAAGAGTTGAAGTAAACTTTCTTCACAGTCGGCTGCTCTTCTCTCGTTTCTCCAATGGTAAATTATCAGTGAAATGTTGGACAAGGAAATATGAGACGAATTCTTGCGGGGAAGAGCTTCTTGAATCGAATCCAATTTTCAAGACGGCCCAAACTTTACCCGACCCGACCCTTTTGCTCCTCCACTCATACAAACAAACCCACCACCATTGATAACAGCAGAAGCAATAATGGGCCTTCTTCCTCTGCTTCATTGAGTAATTACAATGACCAGTACAAAGCTCTTGGCAATCTCGATTTCATGACAGCCGCAAAAATTCTCTTCTCCGACCCTCCCAAGAAGAAGACGTTTGGGTATGTTTTCTCCTTTCTCTCAGGCATTTCGTCGAACAGTTAATGACTACATTTAATGTATGTTTTTGAGCTAATCGCGACTTTGTTTGATGGTTTTTAGGTTGGATTTTCACCTGGTACAACTCTTCTTTGTTTGCTTGCCATCATTGGGTATCTCATTTTATTCATCTGAAAAGTCTTCTTGTGGTTTGTGTTACAAGTTTTGTGTTGGGTTTGGCTTTCATTCTGATTTGTGACAATGTCTATGAATTTCTGTGCCAGCTGTGTATCTTGTCGCTCAATATGCTCGCAGTGAAATGAGAAAAATGGATGCGGTATGATTTACGTTTTATATAGTTTTTTCATAGTTTGTTGTTGGATTTCCTTTTCCGGAATTGATCAGGACATCTCTCTCTATCAAAAGATGAAATGGTGTATAACAGCAAAATCAATAGATTGTACTTTTATATAATTTAGATTATCCCATCGTTCTAAAGTCGTTCTAAAGTGACATTTCATGTACTACGGTGTTCTAACTTGTGATTATAAACCCCTCCAACCCTCTCCCTTGCCAGTTACTGGAAATTCTTCGAACTATAGAATATCATTGAGGCCGGTTCTGAAATTAAATTGAATTTTACTCTGAGATTGTGCTATTGTTTTTGGGTGCCTGAATTCTTTAATGGTAATGAATAGATTAGATGTGTTCCTAGTGCGCTTAATCTCTAAATAGATGACACATTTCACTTAATTTGGTTAGATTTAGTGGGAACAAGTTTACATTGCAAAACAACTTGTTGCTTGTTTGAGACGAAAAATATCTAAACATCTTGCTTTTGGACTTGGAAACAGATTGTGCTGATATCACCTCTTGTTTTGATAGTTATTCTTAGAATAGAATTGAAAGAAACAAGATTGAGGCGACTTCTTTTTAATTAAGAGTTAGCTTCGAGAAAAGGGATAAAAAATCAAGAGACTGCCAATAAACAATGGCCACAGTTTCACTCTGCTTTAGTATTTCAGAGTGCTAGGCATTTCAGAGTGTTTTGTTAATTGTATTTTGAACTTTGCAGGCATTGTTAGAATGTAGAAAAAATAATAATACATTATTTATGGTATTGTTTTTATGAATGTAGAAAATATAATAATAAATTATTTTATGGTATTGTTTTTATGCTGGTATACAATTTCATTTCTTAGATTGTTGGATGGGAGTTAAGAAAGAGGATAATCTTAAAGGTCCCTCCTTTTGAAGGGTGTCTTTCTACCACCACATATATGTTACATGACTTAAGGGAAGTCATGCCGTGATTTCAAATAATATGTGAAAGCTTTAAAAATAACATCTGTGGATAGTATGTATGAAGACTATTAGTATGATGTATCATTTCTAACGATGGTAAAGCAATGCTCAGTTCAGTAAAGAATGTTTAAGTACGACTGTCTAACTGTATATGAAATAGTTGTAGAAGCAAGCAAACATATTTGATGTGCCCTTAAAAGGTTAATGGAAAACTGAGATCACGTGTGTCAAAGTTTTAGATGCCTGACATGGATACTTCAGTGCATGGACATATATGAAATTGAGAATATTTTTGCCTCTTCAACAATCTTCTAAGAAGCTGTCATAATCATAATTATGCATAACTCTTATTTCTGATACATGTTAGTATTCTTAAAACGTTTAAGCAACCCATGTGATATGTTTCAGATTTGACTATGTAGTGCGAAATTTTGATGCTTTCCTCTCTCATTGGGTCCCTTATGGATTATATTGTCAGGAACTAGAGAAAAAGAAACAAGCCGAGTTTGAAGCACAAGCAAAAGAGATGGAGCGCAAGGCTGCCGAAGAAAAAGCAGCTGCAGCATCTAATCCAGAGCTTTTAGAGGTGAAAGAGAGGCTAGATAAGCTAGAAGTGACAGTAAAGGAAATTGTTGTGGAGTCCAAGAAGCAAATGGGTGATGCCGTAAGAACTGGACGAGAAGACACTAATGAGCAAAAGCAAGCTGCTAAGGCCGAACCAGACAACTCCCGAAATGATTCAGTAGGCAAGAATTTTAAGGAAATAGGATCAGTTTCAGGTGGTGGAAAGACAAGTGGGCTTGCACATCCGGAGGCAAAGAAATGAGATTTTTTACTTAATTTTACTTCACAAAAAGTTTAAAAATTGAAGCTTGCGAGCTTTTGTTGAAATAGCTTCACCAGACTCATGGTGGGCTGGTTAAGTGCCTCACAACAACATTTCCTGAACGGATTAATGTTGTAAAATATCGCCAAAATGACTCCGATTAATAGAGTTGAGAGCTGAAGTGGCTATTTTTGTTGACTGCTTTTTTGCCAAATTCTTTCTTTCGTGTAATCTAGATTCTCTGGAATGGTCTGTTTCATGAGTGTAAATAACAGTTTCTTTTTGTGAAAATCTGTGTTCCATAAGATGGAGGTTTCGCTTTTAACTTCTTCTTTCGAGCTTCTAGAATGCAATTTAATATTCAATTCTGATTATTCCTCATAGTATGATTTGTTGCTCGCCTCAATTTGTAATATTCGAGTGTAGACATGGGTATGCATTGGTCTTGATATTTCAGACAAACTGCTTGCTTGTCAAATAGTCATATGTTCGGGTTGATCTTTCCGAGATAAATCTGATACTTTAAGAATTTTATATGATAACTTCCCCCTATGATTGCTGAAGCTTCACATTACTTTGATTATTGATGTCCTCACAGGGGAAGACAGCCATGTTTTGGAGTTTGTTTGATCTTCATGGTCAGGGGCATTGAGATTTGCGAAGTTTTACATGTTGGCATGATATCATGTATAATCAGCCTTACATATTCAAGTATGTTTCTTACATTCATACCTTTTGACCTGCTGATATTTCTATTCTGTAGTTCATGTTGAAAATTCTCTTTTGTTACTCAGTTTCAGATGATCTTTGAGATTTGGACAAAGCATAATCATGTGTTGGCCATATTTCGTTTGCACTCTTTCTTTCCTGCTGTGCTTAGCATTTATATTTTTTTAGAGATAATTACAAAAAGCCCCTAAGGTTTGGGCTAATTACAAAAAAACCCTAGTGGTTTGATTGAGTCATTCATTTAATGGGGTAACTATAATATTTTGATAAGCGTAAGGGGAGCTTTTGAAATGTTTTTTGCACATGAAAGAGAAATAATGTAAGATGGATCAAACCTAAAGGGGGTCTTTGTAATTTCCGAAAATCTTGGGATTTTTTTGTAAATAGCCCGACCCTCAGGGTTCTTTTTGTAATTATTGCTTTATTATATTATTGCTTATCATGTTTTTGCAGGGAATTATGGAAATGGATGATGAGCTGCAGTATATGCTTTATGATTTCTTAAGGGATGTAGATGATAAGCTTGCTGTAGTTTTACATTCATCCATGAAGAACAAGGACAAAGATGACTACCGTAGTGCACATGGAAAATGACTAGTCTTTTGTTCAGAAGTAATAGAGAAGGTATATATTTCTCATTCTTTTGCTTACCCTGGATTTTTGTTCTAAAATCTCCGCCTGCAGCTTTGCAGCCGTTGTCCCGCCACATTATTATTGTAATTAAGCACTCAAGCTAACCCCGCCTAGGCGCACTAGGCCCCAGTCTGCCGCCCGAATAGCGCCTAACGCTTTTTAGAACACTGCCCTCTCAGCGTATAGGCTGTGTCTTGTGTATTCCCGGAATGCTATCAATTTTTTTTGGCCGGTGGAATTAAATATAGGCCTGGGTGTAATTGGAGAACAGGAGTTAGTTATGAAAGATTCTTGTACAATTGCAATTATTTAGGGTATATGTTATACCCTTTCATTCTTTTCTTTTCTAAAAGCATTTGACTTGGCCTCATGGTTTTGTCGTGGAAAATAAGCACTTTTACAACTTTTTGTCCAATAAAAATTCTTAACTTTTGATTCTCAACTTCTAATTTTATTTACAAACACTACCAATTATTGATTATCAATTACTTCTACTTACTCGCTAAAATAAATAATTTATTCTAAAAGCACAAATTTTTGCACACTCTAAGTCGTTGCTTTATGCTTCTTATAAGCCAAAGTTCACCCACGTCCTCAATCGATGTGGGATGTACAATATTCTGTTTTCGTTGTTTGGACACGAAAGGAGTTGCGAAATAAATAATGAGAGAACGATTTAATTTTGTTGGTTAGGATATAAGTCTCAGATCTGCAGATCATGATCAGTAGGTCCCCAAATATGTCAGTATTGAGCAGTTATTCATTAAGCAAAGTACTTCAAGAAAAAATTATTGATGAACCCAATGGGTAAGTAAAGGGAGTAAAGTGTTTCTTTTGTACTATTTCATGTAATTTCCACCAGGTGTCAATTATAAAAATTAGGGATAACTACAAAAACACCCCTGAGGTTTGGCCTATTTACAAAAAAAACCAAGAGATGTTTCAAAATTACAAAAAAACCTCTTGGTTTGATTCTATCTTAAATTTAAGGGATAACTGTAATATTTTTATTAATTTCAGGGGATTTTAAATTTTTTTTTCTTGTGAAGGGGGAAAATATACGACGGATCAAACCTCAAGGGAATTTTTGCAATTTTCATAAACCTCTGGGGTTTTTTGTAATTAGCCCGAACCTCAGGGTTGTTTTTGTAATTATCTTTAAAAAATATGTTTTAATATTTAGCTATTTATGAAGTTATCCCGTATGTTTTATAAATTATGAAAATCCCTTAAAGTTTTTCTTATTTTACTAGTACTCCCTCTCGTCCAACGTAATTTTTAAACATTGAGACGGATATTAAGATAGTATGTATAACTTATAAATATAGAGGGATAATTTCTATGATTAAGTTAAAGTTTAGGGATGGAGCAACAATTACGAATACGACCGATAGGTAGTCGTGTAATTGAATTAAACGAGTTCATTGTGGTTGTTGTCACAGTTTCATAAAACTGCAGAAGTAATTATGGTGGTTTTATTATTGTGTACAACTTGGACTTACATTGATCTTGAGTTATGAGCAAGTACATTATTCCATTTGAGATAGGGAATTTGTCTATCATCCACACACTTGAAAAAAATAAGAAGTGATTCTCACTTTTAAATTTAAAAAAATCATTTTTAGTGTTTGCCAATGCCAGTTTTGGTTTTTATTCTATTTCTTTCAATCAAAATCTAAAAGTTAGGGATGAGATGTTTCTGATTTCGGAAAAGTGCTTTTGATATTTTTATAAATAAGAAGTTTGTTTTTTACATTCTTATCGTCAATTTTTTTTTATCACAATCCAAATGTGCTCTTTCTCTTCCTAAATATTCATACCTTTCATTTGTGGATAATTTGTTTTTCTATCCAAAAGCTAACATTGAAAGTGTTTATTTTTTCTGAACACTTCCACTTTGATTTTGGTTTTTCGAGCTTATTAAGATTTTATTTGCACATACTGCTAAATTTTGATTCTCAACTACTTTTCCACTCCAAAAATTCACTTGTTAAAAAAAAGTAGAAACGTAAATGATATATTGTTCATCGAGTGTACTATTCCATGAATAATCCCTTGGTTTTGAATTTAATTGGTAAAACGTCATTGTGCCGATCCGATTCTGTAATTTAAATGAGTGACAAGAAAGTTGTTATCACTTGTGAAAATAGGTTAAAAGTTAAAACTGGTCGGTTTGATGATCATTTTGGTTTGGTTCAAGCAATAACTAATATTCCATTTTTATCTTTTACTCACAAAGGAAATATATATATAAGAGTAAAAAAGACGTAAATTTTATCTGTCTACAACAAAAGCAGGAAGAAAACAAAAAAGAATAATAAAACCTTATGTGAATACTTTCTTTTTTAGTTTAAACTTTGTCCGGGGTATTAAACTTTTTGTTTCCCTTTGTCCTTTGACCTCTTGCATAAATTTCTTCCATTTCCTTTTACATTTATTTTCTGTTTTTTTGTTTTTCCTTTCGATAAGTATATACTTTCGCCGATGAGGCCTTGTTCTAGTAGTACGATGAAGAGCTTGAATTCCCACTGATGGTGTATGAGTAGATTTCTCATCTTTCTGTGTGGTTTGATTTCCAATATTGACTTAGTCTCATGAAGAAGTATGGCTTGGTCTTAATTGGATTATTATATATCATAGATATATGTCTATATGATGGGATCTGTAACATGTATTCTAAAAGAATATGTATTTTCTTATACATGAAGTATAAGATGTACAATTTATTGAAGTATATATGAATATTTATTGGGGTTGTGTTATATGAGTCCAAAGACTTTGATAAACGTATTTAACACATCCTATCTGTCGATCTCTTTTAATTCACGGTCCCAATTAAACCTGTTGTATCTATATTTGTTACCTAATTAGAAATTGTTAAGGATAAATTAGTCCAGAAAACACAAATTAATGGGCGGTTACTAATTAAATATGAAAAGGATTTGATTATTCTCTCACCCCTACTTAGACGCCTTGTAAGGAAAAATCATGTTCAATTAACGTGGAAAAATATCTACACATGCCATACGACAAAAATAATTCTAACTAAAAGCTTTCCTTTCAAACTAAATAAGCAAGCATTCTATATTCTATACTAAGTACTGAGTAAGCAATAATAAATAATAAATAATCAAATATTATATACTAAGTGAAAACAAACTAGCACTAAATAGGCAATAATAAATACTAAAAAGGAAACATTTCATACTAACTAAGCAACAACTAATACTAAGTAAGCAATAAAAAATACTAAATAAATAAATATTATATGTTAAGTAAAAACAAACTTGTGATAAGTTAAAAAAAGATCACAACGTTTACGAATAGACAGAGATAGAGATAATGCATGATTAGTGACTAGATCATTTAGGTTTAGTTTATGGATAATGACATGATTAATATGAAGTTTTAACATGAATCATGATGTTTCATTACATAATTTGGCCCCACCATTTAGGAGGGATCTTGTTTTTAAAGATCTCTTAGGTAAGAAATCAATGCAATCAAGATTTCAAACATTTTTTTAAATAGGTGATGTGATTTCAGAGCCAAAATTAAATGGGCCACTAAACCTATTGATCAAGACATCTTAATAGATGGTCAATTTCTCCCAACTGCAGGTGGGTCATAAAAAACTCTCTGTGATTAGGGCAAATCATAACCGTACAAATTTGCACATATACAATTATTACATTGAGTGATCTAATTCCAAGTCACTTCATGAAATATAGTTTTATTTTATCTATATGTACGGATTTTATGACTTTATGCAATGTCGTTCATAAAAGCGACATTTCAAAATAATAAAATCAAATAAAAGGAATACACAGATTTTTAGTCATGTGATTTTTTTATTATTTTGAAAATCAACAAATATCATTTAGTAGAACAATCTTACAATTGATTACAAAGATCAAAATAGTAAGACCTATTATTTAGTCCGTCGATTTTTTGGCATTTTTCCATAGCAAAAATATTTTTTAGCCATATTTTTCAAAAATATGTATTTTAGACATTTTTGAGTTAAAATGTCCACTTTATCCCTTTTCATATCTGGGAACTGTTACATAACTCGGTAGTTATGCACCACATCAATTTTTTTTAAGAATAGCTAAGTACCTCTCACCAGAGAATACATTAAGGATATGACCATCAATTTTAAGTAAAACGGCCAAAAAATATGTTTTTGAAAACATATGACTATTCACAAAAGAGAAATGACTAATTTGGCCTATTACCATTATTTTCAATCTCTGCATTTTAGTGACATATGCGAGTACTTGATTAGTCACAAGAATCTAAGATTACTTTGAGAAAAAAAAACAATATTTTATTTATTAAAAATAAAAGAATTTCAAGTGGAACTAGCTAGTGTTGAGTTTATACAAGGAACTATTCATGGGTTATATATATAAATATATAAATAAACACGCTAAGTAATATTTATTATAGTGTAATATTTATTTAAAAAAATTATATACTCAACTTTGATGTAAATCAATTCATATGGTATCGTCATTGTGGATTTAATCATGGTAAAACAAACAAATTGGAAATATGCATATAAGTATTTCGAGCCACTTATCAATTATATAGTTTCTTTATATATTAATTGAATTATTTACATAAATACGCATTTGACTTGAAGTAAAGTCTAAAGTTGACATTTTCCTTGAGCCAGTAATACTTTTCACAGAAAATGCAATAAACAAATACCAATCTACATTGACAAAGCAAACAATTGCAATTCACAAATGCAAAAAAAAATCTAATATAGTCATCCTTAAAAAATCTAACCAAAAAAAAAAAACTAAAGGGGCAAAAAAGGAAAAATGAAAAAAATTATAAACCAAGAAATTGAAAAATTCTAACTTAGAGTTTGAGAGACAAGTCCAACTTTTTTGACTCTTCTTGATTACTACTACTACTACTACTATCCCATCTCAACCCTTCCATCGCCGGAGAAAACCTCCTACCACCGTCAAACCTAGCGGCTCCGCCGCCCTGGTGATTCATTATCGCCGGCTGCCCATACATCGGAACCCTACTCAAACTATAACTCGGCTTATGAATCATGGAATGAACTTGAATCCCAAGAGACCTATTCAAAGAGGACCCATGTAGAGGAAGAGCCGCCATGCTCGGGTACCGGTGGTGGCTGAGGAAGGCGGCGCCGCCCTTCTTCGCGATCGTCCTTTCGCGTTTATGAGCGTTTTGGTGGCCACCGAGAGCCTGAGAGCTGTAAAATTTTCTGCTACAATAGTTGCAAGAAAACACACGGGGCTCCGACGATGATTCGTCGAAAAGATTGAGTTCTTGTTTTGAATTATGACCGTCTGATGATTTTTTGCTTGAGAGGCTCAGATCTAATACAAGATGATGATGATTGGGATTTTTGATTTCTTCATGTTTTTCCACTTGATGATCATTATCTTGTTTTTCAGAAATATGATCATAATTATTGCATGGCTCAAATATTGGGGACTCCATGTATGGAGATTTTAATTTGAATATTTTTTTTGGTGGTATTCTGAGTTTGGGAGGGATGAGTGAGTGTGTGGGCAATGGGGTGTTTTAATACTATGAAAGTTTGAAAATTGTTAATTGATTGGGAAATAAATGTTGTGGTACTATGTATGGAAGGTGAATTTACAGTTACAAGACCTAATTATACAAATTGAGGATTAGGAGGGGGTGGGGTCCAGTGGATGAGAATTTATGTTCCAAAAGCTATTTTACTTTCACTTTCAATTCCACTGCAAGAATGATTATTATTTGTACAAAAATTTAGATGTGATCTTCCATTCTAAAATGATGTTTCATCTTCTATTATACAATACATATGATTGACATGTGTATAAAAGTTATCATATTAAAAACCCACAATATAATTTAGACTTGATTTATGCTTCAAAATTAATATGATAATTTTTATACACGTGTAATCATCTGTGCAGTGGAATAGAAGATAAAATACCATTTTAGAATAGAAGATCTCATCCCATAAAAATTAGAGCTTTCAAAACTCAAAACTAGCTTGGCCCGGTCGAGTTATGATATTGTAAGCTGTCGGCCCCATATAAGCCCGAAATCCTAGGTTGGATCGGTCTGTTTGACTTCTCATATATTTTCATGGTAGGGCCGAGCTTGAGCCTCCAAACTGGCGTCTCGATGGAACTTCTCTTTGGCCGCCAGAAGACCAACCCTGTCCCACTCATTTAATTGCTCTAATAAAAACTACCATATTAATTTTTGACGCATAAATCAAGCCTAAAATTGGTTTTTAATATAGTAACTTTCTCGTGACAATCATTCGTGTGGTAGAATAGAAGAGGAAATACCCTTGTGGAACATAACATCCCATATGAGATCTCGAGGGCTTGATTTCCTATTCCAGTTTAACAATATTCTATGTGCAAATGGTACAAAATAACCATTTCCAAATTGTAAAGATTAAAAATAGCCAACTTTTTCAAACACATCTTTTTTAGCCATTTTGGGATGTGAAATGACATTCATACTCTTTAAGCATATTAATGGCCATATACCTCTCTTTTCACTTATCTCTATGTATCATCTTACTCTTTCTTTCAAGTTTTGTTTTTAAAACTTGAATATGTAATTTTCATTTTTAAATATGCAATATGTGTGTTAAATTATAGATATAGAAAAGAGGATTAATTTGATATATTATATATGCAAAACGAATTTAAAACGAAAAAATTATTTGAATTCAAAGTTTTTTGGAGAAAAACAAAATAATTGCTACAGTGTCGAGTTACACTAACTCGAGCTACAGTGCTGCTACAGTGTCGAGACTCGATTTTTAATCTTTAAGATGATGGGTACTCGAATTCGAGTTACATGTAACTCGAAATAGATTTCGAGTTACATGTAACTCGAATTCGAGTTACCCATCATCTTCTTCGCCCAACCCCTTTACGCCATTAACAACATCTGAAGCTTCACAAAAACTAACTATCCCATCTAAACCTTAGAATTTCTACAAAACCTACAACAAATCCTAACCTAAAACAAGTATAAATAATCTAAATCAACAAAAATCCATGAAATTACACAAAGGTAGAAAATGAGTTAGAGGTCGATGCGGTCTCTATCTTCTTCTTCGCCATCAATGTCGCCGGTTTTGAAAGTTTTGGGGGTCGGTCACTATGGCTTTTTCGAGTTTTGGGTGTGGTTGGTAATGTTAGACTTGAAAAGGGCTTTTGAACTACTAAAAGGCAAGTTTGGAATTTCACACCCCAAAATGGCTAAAAAAGATGTGTTTGAAAAAAATGGCTAAAAAACATTTTTAATTGGCCTAAAAGGAGCCTCCTATTCTATTTTCATAATCCATAATTCAAATGTATATAATACGTGTTGTGAAATAAAATAAATTCAAATAATTAACAACAAATAATTTATGTTAGAAACATGTATAGTTCTACCTTGTGGAATATAAAAAAAAAGTTGAACAAGAAATGTGGGGATAGGGTGGGGGATACGAATATGTTTATGTTACAAAAGTTCTTGACGGAAACTCATGAAACAAACCATCTACCCCTCTTTTAAGACATACATACCCCATTCAATGTGTTTCCCTACTTTTATTTCTTGTCATGTTGCTCATGTCATTTCTTAACACATCTTGTCTCAAGGGTATTGCCCATTTTTAGGATATTCGTAAGGTTTCATTGTTGAGATAGTAAAATCTAAGATAGAGGGTCAAATGCACTTTTGACATCACAAAAAAGAAAAAGAAAAAAGAAAGATATGGTAATTTAATTCAAAAAGATTTGGATTTTGATTGAAGAAATAAAGATAGAGCAAATTCCACTCCAAAACGAGCTTTATTTCATAATCATATCGATACTCATTCCATTTGTCACGATCGTGGAAGGTATGATATCGCACACAAAGCTCCACTACTCGTTTTTAAAAGTTTAATTTGCTCCTAGTTATTTAAAAATAAAAACAAGTACTATTGATGAATAGTGAGCAAAACGTATTTATTCACATATTAGGACAACCTAAGCAATATAACTAAACACAAGCACATGATATGTAAGAACGAGAGACAGTGCCGGCTATGAGTGAGAGCGGCGGCTACGGCCCCCAATTTTTTAGGGGCTCCAATCTTACATAAGTCTTTTTATATATGTGTACATAATTACTAAGTTGTTTTTATAAAAGCACCAAAAAAGTTTAAAAAAATTACCAAATCTCCTTTTGCTTTCGAAATTGTACTAAAAAATTAATCTAATTTATAAAAATAAAAGAAATGATGTTTTTCCCTTCAAATTATAATTCTACTCAAGAATAAAATTTGTTTTTCTTAGAAGCCCCCTTTTTTTCGTTTGGCCATAGGCCCAAAAAATTCAGAACCGGCCATGGCGAGAGGCTTCCTTCTTCAATTCACACATATCGATTCTGAAATCTTGGTGCATGCCTAATTTGATGGAGACATTGCAAGAAAATTAATTATAGTTATGTATATTAGAATATTATAATGATTGATATTGAATTTGATGACTTAGAATAGTTTCGTATATTTGAATTTGAATTTGAATTTCCAAAAAAATATATTAGGCTCTTGATTCGGTGCGTATTTAAGGATTTTTAAGTACGTGCTTAAGTGAGACACTGGCAGTAAGCAGATGGCAAGAGAAATTCAAATTTTAATTGAATTCAAATTTTCTCCATTTTAAATCAATGTTGTGTTTAATTCAATAATTATATGTGGCTTTTAGTATAATTTTATGCGTTTAATTCAAATTGACAATTTTCATTTTTATGAAGTTTAATATTATTTTTCCTTTGAAACTTGATCGGCTTATGATGAGAACATTTTCCTTTCTTTTTATATATTTCCATTTATTAAAAAAAATTATAGTGAAAATAATAACTAATTACATATGATACAACAATACACATTTTTCTTAGCTGGCCAACCCAATAAGAGCACGACCAAGCACTAATTCGAGCACGGCCCGATAAGCTTAACGGGCCAAAAATGGTAACCCGAACACGCTACGATAAAAACCCGATAGCCCAGGCACGGCCCATTAAGCCCGATAAGCAAATTTATTTATATTTTTTTATAATTATTATTAATTTTTGGCTCATTTGGACAATTTAGAGCATTTGGCTCGTTAAACTATTTACTAATATAGTATAATATTATTTTTTTCTTCAAATATTTATCACATATAAAGCCCCTTATAAGGAAGTTAGAATGAGAAAAAAATATGTAAAAAAATATTATTTGTTATCGAACCTTATCGGGTTTAACGGGTTGGCCCGATATGGATCCGATTTGCTATCGTTCATATCAGGTCGGCCCGATAACGACCCAAACCCGATAATACTTGGCCCAAACCCGATAATTTCGTGTCGTACCTCAAATTGCCACCCCTAATTTTTCTTTCAACACTTGGGTGACATCGAACTTCCATATGGGTGATAGACAAGTGTTTGATTTTCTTAATTATCAGATGAGGAACTTATTTATTATCGTTCGAATTGTTAATGAACAATACACTAACTATAGCAATAATATATTGAATGATCTAGTATGAAATAACTCATCAATTTGTGTGTGAATTTGTGTATATACACAATATGAATCTGCGATAGTTATTTACAGGTATTTTTTAGGTATAGCATGGATAAAACCAGCAAAATCAATTGATTATTGATTCGTTTATAAAAATGTTAAACCAAACCCAATATGGTTGAATTCAAGCTAATAAGGGTGTAATCCAATTTATACATGCCATGTGATTTTATCTAGAGAGTGACTAATCATTGTCAAAAGAGAATTACAATAAAAAATATCATATGATTGATTATGTAATTTATTGAGGTGTGAAATTGGTTATCTTATTAATAGAGGATTCAAATATGTACTTAGTGCAATATACTCATTTCATGTAACAATATTATTATTATTTTTAAAAAAATCAACAAGCTTGACTTACTATAAAACAACTATTAATTTTTGTCATTGTGCATGTAGACATGAGGAGTGGCCGACAACTAGATTAGAATGCTTATGCTCAAGGGTCCTAACATGCCACCCTTAGAGATATCATATAATCGGATATTATGTAAAATTTAACATAACATGATTAATGATTTTTTTTTTGGACACGACATGACTAATGTTTATAATGTAGGGTGTTTGGATAATCATCATTCTCGACATAAAACCATGCTCATAGGACAATATTTTCATTCAAATTTGGTTTTGGTGGATCAAAATAATTATTTAACAATCATTATGTAATTGATTTGGATTAAATCAAACTAAGTTTAAACTAAAATTTATCAAATATCCACTAGGCTAATTTTGTGTACAAATGGCCATACAACGAGTTTGACAAAACCCAAAAGTCGTCTCACCAAACCCGTGAGACTCATGTTAACGGTCTTGTCCATGCCACCCACTTGGGTGCCACCCAAGTGGGTAGATCCACCCTTGATTTACCTACATACACACACACACACACACATGGGTGTGTGTGGATTTAAGAGTGGATCCACCCACTTGGGTGGCACCCAAGTGGGTGGCATGGACACACACCATGTTAACACCTTACATCTCTAGTTTCGAGAAATCCAACCGATTGAAACGTTGTAAAACATTTATGAAATTATGCATTAAATAAATATCATCATATATTTATGACAGAATCAATTATTTGCACACTTATTTCATTTGCAATAAAACTAAAATTTGAACACTTTTATTTTGTCGTTTGTGTATATTGAAAGTTTAAACTATATATCAATATTTATTCTTTTCTTATATATAAGTATATGTGAGTGGATTTATAAAAAAAATTATTTTCTCATACAAACAAATAACATAAATACACACATAATATTCAAGGGGTGTTTTCATGTCAAATCCTAAGATAACACTGTCCTTAGCTTTTGTGCGAGGTGAATTAGGAAATAAATGGACATAAATGTAGATAGATATCCATGTATAAAGCATTACTTAAGATATTTTTCAAAGTAGAAAATGACCCAACAATTATGTGTTTATTACTTTTTGAAATCAAGTTGGAATCATGTGAGATTTCTTTGTCTGTATATCTTTGTATAATCAGTGTTTTCATGGGACAATGAAGTGAAAGACTTGGGCATCACTATATTTCCACATAATTAAAGGCCCCCAAAAAAAGGATTCTTTTTTTTACCTAATCTTTTCTCCACTCAAAGAGACACTCCAAAAACTCATATATCTTTTTGCTTTATCCAATAATTGTTTAAGTCATAACCACTGATAAATATAAGGGTCCAAATTACCATTGTGCCCTCGCTTGTGGATTAATACATCATGATCCACGCGTTTTATTATGGGTCACGACCCGGCTTGAAGCCCGGCCGAGTCGCATGCAAACTACCACTATTGAAGTCCATGCAATCCTGATAGTGTGATAGATGGAGGTAGCTCCGCTCGTGTGGCCTACAGAGTCAAACTCAATAAATATGACACAATGCCAATATTTTAGGGCCTCGTTTGGTTGGGCATTATGTGAGTGATATCACTCACTTTGTTATTATTTCATTCCCATTGTGTTGTTTGGTTGAATTGGACAAAACCCTGAAAATGGGGTTGGCCCGGTAATTTATCCCTCTCAATAAGGTAATAGCTATCCCACCCCCTAGGTGGGATGAGCAATATAGCCTTTTATCATCCATGCTCAAATTACACACATACTCTGTGAACAAGACATTACCTCTTACCCTAGCCCCATTTTTCAGAAGGACGAACACATTGCCCTTGAGATAGCCGGTGTGCGACGTGGTTTGGAAACTTTCGTCTGATTTTATTTTTTAACCTTCATATTTTGCATTTTATTTATCTTATTTCATCCCCACTGTCTGATTCTGTTTTTTTTTTCCACCAGGTTTACGAACAGCAAACAGTGGTCGCGGGGGTTGATTGTATCGGCTCCGAACGAGGTTAGAGTATTTGTAATCGTTTTTTGGTATATTTTGCGAACCATTTCAATGTATTTGAATGTTTTTATGCCTTGTATGTAATCGTTCTTTTTTTTTTTTTGTATTTTCATTACACTGATTCTGAATAATGGATTTTTTAAAGCTAGGGCATTTGTACTGATTCTGAATATTTTGTGTTTTAAAGCTAGAGCATTTGTATTGATTATTGGGTGTGTTTTGGTAGGGCATTTGTAAGGATTCTTAATCTTGGTTGTTTCATTTAAAGCTACAATTTTACTGTTTGAAATGATTTATTACAAATTTTCAGCTTCATATTATGATATCAGAAATCAGAATGAAGTATATTGTGTTTGTCAAAATGCTTATAGTTTTCATGTATTCTATTACAGCTTCAATCTAGAACGATGTCTGAAATATCGAGAAGAAGAGCATATATCTTTCTTCTAATTGAAGAAATAATGTTAGACAGTGTTTTTATAGTTAATATGTTTGCAAGTATAATTCGTAAGCGTGCTCAAAGGCGACTAATACACCGTAAACAAGGAACAAAATATAAGATGGCTGATAGGATACCCAAACAAATTGAGCATTTAGATGACTTGATTTTACATAATGACACTGATTGTCTAGATAATTTGAGGATGACACGTGGTGCCTTTGCTAAACTTTGCTACTTATTAAAGCATGTGGGTGGCCTTAGAGACTCTAGATATGTGTCAATTAATGAGAAAGCCGCATTATTTCTTTCTGTGTTGGCACACCATAAGAAAAATCGTATTGTGCGGTTTGATTTCAAGAGATCCGGACAAACGATAAGTAGACACTTCCATGATATATTGAATGTTGTTTTGAGGCTTCTCAATTTACTTCTAATAAATCCTGAACCAGTCGATGACAACTGCACAAATCCTAGATGGAGTTCGTTCAAGGTAAATGTTTTTTTAACTTAATGAACATATATTATGTTGGTCGTCCGTATAATGTAACTTAATCTATTACCTATATAGGGTGTCTAGGTGCATTAGATGGTACATACATCAAAGTGAAAGTTTCCGATACATATAAGGCAAGATATAGAACAAGGAAAAGAGACATTGCAGTAAATTGCCTTGGGGTGTGTGACACAAATATGAATTTTATTTACTTGCTAACTGGTTGGGAAGGTTCTGCGGCTGATTGTAGAGTTTTGCGTGATGCAATTCGTAGGCCTAATGGTTTAAAAATCCCACAAGGTATTATTTCACGTATTAAAATTGGGCATCTTTCTATAAATTTGCAAGTCATCAATAAATAATCTCCTATAATTGATGCATGTTTTCAAAATTCATCAAATGTGTGTACAGGTAACTTTTATCTTTGTGACAACGGTTATACCAATGGTCAAGGATTCATCACTCCATATAAAGGGGTTAGGTATCATCTCGACGAATGGGGTGAAGGAAATTCAATTCCGCAAAATCCGAAAGAGTACTTCAATATGACACACTCAAAAGCTCGCAATGTGATTGAAAGAGCTTTCGGTCTCTTGAAAAAGCTATGGACTTTAAATTCTGATGTATGTTTACTATTGTAATTGTTATTGATTTAATGGATGCTTTTTGTGAACATGTGATGGAATTGTAATCGTTTTTTAATCTGTCAATGAGCTGGTGGATAACTTGAATGGTTTACTGGTTTACTAGTTTTTCGTTTGCTTTGTTAGTAAGCCTAGTCTATGTTTAATGGTCTACTTTGGTTTAAATTTTTTACTTTTTCATGCTGCATATATTGGTAGTAGTTTATCATTTGGAGCAGAATATAGTCACATATGGTCAATGCTACATCATAATTTGTTTTTGATCCAGTTACTGCTAGAATTTAAACTCTTCCATTTAATTGCATTTTATTGACAGATTTCTTATGGATGTGTCAAGTGGCAATCTCACAAAACCAGTGCGAAAGAGGAATGACAAGGGTAGAAGGAGTTGGAGCAGGCGGGAAGAAGAGGCTTTGGTTGCAGCTCTGAAAGAGGTCATTGCAAATGGCTGGAAATCCGAAAACGGCTTCAAAATTGGCTACCTTCAAGCTTTGGAGCAAGAAATACAAAAGATAATACCTGGGATAGATTTGAAAGGGATTCCGCACATCAACTCAAAGATACACGTGTGGAAGAAGGATTATGGCAGTCTTGTCACGATGTTATCACGTAGTGGAATAGGGTGGAATGGAATGTCACCACTAACATGATCGAGGCACCTGATGATGCATGGGCTGAATATGTGAAGGTAATGTGCAGTAGTTTTGATAATGTTTGTATAATGAAGTCCATTAATTAATATGTTCCGTAATTCCAATTATAGGTAGACGTAAATGCTCGTTTAATGAGGAATAAATCTTGGCCATTTTATAACGATTGGGTTATGATATTTGGTAAATATCGAGGGGGGAACACGCAGAAGACTTCACCGATGCATTGAACCATGTCCTTAATGGACAGTCTATACCACAAGATGACTACCACGTCAATTTAGAAAACCCGTCGGATAATCGTGAGTATGAAACAGACCAATTCAATTGTCAAGCCGAAAGCACTCATCAGATGTCTGCATTGGGAAGAAGGTTGCGGGAGGTAAAAGGAAGTCAACTGATGGTGTTGATCCACTGTATGAAATCATGAAGACCTTCTGTCAAAGCACGGACGCAAGGTTGGGTGACATAGCCAAAAGAATTGGCTATGATATGTTCGAATATGACATATCATTTGCAAGGAATGAGGTCTTTGGGGTAGTTAGAAATATGCAAGGATTAAGTCTGCGCGATAAGCTGCTGGTTTCGAAGCTGCTTGTCAAGAATACGGAAGACTTAGAATTATTTTTTAGTTTACCGGATGAGGCCAGAGCTGAGTTTGCTAGGATGAAGTTATCTGGGAGCTTATAAACAAGACTAGAAATCTATAACTGAAATCTAAAATTATGGAGCACTTTGCTTCCTGTTTTGAACCTAAGGCCATAGCTGGCAGATTCGTGTACTGAAATCTTAAGGTCTTTTGAGATAGTGAATTTGTAATTCACAAAACAATTTGCTTCCTGTTTTGAACTTTGGTATCTGAATTCATAATTCACAAATTAAACTTGTGAAGTGTTTTGAGCTTAACACAATTGTAATTGACTATTGGCTTGTGATTCAAAGATTGATTATTGGCTTGTGAATCAATATTGATTATTGGTTTGTATCCCTGTTCTGTGTTGGGTAATTGAGTTGAACTGTCTGTTTTTTTCATTCCCACTTTAGAGATGCAACGAATTAAGGTTCTGATAATGTTGATATATGAGTGGAACTATGACTGTTTTTTTACATGTTGTTCCAGGAGTTTTTTTGCACCTGAAAGTGGTATGACATTGTTTGGAGTCTGTATGTAATTTGGTAAAAATTACATAATGTAATTTGGGCTATGTCTGTTATTTTATAAAAATTACATAATGTACAAGGGTTAATTTGCACTCGATAGTTTTTGTAAAAATTACCTGTTGTTCCAGGGGTTAATAGTGTTAGGTAGTGTTTTGGGGTCTGTAATTTTTTAAAAATTACATATACGTACTAGGGTTATTTTGTAACTAAAACTGTTGGCATATTTGGGGTCTGGCTGTAATTTTGAAAAAATTACATAATGTGTGTGGGTTATTTTGTAATTGGGTGTATTTGCATTTTGGGGTCTGGCTGTAATTTCTTAAAAATTACATAATGGACAGGGGTTTTACATCACAGTAGGATTGTCATCAATTTAATGAAATTAAATGCTGATTCCAAGTTAAAAACGAGTGAAACCAAACTAATTAACTGAAAATGTTGTCATATTTGGGGTATGTCTGTAATTTTGAAAAAATTACATAATGTGTGTAGGTGATTTTATACAAATCAGTGTGTATTTGTATTTTGGGGTCTGGCTGTAATTTCTTAAAAATTATCTGATGATTCCAAGTAAAAAACGAGTGAAACCAAATTAATTAATCTAAAGCATCAAACTTTCATTGCGATTTCACTGAAAAACGAGACACAAACAGACACAAATTAGATTTTCATCGTACAAGGCCGTGAAAGACGTACGCTTGAAAATAGGACCCCGACAAACTGAAAATGATGACAACATAAACGTAGAACTAAGAACAACAAACAAGAAATGGACTCGAAGACAAGACAAACAAAAACTGAACCGAGGAGACACAACTTCATGGTTTTTTGATAGGCGAGTACGAAACAGTAGAGCTATCAGCTGGAGCAGCATGGGGTGGACGACTTGAGCCGGCTTGATCAAAAAACTTTTGCATCTTGCCAAGAACTTCTTCAGTGGTGGACAACTTTGACGGAGGGTTATTTGGGTCTGGAACCGAGGAATCGCTTGCAGATTGATACCACGCCAACTCATTGCAGAAGGAGTTGCCCGTGTTGTCAGAGTTCTGCTCCACTGCAGCAGGTGCTTGGTTGGCTATTGGCATAACGTCCGGACCATCTTCATCGTCGTGATCACTAGATATTTCAATGACTTCAACTTCGTTGTTAGCACTTTCGTTAGAATCCTCTTCTTCGAACATCCAACGAAGCTCATTGAAGTCATGTTCGCCTTCTAGCATATAGGCCATTCCAAGTTTTTCCTCCTACAAAATAATCAAACACGTAAGCATTTTGGACAAATTATGTACGATTTGTGTAAAATACAATTTTTGTAGAACTTGTGTAAAATTACAGAAAGAATATAACTTTTTTCATGTTGTAAAAGTTGTGTACCCTGCATATGTAGTCCCACATCGACTTGTGACAATCGACTTTGTGGGTGATAGGATCATAGCAGACACCGCTTAGTTGGATAATCCATTTGAATACTTGGTAGCGCTTATGCAACTTCTTGATTCGTTGCATACAATACGCATAGTCGAAGTCCGTACCAAACCGTGTGTTCACGGCAACCATTGCAGCAGAAACGGCAAAGGTGTTCACGCCGTGAGCTCAAAAATTTCCTTCCATTGCTTGCTCCACCAAGACCTTGATGAACTTCTGGTCAACTTCTCTAGTCCAGTTTGCATTGTAGAATACCTTAGATTGACAAATGGCCCCTTTAGGTGTTTTGTTGTGTGGAGGCATATTGAGAAGGTTGGTTTCTATATTTCAGCTGTATTTTTGTGTTGGTTTTTTTCAGCATGTGTTCAGACATATAAATAGGCCATCGAAAGTTGTGTTGTCCAAACTAGATACAGATTCGAAGAATCAAACTTGATACAGTTCACTGATATTAAAAATTGTTTGGATAACTGGGCATTTTGTTACAATATCCCCATTTTGCTATTATTCAAGGCTTGCTTTAAAGAAAGAATATATTCCTTTTTGCCTTTCTAGGATATTCTTGGATGAACAAGATTGCATAGTAATTTGTAATTTAGTAGTCAGTTTCATTTTTTGGTGATAAGTGTAAGGAATATATTCTCTTCAAATGAACAAGGCTGAAAAATGTGCAATTCGTTTGGTTAAACTGGGACAGATTATTTCAATGCATGGTACTTACAAAGCTGCACAATTTTTTTACAAAATTACAGAAAGATCCCATGTTCACAGTTCACTGCTATTGAAAGTTGTTTGTATACATGGCCAGTTTGTTACAATACTTAATTTTGGTCTTCTTCAAGGGATTGCTTTACTGAAAGAATATGTTCCATTTGGCCTTTGTGGGATATTTTTGGATGAACAAGGTTGAATTGCAGATTTGTAGTTTAGTAGGCATGTTTCATTGGTGGGATATCTGTAGATTTCCCACTCACAAAGCTGAACAACATTTTTACAAAATTACAAAAAGACCCCAGGTTCACAGGTTCACATCTTTACAGATTCTCTTGTGCAGCTAATTTCCAGCAGTTTAATTTGAAATGTCCAGCTAGTTCACATGTTCACAGATATTCTTGTTCACATGTTCACATGTTCACAGTCCACAATTGCTTCCAAGGCGAGGTAAAGTGATAAGGGGCGTAATCGTATATTACGTAGGAATTGTTTAAGTTTGAAATAATTAGACCCCAGGGACTTTGCCTCACATTTAGTTCAATGTTAAAGTTTGAAATAATTAGACATAATGCATTTAATTTTAGTGTTGTCACAGAAAGACCCCAGGGACTTTGCCTCACGTTATTTTCAATGTTTATTTGGAAAAGGCACAAGATGTTGTTTAGTTTTCAGAATTACAAAGCGACCCGCAGAAGTTATTTTTTAACTGCATGAGCTCTTTTATGTGTTGTCTAAAACTTTTGTATAATGACAAAAGGCCCCTCCAAACACAAAAGCAGCATATACAAATTAACCAGCATATACAAGTTAACCAGATTAACATCATCATGTTGCACTATAATTACAAAACGACCCAAGATTTTACATGTTGCACTATAATTACAAAACGACCCAAGAATTTACTTGTTGCAGCATATACAAGTTAACCAGATGCACAAGTATAATTTACATGTTGCAGTATAATTTACAAAATCAGAAACCAACCCAAGAATGCAAACATTATTTTTTGAACTACTTGATCCCTGTTAGGGGTGATCACGGTGCGGTTTGGGCGGTTTTTTCAATATTTTCAAATCGAATTGCTAAGTGCGGTTCGGCCACAAGTTTGATTTCAAGTCGCGGTTTTTTAGAATAAAACAAACATGCGGTTTTCAATGGTTTTGGGCGGTTTCGGGCGGTTTTGCGATTTTAACGTACAATAAGTGAATATTATATAGAACAATCAAATTGAGCAAAAACAACTTATCAATTCGATAATTAAAAAGTTAAGGATATATTGTAATTACTTAAATTGAATATTATAACAACTTCAATAACATATAATAGTTGAATCTAATAGAAATATGGAGTTTTTGCAATCACTAAAAAAAGTATTTATTATACTTTGGCCTTAAAAAAGCATTTTTAGTGTTTGCAAGTATCAACTTCTGCTTCTGGTTCTGCTTCATTTAGTCATAATCTAAAAGCATGGAGAGGGGTGCTTTAGATTTCCGTTTATGCTCCTAGTTTGATTTTTACAAACAAATAAGCACCTCTACAAATTTTTCATCAAACAATCTCAACTTTTGATTCTCAACTTTTGATTTTATTTCAAACTCTACCAACTTCTGATTCTCAACTACTACTTTTGCTACAATAAATCATTTTTTCTAAAAGAATAAGTTTTTGAAACTCTCCCACAACTTCAACATTTCAATCTCCATGTCACAAATTTCCCAACATAAATCTCATTATACAATTTACATCCATAACAAGAAATGAAAACTTTGATGTTTAAACTATTTAGTAAATTGACTAATATACCTATAATACACAAGTGAAAATTATTAAATATGACAATACATAATTATACACAATTATACTATAGATTTAGAGAAATGTAATGATATATATAGAAAATATAATATATATATATATGTAGTATTCTACTTGCGGTGCGGTCGGTGCGGTTTGAGACTTCAAATTATATATAATTGCACCATCTTATGCGGTGCGGTCTAGATTAAAAATATTAATCGCGGTTTTTCCAATAAATAAGCAATTGCGATGTAGTGCGGTTTAGTTCGGTCGATTTTTGCGGTTTTCGATTTTTGTTGATCAGTCCTAATCCCTGTTAGTGTTGTCTAAAACTTTTAAAAATGACAAAAAGGCCCTAATTACAAGCACAATTCCAGCATATACAGTTAAGTTAACCAGAAATTGGATAAAGAGAACAAAAGCAGATTAACATCAAGCCCCATATTAGAATTCAAGTACAATATTCATTAATATGGGGCTGGAATTGTGCAATATTAGAATTCAAGTACAATATTCATTAATATGAGGCCTTTTTGCACAGTTCCAAGCCCCATATTAGAATTCAAGTACAATATTCATTAATTCAAATGGCAGAATTACAGGTTGTAACAGCAAGGCACAATTTCGAATACAATATACCATAGTCATCTTGTTACACCAAACTCCTAACACACAAATAGAAATCCCTCAGTTGTTTCACCAAAATCCTAAAACACAAGCTCTAAATTAAAGAATTACATCATAATTACTATAGTTCACTAAACAGAGGCTAAAAATATAACTAGAGGCTTCAATTACTCTCGACTGAAGTCTAGTTGTCCACAGGCTCTTCAAGTTCATGAGCTTGGCCATTGGTTTCATCACCATCATGGGCGGATCCATGCAAGGGCTCCACTGGGCTGGAACCCAGTGCAAATTTTCTGGAAAGCATCCTATAATTAGTCCATCTTATTTTATTCATAAGCTTATTTTATTCATTAGCCTATTCTACAATTTTAACCCATTCATTTCTAATCTAATGATACATTAACAAAATCCACTTTTCTTTAACAAAAACGAAAAGAACAAAGCCAATGACCAAAACCAAAAAACAAGTCTGATGCTATTGGCACCATTCCAATAGTCATGCCTCTGCCTTCTTCCGAAATCCCAATTCCATTTTATTTTCTTTCAAAATCAAACATAAATTTTCATGGCAATTAGATAGACACTTTGTGTTGTGATTTTATTTCCCCTACTAATTCTTAGGTCCAATTTTTTCAAGGCTTCAACAAGATTTACCCTACCATAGAATAATTCAAAGTAATTTATATCAACTTTTTGCGGATTGTTTGATGCTACACATTGAATTTTGTTAATAGTATAGATGTAAATTTTGTTATTGATGAATTTTATGCGTTGAAGCTAAGCTTATTTAAAATATTTTATAAGCCCCTACATCTTATAAGATATTTTTAGAGCTTATAAGATGATATATATGATTTTAAGAATAAGTGGTTGAAGTGTTTGATAAAAAATGATGTTGTAGCTTATAAGATGTTACTAATGATAATTGTGTGATTGAAATAGTCAAAAATTAAAGGAAGTTGTTGAAATAAGATCTAATTTCTTTGAATATAAGTTGCGGTTCCCCAACTCTTTTAAAAACAGTTTATAAGCTCCTAGTATCTTATTTTTGGAGCTTATAAAATCCTTTTTAAAAAGTTTACTAAACAAAATTTAAACAGTTTATAAGCTCTAAAATATCTTATACGATGTTTTGAAAAGCTTATAAGCTCATCAAAACGAAGTATCGCTGAGCAAACAAATTATGCCTAAATTTTATTGTACTTAAATATTTTTATTTTCTAGCCCACCCCATCATCCATTTCTGGATGCGCCACTGATCACCATCATCAATTAGGAGTGGATTATCTTTATGATATCCAGGTAGAATCGAGAAGTCAATCTGAGCAGCATTACAAGTCTTGAACAAGTTGTAAGCAATGTCGTAGTATTGAAAACCGTTAGTCCGAAAATCTTTATATTCGTGTGTTTCCTGTACAAATGGAATTAATTAGTTCCCAAAACATATAATTCATATTACGCAACTGGAAAATGAATTAGTATATCTAATTGAAATAACCACATATTTTTGTTTACCTCTCCAATGCGATTGAAATAATTGTCATCCACAATTACGACGTTCCGTTCCTTGTCATATTTTGCCCCTGTTGTGTCAATGTACATTTGAAACGCCTCAAATTTGTCACGGAATTGTTGGATTCGATACTTGACCTTGCCAACACTGAAGTCCTTTGGAAATATGCCTCTGAGTTGTGTATGGATCAAACGGACAAACGAGTTCCAGTCAAGAGGGTCATGCACTCGCATAATATGAGTAGCACAATCCAACATTCGATACAAGTATTCGTCCTCTTCCGGTTTCTAGTCATCTGAGTGGTAAATTTCCCGATTGTTTTGATTCCTTGTTTTTGGCATATCTGTGATCCTAACTATTTTAAGACACAAATATATTAACAATTACAGTCAACAATGTTGTAAATTCAAAAAATTGCAGTAGAAAAATTAAAACACATTCATTTCAAACTCAGTCGTATGAATATATCAAGTACCAGAGTCAAAATGCAATGTTAGAATAATGTATTACCAGTTTCTCGATAAAATAAAAATACTTAATTCAAAAACCAAACAACTTACAAATATTCCAAGTTAAAGTAATTCAAACAATGTGGGTTAATGTTCCAACTGTTGTGTTGGTTATTTTTGAAAAAAAAAAGTAAGTCAAACAACAATCCGAGTGTTCAAACTGAAAAATTCACTAGTCTATTACAAGTGAAGGTCGAAACAAAAGTTCGAACACAATGATGAGGCTTCATGCCCAATAATTTAGAATGCTCTTAAATTGAAAATAGCACGATAATACATAGGAAAACCCAAGAAACAATCAAAGCAGTGACATATTTTCTTTCACGAAGCTTCAGTTGTTTAATGGTGTCTTGATGCGTATTAATTGTCTTTAACAGGCCGGGGATGATCTGAGTTGATCATCTTCACATTGTTGGGTCATACCACTCAAAGAAACCACACCTACAGTCCTGCAATTTGGTTCGTTGATTAAATTGTACTTCAATTTTTTTTATAGATTAGCTACTCTAAATCATATTAATGATATATATTGTTTAATAATAAGAAAGAACGTACAGGACAACTGTGAAATCTACGTCCAGGATTTTTCTCTGTCCATGAGGTTTGTAATGGGACTTCGATGCCACAATCACAAAACTTGTATATTGGCGAACTTTGCCGGTATGACTGACTAGATGAGTTCGAGTGGCTTGGGACACTACAAACATGCATTTTCATAGATATAATCCTAGCAAAGTGTAAAATATGATCATTCAGTCAATATATGCAACATTTCTGTTATAAAATTATGGTAAGGACATTTTGTAAAATACAATGAAAACATTAATTGCTTACTTGTAATGAAACCAAATATCTTCTAGTTAAACACCAATTACTTGCTTTGTTAGAGGTCTGCATCAACGAAAATGAAAAACCAGTTTGTGATTAGGTTCCAACAAAAATAATAGGGAAATTAGTTCCAACATTCCACAGCTAATATAAATATCAGGAAATTAGACAAATCAAACTGCAGGCCCACTAGAAATTATGCTGAAATTAAATAGGCATTTTGCAAGAATTATGCTGAATTTACAAGAAAATCGAAATGTGGGCCAACCAAAAATTTGGTCTGATAATCCGCAAGCAATAAATCTTGAATTTAGGCAACACGAACTAAACATTGAAAGCCCACAATTTCGAATAACTGAAATACAACCTTGAGATTCAACATTGAATTGAAAAGAAGAAAGACGAAATTTAAGAAAACATTACCGTTTTCTAGCTCGCAAACCCTAGAGCTGCTTGAAAAGGAAAGATTGCGCAGGCTCGAACAGGATGCCAAAATTCTCTCGTCAACCGTCAGGAATAATGGACCGCAGGCCAGGCGGTGAGAAAGAAAGTTGCAAGTGAGAAATGAGAAGGGTCGTTCTAATGGGATGGTGAGAAGTGAGAGTGTGTACTAGAATAGGAGGGCCAATTTGGGAATATGCAATGTAAAATAAGGACAAAAAAGTAATAGCACACTTATTAGGCTATTAATACACATCCTCAAACCAAACAATTTATTACAAAACCAACACATTCCCAAAAATTTAGGTGGGAATTAATCAAGCCTATTACCTTACTCCAACCAAACGAGGCCTAGGTATCTAATAGTTACTTGTTCATCTCGTTGTGCAGTGCATAACGATCTCACTACATGTTCTGACTTAAATTTTTTGTCACCCACCTATCGCGAACATTATTTGTATTTATCTTTGATTTTGTGTCTTTAAAAGATCAAAATGGGATTGTTTTAATTTTCTATTATTCTATAAAAGTAACTTTTCGGGGGGGATTGGATATCATATTTTTTTTATATTCGTTATGTACGAGAATTTTTTTAACCCGGATTCGATTGCATATGAAAATCTTCAGAATACATTATTCACTCACTTTAACTTCTTTCATACTCATTTTTCAGAAAAAAATATCAAATCAACTATCACTATTACGTATTTTCTCACAAATTTCACTATTCACTAACTCGTATTTCAAATCACCAATCATATTGAATCGTTCATTTACTTCTGTAACATTCATCATTATATTTTCATCTCATATCCATCACTCTCAATATCCATCTGACTTATTTAAATTTTTTTAATCATTATTCTTTTTGCCGAAAAAGAAAACCAAAATGAAATGATATCCAACCGTTCCTTTTAGAATCCATTTAAATAAAGGTTAACATTGCCAAACCGAAATTAAAAAAGGGGAAATATGCTTATTAAGTTGGTCCAAATACAAATACTGAGACTCCAAACATGGAACTAATTGGATGGTGCCCTTGTTGATTTAAATGACAACCCAAACCAAAAATTTCTTGCACTTGGCCCAATAAATGGTCTAGTCCATGCCCATTACAAAATACATGCATCCAAAGAGAGTAGGGAGGAAAACATTTAACCCGCCGAACTATGGCCAATTTTATACTTTGCCTACTAAACTATTTTTCGTTACACTTTGTACTCTGTACTATGTGAATTTTACACTTTGCCATATATGGACATTTTTGCCCCTATAGTTTTATCAATTCATTTTAATAGTTTTAGATATCCATTTAAGCTCCAATTTGTGGCATTTAACCCCAAAAATTTACAAAATTATCACATATTTAAAAAAAAAAATTTAACTCCAAAACAGCTTGTTCCTGAATTTATCAGGTCATTAGAATCAAACTGGGGTTTTTTGATTTAAAATTTGATATAGTCCATTACGACCATATCAGACCCAACATGCTTCCATAAAATTAAAATATCCCTTAAAATTCATACCTTTCTTTGACTGAAACAACACCGGGTAAGATGGCTCGCAACACCACCAATTCCTCAAAATAGTCTGTGCCGATAAAATGGTTTGAATAATTTTGACATTATTATCGACAATTCCTTTCGATGACTCTCCATCTGTGACAGTGCTTTTCATATCTGCTCCCGTCATATCCCATGCAATCTTTACAGATCCTTCAAGACTCATCTCAAAGAGTAAGATGAATCCATCTTTCGTAAGATCGAGGGTACCTGTTGTAATCCTCATTGCTGACGCCCAATCATCAATAAGGACTTCTCGATTTTTAAAATCTGGGATATCCAGATTTAGCATTAATTCATATGGATATATTGGATCGAGTTGCGATCTTCCATAAGGCGTATTATATAAATTTGGTCTTTGGGAAGGTTGTCGAGTTCCTTGCATTAAAATCTCCAACGTGAGGCATTCTTTCATCTTCTTGATTTGAACTCGTACTTTCTGCAATGTTGGGATTTCCTAATGGTGGTGGAGGTGGTCTTCCATATTGGTCAAGTGTAACCTAAGCTGATCCATCTCCTGCGTTCATTTTTATATCTACAATACCTAATCATGCGAAGGATTCTGCAAGGTCATGTCGATCTTTGAGATTAATATTCTCCATATCCATCACCTCTAGTTTGTGACGAATTTTCTCTTGATGATAGCAATAAGCTTTTCATCATCTGTCATTTTCCGTACAACTTCGGTTAGTTTCCCATTTTGGTGTAAATAGCGTATTGTTCCGAAATCAATGCATTTCTTTCCTCCGGAAGTACTTGATCTGTCCTCCAGATTTTTGACTCGTTTCTGAATATCATGAAGGATTTCAAGAGTTTCCTTCTAATATTTCACCATCATCTCCATTTAGTTTTGGATCTGATGAACTTGTGTTAATAGATGATTAAGGCGGTTGCCATAATTCTGCACCATCTTCTGGACCTCTCTAAGATCTTTTGAGAACTTAGATGTGTTTGGAAGTATCTCGTTCCATTCTGGCACTCCATCAGGAATCATGATTTCGATGGGCATTTTCATGAACTGCTTCCTGACATTCATCAGATCAACATATAATATTTGATTTACCGTAAGGAAACTCAAATAATATGATGTTTATCTTTCGCAGTGTCTCAAAGTTTTTCAACATATTGATTTTTCCAATATGCTATCTTATCCTGGTGTTCTTGTGCATACATCGTCAAAATTTGACGATATGTCCTGTAAGGTAGACATCTTGGATAATTGTCTAGATCCATTTTCTTGGAGAAATTCCCCTCACCAATTTGTTAATTACATAAATGTAACTTAAAGTTCTTAATAAACCTAGGCTCTGGTACCAATTTTATGGATCGCAAAACCCAGTTGGAGTAAATATAAAAGATGTAATGATTTTGATAAATAGGAGGTAAAGTGCAACAACTTTAAAGTTCAGAGGGTAAACTGCAAAACAAACTATGGTATCCATAGGGGTATTTTTAGAATTTTCGGGCCCTTTTTCGAACCTTTTGGCAAAGTGCAAAAAAATTTAAAGTTCAGTGGTGAAAGTGTCACTTTTAAAGTTAATAGGACAAAGTGTAAAAAGTGGTATAGTTCAGGGGGGAAACTGTTTTCCCCAAAAGAGAAGTGGGAAGATCGAGTTATGGACATATTTACCCAATATTTAAGAAAAAATTGATATATTTTTATGTTCTCAGGTTTTTTTCACTCTCCCGTGTATTTTTGAAACATTTTTACGCTCCTGCCAATTTTTCGGATTTTTTACGTTGTTGTTTAAATGTTGTTCCAAACATGTTTGAATTTTGATCATCTAATAAAGTTTCAGTGAAAAAATAATTTATGCCCCCATTAAATAATCAATTTTATACCAAAAGCTTATAAAAAAATCAATAGATATACATATAAAACAACACATATTAAAACAAAATATATTGAAAATAATATAAAAAACACATGATTAAAAATATACGATTCAATTTTTGATCAAATGGATTGAAAATGTCAAAAACATGGAAACAACAAAAAAAAAGAGCAACATTGCAAATTATATAGAAACAATCCAAAATCAATATAGAAAACAACATATGAACGAAATGAGTTTAAAAATTGCACTGAAACATCAAAATCTACATCAAAACAATAAAGAAACATTATAACAATATTAAAAACAACGTACACAATATAGAAAATAACATATTGAACAAAAAAAGCTTAAAAATATTTACAAACTATATTAAGACTTTGAAAACTACGTGGAAACAATAAAAAAATATTAGAACAATATTAATAATATTATAAAATAACACATAAACAATAGAAGCATTATAAAACAACACATGAATAATAAAGAGGGTAAAAAATAGGTAAAATTATAGTTTGATGGTATTTTCAAATCTCGGGATAATTAGCAAAGTCTAAAATAACAATAGCTAGGGAAATATGGAATTTTATTAGGGTTTTGAAGGTCGTTTAATTCCTCTCATCCCTTCAAGTTGCATCGATCCTTCCCTCCCCACGTGCCTGCAAATTTATTTAATTGTTGTATTTTTACATAATTCTAATTATTTCAGTTGCTTCACCAGTTGTTTTATTAAAATAATAATAAAAAAAATATATAGGTATTGAAGAAGAGGAAGAACAATGAGGAGTGGGCAATTACAAGGAAACTCCAGTTGCAAGAGAGGGTCAAACGTCTCAAATCTCATAATCTTTTCATCAAGAAGCCCGAGCAATTAATCCGAGAATACCGCGATAAAGTAGTAATACTAGTTTTTTCTGTTGTGTTCTTATTATTATTTACTTTTTCCGAAGCTGTTTCTTCATAAATTTTCGTTTTTGTTCAAGTCTGAGGTGATTTCGTTAATGGTTAATATGAGAAATTTACTTTCTTATCATTGATGTGTAGTTATACATAAATAAGAAAAACCAAAATACTTCAGCATTTATGTGATGAATTGATTTGAAATTAAGAATTGGGCTTTAATGTGCCAACCCCATTATTTACCTGGCTTCCTTATGCCTACTGCTTTTAGATTCTATATTTACAGAAGGGGCTATTGCAAGTGAATGGCGGTTTTGTTAGATAAATATTTTTATCAAGATTTTGATGATTTTGTTTAAATGAGTTTTTATACCAAAACTATGTTTATATGTTGTCCAAAATACTCCTAAATGTTTTAAAATGTTTTTACTATTTTTTGGAGTATTTCTGAGAGTTTATTATTCGATAAAATATTGGACAACATATTTAATGTTTTTATGTTAATTGGTTTTTACACCAAAACAATGTTTATAAATGTTGTCCAAATACTCCCAAGTGATTTAAAATGTTTTTACTAATTTTTTGGAGTATTTCTTGAAGTTTTTTTTTTATAAAAATCGGACAACATTTCAAGATTGAAGGTCGACCGGTCGCCCAAAGCGTCGACTGCACCAAGAAAGAAAAAAACTTGAAACAAACGTCATCAATCAAAAAAATGAAGAGGGGACCGGTCCGCAAGGGGCCGACCGGCCGCACCCGATCGACCGGCAACCCCCCTTCGACCAGCACTGGATCGCACTATTTTTTTCAAACGTTCGAAATCTTAAACAGGGCAACCGGTCGCCCTATGTTATTTTGTGACAGCAAAGTTATGCTGTTTGAATTTTTTGACAGCAAGATTTACTTTTGATTTTTGTACAATATTTCTACATTTTGTGATCCTCTTTTTGTAAACAAAAGTGAAGAAGGAGGAGCTTATGTTGGAGATCCAATCTTGAAGACTCTCCTATAAATAGAGGATGAATTTGAAGACACAAGACACAACACATACAAGCAAAATACACAACAAGAAATCTGCAAATTCTCAAGCTTTCATTTTTATACTGTTGTTGTAATAGCCTAGTTCTTGCACTTGCACTATCTTGAGGTCTAGGTTTTTCCTTCTTGATTACACTTGCACTCAAAGTTTGTATACTTCAATTATTGAGTTGTAATCTTGAATTTTTTCTATCATCCAAAACAAGATATCCTTGTTAGTGTTCTTGTGGTAAGAACACACTTGAGTGATCTTAGGTGTTGAAGAGTGTGGTACTCTTCATAGGTGTTGAAGGAAGATTGTGGTAATCTCCTTGAAGGTGTTGTAAGAAGATTGTGGTAATCTTCAAAGGTGGTGTTGTATTAATTGTGGTAATTAATAAAATCTTTTTTCTTTTTGAAATCCACTTGATATACCGGGTGGTAGTAGATTAGGCCCTAGGTGGGTTGAACTACTATAAATCATCGAGTGTTGTTTAATTTCCGCATTTACATTCTTGTCAATTACGTGTTCTTTCGAAAAAGAGGGCGATTTGTGAAAAATCGTCATAATCTATTCACCCCCCCTCTAGATTATCGTAGCCACTTGGACTAACGGGGTTATCGATTGATGATAACTTATGTGCTTGAAGAGGGAGATCAGTTGGATTGTATAAATGTTGTTTCATATTATTTTGAAGTCACTCTTGGTTTCGGCAATGGCTTGAGCTTGTTTTGACCAATTTCTGAAATTGATTTGGTTATCCCTCTAGATATGCAAATTAAACTGTCTTGAAGTACTCGGTAAATGGTGGATTGAGTAATGATTGGTTGTATGTGTTGCTTAGCATCCACGAGTTGGATCTCATTCAAATGAAGAATAGGGGAAACCGAAAAAGTCAAGCAGCAGAATTCAAGCTCCTATTCGTCATACGTATAAGAGGGTCAGCTCAAATGTCCTATTTTTTTGGTGCTTACTTTGTCTTTTGGTTTACGAGTTTTTAAATCATAAATTTTTATTTCCCTTTCAGGAAAAATGATATGCATCCCAAAACTAGGAAGATTCTGTATGCTTTGAAATTGAGGAAAATATTCAGTGGGGTGTTTGTGAAGGCGAACGATGGAATAATGGAAATCTTGCAAAAGGTGGAGCCTTACATAACTTATGGGTATGTCAAGTTATTGTTCTTTACATGTGTCACTATAAGCATGTAAACATGATGTTCTCTTGTTACAATTCACCAAACTGGTTGTTTGAAAATTTTTGCTGATTTTGTTTCACATGAATGTAGAAGCCAATGGTCTCATCTTATGCCACTCGACTTCAGTGCACATCAACTAGTCCTTCCTCTTTTATTCTAAAATAAAATATTTTCCATCTTACGAGCAATCAAAAAAAAAAACACTTTTGTTAATCGTCATGGCAAAATCTCCATCAAACCTATTACGCTCGGCATGCTTTATTGAAAAAGTAATTGACCTGGTTTTCTTTTCTGGGCATCTTCATGTATTTTTTGTTTATGCATCAGCTTATTTGAGTTTTTTCTCAAATACCTGGTTTTCAATAGTTGTATTAACAAGGTTGCCTTCAATGTCCTTACATGAGATTTCCTATTGTATCTCCTTTTTCTTACTCTCTCTCTCACTCTTCCTTCATATAGTTTAGGGGATACTTACAATACTACCCCTGAGGTTTAGCCTAATTACAAAATCTCCAGTCATCTTTCAAAATTAATACTAACCCTTTATAAAGTGTTATAGACACCCTAGTGATGTTTGTATTTCTCTAACAAATACCCCCTCTTTGAGGAATTGGGGTTGCAAGGGGATATTAGTGAAAGAATGATGATCCGCGATCTTCATTGATTTTGCAATCCTCAATTATATACAAGTTACAATCGTGAGTGAAGGCTATGACTAAGAAAATTAATAACTAATTATACAATCTAGGCTATAATTAAGGAGGCTAATTATAACAAAAGATAAATCAAAGATTATTAACAAATATATACATATTCTATCACAACCCCACAGTCGAAGTTGGAGGTTGGCGTACGCTAAGACTGTCCATGAAATCTTGAAATAAAATCGAAGGAAGAACTTTTGTAAAAATATCTACAATCTAATATCGCGATGGGACATTAGAACGTGTATTTGTCCATGAGCAACTTTCTCGCGAGACAAAGTGAATATCCATTTTGATATGCTTAGTGCGTTGATGTTAGACCGGATTTCTAGAGAGATATATAGCACTAACATTATCGCAATAAACCAATGTAGCCTTTGGAATGGGACAATGGAGCTCCAAGAGTAGGTTTCGTAACCAACACGACTCAGAAACCACATTGGCGATGCCTCTGTATTCGGCCTCGGCATTAGAACGGGAGAGCGTAGGTTGGCGTTTAGATGACCAAGAAATCAAATTATCACCAAGGCACACACAATAACCAGATGTAGATCGTTTGGTATATGGACATCCACCCCAATCTGCATCTGTATACGAAATGAGAGTTTTCATTGAAGATGGGTAAAGATGTAAGCCATGGTGTAGAGTTCCCTAAATATAACGGAGAATGCGCTTGAGTGCATTCATATGTTCCTCCAGCGGGTTATGCATAAACAAACATATTTGTTGCACCGCATAAGAGATATCTGGTCTAGTGAAGGTAAGATATTGTAGAGCCCGGCTAGACTCTGGTAATGAGAAGGGTCCTCATACGGAGGGCTAGAAGAAGCACTAAGTTTTGGTTTAGTGTCAACCGGTGTAGGAGCAGGTTTACAGGAAGACATGCCATCACAGTCTAACATTTCTTCTGCATATTTTTTCTAAGATAGAAAAAGACCACCCGCATGACGAGTGACAGCTATGCCGAAAAAATAACTTAAGGGTCCCAAGTCCTTCATAGCAAATTCAGAACTGAGGAGTGTCACAATGGACTTACGAAGGCTGTCAGAAGAAGCTGTTAGGATGATGTCATCTACATACAGAAGAATATAGGCCAAATCAGTATTTTTCTGGTAAATGAAGAGAGAGTTATCAGATTTGCTGTGAGTGAATCCAATTGATGAGACATGGTTTGCAAAACGTTGGTAACAGGCCCGAGGTGTTTGCCGAAGCCCATACAATGATTTCTTTAAGAGACAGACATGATCAAGCCGTTGTGGATCCTTGAAGCCCATAGGTTGATACATGTACACTGTTTCATTGAGATCTCCATGTAAAAATGTGTTTTTAACATCAAGTTGGTGAATGGGCCAAGCTTTTGACAAAGCGAGACTGAGAACAGTGTGAATAATGACCGGATTGAAAGTTTCTCCACAATCTACACCAACTTGTTGACCTGCTCCATCACCTACAAGACGGGCTTTATGCCGCTTAAAAGAACCATCAGATTTCTTTTTATGTCTAAAAATCCACATTGACTGAATAACATTAACATCATGTGGATGAGGTACTAATTCCCACGTCTTATTATTAATTAGAGCATTGTATTCGTCATCCATAGCAATTTTCCAATTTGGATCTTTGAGTGCAGGCACGGGGTTACAAGGTAAAGAGGATATTTGAACATGAGTGAGTAGGCCATGTTGGTATTTTTTATTGGGTTTAAAAATATCATGTTGGCTTCTAGTAATGGGACCATGGACTGAGCTCGAATTGGGATGGGAAATAGATGGATTGGAATGATGTTGTGTTTGGTCGTGTCCGACCATGAGATGGTTGGCCGTCGGAGAAGGAGAGAGATGTGGGTTTTTCGCGGAGTGGTCCGAGCTTCCGGTTGGGGAGTTGGAGATGTGGGAGCTTGGGCCGATCCAGGTGATGGAGTGAGGGATTGATTTCGAAAATGATTAATGACATAAGGGGAAAATCATCATTTAGAAAATCACAAGAGTGGGACAATGGTGTATTCACCTTTGCAAAAGGGGAGGGTTCCATCAAATATAACATGGCGACTTATGATGATTTTATTAGAGGATAAATCATAACATTTATAGCCACAATGATTTGATGGATACCCCAAAAAAACACATGGAGTGGAACGAGGTTGGAGCTTATTTATTGTAGTAGATGGAAAAAGAGGATAACACATGCAACCGAACACTCGTATGTGAGAGTAGCAAGGGTCTTTTTGGTAGAGTATTTTAAGAGGAGATTGATAGGCGAGTAATTTGCTTGGTAATATGTTGAGAAGATATGTAGTCATTTGTAGAGCATGGTGCCAAAATAACGGAGGTAAGGAGGCATGGGCTAGCAAAGTACGAACAATATTATTAATAGCCCAATTTTTTCTTTCGGCTTTCCCATTTTGAGAAGATGTGTGTGGACAAGAAAAACAAAAGGAAATTCCATTTGCCTTGCAAAAATCCAATAGTAGACCATTGTCATATTCTCTACCATTTTCACATTGGACATTTTTTATTTCTCTTTCGAATTGGATTTTGATGAATGCTCTAAATGCAAGAAAAGTAGGATATACTTCTCATTTTTTGGAAATGGAAAAAGTCCACAATAATTTAGAATAGTCATCTAAATAGAGCATGTAATATCGATGACCCGAAGAACTCAAAACAGGAGATGTCCATAAATCAATGTGAATAATATCAAATGGCATAAAAGTAGAGTTATGAGAAGCAACATACGGCAATTTAACATGTTTACCAAGCGGACAAGATTGACAAAAAATAGAACTACTAGTCTTAGTACATTCAATCAACTTATTTCGCCTAAGGGAGTTCAAAACAGGTACTCCCGGGTGACCCGAACGGTCATGCCAAAGAGAGTGATATAGCGGCAAACATGGATGGATAAGTGGCCTGATTTTTGTTTGTGGTGTTGGTGATGGGATAGAGCTCGCCCCAACTGTCACATCTCGTTATTGTCATTCCCGTTTGTAAGTCCTTGACAGAAAACCCAAAAGGATCAAATTCAACAGAAACTGTTATCAGTGGTAAATTTACAAACTGAAACTAAGTTTTTGATTAAATTAGGGGCATGAATGACATTTTTTTAACATTGATGGAGGTTGAGGGGAGGCAAATTTGCACTACCAAAACCACAAATAGGAATAGAATGGCCATTTCCGAGAATTATACCACGATTATTGCTCGAATTAAAATAAGACGGAGATTACCTTGCGTTGATGTCATATGAGATGTCGCCCCGGTGTCCATACACCACTGCGTATCGGGTTGAGAAAGAGACAGGGTGTGCATGGCTTGATCAATATCAGTTGGTACATAGCCTATTGAAGGGCTTGTTGTTGTGTAAGCCTGTGCTGGTCTAGGGCTGAGAAGTCCACTCTGCGCTAGCCTATTATTGTGCATTGGACTGTGATGTCTAGCCCATGTTGCAGTTGGGTATGGGCAGGGGGAGGTGCAGCCCATTGGGGCGTCCATCCTCATGGAGGGAACTCCTGGCGTCGGCCCCGCTTACCACGGTTGACCTTGCCAAGGTTGGTGTTGACTGCCACCACGGTTGCCATCGATGCCACGTCTACTTTTGTCGCCACCGCAACCACCACCTCCGCCGTTGTTGCGGGTTTTGCCCCCTTGATTTCGATTTGGGCCCTTTTTCCCACCCCTATTGAACATGGGATTGTCGTAACATGAGTTGGAGTCATCCACATCCCTTGTAGAGGCAGCAACCATGGCCGAGATGGAGTTTGTAGCGGCTATCTTTGCATTACCCTTATCCTCAAGAATAATCATAGACCGAGCTTCATAAGTTTGAGGAAGGGGTTTATGTTGGCGAATCACAGTACCTACGCCTTTGTATCCCATAGTTCTTTTTCCCCATCGGTTTGAGGAGTGCCCTTCTCTTTACCCTTTTCCGGTGAGATGATATGGTGAAGAACTCGATGGGAACGAGCGTGAATTTTGAAGAGTTCTTCCCATGTTGATTATTGGACGTTTTCCATCTCAAGAACAACATTGATGTGTGTCTTGATGTTGGCCACAACAAGGGCCGAATGAAAGGTGGATTTTGTGTCAGCCATGGAGGATGATGGGAAGAGAAGGAGACGAGAAGAAAAGAAGAAGTTGGAGATGAGAAGGCTTTCTAGGGCACTGCGGAAGCTATGGAGAGGATCTGCGCTAGTGTGATACCATGAAAGAATGATGATCCGAGATCTTCATTGATTTTGCAATCCTCAATTATATACAAGTTACAATCTTGAGTCAAGGCTACAATCTTGGCTATAATTAAGGAGGCTAATTATAACAAAAGATAAATCAAAGATTATTAACAAATATATACATATTCTATCAATTAGTAATTTTAAAAGATAAATGGATTTTTTTTTGTAATTAAGCTAAACCACACTCATCGTTTTTGTTATTAACCCTATAGTTTAATCAAAAAACCTTTTGCAAAGAATGGTGAAATTTCGAAACCCATTCAATTATCAATAAATGGATCTCAAACATATGTTATCTTATGGTGTAGATATCCCAATGTCGAGAGCGTGAAGGACTTAATTTACAAGAAAAGTGTTGTAAAAGTTGGCAAGCAGAGAGTTCCTTTGACTGACAATAACATCGTCGAATAGGTATCAAAATTGCATCGGTAATTTATTGGCTTTTTCCCATTTAATTTGCTGGTTAGATTTTGTTAACATCATACTTGGTTGCTCCCAAAAATGTCCTCTTCTCGCCGATCAACTTCCAAGCTGAACTCCTCCGCAAAACTTACACAAGGGGGGCCGGAGGGGGGGCGTACCCTCTCCAATGCTTAAGTCAGTGACTTGGAAGAGAAGCAAGAGGCAAGAGAAAACAATGTAACAGTAAAAATGAGATTAGGTTTAGAATGAACCTGGACTTGGGCTTTTATACCTTAGCTAGGATTAGGATTTTCGTAAAATCCGGGATTCCATTACGATTTGGTGTTAGAGTCATTATTAGATTAGGATCGGATCCCCTAAAAACCCTAATTTTACGCCCTTAAGACCCCAGTCCCGAACTGACCTGAGGCACGTCAGGTCAATATATTAATATTTAGCCCTTGAAATCTCCAAGGCATCCTCAGAGCCCCATACCCCTTTGGGCCGAACTCAGCTCTGCCAGTTCAACCTCTTTCCTCATATCCCCGAGGTCCTTTTAGAATGCAACGGATCAATCATATCCTTGAAGTACAACATGTCATCTTAAATGTATGAGGCTTAAGAGATCGGCCCAACACAACGGGCGTCATCACTCCACCCCCACGTTCAGGGCTTAGCAGGTCGGCCCAATAAGCTAAGCCTTACACAGGTCGGCCCAATACTACGGGCCTTATCGAATCAATCCAATGTTCAAGGCTTAGCATGTCGGCCCAATAAGCTAAGCCTTACACAGATCGGCCCAATACGCTGGCCTTATCAAATTAGCTCACTGCTAGGCAGGTCAGCCCAGACAATATTTTACCCTTATCAATACTCTATTCTTTTTGGGCAGGAATTGGGTCGGCATAACATCATATGCATTGAAGACATTGTGAATGAAATTGCTAATGTTGGTCCACATTTTAAGACAGTCACCAATTTCCTCTACCCTTTTGCACTGAACAACCCGGAAAAAGCGTTGCGCGGTAAGAAGAGACAATTCGAAGACGAGGATAGCATAAATGAGTTGATAATCAAGATGAATTAGCATTAAGAAAAACTCTAGATTGTCTTGTAAAGGATTGTCATAAAAAGAATTTTTTTTTTTTAGAAATTACTAATTCTTGGATCCGCCTCTATTTGAGCTCGATTCGATTAATAATTGAACCACACTCAAATACAATTGTTTAAGTTTGACTAAACTTAAAACAAGCTTGAACAATTGGCGACTCGTTTACACCCCTAACTATATATACATATTTAAAGCAGGTTATTAGTTTCAGTTCAACCATTGGCTCTACTTTTTTGTCTTGTGATCTCATTTGATATCACTGTATTGTTGTATCAGGATCTTTTTTTTAGGTGAAATTAGTTTATAAGATTTTTAAATTAGCTTATATTTATATATTAAAATAAATTCAACACTATTTATGAACACTCAATACTAAATTCATTTAAAATTTTGTTATGCTAAATTTTGATGGCTTATATATATGAGACCACCTCATAGGGTGAGTCTATAGGGACCAATCCTTGTCATATATCTACTTTCTTTAAGGGCTGCGATTTTAGAGGCAAAATTACAAATTACAAGCTAGTTAATTAAACACATGGGTAAATTAGTTATCCTCCAAAATAGCCCAATATTCACGTTAATCAGCAATATTCACGGGGTTCACGCAATCCTTCTTAATATCAAAGCAAAATCAACGTAACAATCATTCTCCTTCTTCTTCAACGCACTATTGTGAGAAATCCTTCATCTTTCTTTTTCAACGCATTACCAGGGGCTGAAAAAAGTTGCAGACATTTGCTATAGTTGCTAGAACTTGACTACAGTTCGAAGGTTGCTTATGAAGATGTAATTTGTTGCATGTATAGATGTGTCATGGTGCTTTTAGATATATTAACTACATAAGCAAGTCATGAGTAACAAATCCAATACATAAGCAACAAGCCTATACTACATAAGCAATGAATATACACTACGTATGCGCCACAGATATATTAACTACATAAGCAAGTCATAAGCAATAAACTCATACTACATAACCAACAAGCCTATACTACATAAGCAACGAATATACACTATATATGTACCACAATTACATTAACTACATAAGCAAGTCATAAGCAACAAACTCATACTACATAAGCAACAAGCATATACTACATATGTACAGATACATTAACTACATAACCAAATCATAAGCAACAAACTCATACTACATAATCAACGAATACACACTACATATGTAACAATACATTAACTACATAAACATGTAATAAGCAACAATCATATACTATATAAGCAAAACAATATACTACATAAGCAACACAAATATGATTAAATTACACATGCAATATAGTTATACTACACATGCAATATGATTATATTATATAAGCAGTTAACAATAGAATATGCTAGAGGAAAAAAAAACATGAATATGAGGGATATGAGTTACTCAAAAACTGAAAGCACGTGTCGCGTGAAAGGGGGAAGCAAATTGAACGTGATTGAGATCTCATCAAATCTCAATAACTGATTCTATATTATAAAATGACCATCATACCCTTCTTAGTTGTTGAAACAAAAAAGAAATATAAAACCACCTACAAATCTGGACCACCAAAAAATGTTAATATATGGTTATGATTAGATCCTATGGACTGACCTCAAATAGAATGACTCATTTGATCCATATCTATATCTATATATATATATATATATATATATATAATGTAGTACTTGTTATTACATTATTGCATAGTAGAAAACTTTTTATTAGCTAACCCAATTTACAAAGTGTTTAGTTTATTTTTTAAATAATATTTACTAGTAAATACTTTTCTCATTATTAATTTGAACTATCTTAATTCAGTAGAAATTATACTAATTTAAAAATATTATAAAGTAACACTGACAAAAATAAATACCAAGTAACTATTTTCATAATTAAAGTTGGGTATTATTAGAATGATAAAAATATTATAAAGTAACATTAGAGGAAAATGCTTAAATTTTTAATTCTTGACTAATCTGCTCACAAATTCGTTTATTAATTTCTTCCCATAACGCTACCTGTAATGAAAACTCGCAAGCCACAAAACCATACAGTAGTTCACCATGGAAAACGGCGATGGCTGGTTCGCCATCGACAAATTACACCACATCCTCTTCTGCTTCTTCATTTCCATCATTACCTCCCTACTCGCGACCCGGACCCGTTACTCATTCATCCGCCGCCGCAGCATTTGGGTCGGATCCATTGTCTCTTTTGCCGCCGGCGCCGCCAAAGAGTTTGCGGACGAATTGGGATTTTTCAAATCCGCCGGCGCATCCGCCAAGGACGCTGTATCTGATCTCCTCGGCATTCTGCTCGCCGCGATGGTGCTTTACTTTTATAATTATAGATCGTCTTCCTCCCGGGTCAGATCCGACGGTCCGGGTCATAATCGGGAGGTCGACATGGTTTGATTGGGTGTAACGAAGCTGTTGGTCTAATTTCTGTCGTGGATTTGAGTGATCGTCGATCAGGTGAGTTTTGGTGTATGAGGATTACAAAGAAATTGAAGTATTTGGTTATTGAGAAAATTTTGGGGAAAGCTAGAGGATTTTTGTTACTTGTCTTTGTATTTATTCTTTGGCTAGTGTATATTGATTTGTTTTGGCTTTATGGGCAAATGGACCACTATTCTGATTTTGTTCTTCCAAACTTGTTTTGGGGCTATAGCAAAAGCATTTGGCCTTTATGATTGTTTTTATTGTAAACGAATATCATCACCGAAGTATGTATATCTTTGAGTCTCAATTCTATTATTCTGCAGCGCTATCGCGATGTCACTGATCAAGCACTTGCAAATGTCAAAATTAGATTGATTCTTGAGTTTGCATAAAGTAATGTTCATTGTCTTGTAATGTTCATCAATCTTATTCAAAACACAGATAATATGAGCATACGAGTATTTCCTTGTAAAGGTGTAATTTCAATAGCACTTAGCTATAGTTTTCTGATATTCGGCCCTTAATGACACTACAGGAGCATGGAGAATGGTGAAAGGGAGTGTAAGAATTGATTTTCATCACTATGGTGAAAGGTGCAAACAAAAAGCTTTGAGGCTAGGGCAGATAAGAAACAACATATCTCATCCACATTGTTAATAAATCGAAAGGTTTGACAAAAGCATTTCCCTTTCTTTATCGCTTTCCATGGTTATGTTTGCATTACCTACCTTAAATCTGCCTCTTTTCAGCTAGGAGCTACCCTGCTAGGCAGTGGTAGTGCAATCTTGGGGCTACTGATTATATTTCAGAACTCATATATTTACATCTTAAAGAACTTATGATCTCATTAAGTGAGAAACCGAAAGATAGCAACAAATGTGATTAAGCTGGTGTATTTTGTTACAACTCACGATGAAGTGACCAGTTCTTATGTATTACAGAACTCTTAAGAAAGGTAAGAAGGAAAAATTCACTGCTGTGGTAACTGATAGCGTGCTGATGTGCTCCCATATTTTGATGATTAGCTGAGTTTTGAATAATTGACATTGAACTAATAATGTGCTGCGTAGTGATCATTATGTTAATTCTTCAAAGATGGTAGGAGGCTATTTTCAATGATAGTTGATTAGATTTAGCTTTTTTTTCTTTTAAAGATGTACTGCAAATTATTTTAACAGTGCATGACATAATTATTTTTCGTCAGGTTATTGTTCTTTTTGTGGAAACAATACTCTTGTTTCGTTGTTTCCATTTCTAGCCGCTTATGGAGCTTTGCCCAGTGCTGGGGTGGTTGTCCTCCCCAGTAAGAATTGTGCATGCACTGTAATGCACTAAATTGTCCTCGAGCAAATGTTAAAACACATTGTCACTGGATTGATAATAAACGTTAAAACACATTGTCACTGGAAGAGTGTTATGTGCAATAGTTTTTGTTAACAATTGACATTTGACTGGAGCAAATCTCACTCTTTAAAATGTACATATTTGTGTGTATCTGTATATGTGTGTGTGTGTGTGTTTCTGAAACTTGGGAGAGATCTAATAACCGTTGGTAATATCTTCGCCAATCAAGTTATTTAAATCTTTCGCTCATGGGAAAATAAAAGGATGCAAATTTTAACTTATTGCAGTATGCAATTTAGTCTTTCCTGCATTATTGACAGAACTTCTCGACTTTCGTTTGTTTAGGTGCAATGGATCATATTCTGATTTTTTGAAGCTATATCCTGCTAAGGGTTTCTTGTGTTCGTTGGCATCCTCATTAGCCAAATCAAGCCTATCATAGGTTCTACGTCGCACTCGTCCAGCCAGACCAGTCCAACCGAGGGATGGGTCGATACCACCCAAGTGGATGGCACCCAACTCCACATTGGCATGTCTTCCATTTTTATTTCTTTTTGGCCCGAATATGCTAACCAAGCTGGGTTAACATCCCAAATTTTTGATATCAAAATTCTTCCCTCCCCAATTTTTGTAGGAATTCAAATTCAAATTTGGGTTAATTACAAAACTACCCCAGGAGTTTAGTTTAATTACAAAAAAGGGCTTTTTTTCTTTCTAAACTATGGCAAAATTCATTCCAACTTGTCGAAATACAGTGGAAAAAATAGAAGGTGTCATTTTAAGTGGAAGCGCGAAACCTATGAGTCACTTGTCTCCAACGAGGTATCGAATTCCTTGAGACATGGGCATAGCCCTGATTTTTGGCCAATGCGGTCGTAATTATTTTCATTACAATGGAGCAGTTGTTGGTCGAAATTTAAACATATGTATATATATTGGAATAAAAAAACGAATCTGAAATTTGTGCCTTACAACAATTTTTTGAGAGTTGATGTTCCGAAACCGCTTTACAATTATTTCATTATAAAGTTTGGAATATATATACCTCTATGTATAACAAACAAAGTAGTAATATTCATCCATCCATCACTAATTTGATTCCGTAATTATTTTTTTTCGCAAAGCTCATTGTCGAAAAACATTCTTCCGAATGAGAAACATAGATGACAGATAACCGATGATGGCTGATGCATTTATTCTAATTTCTGTATTTGGATCTTAATTGGGCCCGATGATTCTTAATTTCTTGGGCCAAGAGCATAGGTTTATTGGACTTTTAAGAGGGTTGAATTTCAGTGTGGTTCAATCCAAAGGTTAGTCAACCGCACTTGTCATGGATGGCTATGCCACTGTTAAGAGACAAAGAGTAATCGAAATGCATAAAGCTAAAGAATAATAATCAGTTTCGTACATTTGTAATGAGATTGAATGAGTATTTATAGGTTTTCTTTTTTAGAGTGAGTTGTTATTTTCAGTGTAGGCAGCAACCAGGCCCATTAAGCCCAAAAAGTAGAAATTCCCTAATTAAATCTGGTTGACTTAAGCTTGTTTTGTTGGGGTTACTGACCCGGTCGGCTCAGTTTGGGTGCAAGTAAAGCAAAGATTGCCAGTCTGAGTCAACCCGTGATTTTTGAGTTAGCTCGTGCTGAGGACTGATAGTGGTAGTTTTTTCTCCAGTGACTGTTAAGCTGGCTTTCTTTGTTTAAGATTGTTTCTGTATTATTCTTTAGCTTATGCTTGGGATGAGAAAATTGGGTACATTGAAATGTGTATAGAATATTGAATATCCTGATAAAGAAGTTGTGCAGATTTTTTTTTTTTTTTTTTATTGCAATGCATCAGGCCATCAGCTAATATTTTTGTGAACTTAGATACATACCATTTTAAGTAGTCAATATATAAATAGTTCTAGGACACATCTCTTCAAATCATCTGTTTTGTTGCTTTCAGTCTGATTTCAAGTTTGGCACGATTTATTTAATATATATATTTCAAGTTTTTGTTCACTTCAGTAGTTCATGTGTTACACAATTGTTGCCAGATGGGAAGCAGTTCTGATGAAGGGTCTTCATCTGACATCAGTGATAGCGAAATCACCGAATACAAGGAGAAGCCTTATCGGCTAATAAAGGCCGGGACTTACAAAATAAAGGGTCCAAATGGTACCCTTAGATGCCCCTTTTGTGCTGGCAAGAAAAAACAGGACTATCAGGCCTATCATCTTCTTCAACATGCTATTGGAGTGGCTAAGGGCTCCGCGAAAAGCGCAAAGCAGAGAGCAAACCATCTCGCGCTGGCGACATATTTGGAAACTGACCTAGCCAGTGAAGTCGACACAGTACCTCAACGTGCAATACCTCCACCTGCTCCTAAACCCGAGCAGAATGAGCTGTATATCTGGCCCTGGGTTGGGATTGTTGCGAACATACGAAATGAGCCGAAGAATGATAACCGTGAGGATAGTTGTGATTACTGGCTGAACAAATTTTCCAAATACAAGCCTTCAGGAATTGAAATATTCCAGGATGTCGATAAAGGCACTGCACAAGTTGTTGTGGGATTTGATAATGATTGGACTGGATTCAAGAACGCGATGGAGTTTGAAAAGTCTTTTGAAGCGCAAGGCCATAGTAGGAAAGACTGGATTGATCGAAAAAACTCTCCTGGTTCAAGCATTTATGGTTGGTTTGGTCGTGAAGATGACTATAAGTCAGAAGGGCCTGTAGGAGATTATCTTCGCAGGAAAGGGGAATTGAAAACAATCTCAGACCTTGTCCAGGAGGCAACAAAGGATCGGAACAAAATCGTGAGTACTCTGGTCAATGAGATTGACTTGAAAAACGAAAATCTTGATCAGCTGCAGATCAAGTTCAACGAAAAGTCATTGTCCCTTAATAGGATGCTTGAAGAGAAAGAAGATCTCCACCGGATATTCTATGAAGGTTAGTTGTCTCTTATTCGATCAGTCTGCCTCATGGCCTACTGCATGAGTGTCTGCTGGTGTGACCAATCTCCTCCTTCAGATAATTATATAAGCTTATTGGAAAGTGTTTTAGTGGTTTTTGAAGCTATCAATTCTGCTCTGAAATGTTTCAATTTTGATATTTGATCTGACCCACACTCATTAAATCCATGGCTGTAGACTGTTGCATTAAGATTAACTTCTTAGAATTATCTGCTTAAACAATTTTTGTTGTACCTGTCTGAGCTTTACTTCAGAGTACTCAGTAGGACACTTAATGAATAACCAAGGTGGCTTATTGGACTCTATTCCGTAACCATTCAGCGAAAGCTACCTTTCAGAAACTGTGTCGATCTAAATGATTTTGTTGATGACAAGTTCCAATTGAGACTTATGTAATTTGTCTCTTTCTTTTTCAGAAACAAGGAAGCTGCAACGCATTGCACGGGAGCACATCAAAAGAGTTTTGGATGAACAAGAGTTGCTGAACGTAGAATTGGAGAACAAAAAGCGGAGACTTGATTCTTGGAGTAGAGAACTGAACAAACGCGAGGCTTTAACTGAACGTGAGAGGCAGAAACTTGAGGAGGAGAAGACGAAGGTAATTCCTTGTCAACACCACATGTGTGCAGACACATTCAAATGCGAATGAACTTTCAAATTTGCGTAATGAAATGGTTCCTGCGTTAATTGTTTAATTTTTTCCAAAGTGTGTTTGTTTTTGTGTCTGCACGAGTTGATTATATTGACAGATTTTATGGCGTTCGCAATGCAGACATGGTTCACCACTAACTTATCTGGACTTTTTTCCATGCCATCCTACTTGATTACCTACTTGAGTTAATTTGACTTTCCTTACTGCTATCATATTCTAATTTATGATCTGTAAAACTAAGTTGGTGGTGATATATGGTGCTGTAATATTTGCCTGCTAGAATGATATGAGAAACAATGCTCTGCAAATGGCTACTGTGGAGCAAAGGAAAGCAGACGAAAATGTGCTGAGGCTGGTCGAAGAACAAAAGGTGTGACCCTTGACATCATGTCTTTTGTACATCATATACACTCTTGTCTTATTATTGGCCCTATTGCTATTAATGCACCGTCACATATATGATGTGCAGAGGGAGAAGGAGGAGGCGCTCAAAAAGGTTCTTGAGCTAGAACGAAACCTTGATGAGAAGCAGAAATTGGAGATGGAAATCGAAGAGCTGAAGGGTAAGCTGGAAGTGATGAAGCACATGGGAGGTGATGATGATGCGGCCGTCCAGCAAAAGATAAATCAAATGAGTGAACTGCTACAGGAGAAAAAGAGGATTTGGATGGTCTTGAAGATTTAAATACGCAACTGCTTTCAAAAGAGCGCCAAAGCAACGATGAGTTGCAAGAGGCACGCAAAGTTCTTATAGCGGTATGATATTTATAATGTTCCGTCTATCTTTCAGTTTCTTGCATGGCTGTAATGGTATAACACATTAACAAAATTACAAAAAATCAAAGGGTACCACTTTATTAAGGAGGTTGGTGAGGCTGCAACTTAGTAGCAGGAATCTGAACACTTTCTTTGCTCGTCAAGAATGTGGCTGACCTTTCGCTTAACAAATACATGCTCTCAGTTAAAAGAGTTTATGCAACTAGAATAGGAGATAATTTCTTACAAAGAAAAAGTGGGCTCAAACCCCAAGACTGCTATGTTCTTGAATTCAACTACATAAGTAATTTTTAGCGCATTCCTTATTTTAGCCTGGAAGAAGCAATAGTAACGGGGTGTTCTTTATCATCTCTCTGCCCCCTCCCACCCCAGCCCCAACCCCAACTCTGTGATGGAATTGGTTCTATATTCTCATAAAAAAAAAAAAAACCAATGTTTTTGTTATTATTATTGAAATATTACTTGAATTATCCCAATGGTTTTCAGGGCTTGAATGAAATGCTGACTAGCACCCGTGTGAATATTGGGATAAAAAGGATGGGTGAAATTGATGAGAAAGCCTTCAGAAACGCATGCAACAAGAGATTCTCATCTGGAGAGGCTGAGATCAAGGCTGTTGAGCTGTGCTCCTTGTGGCAAGAAAAACTGAAAGATGCCGAATGGCATCCATTCCGAGTTGTTGAAGATGAGAAAGGGAATCCTCAGGTGGCTTAAAGAACCTTTCACTCATCTGCTTGTTACATATTGCAATAACATTTTTTATTTATTTTAACAATCAAATGCCTTTCACCATGTTCTTATTTCTATTTAGGGATAATTACAAAAACTACCCGAGTTTGGGATAATTACAAAGAAAACCACAGGTTTTTGAAAATTACAAAAAAAAAAAAAAAACGTGAGGTTGGATTTTCTATTACACTTTATCCCTTCTTCATAAGCAAAAACATTTCAAACGCCCCTTTCCATTTGTTAAAATATTGCAATTAACCCCTCACATTTAACACAGAATCAAACCTCAGGGTTTTTCTTGTAAATTACAAACATCTCTTGGTTTTTTGTAATTAACCCAAATCTCAGGGGTAGTTTTGTAATTATCCCTTCTATTTACAACATTTTTGGTTTTTTTGAGCTTCCTCAAATTCGCATGCCATTACGTATATGATGTTATTGGCAGAAAGTAACCTCTCATTGTGTGTGTTGTATAGACCGTGCTGAAAGAGGATGATGAATCACTTAGAGGCCTCAAGGAGGAATGGGGCGATGAGATTTACGAGGCCGTTACAACAGCTTTGAAGGAGCTACATGAGTATAATCCAAGTGGGTGTTATGTGGTTCCCGAGCTGTGGAACTTCAAAGAGGATCGGAAGGCCACTCTCAAGGAAGTCATCGGTTACATCTTCACCCAACTTAAGACGCTCAAGCGAAAGAGAACTTGAACTGGTGGTTGTGATCGATCGGGACGAATCCACTCTCTTTCGAAGACAATGGCTTTTCAGACCCTATCTTTTTTATTCTCAATTAGGTTGTAAGTAGATTTTCTGGATTATTATGAATCGATTAGCGAGTAAACACGGGGATGGCGTTGAATGTTATTTAATTTTATGGATCTTGGCTGAGTTTGCGCCATTAATGTTAACGGTTCTACCCGGTTCCACCATCAGGCTATCTCAAAATTTTGCTGTCAGTCTTCACTTGTTTGCTTAAAAACAATATATGCATACAGCTGCAGTTTCTTTTTCGCCGGAAATTGGAAGATCAGCCGAAAATTTTCACTTTACGCGTTTATTGTGCTGATTTTTTAAATTTTAGTGGAAAAGTTAATGAACTCGCAGGAGTTTTAATAATTTTCACTTGACAAGCCCCATTGTAGTTGTGATGCGACAAAAGAAAAGGGAGCAAAATCCATGGATTGACCCATCTTTACAGCACTTATATAAATACTGGACCGTATCGGGTGGTTCAACCAGTTATACCGAATACCGGTGGTTGGTCCGGTATGGTAAAACGCTAAAAGCCATTTTTGCGGTCAATACCGGACAATACCGGCCAAAAACCGGTTGGACCGGTTTATACCAATTCTTTATTTTTGTATTTTTTTCACTTTTTTTTTATAAAAATAGAATTCATAAGCTTAATATTTAATAGATTTATGTCATTTTTTGAATTTTGAGCTAAATATATACAACCTTTCCTTATAACTACATATATATATATACAACTTTTTCTTTTATATTAATGAATTACATTCTTATTTTATATAATATAATTCTAATATAACTATTTTTATTTAAACCAATAAAATGATCGTTGAACCGGTCCGAATAGGTTGAACCACTTACCGATGGCTTGACCGGTTTGATCACCGGTATGATATTTAAAACCCTGCATTACAGTATTAAATTGCAATTTTGTCATACACATTTCAACCAAATAACCTCCTACTATACCGTATGGTACATGAAGAAAGACATTAATGCATCATAAATTTGGTTCTTGATTCCAAGACCATATTTTACTTCCTCCAATTTACGGAGTGTCGTTTTAAAATAATCACACATATTAAAGAACATAATAAAATGCTTAAGATATCCTTCATTAATGCTAGTTAGAAAATGATTCGTAATAAATATATTTACTATATTAATTAATATAGTATAAGGATAATTTAAGAAAAACTTTTACTCCGGCAACACTTACTGTGAACTGAAAACACATGCTATGTCATGATTAAGAGGGCTGTCCATCATAAGATTGGCCAAAACTGTCTCAACAAAATAGGAAGTGAATATGCCAAATTAACTTCAAGATATGGTTAATTCAAGATTCATTATTATGCTAAATTTCCAAAAATATAAACTCCCCACAACCTATTTATTCCTTACAGAAAAGGAAGCAGAAGCAAAAACACACAGCTGCATAAACAAAAGGTAACAATACAAAAAAACACAGAGAAGCAAGAAGCAGCAGAGCAAACCAAGTTTTAAATTTTCATATTAAGAACTACAACATTTCAAAAGTTTACAAAAAGTGTGGCATCACTAACAAGGTGTGCACAACACTTGTAGCAGAGTTTTTTAATCAACAGTTACAATTCACAAATTTTTCTTATTTTTTTCCCAAAACATTTTCACCCCCTCTTCTATCAGCTATAATTATTCTGTCCACTCTCAACACCTAAACCATACAACACACCAGAATACCTCTCAAGAGAGCCACTAAAGAAATTTTCCTTCAGTTTCCTGAAAGTGCAAGAAGTGAGCAAACTATCCGACCCGGCCTGATGGCAAACCCCAACTCTCTCAACCTCCAACAGCTCGGCCAGCTTGTTCAACCCCCCATGAAGGCTGTTCGAAAACTTCATCAAATGCTTGATATCGAAAAGAACCGGAAAGTACACATTGATCAAAGTAAAAAAACCCGACTGAGTCTCAGGCAAATTCTGGCAAGTCAAGAGCTTGAGCAAGTACCCAAAATCGTATCCGCTGTGAAATGTCACCCAATAAACGTTATCGCTCAAAACAATTCCCGACGACATCAAAAGCTCGCCAAAACGTCTCGCGTCAATCTTCCTTCTCGTATTCATCGCAAAGTCGATGCCACTCTGGCGCAACAATTCAATTGAATCGTTACGCAAAAAACGCCCTCGTTCGGATTGAACTCGCGGAAGTTGAATTGCCAAATGCAGTACTTGTCAGTCCCGCAACTGGGCAAATTTCCTTTCTCGTCCGAAAATGTTAGGCCCAATTGAATCAGCTTCAACAAATCGACGTTGTCCTTCAACGCCTGGTAATGGTAATCGCTTGAGTTCTTGAAATTGCCCACGGGCGGAGGACAACACCTGGAAACTCAGTGTCCATGGCAATGTATGGGAACTCATCGACAATTTCTCGAATCAAAGCGAATTCTTCGTCCAAGTTGTCGGCCCACACATCCCGGATTTGAATCGAATCGCTTTTGGGCAAAAGGGACATTTCACACAAACAAAATCAGAGCAATTTTCGGAAAAAGTCAACGGTATTCAACTACTTCTTTGCTCCTGGCTAATCAAAACTTGAACTTTTGGACAGTCCTCAAAACAGATCTGTTAAAATCTCACCATTTGGAAACTTAATCTGCAAAACAAGCCCATAAATATGTTATCTGCCCCAAATTAAGGTAAATACTAATAAATAAACCAGATAAATCACAACCCTCCTATTAATTTGTTCCTAAACATTCACAATCTGAACCTTCGCAGAGCCATTAACCCAGATCTATTAAAAAAGTCACAATTTCAACACTAAATCTGGTGAAAAAATCCAGATAAATTGACCAGCCTTGAATCAAGTAAGCCCAGATAAACGATTCAGATAGACCATCCAAATTTTGTAATTTTGGAAAGCCCTGAAAACAGATCTGTTACAAAACCAATCATTTCTAAACTAAATCCGCTAAAAACGTTCCAAATTAGCTTAATTAGCCCCCAATCAAGGTCAAATAAATACGATACATCACAACCCTGATAGTATCTGTTACCAAAATAATTAAATAAAAAAAAAAACAATCTGGATATATACGGAAATGATAAATTCAGATAGGAAACGTACCTTAAATTGAAAACAGATACGAAAAAGATCTAAAGACGATAGACGTCAGGATCCAGTATCAGGTTGCACATATACACACATATATCTGCATATATTGTGCATGTATATGGGTATTAATAGGAGAGCGATTTAGGGTTTGGGGAGGAGAAAACGATAATGAAAGTGAGGCGGCGATGGGAGGAGCAAAAAAAATGATTGAAGGGTTAAATATAAATTTATATTTCTGTATATGACTTTTTTTTATTTATTTTTTTTCTGAATATTTTTATAAGCAAAGATAAGAAAGAAAAAGACAAAGACCCTAGAGAGAGAAGATGAACATGAATGGGGGGCCCTTTTCCTCTGTTCACCTTGAAAAAGAAAAGAGAAATATGTTTTGGTGAAAGGTCTCTTATTGCAGAAAGTTGTGGTATTGAAATTTTCTTTTCTTTCTCAATGAAAAAAAAAGATTAAAACAATAAATTTGAAATTATATTTGTTCTCCTTGGTTTATTTAAATAATACTCAAGGAAAAAAATTGCATTATGGAAGAAGTGTTTTTGAAACATTCATTTAGTTTTATTTTTATATAATATAAATTGTCATGTCATACTGCGAATTGAATGGAGTGGGGATCTGAAGCGACATATCATATCGAGATTCACTAAAGAACTATCTTACATTCTCCGTGAATCGTATTTTGCGGATAACTAATCCAAGTTGCTAGAAGATTTCATTCTATCTATTTATAAATTCTCCTTAATATCTCTGGTATAACGGTTTTTGGATATTACAATCACCTCAGTTCGACATGCAACGTACTCCTCGTCGTGCTCATTAAGATCACTCGTACTACACTTCCAGTCGGACTTTCTGTACCGATAATATTCATTAGATCGACTTTGATGACATTTGTCCGCCCTAGACCTAAAAAATTAAGATTTTTACACAACGGACAGTCAGACACTGCTAGCAACTACTTAGGTCATTTCTGATACCATTTGTCACGCCTTAGACCTAAAAAAGAGATTACTACGCAACAGACACTGCATGCAACTACTTTATATTTGTTGTCGCTTTGCGAATTAGTTAACCGAAATCGTTAGAGCATTCAATTAGATCCACTTGTAAACTAGATCACTCATAGTCCACTTTCAGTCGGACTTTCCATACCAATAGTATTAATTAGGTCGGCTTTGATGCCATTTGTTCGCCCTAGACCTAACAAAAATAAGATTTTTACTACACAACGGACACTGCATGCAACTACTTTATATTTGTTGTCGTTTTGCCATTTGCGAAAATAGTTAACCGAAATCATTAGAGCATTCAATTAGATCCACTTGTAAACTAGATCACTCGTAGTCCACTTTCAGTCGGACTTTCTGTACCGATAGTATTAATGAGGTCGGCTTTGATGCCATTTGTACGCCCTAGGCCCTAAAAAATGAGATTTCTACACAACGGATAGTTGGATACTGCTAACAACTACTTAGTTCATTTCTGATACTATTTGTCACGTCATAGACCAAAAAGCGAGATTACTACACAAAACGTTGCTAGCAACTACTTTATATTTGTTGTCGCTATGTGAAAATAGTTAACCCAAATCGTGAGAGTATTCAATTAGATCCACTTATAAACTATTCTCATTATATTAATATAATTAATATGGAATATTAAAATATCTAACCTAATGTTTTTGAGTATGGAATAATACTTTTTTTTACTGGTCTTTAGTACTATGATATTGTGAATTTATTTATTAAAACAGTTGTTAGTGGTAGGACCATAGGTAGGTGGATTGGAGGGGTGCATTGATTTTTTGGGGAAGGTTTGATTGATATGTATGTGGTGAGCTGTGAATGGTTTTGTTTTTTTTTTTCTGTGTTTGATTTTTCCTCTCTCTAATATTTGTGCCTGAAATGAGTTTGAATTTGAGATTAGTTCATAAAGAGAGTTAGGGCATGTTAAACTATACATTAATTATTTGACTTAATCATTTCATGGGTCTAACACTAATTATGAGATGGAGGAGTTATTATCTACAGCAATGGTCCATCGTATATGAGACACTCCGTTAATCCGTTTTTTATTCGTGAAGGCATAATTGCAATAGGGAAAAATGCAAAATTAGTCCAGCATCAATAGGAGTATTGCAATATTAGTCCTGTAATTTTTGAAATAGTCCTATATATTTTGCCTTTATTTTGCTATTTTGGTCCCGTAAGTTTTAGATTTGTGTAATTCTGGCCCTATAAGTTTTAAATTGATGCAAATTTGGTCCTAAGAGTTATTTCAATTTTTTTAACTATTCCTAATGTGCCCTTGATAGCAAAAATAATCAATATACCTAAAATCAAGTTTAAAATGGTATTAGAGTCTATATTTTATTTACTTGAATAGAATTTACTTATCACTATAGGTTGCACAATGATGGAAGAATTTTAGATTTATGAATAAAGATTAAAATCCGAGAAATGAGTTCTATATGTATTATTTCATTTTTAATTCTAAAAATACAAAAATACATACAAATATGCCAAAATTGGCCATTTTGAATAATACGACCCAAACTACCACCTAAAAATAAAAGATTAAAATTTCCAAATTCTAAAAAATACAAAATTAAATTTTGTTATTTTTGCTAAGGGACAGAATTGTCACGGGACTAAAATTACAATTTAAAAAATTATGGGACTAATTTGGCAACATTCCTATAGGATACAGGACCAATTTTGTAATTTTTCCATTTGCAAAAGCAATCCAATAATTAGGCTTAATTGCAAAAGTAATCCAAAGGTCTCCTTAAAATAGTAATTATACCCCTCTACGAGTATATTATAAAGGGATAAGATTTTATATTCCATTACATGTTCCATTTTTCATTTCATTATATTAGATGGTTGACACGTAATTACATCTAAAATTCAACTTTATATGCTTATCATACGATGACAAAGCGACAAGAACAATTTATGAAATAAAAATAATTTTTATATGCCATTGTAATAGTGGTAATAGACAAAATTGGTCACTTATGCTTTGCGAAAATAAAAAATAACCATGTTTTTCAAAAATATGTCTTTTAGCCACTTTGATTAAAAGTCGACGGCCATATTCTTCTTGTATTATTTGGTGAGATACTTGGTCATTATTTAAAATATTGTTGCATTATATTTTTCTCGATACCAAAAATAATTCTCCGAACTGAAAAATGAGTCTCAGTCCCATAGATAAACCAGTCCCCATAAATTTAAAAGGTAAAATAGATAATTGATCTAAAAATGACTAAATGCATGTTTTGAAAAATATGGCTATAAAATATTTTTATTATGAAGAACAGAAGAAGCCGCGGACTGTTTGTTATACCTTGAGATGATATTCGTAATAAAATATTGAAGAAATAATTCGTATAAATAAGTCAAAATTTAGGAATGATATTTGTGATTAACCCTACTTACTTTTAAGTGTTCTCCTTTTTCTTTTTACCACCAAATTTCCATTTATTCTTAAGACGATCTTCAATTTCTCTGGGTAATTATAATTTGGGGGTCTCATTAATGTATATTCAAATTGCCAAATAGGATTTAGAATCTTCAATTTTATATGGGTTAAAATCAATCATAAAAATTCTTGGCCAATTATTTGTATGCCATAAATGAGACGAGAACACACATCAACCGACAAATTTATTAACAGCAATAATAGAGAAGGAAAACGTGAATGCACGTACAACTCAAACCATTTTGTTATTATTTTCTTTTATTTGTTTATTACTATTGTCAAGCAATTTGACATTGCGAAACATTATTGTAATTCTGGTAGATAACATCATCAATTCAGAAGTTGACTAATACAATGGACGTGATGTCTATAGTGACATTAAAAATGAATCAAATGATACATTTAATATACTATTATTATAATTTCAAAGATTACATTGAAGATTAGCCTAATTACAAAAAGAAAAAAAAAATCCAATTATCTGTCAGATTTACAAATACCCTCTTAAAGTTTGTATTGTGATGCAATTTAAAATATAGAAACAAATGTTAATAATGTACTGTAATTTTGAAAAATAACCAGATTCTTTTGTAATTAGATCAAACCTTAAAGGTCACTTTTGTAATTACCCTTTATATATATAATATAAATATGTTGTTTAAGTGTCCTATTTTAAATAAAAATAGAACATTTGTCCTTTATTTATAGACCATATACCATATGTTAAAGTGTACAATGGCATTACCATAAAGTTCCATCTACTCTTTGAACTGATGTGGTACCACAATAACAAAGATGTAGCAATAACAAGGGTCATTAATGTATGAAAATTACGATATCAATTTTGAAGCCGTCTAAATTGTGAGTTTTAATATGGTAACTTTCATGCACGTGTCATATTTTCCAAATAACACACAACGATTGTGAGTTTTAATATGGTAACTTTCATGCACGTGTCATATTTTCCAAATAACACACAACGATTGCACGAAAAAATTATGTGAAACAGAAAACAAAGAGAAACTCAAGAAGCGAAAAGGATATAAACCTTATTCATGAACAACTATCACTTAAAAAAGTGTACAAAAGTGCAGCAGCATTAACATGTTGCACAACATACAAACACAGCTTAATCAACACCTACAAATGCTAATTCACAACTTATAGTTTCCAATTTTCATTTGGTTAAAATTACAAATACTACCCCTACCCCTCAAATTTAACCTAATCACAAAAAAATCCAGGTATCACACAAAATTACAAAATACCCCCATATGGTATTACAAACACTCCTTGAGGTCTTTATTTGTTTTAACAAATAACCTTCTGAAGGTGCAGTTTGTAAACTAGAAACAAATGACGAGGTACTTGTAATTTTGAAAGATAACCGGGTTTGTTTTTTGTAATTAGACTAAACTTCAGGGATAATTTCCCCCTACTAGAGGTGATATTCTACTGTCAATTCTCAATACCTAAACCATACAACACACCGGAATACTTCTCCATCGATCCGTTAAAGAAGTTTTCCTTCAATTTCCTAAACGTGCACGAAGTGAGCAAACTATCCGAGCCGGCCTGATGGCAAACCCCAACTCTCTCCACCTCCAACAACTCGGCCAGCTTATTCAACCCGCCATGAAGGCTATTCGAAAACTTCATCAAATGCTTAATATCATAAAGAACCGGGAAATACACGTTGATCAAAGTGAAAAACCCGGTCTGTGTCTCGGGCAAACTCCGGCAAGTCAAGAGCTTGAGCAAGTACCCGAAATCGTACCCACTATGAAACGTCACCCAATGCATATTATCATTCAAAACAATCCCCGACGACATTAAAAGCTCCCCAAAACGGCGTGCATCAATACCATTTTCATTATTTCTCGCGAAATCAATGCCGCTCTGGCGCAACAATTCGACTGAATCATTCGCGAACAAATCCTCATTGGGGTTGAATTCGCAGAAATTGAATTGCCAGATGCATTGCTTATCGGTGCCGCAAGTGGGCAGATTACCGTGTTCGTCCGAAAATGTTAGCCCTAATTGGATCAGCTTCAGCAAATCAACATTGTCTTTCAGTGTCTGGTAATGGAAATCAGTGGAGTTTTTGAAGTTTCCAACGGGTCGGATTACGACACCTGGAAACTCTGTGTCCATGGCTATGTAAGGAAATTCATCGACAATTTCACGAATTAATGCGAATTCTTCTTCTAAATTGCCGGCCCAAACCTCACGGATCTGAATCGAATCGCTTTTGGGAAAAGGAGACATTTCCGACGAACAAAATCTGATATGTTTCCACAAAAATTCAATGAATTTCTCCTATTTTCTAGTTCTGATCTAACTTTTGGAAAGTCCTCAAAACAGATCTGTTAAATACTCACTATATATGAACTAAATCTGCAGAAAAACTAGCGAGATGCGTGATCGGCCCCAAATCAGAGTAAATCCTCATAAACAAATCAGGTAAGTAGCTAAACTCCTACTTTTTTGTTCCTGACGATTCAAAATCTGACTTTAAGAGATCCTTCAAGACAGATCTGTTAGAGAGTCGCCATTTCTATACTAGATCTGCAGAAAAAAGTTCCAGAGTTTGCGAGATCAGCTCAAGTCAAAGTAGATCCTCATAAATAAATCGAAAAAAAAATCCCGATATCGCACGTCATTAAAATTAAAAAGCTCGTCAGAATACAAACCAAAAATGATGAATTCAAATAGCAAAATTACCTTAAATTCTAGACAGATCCAAACGAGCTTAGTTCATATACACAGATATTTCTGTATAATACGTATAAGGGTTTATATAGGGAGCGTATTAGGGTTTGAAGAGGAAGAAAAGAAAGATGAAAGTAAGGCGGCTACAGAGTAGGAGCAAAAAGATGAAAAATTCAAGGAAATAGAGAAATATGAGAGCTTTTCATTTGCTCCTTACAGTAATATTTATAAACGCAAAGATTAGAAAAGAAGATGAACATGGCTGGGGCCCATCTTCATCTCCTCACACTGGAAATTAAAAAATAAAAAATACAGTAAAGTTGGGGATTTGATACCTTATCTTTTGTGTACCTGAAGGGCTAAAAATATGAATGGCCAAAGTACTCTAAAGTTTGAGATAATAGTAAAATTTTGTAGTACAAAAATGCTTTTTTTAATCTTTTTCATGGGCTGATTTTCAGAAAATGTTAATGGTGGGTCCCACTCAGAACTCCAAAGTAGACCAGTTGGGAGGGTGCAATGAATGGGGGATTGATATGTGTGTGGTGTGCTGTGAATGAAATGATTGGTTTTTTTATTTGTTTGTTACTGATTTATCTCGTGTGTGTGTGTGTGTGTGTGAATTTGAAAGAGATGGGTAATAAAGAGGTTTTTGGGGCATCATGTTGGGGGTATATGCTCATATGATTGATACTCCAAGCAGAAAAAACCAAGAACTGGTTGGGTGTTGTTTTGGGGGCAAAATTGCAAATTGGTCTTGTAACTTAGGGAGAGTGTCAAAATTGGTCCTATTAGTTTAAAATAATTTAATTTGGTCTTCTAAATTTTAAAATTGCTCAATTTTAACAGTATTGTCACCGGAATGATGCAAAGTCATTGGAAATTTACATGTTACTCTCATGAAGATTGGATATTTTTTGATTTCCAGCTATTTTCGGTGGCATGGCATACATAAACACATTCCTCTAAAAATTGAGTATATGAATTTTTGTCTGCCATGCCACTCAAAAAATAGCCGATAATCAAGAAATTCTCAATTACAAGAAATCATGTGCAAGTTACGTGTCAATTTCCAGTGATTTTGCAACATTTCGACGATAACATGACCAAAATTGGGAAATTTTAAAACTTATAAGACCAATTAATTTATTTAAAACGAACATGACCAATTTTGGCACTCCCTACAAGTTTACATGACCAAATTTTACAATTTTGCCCTAGGCAAATTGTGCCTTGTTTGGTTTTCATTTTAAAGGCATTTTGCAATTTTAGGCTATTCTAAAATTTAAAATCATGATTGTTTTTTCATAGGTTTCACTAATAATATTTACATCCACAAAATTTTAAATCAATACATAATTATTACATATAACCCTAAAAGCAATACATAATTCAAAAAAATGTGGATCTCACACTATTCATATCATTAAACATCGTCTTCTCATATTTAAATAGTTAAACTTAAACATGAGTCCATCATTAACAAATAACAAGTATAAATAATGTAACAATCTAAACTATTAAAAATAATATGTTTACAACATAAAATCAAAACATTAAAAGTATTTGCATCCAAACAGAATCTTCTTTCACACAAAAGCCTATAAATCGAAGCGGAAAATGCTGGCAATTGAAAAGGGATATTGGAAATAAAACCAAACAAGCCCTTAGTGCATGATTTCTGCCGGTGTTGCCAAGTGATGAAATTGGCTATAGAGGTGTGCACGGGACTTGGAGATCACCGAACCCGAACCGATATCCGAACCGAAAATCTCCGTTGACTTTTTGACTTTCTCCGAACCGAACCATCCCGAAAATTTACATGGTACGGTTCTAGAGATTTTTCAAATATCCGTATCGAAAACCGTACCGAACCATACCGAACGAATATCCGAAACTAGAACCGATTTTAAAATATTTTTTATATATACATATATAATATTTTTATCTTATTTATATTTTGATATTTTGTTAACTAAACATTCCTTTGAAATTCAATATGATATAATACTAAAAATTATCAAATTAAAAATTTGGCATATTTTATCAATATATCAAATGAATAATTGAATATATATTTAATTCACTAATAGTTACGTCATATACTCATATTAGTTTATTTAAATGAACCAATAAATGAAATTATAAAATCATATTTGATTTGTATAAAATATTTAAATTTGATGATATTTTACTTATTAAGGATCATAACTAGACTCATCCTCTAATCAAGAAAATTAATTGAATTAAAATTAGTTAAATGATTAGTATATTGCACATAAACTGTAGTAATCATCTAGCCAAGAAATTAAGACATTGAGAGTATAGATTTTTGTTTCATATTAGTTTATCAAAGTTATTAGTCAACTATATTTTTCCCAAGTCAAGAGTCCATGACAATGTGTCAATATTATAGTAGAATATTATTGTGTAATAAAAGCTACTAAATTTGTCATTCATTGAGATTCTACACTTCTACTACTATTACGAATAAAATAATATCTGAAACATATTATGTTAAAATCCAAAAAGAAAAATCAATACTTTTAACTATAAATTAGATAAAAACGATTTAAAAGTTAAATTGATATTAAACTAATACGTAGTATATATAGTCTATATCATGAAAGAAAGATTTAAAATTACAATATTAAAAATTTAACACTTAAATATGAATTAAAGAATTTTTATATATAAGTTAAATATAAAATATCAAAAAGTTAAACTCATATAGTACTAATAGTTTTAGTATGTATTTTTGAAATTGCACTAAAAAAAGATTGAAAGTATATCCGTTTAATGATTTTTATACTGGTTTTTCTTCTTACCTTTTTTGTGTGTTTTACTTGTGAAATATTTGAATCTCCGTTTCTCCGAACCGTCCCGAACCGTTCCGTACGGTCTCATTAGAACCGAATCTCCGTACCGAACTTTCGTGACGGTTCGGTCGCATGACAGAGATTTTTTTATGGTTCTGATTCGAGATTTAATTTTGTGATCTCCGAACTTCGGGACGATTCTGGAGATTTCTAAATCTCCGGACCGAACCGGACCGTGCACACCCCTAATTGGCTGTATAAATCTAACTATTCAACGGTCATTGTCCAATCAATTTAATAATAATTTATTGTATTATATGTATAGAATGTGTAATAAATTAATAAACTGTGTTTTAAAAGTGGAAAAATATAAATAATAAACCAACAAACACGTCCAACGAAAGTCAAAATCTAATAAACAATTTGTCATCCGATAATTTTACATTTTATTATCTAAACTTTTTTTTCTTACACTATTACGTATAAAACTTGGCGGGTATTCAGACTTGCTCCTTGGAGCTCAATGCGGCGAAATATTTCATCGAGATTCCGACACATGCTAAAGTTTTACATTTTATCATGTAAATTTTCCATAATTTTAGTGGATGTGTAATACAAAACAAAAATCAAATACATGCATTTATAAAATTATTGATTTTTTATTCATTATGTGTTGGTAAAGTGTAAAACTATGCAAAATCTAGATGGTAAAGTGTAAAAAAATGCAAAATTTAAATGGTAAAGTACAACAATTTTAGCACGTGTTGTAAATGTGGAGGAATCTAGATTTTTATTAACTTAATTTAAACATTATTGATTTCTGGAATAATTTTATTAACTTTTTAAGTTTGTTTTATAATATTTTAGATTTTGTTACACATTGAATTTTATGATTTTGAACTTCCTTTAAATTTTATCACTTAATTTTATTGAATTAATTATTTGATTGTTGAATCACTTGTTAATTGAATTATTAAAATAAATAAATTATGAAAAAAAAAATAAGTTTTGTAATTTTGGGCAGGTTGGTCCGCCTAGCATGTGGCCTATTAGATTAGGCCTGGACCCGCATAGCCCGCCCCACCTGTCCATATTGACAGGTCTAATCACAAACATATAATCAATAAATTAAATTTAAACTTTCTCAACGGGTGACATTTTGATCAGATCAAACTGAAGTCTACTTCTCGATTAAATTATAGCCACTTAGCCAATTCGAATCTGAAAACAGTAATTTTCAATCTTTATCTTGTTTTGTTATACGTTTCAAACCAAACGACTTAAGTACTTAATAACAAATGAGAATGATTTCTGTGAAATTCTCTACTACGGGCAAAACATTCTCTATTATCCTTTTTTTAAAATCACATTTAATATGTCAAAATATTCTACTTTGTGGCATCTCCAAACGTATTAGCATCTATATAACAAGGATTAATTTAGTCAAATTAAAAGAGAAAAAAAGTTTCTCACAAAGCATAAAAGTATCTTAAGAACTTGTGATGTAATCATTTAAAACATACTAATCATGACATGGATGAGTATAATTTGTTCTCTATATGAGAACTGTATAGACTATTATATTTATAATTACGGGTTACGCAAGTATAACTCACAATATTTACACTATGTCAAGTGTACATACACTTGATATCTAGATGTAACACTAAATGTAACATTTTTACAAGACCTATGATTTCTTTTGCTTTATTAGGGGAAAAATATTTATCCGATGTTATTAGATGTGAAAACAGCAAAACATGAATGCTTTTATTATTCTGATTAATTGTGGAGATACAACTCATATGTGATATTTATACAGGTTTATACAACTAGTCTCAAGCGGTTTATACAGGTTTAGATTTTGATTGCGCATTAGTTCTCCTTGTTTTTTAGATATCTCATTATGATAGTCTGTATAGATGTCGTAGTGATAGGTTTCTTACTTTTTGATCTTCTCCCCCCGTAACGGGACATGACATTGTATGATACTTTGATTATTTGATCTACAGGTAGGGGATCACGCCTCAATCCCCCAACCCCTGGGGTGTTATTAAAAAAAAATAAAAATTAAGTAACAAACTTCTAACTAATCTAGTTTGTATAACAGAATCTAGTTTAACTAATTAACTGAGAAATTATACTCTATTACTCCCCCTCAAGATGAGCTGTAAATATTATTGACAGCCATGTTCGACATCAAAGGATGGAAAGACGAAGCATGTAACGGTTTGGTGAACATGTCTGCAAGTTGAAGCTGGGAACAAATATGAAGTAATTTGATGGTGCCATCAATAACCCGATCACGAACAAAATGACAATCCAACTTGATGTGTTTAGTGCGCTCGTGAAAAAAAGGATTATTGGCAATGTGCACGGCAACTTGGTTGTCGCAGAACAGAGTGATAGGACTAGACAAAGGTATGTGGAAATCCAGGAGAAGTTGTCTAAGCAAAATCAATTCACGGGTAGTGACGGCTAATGCTCAGTACTCGGCTTCGGCGGATGAACAAGAGACGGTACACTACTTTTTGGACTTCCAAGAGATTAAACAATCCCCCAAGAACACACAAAAACCGGTTGTGGATCGACAAGTGTCGGGGCATGACACCCAATCTGAGTCAGAAAAGGCCTGCAGTTGGATGTGGTAGATAGCAAGATGCCTTGGCCTGGGGAACACTTCAGCTAACGCAGAAGATTAAAAATGGCATGGAGATGCGGAGCACGCGGCTTGGCAACGAGCTCAACTTGTGTACAACATATGAGATGCCCGAACGGGTATGAGTAAGGTACAAGAGACGACCAACTAATCGACAGTATTGAGAAGCATCTGGCAATTCCTCACCCTCAGCATTGCTAAGCCTGATGTCTGGATCCATGGAAGAAGTGACAGGCTTGGCCCCCAACAGCCCTGTGTCTTCCAAAAGTTGCAAAGTGTTGTGCCTTTGTGATAACATAATACCTTGAGTCGATCTTGCAATTTCTAACCCCAAAAAATATTTGAGTGATCCTAAATCTTTCATATGAAATTAAGCTAATAGGAAAGCCTTGACTTCAGATAAGATAGAAGACGAAGGACCTGTAACAATAATGTCATCAACATATAAAAGAATATCAACAAAATTATCATTAGAGCCTTTGGTAAAAAGGGAATAATCGGACTTGGATTGAGAAAATCCAAGCTGAAGCAAAACTGAAGTGAACTTATGATTCCATTGTCGTGAAGCTTGTTTAAGACCGTAAATAGACTTGTGCAATCGACAAGCCAACTTGTTCGAACCACGTGGCTCCCCCTGACCCTCAAATCCAAGAGGAACATCCATGTATACCTCTTCAAACAAGTCACAATTGAGAAACGCGCTATTAACATCAAGTTGCATGAGCTGCCATTTCTGAGTGGCGGCCAAGGCAAGAAGGACTTTGACTGTAACCAACTTAGCCACCGATGAAAAAGTATCAAGGTAGTCAATGCCTTCTTGTTGGTTATACCCCTTTCGCAACTAATCTCGCTTTGTAGCGAGGCCACTAATCCATCTGCAGCATACTTAATTTTGTATATCCATCAGCAACCAATGGTATGTTTATGAGGAGGTAAAGGTACAATAGACCAAGTGTGATTAGCATCCATAGCATCAAGTTCTTCCTTCATTGTTGCACGCCAATGAGGATATTTTATAGCCTGGTGGAAGAATTGGGGCTCATATGTGGAGGACACAGATAGAACAAAGTGTTTGTGAGAAGGGGATAAAGACCCATAGTCCAAAACTTGCTGGAGGGGAAAGGATACCTGAGAAGAAGAGGAATAGATCCCAACCAGCAAATTACAATGATAATCTTGCAAATAAGTGGGGGTTTTAGATGGCCGGGCTGATTTTCGAGTGATAGGAATAATGGCTGAAGGTGGATCAGTGGGAATAGGCTAAATATGAGGGAGGATGGAAGGTAGATGATCAACCTCTGAATGAGTTGAAAGGCCTGGACTAGGAAGTACCAGGTCAGGAAAAATATCTGGAGGTGTAACAGGGGCCGTTGAACTGTGTAAGAGAAATTGCTCCTCATAAAACACCACATCCCTCGAAATGAATACTTGATGAGTGTCCGAATCTAGCAACTCATACCCTTAACATTTGGCAGATATCCAATAAAAATGCACCGACGAGCTCGAGGTTGAACCTTCGTCTTATGAGAATCCAATGTGGATGCAAAAGCTAAGCAACCAAACACCGGAAGTGTAGTATAATCAAAGTCTTGATTATATAACTTGGCAAATGGAGTAAAGTTGCTAAGAACATGGGAATGAGTCCGGTTAATAAGAAACGTGGCTGTGAGTACACTCTCAGACTAATAGGCAATTGAAATATGAGATTGAAAGTACAATGCTCAAGCTACATTTAGCAAATGCTGATGTTTCCGTTCAACCACTGAGTTTTGTTGTGGAGTCTCAACACACGAAAACTGATGAACAACACCTTTGGTACCAAAAAAATCTGTAAATTGAAGTTCAGGAGTATTATCCAAACGAAACACCTTAATTTTCATGTTAAATTGAGTTTCAATCATCGTAAAAAAATGAGGTATAACATGACCAACTTTTGATTTCGCACGAAGCAAAAAAAACCAAGTAAATCAAGTGCAATCATCAACCAATGTGAGAAAATATCTATGACCTGTGTGTGATGTGGAAGAGCACGGTCCCCAAATATCACAATGAACTAGATCAAATGGAGCTGCAACAATGTTATTATTCGAGCGAAATAACAAACATTTTTGTTTAGCTAGAGGACAAATAGAGCAAACTTCATGACTAGAATGGCTATAAATATCTAATTGACAACAAGCACCCCCAAGACGGATGACCAAATAGATAATGCCACAACTGAGAAGAAAATGTCGAACATGCAATGTTGACTGAAGTTTGTAAGGTGTGAGAAAATGCCACATCAGAGTCCAACACATATAGGCCACCAATGACTTCACCCTTGCAAATCATCCTCTTCGTGTGAAGATCCTGAATAATGCATTGTTGGGGAAAACAATGTACAATTAAATTGTTATCTGTAGCCAACGCACTAACAGATAAAAGATTGATTTTGAACTGTGGAAGGTATAGGACATTTCTGAGAACTATAGATCCACTCAAGTGAACATCCCCCGACGAACAAGCCGTAATCGAAACATTATTCGGTAAAGTAAGAGAAGAATGAGGTGCAGGATTTAAAGAGACAAAAGCATCACAGTTGCAACAAATATGTCTTGAGGACCCTGAGTCCACTATCCAAAACTTTGATTGAAACAATGTAGAATCCAAAGTGATGGATAAGTAAGTACCTATAGCATGTGCACTAGTAGTAGGAGAATTTGTTCCCATAGATACACAATTGAGTGGACAACATAGCAATCAGTTGTTGGCATTGAGCTGAGTACAGAGAAGTGACTGAATTTCCAGATGAAATAGGAGAATCCTCATGGACTGGAGCGGATACTTGATTAACAGATCCAGATGTAGATGAGGAAAATCTATACCGTGGCTTGTATCCAGGAGAATATCCATGTAGTTTGTAACACTTATCAACAGTATGACCATGGAAATTACAATGTGTGCAGTAAGGTCTATCACATTTTTGAGTTCTAGAGAAGTTATCATAATTCGGAACAACGAGATTAAGTTTGTGCGTCTGTTAGTGTGTTGAGCAACACAAGCCATATTGCCAATTGGAGTGTCAATGGTAATTCCAACCTTGTGTTGTTCTTCTTCTTGAGAAACAAATGAGAATACACGATTCATAGGGGGGAGATGATCCATCAGAATTATTTGGCTACTAACTTGAGAATAAGATTCATTCAACCCCATGAGAAATGTGAGAACATAATCGACTTGATGAAAATCTGAGATAACACGCACGCTGTAGTACACGATATATTAATTTCTTTTTTTATTTTTTTTATTTTTATTATTTTTTATTTTTATGTTATTAATTACTTTACTATTTTTTACTACTACTAATAATAATAAAGATATTTTATATTATCAGTTAAGGTAACTCTGTTATATTTTTTATATTTTTAAAAATAAGAAAAAGGGAGGCAACTAGATGGATAAACATAAATCCCCAAAATCTCTGCTTTTCCCTAAACTCACTACTAGTAACCTCTTACTCCCTATATCACACGTTCCTTTAGCTATTAGAAGAGGAGAAAATAATAAAAAACTGACTACCTTGTTTTCTTATTCCTCCGCACACAACCGAGAGAAGGGACAGAGAAAACGAAAATCTTGTGCATTTTCTCATCCCAACCCCAACACAATATTCAATAAGTTATTATTTTAAACACCATGGTCACACTTAATTTTATTACCAGGAAATAGAAGGCAAAAGAAGTAATGCTTGTATGGGTTGCCACAAATGTGTAACAAAGTATTGGTATGGAGAATTCGACGTGTGTCTATATGTGTGTTCATGCGAAATAGTGTGTTGGGTTCTTGTTTTTTTTTATTGAGGTGGGTCACGAAAAATATGCTTGTCGGGGATAAATTGGTCGCCGCCGGCTGTAGTAAAGAAGAGGTGACAAGTTTTGGAGATTCGAAAGGGCGGTGAAATTATATATTTGTGGGTGTTGTGTTGGGATGTGTGTGTGTTCATATATACTTGTGTGTGTGTACTGTGTTGGAGTGTGTGTTTATAAGTATATTGTGTGTGTGCGTGTGTGATGGGTTGGGGGTGTGTGTTCATATGTATTGTGTATGTGTGTGTGAGAGAGAGTAAGAGAGTTATTTCCGCCGGAGTGAAGAACTTCGACTATCGTCGGCCAGAGTGGAGGAAAAGGGGTTGACGCGTTGATGAAATAGGTTTGCAGATATGAAGTCAGAGTTTTGATGCTAGGGACTCTCTTTTGGAAATTTAGTAGGAGTTTGGTCTAGGTTGCAATTTTAGACTTTTTATTTGAGTCCAATAATTTTCTATTAAGCCCTAAACACCAAACAAAGTTTCTGCTATCTTTCAATTTAGCCCTAAGCAGTTTCAGTTTCATCCTTAATAGAAATTCAATTTTTCAAAAATTTTATTTCAACTCTCAGCTAATTTCAGTTTGGTCCAAAAATTCAAACTTATTTCTGTTTTCTTTCAATTTAGCCCTGAAACTTATATTTTTTGGTTAAATTTCACCTATTAGAAGCCCAAGCTTATTTCATAAGCACTTGAATCTTGAATTAGAGTTGGAACTTATTTTCAATAACTTAATTTTACTAATATTTATTGTAGGTGACGAAGAACTATACATTTAGGCTTCTTACTCCAAACTTTGTACAACTATCAACTGCATTTGAGGTAGAAAATTTCTTTACACTTTTTTTTTGACGCAAGGAAAACTTGTATTTTATTAAAACTGGGATGATAAGTCCTTAAATACAAGATCCTTTAGCCAACTAGGAAACATCTCATTTTTCCATACAAAAGGAAACTGAGAAAAAGCAGAAAAATTTGCAAGTGAATGTGCAATTGTAATTGCCGAACGTCGAACATGAAACAGATTGGCTCCCGGAATAGTAGACAACAGCTGGGTGATGCTCGTAGACCAATCTTGAACGTAATTAAAAGTCTCTCCACCGTCGATAACTGCTTGTACCGCAAGTAGAGAGTCCGACGTAATTTGAGAAGGCAAGATATTAACATTATAACAGACTTCCAATCCTTCTTTGATTGCTTGGAGTTCGCATTCTAAGATCGAGATCGGTTGCTCTACAGGTTTACAAAAGGCCACAACAGGATTACCCCTTCCATCCCGTACAATTCCCCCAATTCCAAAAACACCTTTCTGAGGATTCACACAAGCGTCTACATCCAATCGCAATTCGCCTTGTGGGGGCAGAATCCATCGTTCTTGAGGAGAAGTGTTTGGCGCCATAAGCTTAGAGGACATATCTTTTTTGGACTTCTGAAAATTGAGGAGAAAAGATTCCACTCCATCATTTATTTTCATTTGGCCTTTAGTTCCCTCACCATGGGTAATTCTTTGTCTCTCTTTCCAAGAGATCCATGTAAAAGTTGCAAAATATTCGAACTCCGATTTTGAGAGGTTCTGAAACATCCATAGACACACATCAATTGTAGACCCTTTTTTTGCCTGTTTCAGGTAGTGTGCAAAAGGTTCGTATCACCACTGCCGTTTAATCCTGGGACAGAAAAATAGCGAGTGCATTGTGGTGTCTTCATTAAAATTACACAAAGAACATTTACCTGAGGTTGGCAGATGATGTGCCCTTAGATTCACTCCAGCATGAATAAAATCTTTTGAAACTCTCCACCAAAAATTCTTTATTTTTGGAGGAATATTTAAAGCCCACAAACCTTTCCACCAATGAGATAGAGCTTGGTTAGATTGATGACTTGGGGTGTCGTAGAAGCCAATAGCAAGTTTATAACCTTCGCGCACTGAAAATCTACCCTTTTCTTCGAATTTCCAGAATCGAGAATCGCGTTCAGCCCGGTCTGGGAGTCAGATTGCACATATCTCTCTTGCCACAAATCTCGGAAACAGGGATGCAATTAATTCTTCATTCCACCTACCATTGTTAATAAGTTCCCATACTTTGCATATCTGGGTGTTGGGGTCAGTTGCCTTACTCCACGGTTGACTCCACGTAGGAATCCATCGATCCTTGAAAATATGGATATCCCTTCCGTTACCCACCTTCCAACACAGTCCATCTTGTAGAATTTGTTTACTCCAATGCAACGATCGCCAAATGTATGATGGGTTGCATCCGAGGGGCACCTCCAAGATGTCACAATGTTTGAAATATCTCGCTTTTAATACTCTTGCCACCAGAGACTCCGAATTTTGAATAATTCTCCACAGCTGTTTTGCGAGCAAAGATTTATTGAAAAGAGTCAGTTTTCGAAAGCACATTCCTCCCCTAATTTTTGGCTTGCAAAGTGAGTCCCATGAGCACCAGTGCATCCTTTTCTTGTCGTCATTAACTCCCCACCAAAAATTAGAACAGTCTCGCTCGATATCATCACAAATAGAAGATGGAATGCGGAAACATGACATGGTGTACGTCGGGATCGCCTGAATAACTGATTTGATCAAGACTTCTTTGCCTCCTTCGGAAAAATATTTCCTTCCCCACCCTTGAATTTTCTTATGTATTTTTTCTCGAATGTATGAGAATTGAATCCTTTTACTTCTTAGAGAGAAAGACGGCACTCCCAGATAAACTTCGTGGCTGTGGGAGACTGAAATTGTAAGCTTTGTTTTAATCTGATCAACTGTTTCTTGCGCGGTATTCGGGCTAAAGGAAAGAGATGATTTGTCGAAATTAATAAGTTGGCCTGACGCTTTTTCGTATATTTGAAGTGCATCAAAGATGGCATTTGCTTCTGAGATTTCCGCTCGAAAGAATACAAGACTATCATCGGCAAAGAAAATGTGGGAAATTGGGGGGCAACCTGTAGCAATCTTAACCCCGTGCAACAGCTTCCAGTTCTCGTAATCCTGCAATAAAGATGATAATCCTTGAAAGTCATCAATAACAGCGAGCATCACTCTCTTCATTCTATTAGCAAGCGCCCTAGCAATTATTTTGTAGCAGAAGTTACATAAGCTTATAGGCCGGAATTCCTTCACCGTGAGGGGATTTTTCACTTTTGGGATCAAAGTAATTACTGTTTGATTCTACTTTTCCAAAGGAGCTCCTTCATTTAGTATTCTTAGAGCAGCTTGTGTAACATCTTGCCCAACAATTCTCTAAAATTTCTGAAAAAACAAGCCTGTCATCCCGTCCGGCCCAGGTACCTGATCCGGGCCAAGTTCAAAGACAGCTTTTTTGATTTTTTCACTTGAGAAAGGCACGTTAAGGGAATAATTCATTTCCGCATCCACCACCGGGTTGAGACAATCGGCGACCCGCTGAATGTATTCGTCGGAGGGTGAATCGGTCTCAAAAAGCCTTTCAAAATAGTCGATTATAATTTCTGACATAACTTCTTTATCGGAATAAAAATCTCCATGACTCGACATCAAACCCCGGATAGTATTACGTGCTTTGCGCGCACTGGCCTGTGCGTGAAAAAATTTTGAGTTTTGGTCTCCTAATGCAAGCCACGAATTTCTGCTTTTTTGTTTCCAATAATTTTCCTCTTGGTAACTGAGTTTCTCAATGCTCTTTTCAAGTTCAGCAATCTGAGGGATTGATTTCTCCCACACTTCATGCTTTTTTTAAAGAGTTCAATTGTTTTCTCTTTGCGGCTATAATATTCGGGAGTCTTCGAAACCTTGTTCCAGCCCATTGCGAGATATATTCCCCACAAATCTTGATTTTCTCTGAAAGAGAGCTTTCGATCGGTGCCGCCGTCCATCCTTTCTCGATCATCAGCTCAATATTATCCTCGCCCAAATAGCAAGACCCAAATTTAAAGCTATTTTTTACCTGTTGTTTGTCTCTCCCCCACCCTCGATTTAATGGCCCAAGAGTTATCTCGATCGGTCTGTGATCTGAATGGTAAGATTCTATGTTTGTTGCGAGCGCCGTCGGATACAAATGACGCCACCCTTCTGAGTGTAAGAATCTGTCAAGCCTCTCAAATATAGGAATTTATCCCCGGTTTCGGCCCACCCATGTGAAAAACTCGCCCCTCGCGTGCATGTTCCGAAGTTCACAAAACTCCATTGCTTCTCGCATTGCTGCAATTTGTGCACTTGCTCTAAGTCGGCCTCCTTTCTTCTCGCTATCATAGCATATTTCATTAAAATTGCCCCCTTCTAACCAAGGTAATTCTTTTATTTCCTGTATACTGGATAGTCTCTTGAGAAGATCCCATGAGAATTTCCGCATCGAGGCTTTGGGGTTTCCGTAGAAACCAGTAAATCTCCATACTTTATTATCCTCATGAACAATGCAATCTATATGGCCTTGAGAAAATGATTTCACACTAACAGACATGGTTTGATTCCACAACAACATTAATCCACCACTTTTTCCTTGACAATTAACTACAAAATGACCAACAAAACCCAACAGATCCCTCCAATGGCGACTTCTATGCTCCACCATCATTGTCTCCAAAAGAAAGAGTAAAGAAGGTTTCCTTTCTTTGACGAGGCGGCGGAGTTCTCCGAATGCTCGGGGATTGCCAAGGCCCCGAGCGTTCCACACAATGCAACTCATTGGGATCGGCGGGGTTGCTCCGCAACCTCCGCCGTTTGAATATGGTCCTCTATTTTTTCATCAATAAATTGTAACATTCGTTTATTGGGGCTCAGATCCATACTCGTCTCCTCATTATATTTTCGTTTTTTCCTTGATTCACTTGGGGTTCCTTGGATACTTTTCTAGTTTAGGTACCTTCTTGCCCTTTGCTTCCATTTACTCGGACTACGACCTATTGAAGTAGTCGTTTCGGTGCTCGTACTCTCTGCGAGATCAGTAACTTGCTGTATAGAGTATATTTCCTTCGTCTGCTCATTCTTCTTTGTAGATGGCATATGCTGTCCACCCACGTCAACTAGCCGCATCAGAGAAAGCTTTGGTGTTTTGGGGCTTTCTTCCCTCAAAATTTCTTTCCCCGTTTGTTTCTTTTCACTGCTCTCAACTCCTTTCATTGGTGAGAAGACACGCAATTGTTCTACTCCCATTCCACTAGACAGCACCTCTTCAAGCTCAGCCTTATCTCGTAACAATTCATTTTTATCCCCCTGTGGGCTTAGACTTGCATCCTCTTCTTTTCCTCTACTCGTAGTTACATTCCGGTTTGATGTCGATGACCCCGAACAAGAAGCGTGCACTGGTGTATTCTTCTCGTCCCTGCTTCTTCTACTGCTTGTGTGGCTTGTGGCTTTAAGCCAAGGCCCAAACTGTAGATTATCTTTGTTTGATTCTTCCTCAGTGCAGTCCTTATGAACATGTCCAATTCACCCGCACGCCTAGTAGTAATCTGGTAATCGTTCGTAAACCAGTAAAACAATAACTTCCTCTCTTTCTTGCTCGACCTGGACACTTACGAATTTCTTCAATGGCTTCCCCAGATCTATCCTCACCCTTATTCTAGCAAATCTCCCCCAGAAATTACCGCCTTCCCCTTCGTCTATTTCAAGAATTAGCCCTATTTTCCTTCCAATTGTTTCTAGAATATTGCAATTCATGAACGCAATCGACAGATTATGAAGTTGGACCCAAATGTCTATTTTCTCAAATGTTACAGATCTGGGGTTTTGGAGCCCTTGGATCTCTTGAAACAGAACCAGATTTCTATGGAAATTCCAAGGACCTTCTGTGAGGGTTCTTTTTTTTATCCATCGTAGATCTGAACTCCATTATAAACAAATTTTCTCCCACCGCTTCAATCTCCATAGATCTAGAAATCTGGAGTATTTTCGGCATCTGCTGTTTGAATGTATCTCTATGAATCGGCTTGTTCGAAAACACCTTTGCTATCAGACAGCTTTGTATGCGTTCGGCTTCCCTCTTTAAGATATCGCTGCCCAACATAACCTTGTCTTCAGAGGTTACTTTCATTTTTCGCATCTACTCGGCTAACTTTGCCAGATCATCCAGATCCATGGTTTTCCTAGCCTGCACTACAACCGGCTCGCCAATTTAGTGATCCCAACCCACCCTCTGGTAGGATCCCTGCTCACACTTAACCTTCTCCGAAGAGGGTTAGGAGAGAAAGGGGGAAATTTAGAAAATTTCTTTACACTTTTTAAGTGCAAAATTAATTGTTTTTATTAGATATGTCATGTATAATTTTATGAATTCTATGTTTGACAATGTGATTAAAATTCTTGAATTTGACGTGCATTTTATATGTGAATAATCTGTATTTATTTGTGTGTGGCTTCGGCCAATGGCAAAGTAGGCTTCGGCCAAATAGCAAAGTAGGCTTCGGCCAATGACAAAGTATGACTTCGGTCAAATGGCAAAGTAAGCTTCGGACAATGGCAAAGTATGGCTTCAGCCAATGGCAAAGTATGACTTCGGTCAAATGGCAAAGTAGGCTTCAGCCAATGGCAAAGTATGCCTTCGGCCAAATGACAAAGTGTATGTGATGACAAAGTATATGTGATGGCAATGTATATGTGCTTGAATTTGTTAAATTATGCTAGTCTATATTTAATTTAAACAGTTAGGATCTCTACTGAGTATGTGTTACTCATCCCCCTATTACTATTTTTTTTTCAGATTATCCGGATGGGTGCGGAGCCGATGAAGGGGAAGCCAATAAATTTTTTTTCTATTTGTTAGTATTCGCATCTTAGGGAAAAAATTTGTTTACGTTATCATTATTTCCTATTAGTGACTTTAGTTATTCTAATTTTTATGAAACAACGAATGTTGCATTTTCATTCTTCAATGCTATGATTTTCGGATTTCTCGTTTATATTAAACCCATTTTAATTTATGCTTCCGCTGCAGTAGATATATTTAAAAAAAAAAATTAATACATTAGAATGTAGTTTTTATATTTAGTAACGCTAAAAATCACATTTCAAGAACTAGGGCGTTACACACGCCACCACAACTACATTTCCCACAATTGCATGAAGGACGAAAGTTCCCCAATTCTTCCCAAATAGTCTTTACTTTCGTAAATTAGGAACCAATTGACAGTTGCTCATGCTTTAGATTCAGAAGATCACGACATAATTGGAAAAGACGAGGTTCATTACTTTGTTGAAATCTCTCTTGTAGATCTAGCCAAATGTCTCTAGCCGATTCAGAGAAAAGGATGCTAGCACTAATCTCCTTGGAAACTGAATTGAGAATCCAGCTGATCATAACAATGTTATTATTACGAATCCACGAATTGAGCAACACAACATATGTGGCCTCAGGTCATGACAGAGATTTGTCGATGAAGCTGAGCTTATTCTTCACGGATAATGTTATAATGGTCATGGCTCGAGACCAAGAGGCGTCGTTATCCCCTGTTAATTGCTGAGATACGAGGACTAAGCCAGGATTATCAGAGTGATGAAGAAAATATGCACTCGAAGGATCATCAACAATGGAAGAATTGGATCATGTACTCGAGTTGGAAAAATACTACTAGATTGCTACACAGTTGCTAACAAAAGAGAGGAAATGATTCTGGAATCAACACAACAAGCAATTGAAAATGTAGAAAGGCGACCGGAATGTATGCAATCACCATCGGAAATTGATCAAAGTAGGCGGAAGAGAAAAATTACTGATACCATATTAGAAGTGATAACCGCAAAACATGAATGATTTTATTATTCTGATTAATTGTGGAGATACAACTCATATGTGGTATTTATACATGGTATTTATACATGTTTATGCAACTAATCTCAAGTGGTTAATGTTAGTCCAAGTGGCTACGATAATCTAGAGGGGGGGTGAATAGATTATCCCGGTTTTTCAGATTTTGCCCTATTTTTCGTAAAACTCAAGCAAAGATGAAATGCTAAGTGCGGAAAGTAAATAGCACACGTCGATTTATAGTAGTTCAACCCACCTAGGGCCTAATCTACTACTACCCCAGTATATCCGGGATGGATTTCAAAAAGAAAAAAAGGATACTTTGAATCTTCCCGTAGCTTTGAAATTTAAAGGAGATCACCCAAAAGATCTTATTATTGGTGATCCCCTTGATAAAGTAATTACTCGAGGAAAATTTGCCGAGAAAGCCCTTATTTCTCAAAAAGAGCCTAAAAATGCTAAAGAGGCTATTGAGGATGAGGATTGGTTTTTAGAAATGCAAGAGGAGTTGAATCAATTTGAAAGGAATGATGTATGGGAATTAGTACCTTGTCCTCCATCTCAAACCATTATTGGTACAAAATGGGTATTTCGGAACAAATTCGATGACCAAGGCAATATTGGTCGAAACAAAGCAAGGTTAGTAGCTCAGGTTATTGTCAAGAAGAAGGTATTGATTATGATGAAACATTTGCACCAGTAGACGTTTAGAAGCTATTCGTATTTTACTTGCCTATTCTTGTTTTAAAAATTTCAAGCTTTACAAATGGATGTAAAATTCGCATTTTTAAATGGTATTATTCAAGAAGAAGTTTATGTAAAACAACCTCCGGGGTTTGAAAATTTTTCTAGGCCTAATGATGTTTATAGACTTAAAAAGGCCTTGTATGGTTTGAAACAAGCACCCGTGCATGGTATGATAGACTTAGCTCTTTTCTTTTTGCAAAATGGTTTTACAAGAGGTAAAGTTGATACTACTCTCTTTGTTTTTGAAAAAGGGCAAGATTGCTTATTAGTGCAAATTTATGTTGATGATATTATTTTTGGTGCTACTAATGAATCTTTGTGCAAGAAATTTTCTAAGTTAATGCAAGGTGAATTTGAAATGAGCATGATGGGGGAGCTCAACTTCTTCCTTGGACTTCAAATTAAGCAATGCCAAGAAGGAATTTATATTTCTCAATCAAAATATACAAATGAGCTTTTGAAGAAATTTGGCATTGAAGAAGGAAGAACCGTCTCAACCCCAATGGCAACAAACGTCAAGATTGACAAAGATGAAAAAGGCAAGTCGGTTGATGAATCCAAGTGTCGAGGTATGATTGGTAGTTTACTTTATTTAACCGCAAGTAGATCGGATATTCTTCATGTCGTATGCCTATGTGCTCGCTTTCAAAGTAATCCCAAAGAATCTCATATGAGTGTCGTTAAAAGGATTTTTCGATATTTGAAAGGCACTATTCAATATGGTTTATTCTATCCAAAGAATGAAATTTTTTCTCTTAAAGGTTATAGTGATTCGGACTATGCGGGAAATATTGATGATCGGAAAAGTACTTCCGGATCATGTCAATTCTAGGTGATTGCCTAGTTTCTTGGTTTTCAAAGAAACAAAATTGTGTTTCACTTCCAACGGCCGAAGCCGAATATATTTCCACGGCATTTTGTTGTACTCAACTTCTTTGGATGAAACAAACTTTAGCGGATTATAAATGTTCTTTTGAAAATATTCCTATCTTTTGTGATAACATATCCGCTATAAATATTGCTCAAAACCCGATTCATCATAACCGTACTAAACATATTGAGATTCGACATCATTTTCTAAGGGATTGTGTTTCAAAACGAAAAATTGAGATATCTTTTGTACCATCTCAAGATCAATTAGCGGACATTTTTACAAAACCGCTATCTTCCGAGACTTTTGCGTCCATACGAGCTCGGTTAGGCATAATGCATATTGAATGAGGCTTACGTTTGCATTTGCATGTTTTTAAAACTTAGGGGCGAAAAATCGGATTTTTGGTTGAAAATTCGAATTTTATTAAAAATGACAAAACAAGAGGCTAAACGGGTTGAGGGCAACTCTGCCTCAATGTCGACCGTCGCCCTCAACCACGACACCGCCCTAAGTCTAAGTTTGGATTAAAACCGTTCTGTCTTCAGCATTCTTCATTTTAACTTATTTTGGCCATTTTTTTGTCCCCTTTGCCAAATTCACAAAAATTTCACCCAAAATTTGTTTTCATGCATTCAATTCACAACTTGGACCTTATATAGCATGTTTATCATCATCATGGCTCATCTTTTCCGATCAAATGGTAAGAGTTCTTCTTCCTTTGCTCAATTGGGTTGAACCCTTGAGTTTATGACTTTCTTGTATATTTCTTGATATTTTTGCATATGATCTTGATGAGCTTATTTATTATGTTGTATTGTATGATGTTTGATGTGAATTGGTGATGAAATTTTTTGGTTTAAACGAATCGCAAAGGCGTTATATTTCTCTTGTTTTATTCAACGCACACCAAGTGTTCGACAAAATGTTTCAATGAAAAATTCATCACCTATATGATTCTCTTGATTTGAAAAGTCTTATAAGTTTATAGAGATCATGTTTTATCAATCAAATGAGCTTTTACAAATCAAATGAGCAATTTTTTTCCCTTTTATTCGGAATTTAAGCTTAAATGCTCAATATGCTCGATAAATCTATAAAATTGCGCACTTTGATATAATTGTATGATGTTTTTATAGTGCTAACATTATTTTTGATGATTCTAAAGGGGGAGAAACAAGAAAATGCTCATAAGCTCAAAGAAGCGTAAATAAGCTCGCAAGAAAAGCTATTAGCTAAAGCTCTTAAAAGCCAAAAGCTATGGATTATACTTGGTCCATGTGATGTATTATGGACTTTTATACTTGACTAATGATGCTTTTGTGACAGGGGGAGCTTATAAGCTCATGATATTCAAGCTTAAGTTGTAAAAGCTAAGCTTTAAGCTTTTAGTTGTTGCTTGTATACTTGTTCTTGATATGCATATTGATAGGGGGAGCTTGTGCAAAAATGATTTTGAAAAATCTTTGCTCCTATCCTTGTGTATTTGTACTTATGATAAATCTTGCTTATAATGGATTGATGTTTTAGACCGGAAAACTTGTTTTGTTTTTAAAATCAACTTCCTAAAATTGTTTTGGTTTGTAATCATCAAAAAGGGGGAATTTGTTAGATAAATATTTTTATCAAGATTTTGATGATTATGTTTAAATGAGTTTTTATACCAAAACAATGATAATAAATGTTGTCCAAAGACTCCTAAATGATTTAAAATGTTTTTGCTAACTTTTGGAGTATTTCTTAGAATTTATTTTTTGATAAAAATGGACAACACTTTTGATGGTTTTGTTTAAATTGGTTTTTACACCAGAACTATGTTTATAAATGTTGTCAAAATACTCCCAAGTGATTTAAAAAGTTTTTACTAATTTTTTGGAGTATTTCTTGAAGTTTATTTTTGATAAAAATCGGACAACATTTATTATTGGAGGTCGACCGATCGCCCTATACGTCGACCGGTACCTGAAGAGTTGAAAAAATGAAACAGAACGAAACATAAACAAATTTTGTGAAAAAAAGAAGGAGGGGGACCGGTCAAGGGTGAGGTCGACCGGTCGCACCCCTTTGCAACCACTACCTGGATCGCACTATTTTTTTCAAACGGTCGAAATCTTCAACAGGGCAACCGGTCACCCTATGATATTTTGTGACAGCAAAATGATGTTGTTTGAAATTCTTGACAGCAAGATTTACTTTTGATTTTTGTACAATATTTCTATATCTTGTGATCCTCTTTTTGTAGACAAAAGTGAAGAAGAAGGAGCCTATGTTGGTGAAGACTTCCCTATAAATAGATGATGAATTGAAGACACAAGATATAACATATACAAGCAAAACACACAACAAGAAATCTGCAAATTGTTCAAGCTTTCATTTTTACATTCTTGTTGTAATAGCCTAAGTACTTTCACTTGCACATCTTTGAGGTCTAGGGTTTTTGATTCTTGATTACACTTGCACTCAATCTTTGTATTGGTTTCATAGAGTTGTAATCTTGAATTTTGTCCATCATTCAACACAAGATATCCTTGTGAGTATTCTTGTGGTAAGAATACACTTGGGTGATTTAGGTGATAGGTGTTTGAAGAGTGTGGTACTCTTCAAAGGTGGTGAAGAAAGATTGTGGTAATCTCCTTGAAGGTGTTGTAAGAGGATTGTGGTGATCCTCAAGGTGTTGTATTAATTGTGGTAATTAATAAAATCTTTTTTTTTGAAATCCATCCCGAGATACTTGGGGTGGTAGATGATTAGGCCCTAGGTGGGTTGAACCTCTTTAAATCAACGAGTGTTGTTTAATTTCCGCATTTACATTCTTGTCATTTACTTGTTGATTCGAAAAAGAGGGTGATTTGCGAAAAATCGGCATAATCTATTCACCCCCCCTCTAGATTATCGTAGCCACTTGGACTAACAACTATGACCGGTTAAGGTTGATAAAAATACGAAATAGAGAAGACTGAACCAAAATAGCAACTCCCAGGTACCGGTCGCCCTCACCAGTCGACCACCCAGTCGACCAACCCGCCCTCCCCATTTTTCTTACGTCCCATTTTCTGTTTCAAAACTCAACTCAGTGCGGGTTGCCCTATAGAGCGGCCGGTCGAGCACAAACAAATGTGTTGTCAATTTTTTATCGAAAATAAACTCCAAAAAATACTCCGAAAAATAGTAAAAATATTTTAAGTCGATCGGAAGTATTTAGACAACATTTAGGGATATTGTTTTGGTTTAAACACTCATTTGAACAAAGTCGAACAAAATCATCAAAATCATGATAAAAATATTTATCTAACAGTTAATAGCTAACTAATTAAGTACCAACTAACTAATCTAGTTTGTATAACAGAATCTGGTTTAACTAATTAACTGAAAAAATATACTCTATTAGAGGTGTATATTTCCTTTGGGTTTAAGAGTCATATTTCCATTTGGTCAGTAGCTTAATGTTCAGAATCTGAAATCCTGGTGGTCTTACATGTCAGGGATAATTACAAAAGTTATCCCCGAGGTTTTAGCTAATAATAAAAAAAATAGATACTTTTGAAAATTATAAAAATTCCATGATGTTTGATCTATATAACATTTTGCTCACTTTATAAATAAAAATATTTCAAACATCCCTTTGTATTTGTAAATATATCAAAGTTACCTTCCTTACATTTAAAATATAATGATTTTTGTAATTTAAAACTTCTCCAGATTTTTCTTGTAGTTACCTCAAACTTTAGGACAATTTTGTAAGCATCCCAAAATGTAATGTCCAAGCCTTGGAAAAAGAAATATTGACAATTACTTTTAGAGTAGGTCTCTTGTAGGACAGTCTTACGGATCATATTTCATAAGATAGATCCACCCGCCAGCCCCCAGCCCCTCGGCCCAGCCCAGTCTGCCCCCAGCCCGCCTGTTTATTTTAAAAAAAAAATATTCAGCATCAGCGCTTGTGTGGAATGGACCTCGCGACCTATACAAACTTAAGGTGATGTTCTACCACTACACCACTAGTGATCATTGAGTAATTTCATAATAACAATGTATATAAACCCATTCATAAATACGCCTGGTAATTAAAAAAAATTAAAAACGCCTATAAATGTAAAGGCTAATAATCGAACCCAAGTCTATTAAAAAAACATGATACATTATCTTAATAAATGGATACTTATAAAAGTGTTACTTTAACTACATCATATTTATTTTGTATTTTTTCTCTTTTTTTGTTCCTAGTTTGTAACTGTATTAAGAAATCTGATATTTTATCTAAACAAATGGATACTTTTACTTATAAAAGTGTTACTTTCACTATATCATATTTATTTTTTATGTTTCCTTCTTTTCTTCATTTCTAATTTGTGACTATATTAAAAAACATGATACTTTATCTCAAAAAGTAGATACTTTAATGTATAAAAGTGTTACTTTAACTCTGTTATATATATATATATATATATATATATTCATAATTTGTGACTATATTAAAAAATATGTGACTTTATCTCAAAAAACAAATACTTTTACTTATAAAAGTATTACTTTAACTCTTATCATATTTATTATTCATCTTTCTTTGTATTTATTATTAAAAATGTAATACTTTATTTTAAAAACTGATATTTTTACTCTTAAAACATAATATTTTGTCTCAAAAATATATATTTTTACTCATAAAGGTGTTACTTTAACTCTGATATATTTATTTGTCCTTCAATGTAATGTAATCATAATATGTGGCTATATTTAAAAATATGATACCTTATCTAAAATAACCGATACTTTTTCTCATAAAACTGTTACTTTAACTTGGGAAGAAAAACAAAAACTCTGTTATATATATATATATATATATACAAAAACACCCCAAAAGTTTGGGTTAATTACAAAAAGCCCCAGACATGTTTCAAAATTACAAAAAATCCCTTCAGATTTCGTTTTGTCTTAAATTTAAGTGGGTAACTGCAATATTTTTGCCAATGTCAGGGGTTTTTTCGATATGTTTTCGAAAATTCCCGGGAAAAATGTAAGACGGAATCAAACCTCATGGGTTATTTTGTAATTTTCAAAGAACTCTGGGTTTTTTTGTAATTAGGCCAAACCTTAGGGGTGTTTTTGTAATTATCCCATATGTTTATTATAATATATTCATAATTTGTGACTATATTAAAAAATATGTTACTTTATCTCAAAAAACAAATACTTTTACTTTTATTATTAAAAAATATAATACTTTATTTATAAAACATATATTTTTACTCTTAAAACATGATATTTTGTCTCAAAAAATATATATTTTTACTCATAAAGGTGTTATTTTAACTCTAATATATTTATTTTTCTTTCAATGTAATGTAATAATAATCTGTGGCTATATTAAAAAATATGATACTTTATCTAAAATAACCGATATTTTTTCTCAGAAAACTGTTACTTTTAACAGGGGAAGAAAAACAGAGAAACAGAAGAAAAAAAAAAAGCAAATGGCATTGACCCGCGGACCTAGTCAATATGATCGGCGACCAGCCCATGCAATAGATAGATCCGTCTTTACTTGAGGACCAAAAACGATTCTATATCAGTTTTTGCCTTACTTTTATACAATAAAAGCAATGCCAGCACACATCACCATCCGACAATTGAACATCAATGATAGAGAATAAAATTGTGATTTGCATGTATATAACTCAAAGACTATACTCCTTTTGTTTCTTTACTGTGATTTGATATTGTGAAAATTATTGCAGCAAGGATCGTAGAGGTCTAAATTTTTGGCAGACAGCATCATCAAATTGAAATTGATTGACCAAAACGATGGTGTACATCTTTTTTGATACAACTCAATGAAAACCACTTGATAATTTTGTGTAAATTTCATTGGTGATGTGATATCACATCATTATTCAAATCTCCAAATTGAATGTTAATGACTGAGTTGGGTCACTACTTGCAGTATAATAAGTCGTTAAGGATCGAGATCCCAACGTTAACCCTCCGACGTTCATGTCAAATTAGATAGACAAATAATAATTGGAATGCACGAGACTATAGGATTATAGTGATTTTCATACCTTAAAAATGAGATCAGATGGGAATTTATAAGATTAAAAAATTGAGTTGTTATTAAATGTTGTGCAGTGTACAGACCATATATGTCCATTTAATCCTACTATAATTGGGTTAAGGCCATTAATTTTGTTAAATTTAAATAATCAAATATTAAATATAGTTACACACTTACACTTAGAATATAATCAATTAATAAATCAATCAAAGCGTATATAATTATTTTGAAACATGAGAGTGTGCACCTTATGATCAATGAGGATAATGTATAACATACATGAGGAAATTAATTGACATTGAAAAGGAATCTGGTACTTCATCCGTCCCAAATATATAGTCCAGTTTGATTTTTCACACAAATTAAGAAAATTATTGGAAACTAGTCAAACTACAAATATATTAAATGTTTACTTGATTTGCCCTTATTTACTCCTTATTTAATAAATAAAGTAAATTATAAAGTTACATATTAAATAGAGGTATAATAGTAAAATAATAGAAAAAGTACTATTAAATATAGAAAGTGAATTATATATTTTGGTATATCCCAAAAAAGAATAGTGGACTATATTAAAAAGTCGCAGTCAGAGACATGGTGGGGCGTTCCTCCAGCGGATATTGTTTCTCTTCTCACGGAGGATTATATTGGACAGTCAACTTACATATTTGTTAGATAATACCATTTGTTTTCTTATTTTATCTTCTTGGACGTTTATTTTTGTATTATGGGGGTACTCTTTTTTCCTTCCAATAGTTTTTCCCACAAGGGTAGTTTTACTTTAGGAGGTTTTAACGAGGCCCTAAACATTTAGCTATCTGGTCGCAATACGTTTTTCTTTTCTGGATTCCTTTTCGAATTTTTCCTTCCGTTACTGGTCGGCTTGTGATCAGGATTACTTTTTGGTTTTTCAATGTATTTTTAATTTATTCAAAAAAAAGAGATAAAGTAAAAAAGAATTAAATACTATTGTGATACAAGGTGGACTAAGCACCACCTAATTGTTGGTACATATTGACAAATGCATATACAATTAATGCAAATGCATTTAATATAGTTGTGAAGTGGTTAGAGAAAACTTGTATATAAGAATGATGCTTTGTACTATTATCAATATCTTTAGTATAATTTACTTTATATTATCAACATTAGCTTACATAAAAATAAAGAAGGAATTACTTTTACAACACGTTATGAGCACGAGTTATTGTTCGAGAAAAGGTTTGTATATTTCAAGTTTTGAATTTTTTTGTGCTAATTAACTTTTATTTGCTTTGTAGAAAAATGGCATGTATCGAAAAACAAAAATTCCAGATTCTTGATACTACTGGTAATAATTATTTATCATGGTGTATGTATATCAAATTACACCTTCAGGGTCAAATCTGGATAAAACATTGAAGCCTGTAAATATTGAAGAGGTTGTAGTAAAAGATGAGGCGAACACAATGATATATACTCATCATAATCTATCTGATGATTTGAAAAATGAGTATATACAAATTGAACGGCCTTCTGAGCTATGGAAAAAGCTCAAAGAAAGATTCGATCACACCAGAACAATGATACTCCCACAAGCACAATATGATTGGCAACATCTAAAGTTGTAGGATTTTAAGTCCGTTGCCGGTTATAATTCGACATTATTTAAAATTGAGTCCTGACTGGCTCTTTGTGGGACAAGTTGTCTGAATATGATAAATTGGAGAAAATTTTGTCCACTATGCATAAATCAAATATTGTCTACAAATGGCCCGAAGATAAACAACGACAATTTAAAACATATTCGAATTAATCTCGATTCTTCTCACGGAGAAAAAACGAGTTCTTTGTTGAAAAATCACGATTTGCAACCTTCTGGGTCTAATGCAGTGTCTGAAGCACATGCTAACTCCGATAGAGGATGGGGCCGATTTGGAGGCTGTGAGTATAAACCCGGGCATGGGAGCCGCAAGGGTCGTGGTCGTGGTGGTCCACATCAAAATACTCATAAATATGATTGGGGCGGTTGTAATTACTATAATAGAGATAATTATCACTATCCCCGCCAAAATGATTATGCCAAACAGGGGCATTCAAATCAGTCAAATCATGATAAATGAAAAATGCATATGGAAAGAACTGGTGATGATCTGTGTAACAGATATAGCATGACAGGACATTGGGCCAAAACATAACGTACTGCCCAACACCTGGTAAACTTATACCAGGAATCAAAGAAAAACAAAGGCAAAAGTGTTCAAACACATGCCACTGAGGCAATAGAGCCATTTAATGCTACTGAGGCCTATACATCTGAAATAATACAAAATCCTGTCCAAGATTGGAAATCACTCGAAATATCATATTTCTTTGAAGATCCTGCTTTTGAGGCACAAGGTGTCGAATGGTTAAAATAAACCAGATGTGATATAGTATGTGATCTCTCTCGGAGGGTATATTCCCGAGATTGAGTTTATATGATTGTACCCATCTTTGTATTTTTCCGGTGATATATTCCCGGCTTTAAGTGTTTATCATAAAATAAATAAATCTATTTGTGTCTAATATTTCAATCATAAAATATTAGTAAATTTCTACCAAATCATTTACAAATTTTACATTCAAAATTTTCATATTAATTTTTTTCCTCCAACGGTTATATCAACGGCTATGAACATTAACTTTTATCTATAAATATACCAACATTTCATTCAATAAAATCACACATATTCTCTCATCCTTCTAAAAAAACTTCACATTTCTTTCGCTCCAAAAATGGTTAACTTAATGTTAGTATTTATCATTACAATGGTCTTCATATACACTATCCTGCTTTTTATTGGAGAATTTTGGATTTTTATTGTTCTCCTTGTCTTCATAATTATTCCTCTGTTAACCGTAGCAATTTATTTTAGCATGTTGTAATAATTAGATGATTATTTACGTCTATGTTGTCGAATAAAATCATTTATTTAAATTTTTGTTATGCATTGATGTTTTTATATAAAGTTTTTAATAATCGTATAATATTAATTCAATAAAAATTATACCAGGTGCACATGGGAAAAACCGAGAAAAGAGACAATTGTCTACTTGATAGTGCAACAACGCACTCAATATTAACAAATAAAGTATATTTCTCGAGTGTGAAATTGTGCAAGGCACAAGTTACAACTATATATGGTCCCATTGAGATTATTGATGGCTCTGGGAATGCAACTGTGGTATTGCCTAATAGTACAATCTTGCATATTGAAAATGCATTATTATCTAGTAGATCAAAAAGGAATCTACTGAGTTTTAAGGATGTGCCTGATAATAGATATCACTTGAAGACACTAAATGAACATAATAAAGAGTGTCTATGTATCACATCCTATAAAATGGGAAAAAGAATTGCCCATGAGAAATTTGAAGCAACAACTTCTGGATTGTATTGTGTCCAAATTAAAGCTTTTGAATCCTACGCCACCATGCCTTGGAAGCTGGTGAATCCTGATATATTTGGGTTATGGCATGATCACCTTGGACACCCAGGAACAACTATGATGCGTAGGATTATTGAACACACTAATGGACATCCATTGAAAAGCACGAAAATGCTAATGTCCAAAGATTACTTCTGTGAATCATGTTCACAAGGAAAATTTATTACTAAACCTTCCATGGAAAAGGTTGGTTATGGATCACCATCATTTTTACAACGTATTCATGGTGATATTTGTGGACCAATACATCCTGCAAGTAGACCATTTAGATATTTCATGGTATTGATAGATGCATCGTGTAGATGGTCACATGTATGCCTATTATCTACTAGAAATGTAGCATTTGCTAGATTATTATCGCAAATTATTAAACTCCAAGCACATTTACCTAATTATCCTATCAAGAATATAAGAATGGATAATGCCGGAGAATTTACATCAAAGGGTTTTGATGAATATTGCGCAGCACTAGGAATTAATGTTGATTGTTGAGCACCCAGTAGCACATGTTCATACTCAAAATGGATTAGCAGAATCCTTGATTAAACGAGTTCAAATTATTACTCGTACATTATTAATGTGATCAAAGCTTACTAGTGCAGCATGGGGTCACACAGTATTACATGCATCAGCACTTATTAGATTACGCCCCACTGTTTATCATATGCACTCCCCAATGTAATTAACTCTTGGTTTTGAGCCAAATATTTCGCATATACGCACTTTTGGGTGCGCTGTTCATGTGCCAATTCCACCTCCTCAGAGGACAAAACTGGGCCCAAAACATAGACTTGGTATATACGTTGGATTTGATTCTCCATCGATTATTCGGTATTTAGAACCTACGATGGGAGATTTATTTAGCGCTAGTTTTGCAGATTGTCATTTTGATGAGACAACATTCCCATCAATGGGAAAGGATAAAGTTATTTTAGATAAACAAAAACCAGTTGAGAATATATCCTAGAATGAACAAGGTTTATCCCATTTAGATCCACGTACTTCTGAATGTGAAAGTGAGGTGAATAGAATCATTCATTTACAAAATATTGCTAGTAGACTTCGATGCATTTAACAATGCTAGTAAAGTCACGAAGTCTCATATTTACTGTTGCAAAATGCTCCAAATCAGGGATTAATTGTTCTAGATGAAAATAAGAAAATGAATGATGATAACCCACGACAAAAACGTGGTAGACATATTGGCTCAAAATATACTATTCCTCGAAAAAAATGGAGAATTGATAATAATGAGCATGCTCTAGATGAATCTGTCGAGCCTAACACCTCAGAAAATGAACCAAATTCTGGTAGCACCGAGAATCAAATGAGCTATTGTAATGAAATATGGGATCAAAATGAAATAATTATTGATGATAATTTTGTATTATCGGTTGCTCAAGAAATTATAAATGGTGATTATGATAACGAACCACGTTTGATAATGGAATGTCGTCAGATGCTTGATTGGCCTATGTGGGAGGAAGCAATAAAATCTGAATTAGCTTTCCTAGAAAAACGAAATGTATTTGGGCAAATTGCAAATTGTTTGTACTCCAAACAATGTAAAACATATTGGATACAAATGGGTATTTGTTCGAAAGAGAAATGAGAAAAACGAAGTCGTGAGATATAAAGCTCGACTCGTGGCTCAAGGATTCTCCCAGAGACCTGTGATAGATTATGATGAAACATATTCACCTGTGATGAATACAATCACATTTCGTTTTCTTATCAGTATGATTGTCCACGAGAATATGAACATGCGTCTAATGGACGTAGTAACGACGTATCTATATGGTTCGTTGGATTCTGATATTTATATGAAAATCCCTAATGGATATAAAATGCCAAAGTTTAACACTCCTCGTGAATTATACTCGATCAAATTGCAAAGATCGTTATATGGATTGAAGCAATCTGGTCGCATGTGGTATCATAGACTTAATGAATACCTTTCTAAGGAAGGTTGCAAAAATGATACCATCTGTCCATGTGTATTTATTAAAAGATCTGATACCGGATTTGTTATCATTGCTGTATATGTCGATGACATGAATTTGATTGGCACTCCTGAAGAATTATCTAATGCTGCTGAATATTTAAAGAAAGAATTTGAGGTGAAAGATCTTGGAAAAACTAAACTTTGTTTTGGTCTTGAGTTAGAGCATAAAGATAACGGGATACTTGTCCACCAATCTACATATACTAGTTACTCAAGCGGTTTAACATGGATAAAGCTCATCCCTTGAGTACCCCTATGGTTGTGCGCAGTTTAGATCCCAAGAAAGATCCATTTCGACCAAAAGAATCTGGTGAAGAGACTTTGGGTCCTGAAGTGCCTTATCTTAATGTTATTGGAACATTAATGTATTTAGCACAATGTACTCGACCAGATATCGCTTTTGCTGTAAATCTACTTGCGCGATATAGTTCAGAGCCAAATCGAAGACATTGGAATGGTATTAAACACATCTTTCGATATCTCAATGGTACTATAGATTTGGGGTTATTCTACTCCAAGGAATCCACTACGTCTGGGTTAGTGGGTTATGCTGATGCGGGATATAGATCTGATCCACACAAAGCTCGATCACAAACTGGTTATTTGTTTTGCTACAACGGTATAACTATATCATGGCGATTTGTTAAACAAACATTGGTAGCTACTTCTTCCAATCACTCTGAGATAATTGTTCTTCATGTAGCTAGTAAAGAGTGTGTTTGGTTAAGATCAGTTATAGCTCATATACGAAATGCATGTCAGCTGAAACCAGTTACAGACACTCCCACTATTATTCATGAGGATAACGCAACATGCATAGCACAAGTAAAAGGTGGTTACATAAAGGGTGATAGGACCAAGCATATTTCACCAAAGTTTTTCCATACACATGAACTCCAGAAAAATGGAGAGATAAACGTTCAACAAATTCGTTCATGTCACAATCTTGCCTACTTATTGACAAAATCTTACCGACATCTACATTCGAGAATCTGGTATACGGCATAGGCATGCGAAGAGTTAACAAGCAAGATTGATAATCAACGGATTACGTTATTTATTTCAGGGAGAGCAAAGTCATACACTGTGCGATGTACTCTTTTTCCCTTATGTCTGGTTTTTATCCCATTAGGTTTTTCCAGCTTAAGGTTTTTAATGAGACAACTTATGCACAAGGTTTGGATTGGAGTTATGTACTCTTTTTCCCTTCAGTCCGATTTTCTTCCCACTGGGTTTTTCGGCTTAAGGTTTTTAATGAGACATACTCATTCAATGGTGCTACGTCCAAGAGGGAGTATTGTGATACAAGGTGGACTAAGCACCACCTAATTGTTGGTATATATTGACAAATGCATATACAATTAATGCAAATGCATTTAATATAGTTGTGAAGTGGTTGGAGAAAACTTGTATATAAGCATGAATATTTTTGAAGAAATGATATGGTTGATTCCTTGATTTTAATCCCATTTGCAAGCTTTGTACTATTATCAATATATCTTTAGGGCTCGTTTGGTTGAATGATGGTAATGTGCATGATTAATTCTCATTTCATTTTCCAGCCTTATCATATGGACACAATATGTCCTATTATCATGTTTATTTGATGGATTGTGATACATGATACAAGGGAAAGGGATGGAAAAGGCATCCCACCCCTATAGTGGGATATGGTATCACTAAATGAGCATGATAAGGGACCGGACCTTGTCTTTTTCATGGGCCCAACCTTGTTGAACCAAACAAAACAATGTGCTTGATTAATAACAAAAGTGATTGATATCCCTAGCATAAACCCCAACCAAACAAGCCCTTAGTATAGTTTACTTTATATTATCAACATTAGCTTACATAAAAATAAAGAGGGAATTATTTTTACAACAAATAGAAATTTAATAAGAGAATAGAGGATAAAGTGGACCCACTAGCTCAACTTGGGCTGGGCTCATATAAGTGTCAATCGCAGTGAACTAGGGTTTTGGGCCCTTTATTATTTTTGTTTTCCTTCCTGAATATAAAATGGCGAAACTCGCTTTTTCTGAGCATTCATTTGTTGTTGCTGCCCCAATTTTGTATTTTGACCTGTCGCAATTTTAATACAGAAGGTATTTTTTTCTTTATTTGTTATCGTTTTTCTTCCATTTTTTGTTTGTTTCGTTTCGTTGTTTATATCATTGGATTTGTTTTTTGCTTATTATGTGGAAATGTTCAGAAAGTAAATCGAGCTTAAGACCATCTCCAACCCAACTCTAAAACCCACACCAAAACACCAAATATCTAAAAAACACCTTCCAACCCAACTCTAAACATCACACCAAATTTGGTGTAATGAATAATGTTACACCAAATTTGGTGTAACACTATTCCTTTACACCAAATTTGGTGTAATACAAATATTCCTTATTTGCCCTTCAATTTCTTCTACTTCAAACTTTTAATTCCTATTGTATCCTATATTTGATATATAATTCATTTGTAACATGGTTTTAGTTATTTAAATTTTGTATATAATTATTATTTTGGATGAACAATAGTTAATATTTACCAATAAATTATTATAAACTAAACTTAAAATTTTGATAAACTAAAATAATTAACAAACAAAATTATAATTTAATTAAAAAAACATCAAAGTCTATCATAAAATACAAAACACTATCGTAATTGAGGATGAACACGATGTTGATGCACCGATCCAAGACCGCATGGAAGCACCAACTCGAATAATTGAGGATGAACGCGATTTATTAATCTTTTTTTTTGTCTTTAAATATTTGTTTTAGGTTTGTCGTTTTTTATTGTCTAGTGTGCAATTTAGTATTTTTATTTATTGTGATATTAGTTGTAATATTAATTTTTCAATATAATTAATTAATGTAATATTAGATAAATATAAGTTTTTATTTAGTTACATTAATAATAATAAAATATAAGCAAAAGAAATAATTGCATAAACAAATAAATTTGCTATTCCAAAATGAAAAGAAAATATTAAAATACTCATTTGGTGTAAGATTTAGTGTAGTGGGTTGGAGATGGGTTTTGCAAAATTACACCAAAACATCAAATTTGGTGTGATTTTCACACCAAATTTGGTGTTATGGGTTGGAGATGCCCTAAGATCACCCTATTTAATTTAGTGGAAGAATGCGTCTTGGTAAGAGGGTTCAGCCGTTCAGGTTAACTAATTTCTTTTGCATTTACGGCATGATTGGTATGTGGGAATGGGGTAGGAATGGAATGAAAGTTTCATTCCTATTCACATACTTGGTATGTTTTATTAATGAGAATACTCATTCCCATGGGAATTCCTATTCCCAAAAGTAAGGAAATGATCATTCATCCTCTCCCCATGAGTTTAACTATTACCAATCATCAAGAATGACTCAAATTTTATTTTTAATAAAATAATTTTTCTATAAGTGACTAAAAATGTTGGATATAATGTATATTTTCGAAAAGTAGTGTTATATAAAAAAATTATTTATATTTAAATATAAGTTATATTTAATATTTTAATAAATCATAGTCAATTTCTATCAATATTCAATAATTAAATCAAAATTTTGATATAAAATTCTTTTGTTGATTTTTTATATTTTCTTATAAAAATTAGAGATAATTACAAAAATACCCCTGAGGTTTGGGATAATTACATAAAAACCCAGATATTTTTTAAAATTACAAAAAATCCCTTGAGGTTTGATTCTGTCTTACATTTTCCCCCTTCATAAGCAAAAAAATATCAAGACCCCCTGATATTTATAAAAATACTATAGTTATCCCCTTTAGTTTAACACATAATCAAATATGATGGGTTTTTTTTTGTAATTTTAAAACATCTCTGAATTTTTTTGTAATTAGCCCAAATCTCAGGGGTGTTATTGTACTTATCCCTAAAAAATATTATATAAAATATTTTTGATATCATAGATATAAATTTATATATATATATATATTACTTAGCACATATTAAAATAAGCTTATATCAATTTACGAGTAACATATTTAATAAAATTTATTTAAAAAATCTTATTTAAGAGAATTTGATACTTTAAAATTATTTTTCTCAATTACTATCATTAATTTATAATCACCAATCAAGATATTTAAATCAAGTATCATTTTTCCATCCCTTGTACATACCAATCATAGGAATAGTAATACTACATCATTCCATTCCTAATATTATTCCATTCCTAAATTCATTCCATTCCAACCTAATTCCATTCATTTATATCAATCACCCTATTATATGTTTTAATAATTATCGCAATAGGCAAGATTGTAAACTGACTATTGAAAAGTTTTGATTTACTTATTTATTGGGGTTTATATCCTTTTCTTTGTTATTGCTACAATATTTGGACTCATGCCTGATTTCTGGCAGGTGTAAACTGGAGGACTTGTCTGCGAGGAAGAGAAAATGTCTGGGTATGTGTCTCTTGTTTACTCATACAAATTGAGCTCAAATCAATTTAACATTGTATCTGTTTTTGGTTCCTGTATGAAAGATTGTGGATTCCACTGAATTGTCTTCGGATTTTTTTGCCCTTAATTTTATTTTCTATTGGCGTAAATCACTTTGCATTAGCTTGACCAAGTAGGATTTGTTGACAGAACTATTACACAAGTATAATGGGTTTTGGGGTTCTTAACAATTTAAAGATAGTCAGGAAATTGAAATCCCGACTATAGTTGAGTCGGGTATTAAAAACCCAACTCAAAAATCCTCAGTTAAAAAAAGTCACTCCATTGGTTACTCTAAGCTACAATAAAAAAATGAATCTTTTATATATGGGGCTGGTAACATAGTTACTTATCCAACTTCTACCTGAAATCAAAAGTGCTAATAGTTTGCGTATAGACTTGAATTTGATCCATTGATTTTATATATACAAGAAATGTTTCTACATATAAAAACTTGCTATGTAAGATGTCCATGAAAGTTGAATCTCTCACCATGAACATCGATCAATTCCTTCGCAGTGAAGAGCCTGCTGTTGTGGAGACACCTGCTCCAGCTCTAGGCGAGCCTATGGATATCATGACTGCCTTGCAACTTGTGCTCAGAAAGTCGTTGGCCCATGGAGGTCTGCTTCGAGGCCTTCATGAGGGTGCAAAGGCAATCGAGAAGCATGCCGCCCAGCTCTGTGTATTGGCAGAGGACTGCAACCAACCGGACTACATTAAATTGGTCAAAGCACTGTGCGCTGACCACAACGTTAACCTAATAACTGTTCCGAGTGCCAAGACTCTCGGTGAATGGTCTGGTGTAAGTACATAAATTCCTTTTGTAAATTATAAGATATAGGGAGAATTACAAAAATTACACATACTCCCTTGAGGGTGCGGTTTGTAAAATAGAAACAAATTTCGAGGGGCTATTTGTAATTTTGAAAGATAATTGGTTTTTCTTTTTTATAATTAGGCTAACCGGAGGGAAATTTTTATAATACATGCATGTGTGCTCTGCAAATTTGAACAAAAGGATGAAATAATCTTCCATTAGTACAAACACAGTCCTCTCTTGTATAATTTTATAGAAGCAATGAGATTTTTAAGGCCAGCGAAGGGGTTGTTGAGTTGTGTTCAGCAGTCATTTAATTCAATTTTTTGACAGTGGTTTTGGGGTAGTTCTTGACGACAATGGTGATGACGGATCATCTTGAGCCAGTTGTCATTTTTGTTGGAATAGGGCACACGTGATAGTAGTTTGATTTTTAGTGTTGATTGTTGTTTTCACAGTTGTGCAAGATTGATTCAGAAGGGAAGGCCAGGAAGGTTGTCGGAGCATCGTGTGTTGTCGTGAAGGTATAAATATCGCCAAAGCTACTATGACTTTCGTGTAAATTGATAATGGAGTTTTCGATATTAATCAGATTGTGATTCTTGAATTTTTTGTATAGGATTTTGGCGAGGAAAGTGAAGGTCTCCACATCGTTCAGGAATATGTCAAGTCACACTGAAAAAGTTTAGCAGTGAAGATGGATCCCTCTAAAATGTGTTGGAAGGAGCATAAATTATTATTCTTTTACATGTTCTTCTGAGAGTTTAGACAGAGAACAGTAAGTTAGCATGTTTTTAATGTTTCCTCTATTTTTTGATTGATTGTTGATGAACCAGTAAAGTTCCACTGGATTTTGAGATCATCAAATTCAAGAGCAATTTCTAAAGGCTATTTAATGTCATATCATTGGAGTTCTAAATTTCTAATGCTGATTGATTTCTATACTGGAATGGGTTTATCTTTTTTGACAGAAAACACTTAACTGCTGCTATGTTATAATGAACTTAAAAATTGAAATCTCTTGAATCCTTTAAAATAATTACTCAAACTGAAATCCCCAAGGAAGACCGATTTAGTTTTTTTTTTTTTTCAAACGATAGTTTTTTTATTAGAACAACTCAGAAACTACAACGATTATCGTAACCAATTGGCTATGGACCAACTTGACTACATAAAAGTCAAGCTAAAAATTGGTAAGACTAAATCGAATCCAACACCGTTGCAAGACAGACATCGCTGACCCGCCTACGAACTCCGCTCTTCAACCGGAAAAAGAAAACAAGAAAAACATAAAAACAACCTAGCAATCAAACTTAAAGAAAAAGAAAAAATAGAAAAAAAATAACAGGACGAAAAAAATCGAAATCTTCCTCTCCCTCCCCCGATACACCGTCGCAACCTATCACCACCACAAAACACCTCTTGAAAATCGATGTTGGCACCGCCACCCAAACCCCCAAAGTAGACTGAGTTGACCGGAATGGAGGGCATATTAACCGGAGAAACCAAACCCTAACTAGAGAGTAACTGATTTTCGGCCATGGATTAGGGGAGAGGGTGAGGTGGGATGGAGAGGGAGGAGGGGGAGAGGGAGGGTCGGCGCAGGTCCAGGGCAAAGATCAAGAGCAACAAAGTGCTAAATGCAGAGAGACAAATTGCCTCAAGAAGATTGAGATGGAAGACATAATTAAAGTTTTTGGATTCATAATATCTTTACCAATAAATAAGACTATTTCTGAACATGCTTCAACACTTGAATCTTCATACAATTATGAAGTATCAAGTACTCAGATACAACTACATTCCTCAATTGCTGTCAGGAAGAAATGAAAAATAATACAGAAAAAGGCTCCCCTACGATTAGTAACTAATCACCGTAGTATGTTTCAGGTCGACTTCATTTGCTTTCAGCAACGGGTAAATAGACACCCTCAGCTGCCAACCAAACATTGTCGGCACGCTTTTCCCTAACTCCACAAACCTGCGAGAAATGCAAAAATTATGCCATTGAAGATGCTAGAGGAGGTACTTTCCAATGAGGTATGATAAGATTAATTACTACTAGGGTAAATTACAAAAACTATCCCTAAGATTTAGTCTAATTACAAAAAATATAGTTATCTTTCAAAATCACAAATACCCCCTTGAGATATTAAAAACACCCATTTAGGTCTATATATGCTTGACAAATACCCCCTAAATATGTGCAATATGTAGAATAGAAACCAATATCAAGTGTTTATTTGCAATTTTGAAAGTTAACCGGGTGTGTTTCTTTTTCTTTTTAATTAGACTGAACATCAATGGTATTTTTTTTGTTAAAATTAACCCTTACTACTATTTGGTTCGTACCTCTTGCTGACCCCCAGCTATACGGGTATATTTCTTGTCGTGACTGTGAAGGTATCCCCCAGTGTCTACATGATGAAGTCTGACTCTTTGATCTTGCCTCCAAGTCTTTCCACTTCCCTCAATTTCAAGTCTGAAGCACAACAAAGATGAATTGAAAGATGAATCAAAATATTTTAAATGACATGACCCAGAAGATTTCATATCAGAAGCTCTTACCTCCAATGATCCCCAGTATCAGACTCACCGTCACTGCCAAAGCAACTCACCTGTATGTTTCGTTTTTGATCAATTTATGCTACTAGGCAATGTATGGCATAAACTCAAATAGCACAAAAAGTGAATCAAATGATAGGCAGAACTACTCTCACCTTGAAGGGGACCAAAACACAAAGATGGAGCTATAAATATTAATTTGTTATGAAGAGAAAAGATCAGTGCTTAGTAATGTAAGCAATCTTGCTCACATGTGAAGTTCAGCATTTGTTGCAGCACATTTTAATCAACCAAAAGCAATACGAGAGTTTACAATTCCTTTCTCCATCTTGATAAATAATATAGTTGAATATATTTTATGATGTTTGCCTTTTTTGGATCAGTCTACATTCTTCCTCTTGATTGCTTCAAAGTAGGCCATTAATCAACAAGGTTTTCAACCAAGATAACTTAAAATACCACGACGATGACAAGAGGAGTTGTTTCAGCGAGCTGATTTAAGTCATGTCATATCCTTTAATCAATCCTTGGCACAAAATGTGGTATATAAACATGACATAACAAGAACATTGACTTTGTCTACGCCTTTTACTACAATTTTGCATTCTGTCTAAGACCACTTTCACAAGGCAAAAGAAAAAGAATGTGATACCTAGAGGCATGCTTATTCGATAATACCATACAAGTGAGTAAACCAGATATCAACTCTGACCTAGAAATATGCAATTGTATCTTAGATGCAACTGCTGTCAACAGATGTAATTATATCAAATATTTTTAGCTGCTGACCTTATCTGGCAGCAACTTGTGGGTAATAAAACTTCAACAAGTAAAAAGTACACATTTCATTACTCACAAGACAATCGCTAACTTAAACTCTCTCTGAACAACAACTACTCTGTAAAGGATGCAACGAATATATAGAAGTTAAGACGGCTTCATTGCCAATGATGATATTCACCAAACCTACTAAATCTAAATACATGTCTTAAACTCACACGACGAATACGATTAAAAATTAGAGTAAATTTTCCAGTTTATTATCTCCAAATGCATGCAGACATTAGTTGTATCTGAAGGTATTGAGAAATAAACACATCATAAGAAAAGACATGCATACTGACCTCCAAATTCCCAGATATCGGGGATGCATGCAAGTGGCTGTGCAGCCATTTCCTAGTTCTCATATGCTGCAACCTAATAACAGTTCCACTTTTGATTGTGTCTCCTTGTTTCTCAGACGAATCCGGTATAGCCCTCACAATCTACAAGATCATGCAATAACTCAAATTTGAACAAGTCCAAAAAACTAAAGGAAAAATCACATTGAGTAGCTATACATACCCAGTAGCTGTTAGAATCATCAACATTGGGGAAACCAGTAACAGACTGCTGCCCACTGCCAGACCCATAAGGCACATCATGCGAGTGCAGCCGGAACTTTGTTTTCTCATGCATCAGCTTGATGACAGAACCATATGTAATCTACAAAAGGATTTGAGAATTCATAAAGCCTTGAACTAAAAAAACAGAAACCAGGCCATACAGCATAATACCAAAACTTGCAGCTAATTATGTTAGCCACTTAACATTTGACTCAACAAAGCGGAAATCATACAGTGAATGCACAATCTGCCTAATTAGTTTTCACAAATCTTAAGCCGGTCTTGGTCATTCTAATAATTTTCTCAAACCTTAATCACTAATAAACACCTAACCTTCTTCCTTCAATGGTGTTCAAACAATTATACATCCAGTACCATCAGGAGTTAAACAACAACACCACCTCTTCGCCATAACTTTAGTAACCGAAGAAATTATCATGCAAGGTACAAATTTAGGGTATAAATTATGCGTCCATAACAAAATCAACCCCCAACCCCAAGACTGTTTTTTGCAACATCAAACTTGCCATCATTAACGAGCCTTTGCACCCACATTATTATGCATCCAAAATCCTACCAAAATATCAAATACGTGATCACTTGCCTGAACGCCTTCAGAAGCGGCGGAAACAGGAGCGGTAGCATAGTCAGAGTCGAGGGTCAATAACATAAACATCGCTAGAGCGAAACACGAGACCGCCATAACTAGCAACAGGACAATGAACCAAGTCCTCTGCCAAAACGGGAGATTCAGATCCGAAACCGAGGACGGGTTAACGGACTCACTGTAAACTATCCGCGTATTCCCCGATTTGGAGGTGGAGGAGAAGGCGGACGCTGGCGCGGATTTTCTCCGAGTGAGGTTATTTTGATGCTTTGCTTGGCCGGACGAAGCCACGGTTGGAGACTCTGAACAGTGCCGGAGCGAGCTCCGATGATGATCCGATTGGATTGCGCTTCGAGTTTCTCTTTCAACGAACTACGAGAAGATTTTTCAGTTTTTGAAGGATTTGGGGTTGGATTAAGTGATATTAAAGCGAGATTAATTAATTTAATTAATTACGTTTAAGTGCTTCGAGATCACCACGTGATTGCAACGGCTACTGCGAATGGTTTTGTTCCACGTGGAGAGATTTGTTGACGTGGGTGTTTCTTGCTGGACAGTGGAGCCTCTGCAACTAATATTGAATAGAACTAGCAATGGGTCTGATCGGGGAGCCCATCGGGCCAAGTGATAAAATTAGGTTGGGTTGAATTTTTTTTGGGGCCATCATTTTGTGTAACCTAACCCATTGCATTAGTAATATTGACACGTGATTTTCGTAGAATTGTTCATATTTGTTGGGTTTTGGGCCTTTTGGGCTATGCCCAAGTAGATACGATACTTCTTGAATCTAAAAAAAGGGGTCAACCCAATCTTAAGTGTTGGTCGGACTAATTCTGTCACCTTTTAATAGGGCTGAAAACCGAACTAAACTACTTGGTTTTCGATTCAAGATGAATTGTTAGAAGCTCGATTCGTTATATATATATGTGTGTGTAAAAATGTCAAGTCACTCAAGCTCGATTCAATTAACAATCAAATTATTCTCAGACACTTGCTCGATTTGACTTATTTATACCCTTAGCTCTCTAGATCATAAAAATGTGTTGGAAACTTTTTGCAACTTTGGATATTTAATGATTGTATGTGCTTAAGTTAAAACTTGTGTTGTTTTTATACTATTATTGGGATTTTTTCTTAGAATCAACATATATTTGGAAAAATAAATCATTCTTTCTCCATGACGACATTATTATTATTATTATTATTATTATTATTATTATTATTATAGAAGAACGGCGACAAAAATAAACGTGTAAGGTCTTTTGTTCATTTGGCAAAATCATCATATAATGTACTATTTATGTTATTAGAAAACGAGATCAAAATTTAACAATTCTTCATCATTACAATGAGAAGTTGTGCTTTGCAAACAGTACGATTACGAATGCGATGATAGTTGTAACAATTAAAGGGTATGTAGCCCGCAAGGGTAGCAAAGTTGGTGGAGTAGGTGAGCACGGGACTGAAAGGTCACGAGTTCGATTCCCCCTACCAATACTTTCTTGGTTGAGCCTGTCACACAGGGCTTGCCTAGTGTGGTTTACCTGGTTGGCGTAGTTTGCAGGCTAGTACGTCCAGCCCGAGGGTTTATCCAGTGCGCACTCGTAGAGTAACGGCTGCGGGTTCCCCCGTCATCAAAAAAAAAAAAAAAAAAATTAAAGGGCATGTATGGATGTGTTTTCAAATGCAATTTTTCACTTTCCAACTATTCCAAAAAATAAGTTTATGTTTGTGTAGGAAATTCTCAATAGAAATAAAGTTATTTTTAGTTTTCATTTTTTTATGGAAATATTCTTTTGAAAACACAACCAAACAATTTTTTACCTTGTGAAAATATACTACAATCACGAAAATCTATGTCAAAAATACATTCAAAAAACTATAACTAAACATATTTTCATTTCTAAACAGAAATTCAGACAACAAACCAAACATATTCTCAATTCTCACACGAAAACCAATAAAGTTTGAAAATTCATTTTTCAACACTGAAAACTGAAAATTTGACTTGAAATCACATCCATACATCCCCTAGTTTTCTTCTTAAGTAGAGTTTTCAATGCAAAGTGGTCATTTGTATGATATGACTTTATTCTTTGATTGAGGCACATATTTAGAAGCAAATACGTTTCATGACAGATTTTCTTGTGAGTATGTTTGGTAAATTGGGATGTGATTAAAACTTTTTTTTTTTTTGGAGAGAAGATTAAAACATTCAATATTTCTATAAAATTAGAATTGTCATATAGGTCGGACTAATGCTAGCTTGTTGGACCAAATAAAAAAAACTGGGCCGAATTAGAGTCCCATTGATCCATTATTTCTGGAGCCTCGCAAGCCCATGCTTTGAAAATGAACGTAAAACATATCGGGTTGCACGGCTTTTCAGTCACATAAAATATAGTTGGTTTTGACAGCTCTAATTCTAATATATCCAATCATTTTTTGAAAAGTCGATCAATTTAGGACACAATTTACCGAAATTCGATTTTGTGCTGATAACCCTCACGCGTGCCGCGCGTGTTGAGAGTAAATGAGGATTATTCCAAACTCTTCTGCCAATTATGCTTATGCATACATTAAAAAAAATTCAAGGGAAAACTTGCCACGTCAGATAAAAATTGGAGAGAAAAAAAATTCAATTGGGTAGCACCCAACTCCAAGTCAAACAAATAAAAAAAGCAAGGGAGTGCTCGTTTGTGATAACATTTCCTTCTTTTATTTTCCGGACGAATTTTTAATGGACGTGATTGTTTGTGAAAATAATCAAATAATTCACTTTTCACTCCATTCTCATTTTTTCAATCATCCATCACATCTATTTATTATCTAACAAAAAAATCACATCAACTATTATCATTATACTTTACTCTTTCTTATTTTTCAAATCACCAATCATTCCTAATAATTATTACACTAAAAAAATTATCACACCAACTAGCATCATCACATTTTTCATCTTATATCCAAACACACTCTAAAAATTATTTGCATTTTTCAAAATAATTATTTACGCATGAAAGGTCAATCAACCACTCTTAATATTCCACCTCTAATTTTGGGTGTATTTTCCAACATTTTCTATTTCATAATCCACCCCTATTCAAAATTCATTTTATTTTTCTCTCCAAAATAGAAAAAAAAATTATTATAATCAAAAGTGTCAAGACTCAGACAAGAAAACTAGGGTGTCAATTTCGGACCTGACACAAACTTACCACATAATTAATGAGTATGTATCCAGGCTTTATGGGTCCGGATCAAACTTGAATAACCCGCAAATTATACAGGTCGGGGGTCTGGTCAACCTGCCATGACCCATTTAACTAGAGATGGCAAAATCCCCATAGGGAACCATCCTCGTTGGTACCCGAGCAATATGGGACGGAGAATCCCTGATTAATTTGGGGATGGGACGGGGATGGTAATTCCCCGCTTCTCTAGAACTGGGGATGGGACGGGGGATATTATTCCTCCGTCTCATCCCCGATCCTCATCCATATTCCCCGAATATATATATATATATATATCTTATTTATCTATTATTATAATAATTCCATTCATAATATTTTATTTTATTAATTTTAAAAACTAAACTCTTAAGTTTATTTATCTAAAAAATACTCTTAAAGTATTTATAATTTTGATTGTTCTTATTATTTCTTTTATGTATCGGTTTATGTTATTTTATATATTTTAAGTAATTGTTTTATAGATTTTTTAATTAAAAAATATAAAATGGGGACCCAGATTCCCCGTGGGTACCCCGTTCCCCGAACAGGGATTCCCCATCCCCGTCCTAGATACCCAAAGCGGTGAATGGTATGGGAACGGTATTTGGGATGAATTTGGGGCGAGAACCGATCTCCATTATCGCCCCATCCTTGCCCATTGCCATCCCTACATTTAACCGGTCTAACTCATTGGTGAATTTAAAAGAAAATTAAGTAAATAATTAATTGTAAGAAAAAATAAAAAATAAGACATGTCTTTAAAACTTAAATGCTAAAACTTCCTTAATTATGTATGTTATTATTTTGTATGTTGTCCTTGAGATCTTCTATTCCAAAACCATGTTTCATCTCATATTCCAACCGTGTGGATGATTGACACGTGTATTACACTTACCATATTAATTTTCAAGCATAAATCAAGCGAAAATTGTAGGGATCTAATATGGTAAGTGTAATACACGCGTGTCAATCATCCACACTGACGAATATAGAGATAAACACAATTTTGAAATAGAAGGTCCCATCCGCAAAATATGATTAGCAGTATGTTATGTTATTTATGCATTTGTGATATTTATTTTTTAATGTTATGAGTTGTGATATATTTTATTGATTGAATAAAGTGTCGTTGTTGTTGATTTTAAAAAAATTAAATTTATTCAGTTGAAACTATTAAATGTACATAAACACAATTTTATTAGATGAGATAAACGGGTCAGGTCTAAGTTTAAAATTTTGACACGAATAATTGAACTGACTGGGTCCGAGTTAACTTATTTTGACCTATAAACCCACGAAACCGGACCCAACTCAAACCGACACCTAAAGAGAACTTCCCAATGTACCACGTAACATTTTACATTAACATGCTCCATTGGAATTTTATTTTCATTCTGACAACACAACACAAAACTCAAAAGCCTCTTCACTATAAGACCCCCAAAAGTTCAGACATGCCAATACATAGTAGCAAATCCCTAGATTAAGCGTATAATTTTGCCACATTAATCACATACTATATTTTTCAAGCCAAAAGGGGAAAAAATTTAATCTTGTGAATCCACGGATTTGAAATCCAAAAATTAGAAAAATTCACCAAATGGGTCAAAATCCGGGTGGTGGTTTAAGAGGGGCTCTGCATGCAGGACATTTTGCAAAAGACGCCTCTTTTACTCCACGGCTTTATACATCATCAGCATTAACTGTGTCTGATTTTGCATCTCTGTTTAAAATTAAAAGTTTTGGAGTACATTTTTTTGCAGAGAGTTGGAGGTGGTTTGTGGGCAGCCGGTGGTGGAATTCTTGAAGTATTATTGTGTGTGTCTGTGTTTTTTTTTTTTCGGGGTTCTTTTTGAACAGGTGAAAAATTGAAAAAAATGAGGTCTTCTACATACAATGATGCTTCACAGAAAGAGCTTGAAGATGAGTTAATGGATGTTGGGAAGAGACTTCTCAGGCTTCCTTCCTCAACTGATGAAATACTCACCCTCCTTGAGGTATAAAACCTTCTTTCCTTTTGTGGGCTCACACACACATGTGGGTTTGTGTGTGTATTTCATTTTGTACGGAATGCGTTTCACATGTGGAAAATCTTGAATGGACATGAAGGGAACTATTAATGTAAATGGCTGTTTAATGTGTGCAATTCCAATTTGTATTGAGTCTTGTTTAATCACATTCTTCTGTATTTTTCCAGATTCAATACTTAATCATACAGGGTGATTCTTTTGTGTTTGGTGTCTCTTACTGTTGAGGGCCTAATTTAGATTCATAATCACATTTCTGTTTGGTACTTGTTACATGGGTAAAGGCTTGATTTGATTTACAAATGCATTGATGATTCACTTGCTTAAAATTTCAAAATGTGGTAGGAGCGGCCAGATACGACCAAGTTCAAATTTGTTTGAGTAGGCCTTTGGGTTCATTTGAAAAATTGTATTGGATTACTGATGTAGTGATGTGTGAACTGAGTGATTCATAAGCTACATTTTTGTCTTTTCGCGGTGTGGGTAAGTTTGTTGCTGCAAAAGGGTGGAATTTTCCTTTTCAGATGAATTTTTCTTTTTATTTATATTAATCTGAAATTTTGGTGTTTGTTTTGAGTTGATGATAGTTCTGGTTTATGACGATCAAAATTCTATATTTTCACGTCGTTTCTGGTCCTAAGTTCCTAATCACACCTTTGAAAACCAGTCACTAACTTTACGGAATTCTCATTCATGACCTATTTATTTTCTCTCCTCTTCCTTACTATTATCTTCATGCTTTGTAGCTAGTTAAATGTTATTAGTCTTGTGTTTGTGCTTTCAGGAAGCAGAAGGCATTCTATATGGGGTATGGCAAGAGCTTGCCAGGCATAAAGCTAGTGCCCTTTATCCGTTAATGAAGGCACTGATAACTGACGAGCTCTTGCGGCATACTGATATAAATATCCAAGTAGCAGTTGCATCATGTTTTAGTGAGATTACTAGAATAACTGCTCCGACTTTCCCTTATAATGATGATCAAATGAAGGTATGCTTAGATAACACAGAGTTTCTATTACTCTCTCATTTCCCCTGTTACAAACATAGGTAAACCAAACAATTTGTGGTTTTCTGGTGACAGGAAATTTTCCAACTATTCATGGTTGCACTTAAGCAGTTGTCGTCTGAGTCTGGTAGCAATTATGTGAGAGCTTTGCAGATTCTTGAAGCTATGGCAAAAGCGAGATCATGCTTGATAATGCTGGACATTGAAATTGATGCAATGATAGTTGAAATGTTCCAACTTTTTTTCAATATCATTAGGTAAGTCGGCAAGAATGAGTTTGTATTTTAGTATTCGGTAGGAATTCGTCTATTCTGCTTATTTGAGTGGCTGAATTTTGAAAATGCTTACATTTAACAGGCTTTGATTTTTCGCATGGTTGTAGCGTCATTTTTTTTTATTTTTTTGATAATTCCCCTTTCATTTGAGGTTTTATTTTCGCGAAGGTCCAATCACTGCTCCGATGTCTTCCAATACATGGAAACCATCATGACTATGATAATAGAAGAAAGTGATGAGGTCTCATTGGAACTTCTGAGGCCGCTTTTAGATAGTGTCAGATTGGATAATAAGGTAATGATTTTCTGCTTAATCTGTTATACAATGATAGTATTCTGTGTCTATTTGTATTCTCTATTACCAAATGTTGTCTCGTTGCTTCAGAATATTTCACCTATTTCGTGGGAGTTGGGGAAAACCGTTTTCGATAAATGTATGACCAAACTCCAGCCTTATCTTAAAGAAGCTGTGAAGGACCTGAACCTGAAAGTTGATGAATATGCTGAAATAGTTGCAATTCTATGCCAGGATACACCCAATGGGCAAAACATGGTTCGTCCTTCTACATGTATTTCCTGAATTTAAAATGGTTCTTTTTTCCATTGCTTTGTGTAGATTTTAATTATTTTATGCTAGCCATTATGTTTCCATTTGTCAGAGATCAATGACTAATTGTCCTGATAGAAACATATGAAAATCCAATTGCATGATAAATGATCTGATGTTCATTTCGTAATGGCAAATGATTTTGAACATCTATGAATGATTTTATACCATAGACATGATTGTGAATGAACAGAAGTGTGTTATACACTTAGATTGAATGTTTGTTCTTTTAATTTTCATTTTCCTTTTATGATGAAGAGTGAAATTACTCTGCAAGAGATATATATCATGATGATAGTCATATGGTGTTAAGTTATTTTCTAATATTAGCTTTTCGATATACACCTAACAATCAAATTAACTTGCAATAAACCTCTATCATTAATCCATTTAACATTGATTCTCGAGGGAACCAAGCCTTTGGAAGTTCTCCCTTCTTCGTAGCACTTCATCGTCGTAACTATTTATAGAAACTGAAAGGAAAAGTAAAAGAATTTTTGCTTATGATTTTGTTTGCAAAGTTTCTACTGGACAATATTTTTCGACCATACATTTGCTTTCAAAATTTTTCCAATCACCAATCACAAAACATCACCATTTCACTCATCGCCTAAACTGCCGTCGTTTTACTTTCATCTCACATTTACACCATCCGCTCACTCTCATTTTTTGACTTTTCCAATTACCGATCACATTCAATCACCATTTCAATACTTTCCTTTTCGATTTGGTTAAAATTGCCTACCACACCATCATAGACCATCTTAGTGATTTTCCGTTGCTACACCCTTTTGGCAGTTCGAGCTCTGGCCCCTCTCCGGTCTTGAAGAAACTTTGGAGCCTAAATATTCTCGGTCGCATTTTACACTTCTCCTGGAGACTCCTTACTAATACCCTTTCTTCCCAGCCAACCTCGCCCGTCGCCACCTTAACCATGCTGACTCATGCCCGTTATGTGCCTCCACTGACATCTCCACAACACGTCCTGCTCTTCACTTGCCCTTTTTGTTCACACCGGCCTCTCCCACGTCATACTCCAATTCCATCAATATTGTGCGGACTTACGGGCCGAGACCTCATTCTTGTCACGCTTTGCGATGTTGCATCCTTCTTCCTCACCATTTGTAGCAATTTCTTGGGAACTATTAATCGGAAGATATTCGAAGACACATACACCCACCCCCCCTCCATCATTGCATCGTCCAACCACACATTAGTGTCGTACCAAGCTGCCAAATTTTGGCCTGAACGCCCATCTGCAACTCTTACAACCATTTTACAAGGGAGCATTATCCTTCTCAAGGAACCTGGCTGGTATAGGGGTTGTGATAATGAACTCTGACGGCACATTCATCCGTGGATTCTCAAAAATGTTTTCCGCATCTCGCATCGAATATTGCTTTGAAGCCCTTGCACTCAGGAAGCCGTTTGCTCGGCCTTCGAATTATCTCTACATAATTGCTCTTTCATAGGGGATTCTTCCATCGTCATCACATCAGCTAGGGGTGATTCGGATCAATTGTACGGAACCGATGCGGTTTTTGCAGATATATTCGATATTCTCAAGTCTTTTGCTCATTTATGTTTTTATTGGATTCCTAGAATAGATAATTTTATTGCTCATGAATTGGCTCATTTTGCCAAGTCCAATGATTGTAATGGGACTTCGTGGACTGTCCCACCCGACTTCTTGTCTCAATCGGACTTTGACCGTTTCGATGAATTTATGATAGTTATTTCCTTTTCAAAAAAGAAAAATATTTAATCTATTTTTTTCCACAACAAATTTTATTACTATTTTCTACCAAAACTTTTAACCATCTAAAAGAATTTTAAAAGAAGCATTACACCATCAAGAGAAATCTTTATTTTTGGAAAACTTGCATATCTATAATTTTGGAAGTTTTTTCTTTTGGAAAATTTTGAAGCAATAAGTCCATACCTAGTACATGATATCAACAAGTAAACGTCTCGTTAAGAAACAAAGAGACACGAAATGAGTTTTGCTTGCCCAAAATTACTTTAATGTTATATAATATGTGCATACATCTTATCTTATATTGAAACTCTTATCGACACATGAGATAAGCAACCTCAACGTAATAAAAACTCCTCAAGTTGGAATTGAAAATGAAATTAAGGAAGATCCAAGCAACTAGGGAAAATCTCATGGATTATGAGGAATACTCAACCAAAAATAGAAGTAAAAAGAAGAAAAGAGGAGGAAAGAAGTGTGTGGTTGTTTCTGCAAGGGGAGGGATTAAGAATGAACTCTAGGTTTATTTGAGTTGGTCAAATCATAAACCATAAATAAACCGTAATAAATAACTGAACTTACAATTTAATACATGGTCATGGGTGTTGTGATACTAGTTCCAAATTCGGGTATAGTCCCAAGATATTAATGAAGTTGCTCATTCGAATCAAACGACGATGTAACGATCGGGGGCTATCCCAAACGGGCTCTTTCATTAACTTTTTCCCTTTGGGCTTTCCATCATTCGCGTTGCCACTACGGACTTCCCATCCCCTGGAAGTGGGTTTTATGCCTTGCCCCACACTCGAACCCAGGACCTCCAGTCAAGTCCCAGTTCTAAGAGTGTGAGTACCACCAATTGGGCTGGGCTAGCTCAACTGGTGGTACTCACCCTCTTAGAACTTGGGACTTTTAGCCTGGAGTCCTGGGTTCGAGTGTGGGGGAAGACATGAAATCTACTTCCAAGGGTGGGAAGTCCAGGAGTGGCGACGCGGATGGAAAGTCCAAAGGGAAAAAGTTAATGAAAGAGCCCGTTTGGGATAGGCCCGTTCGTTACAAACGAAGTGCATCATGTTTAGCCAAAAAAAACAATCCTTAAATATAAAAATACACAATCAGAATTGGTTGTGGCATTGATTTACCGACTTTTGAGATGTAATCTTGCACCTAGTTGTTTATGGTGGAATGAAAAGAACTTGTGAGTATGAGTGTAGAGCATTGTGCTGAGCCTGCTTACCGAAGATTTATAAGGATAAAATTTGTTTATTTTATTTTCCTGGCGAAAATTAAAATATAGACCTGTTGTGTGTATTTTGATGCAAAAAAGTCCATCGCCTTAATATTGTGTCGATACAAACTACTATTCTTGTCTTCTTGTATTCACGACATATTTAACCATACAAGGTAAGTTAATAATTTAAAATAGTTGAGAACGAGTTTCATCATTCTTGTGAAGCAAATGACTTGCCTTGTACTTTCCTTTGAGTTCTCCACGTCGTGTTTTATATTCTAATTGGACTTTCCATTGTGTGAAATGCCATATCTTATTTATATGTACTTGTCATATATATTATATTAGTTGCGTAGGCGTGTCAAAGTCACCAACTTTCAACAAAATGGCATTGGGTTATTTTTCTTTATTTGTCAGACTGTAAGAAAGCAAAATAATTATTCTTTTTCAATGAAATAACCATAGTTTATAGAAATATCTTATTGAACTAAAGACAATGCAGATTATCTTTAGGACTTTGGAAATTATCAAATTGTAGGCACCTTTGTCATAAAATTGCTTATATAGCATGGAAGAACCTAATAAAATCGTATTCCATGTAGGGAGCTTTGCTAGCATAATAACCTTGCTTTTATGCAAACATGCTAAACTTTTAGATGAGAAGAATTTCGTTTCTTAATGCGTGCAAATTATAACTAGATAATGGTCCTGGATTTTAATTTGAACTGAACTCATGAGTGAATTAATCATTTTATTGATATGTTAATTGTGTTATTCTATTTTTTGGGCAAAGTCTAGGGAGAATATTTGTGTATTATGTCAAATAAGCTAACACAGCGATGAATTTTCCGTGTGACACCTTCATTTGCTGGGTTAAGTCCACATTAATGTACATTAAGTCAACATGAGAGGAAGAGTCCGAAAAAAATATTAAGATTCCTAAGTTACATCTGCCGAGCGCCATACAAAGAACTGTAATGAGAGGCACATTCACAAAAGTTTGTATAAAATATACACCATTATGTTCTAAAAATGCATTTATATGCTCTCTAGCAGCATTAAATATGCATGGTATTATAATAATCTAGCTACATAGATTACATGTCAACAAGCATGCACTGGATCCGTTGGCGGCTAAGGTAACAATTAACATGTTGCATAGTAAGAAGTATTGGTTTATCTAGAGTATAAAAGATGAGAACCATATAATTGGAAGAAAGATGTATAGTAACATGGTATCTTATACAATTGAAGTTTGTGGTTAGCATGTGCCGAGATATTTCTCTCACCAGGGCATAATTGCTTTAGGGTATAATCTCTTGTTCAAATAATTACAAGGATACTTTGTAACCATTTCGTGTCAATTAATCTGCAGTATGTGTTCTGCTATGTTTGTTTATCGAGATATCAATGCAATTTGTCTGGACACATAAACACTCATATACATATATATTATATTATATATATAACTACACATGTATGCATATTTTTAAAATCTTTCCCTTTTGAATCAGGTGGCGGAAGAAGTTGTAACAACTGGTCTTTCTGGTGACGGGGTATCCAAATTGGACCGAATAAATGAGGATGTGCAAGAGGATTGCCCTCCTCAAGTGAAAGACATAAATGGATTGGATGATAAAAATACTTTAGAGAATAGTGCAAAAATTGTGCAGCTGGAAAATAATAACGCTAGTTCGGATATTGAAGTAGTGAATCGTGCAGAAATTGTGCAATCAGAGAGAGAGACAGGAGCACATCGAAGGAGAAGGGGAAGAAAACCTAACTCTCTGATGAGAGCAGAGGAGGGATATGAACATACTTGGACGAGAGGAGGCAAGGAATCGTCTATATCTTGTGATAGTAATAAGGAGAAAGACTTGGTTTTGCCATTAGAAGTTGGAAAGGCGAAAATGCCTAGTGATTCTTCACAGAGAGAATTTGATTCGAGTAAAGTAGTTTTTGGCAAAAGGGGTCAGTCCAAGAACAAAGAGTGTATGATGAATCAGCACAAGGATCTGGAATCCTCGTCAAAGCGGAAAACTAACAGAGTAATTGCTGGATCGAGTAAAGTTAGATTAGGGAAGGAAAAAGGCAAAAGAAGCGGCATTGATTCAGAATTGAAAGACGATTTGTTGCTTCAAGAACCTAGTAGAAGGAAAAAAAACAGGGGTGAAATTATTTCCCAGAAAGATGAGTCGAGGGATGTTGCTGACAAGGTAATCAAACTATATTTGTGTATTTTTTGTGGTTGTGCACTTTTAAATTATTCCAACTTTTTAACTATTTTTTTTTGCGACAATTGGTGTAGATGGTGGTATCTCCTATGTCTAAGCCTGCAAAAGCCAAGAATTTGGCTCCAGAAAAGGAAGAGGTACCATTCTGTTGTATTATATGATGTAAATTGAAATAACCTTGTTGTATTATATGATGTATTGAGGTGCCTACTCTAATAATTACTTGGAACATATGCTTCAGATCCAGACGTCCAAGAGGTCCCATGTTGATTATGGGAAGGAAATGGTTGATAATGGAGAGGGAATGGTTAACTTAAGGGTAATGATTTGGTGGCCATTGGACAAAACGTAAGTACAAAAGTTGCACCATCTCTTCGGGTAATTTATTTGTTGTCACATTTTCTTATGATCCATTCGATCTTTTCTTGTTTTACATGAGGCGTATAATGCTGACCATTTTGATGCTAGTATGGACCCCAGGATAAAAATGTAACTTTCTCATAGCAACTTGGTTTCTATGAAGTCCATATGTGACCTTGAAAGTGGAGTTCTTTCTCTTTACAACTTGAACTTGAAAGTGTTGTGCAAGAATAGGGCATTCAGATGTTTCTGAATTTTACACAAACTTCATATAATTTGCAACCGTTTTTTTTTTTTTTTTTTTTTTTTCATATTCGAGGTTCTATTTATGCAGATTTTACACAGGCACCGTTGAAGCTTTCGATCCTCTGACAAAGAAACACACGGTGATAAGATTCTTCCTTTCTCGTTATACTTATGTGCATTTTTATATACTATTTGACTTCTTAAGTGCTATCTTCGTGCATCATGACTCATGAGTGCTCTTGCTTTTTGACTTTAAATAAAGCCACAACCTTCTTGAACGAATGACTTTGTCCAATTTCATTAATCACCTTTGTAACTCGTCCATTTTATTGGCTTTATTGCAGATTAAATATGACGATGATGAGGAAGAAGTCTTGGACCTGAGAGAAGAAAGATGGGAGCCGTTCGATGAGAAGCCTCGACGAGTAAGATTCTTCGATAAATATTTATAATTATATCCATATAAGCTTTTTCCGTGATATAATTGATGTGAATAATCTTTTTTGGGCTCACCTTGCTGTGCATATGTGACCATTTACGTACAATCCTCTCAGAAACAAGAAAATTTTAAACAAGAAGCTGACCATCCATCTCCCGCCAAAGAGCTTGCCAAGTAAGTTTAGTCTAAAGTATACTATTAAACTTTTGGTTTACGGATATTTATCTGCAATCAGATTTTCAGTTCTCTGTGGCTCACTTGGTCTTATTTCGTGCATCTGATGTGTGAGTTCTTTTCCTAGTAAAGTTCGAACATCGTTTTTTTCCCCCTTATCATTAACCCAAGTAATTTTTTCTACTAGTAGCTAGCCTGTGATATTGTTTCACGGTGTTTGTCTCACTGCTGTTTTCCCTTTGTTTTGTTTGAATCTTGAAAGCTGGAGATTTTCATTCTCTTATAACCCCGTCAATTTTGTTAATATTTTTGAGCTTTGATGGAAAGAATCTGGAAAAAGTGTGGTAAAATTCCGTGGAATTCATATACAATATTTTCAAATTTTCATATATATAACAATGTCATAACAATTACCATCCTGGTTATGATTATAATCCGCACGCCCATAATTCAAGGTGTTTTTATCTGGAAATGTTTTATGAACTGTAACAGGACTCAGAAAAGGATAGCAAAAAGAAAGGCAGGTTCATCAAAGCAACAAAAGGCTGCCTCGTCATCTAAAAGGTTCGTTTTCCTTCCTCAGCTTTAAAAGTACAAAGTTCTGTTCAATTGTAGCGCGATAATTGGAATCTCAGCAATTTTTGATCCAATTCTTTGAGTGCTGATTTCTTTTTTGAGGTAATTTGAGCGCTGATTTCTGATATCAGATCAAAAAGTGAAGTCGATAGCCTCATTCGTGTGAAAAATGAACCGGACAAAGACGATGAGACACGTGAAACAAATTTCTCATCTAAGGTGGGAAAGAGTCGTTCGGGCAAGAAAGTGTCGAAACTTTGAAGAAAACAATACAGCAATAAAGGATTATATCAAGTTGGATGGGGGCCGAGAGACCCCCTTTTTTTTGTTGCTTGATCCAATTTTAGGTTAAATTAAACCAAAGTTTACATTTTCATGTATTTTATAAAACCTACTCATTTCTTGGTGGCTGTAGCATTATAATATTTTGTTCTAATGGTATATGCAATCTGAAGAGGACTAATGAATATAGTCTTGATTGAAATAATTCTTTAGGAAATGTTGGGGGACCTAATTTAGCCACAAACTCTTTTGTCCAAAAGAAAATTAGGGTTATAATAATAATAATAATAATTTGAGCGAATGATTGTGCATTTCAATACTCAATGGATAATAGTAGACAAATTGGTACTCATTTTCACAAATTTGCAAAATTCGTCCTTTGCGCAGTGTCATTAGTCTATACAGGGAGTGTTTTGCAATCACTAAAAAAGTGTTTATTATTTTCTTGCTTGAAAAATTACATTTTATTGTTTGCAAGTGCCAACTCTGCTTTTGATTCAGCTTTTGGTTTGATTTTTATTAACAAACTAGAACAACACCCGTGTGTTACACGGGATTTGTCCAAAATTAAAATTTTAGTGTCAAAAATTTATTTGTAATAATTATAGGAGATCAATAATAATAAGAAATATTAAAAAAAAAATCAAAAATTAGAAGAGTGTCATACAAATAGTTCACTTCAGATTCAGAAAAACTTCTTTGTAAATTATAATATTTGTTCTATCTCTAAGTGTGTCGTCTTTGTTACAACAAATAATTTTCAAATCTTTTCTGATCTTAACTCTCGATATGGCCACATAAAGTTGACCGTGAGATTGTGATAAAATCCTTTGTATTTGGTATTATAATTTATCTTTTAGAGTTGAGATTGTGAGAAATTCTTTATTTTGGTATTTATATTTTATCTTTTAGAGTTGAGATTTGAATCTCGTAGTAGCAAAAAATCAGAAACTAAAAGGTGCACATAACCAAATATATTTTTGAAAGATAATATTTTTTTTTTTTGAGGAATGAAAGATAATATTTTTAAATGTATATTAAACCTCAATTTCTATTAGTTGTTAGATTCCTTGATGTGTTTCTCGAATTTGTTGAGAAAATTAAAGATAATTTGATAGGATCCTATAGTATAATCACTATTCGGCCTCAGGTGTTTTAATTTTAATTGTTGGGATAAATTGGTCACGGAACCGATGTAAATTTTTTTCTACATCGGTTACACAACGGATGTAAAAATTATCATTGACATCGGTTCGGGAATAACCGATGTAAACAATTAGCATTTACATCGATTAGTGGTAATAAACGATGTAAATATTACAAAATTGAACATTCTACATCGGTTAACGTAATAACCGATGTAGAAATATCCACTTTTACCATCGGTTTGTTTACAAACGATATAATATCTTCAATTTCTTTTTAAATACCTACTTTATAAAACGGAACCCAACCTCCAATTTCATACAACAAAATAAAACCTGAAATTTCATAAATAAAAAAAACAACCTGACATTTCATCATTGCACAAATCCAACCAAACAAATCACACACAACAAAGATGTTTCCACCATTCAACAACCTACATAAGTTTTCTCCATTAATGAAAATTAAATACAAATATGACACAAATGGATTCTATGAAAAGTTATTAATAATCACTCTCCAATTATTCATTCACAAACAATAAGCAGTAAAGCTTCATTATCCTACACGTCCTATGGTTGGTGCCCGTATCCTATCCCACTCAATCCCTTCCTCTATCATACTCCTTCCTTGGGGCTCTGTACCTGCAAGATATTTGAATAATCGATGTTAATCGCCTCCAAATCTATCAAACAGTTCATGCATACATATTTATGAATTGCTAGGAGGAAGAAAACAGTAAGCATTAATTGTTAATTAAGCAAACACACTTTCATGCCACTATAACAAATATTATTCCCGCTTTAATCATTTTGTCTTTAAGTTAAATTTGTAGTGATGCACGTTAGTACATCATAAGTAATAGACATTTCGACTCTTGAAGTTCCACTAGCAATTCAAGTCTCAAATTTCAACACATAAAAATAAGCAATACATGTATACTATATAATATGAAACATACACGCAATGGGATAACTATTTCAAGATGAAGAGTCGCATGCAGCAAAAAAATGCAAAAGATTCACAGCTAGTAAATGGTCCAAAAAAATCATCCTTTGCCAATGATAGATTTAAAACCATGCTATGCCGATGTCCTTTAACTTAAACTGATAAATGAAAATTTTAGATGACATGATAAAGAGAAGACAGAGTCAAACTTCTTGTGTTCAAGAAGCATTGGTGGGATTCTTGGAAAATGGTCTATGTTAGTTTTGGTTGGAGAAATGCATAGAGATATGAGGATTATTTCTCTTGCAAGGCTTGAATCTCATCTTCTTCGAGAGGTGGAAAAACATACCTTGCTTGTCCTGTCCTCCTGGATTGACAATTCTGTTATTTGTGCCCACGATGAAGCAAAAAAGGTACTGGAACTTAAATACAATAAGTTATTTTCATTTATTGTAAGAAAAAAACAAAAAAAATGTTATTTATTTTGCAGTTTACATTCAATTTGTTGGCAAAACATACAATGAGTCTCAACTTTAGATAATGTTTCAGCTTTCTAAGTTAAACTAGCAAGTCAAGATTGATCGCACTTTAAGTGACTTATAAAGATCCTTTTAAGTCATTTTTCCTCTCCAAACTCTGTGATTTAAACCCGAAAAAGCATAGATATCAACAAAATACCTTGGTAATAAGCCAAAATGTATCAAAAACTTTGGCAATGTTTAATGCTTCTTGTCCGGTCTTTTCAGTTAAGAATCCCACTCATGCACCGATGAGCAAATATTCGAGTCTCATCTCTGCATGAACAAGTCCATGGTTGTGTAAGTAATTCACCTGGTACAACCAAAAAAAAATTCATCAATGAGATGTGTGTATATTAAAAAAGAACAAAGAAATGCTCTACGTGCTTAAATCAATTGGATTTTGAAAAAACTGCAGTCAACATTCCAGTCCTCCATCTTATTGAATGTGTAAAATTCAAGTCATACTTTTTTACCATTTCTTGCACAATCACATATACTAGCACAATCAGTGGTCAATCGGTAACAGAAAATACCAAACTGTAACATATACCACTGAAAAAGCAGAGAGTCAATTAATATTTTTGAAAGAATCACACTTCTGGGGGTTAATGCCAATTACCATTATCCTAATAAGAGGGGCTGTGAATTGATGTCTCATTAATAGAGTTTTTTATTCTAATAAATTATATTTAAATAAAAGTGACAGAACGTATGGAAAATATTTTCCACTTTCCACGTATTTCTCTTTCAAAAAGATTTCACATTCTCACACCAAAATTGTTGAAATTTTTGGTGTTTATTTCTGTAAACTTGATTACAAGAAAATTGTAACTAACTATTACAAAGAAATCGAAATTGCAGAATAGTTGAGACGAGTAAAAACTCTATCCGCAAGATAAACACGTCCCGTATGGTACTGACGGAACAAACGTGTTATCCCCAAAGATACAATAGTTTCGTCCTTGAAATAGCAGCACTGCAAATTTCAAGGCACCTTTCGAACTGAAATGTGCAAAACTGAGTACACTTATGCAAGTACAAGAATGAAAAATGTGTATGAATTGTATAATCTGAACAACAACAATGCTCCTATTTATAGGACTTTCAACCAGGCATTGGGACTCTTTACTGCAGGGCAGTAACTTCAGAGATAATGGCTATAACCTCCAAGTAGTGGCCACTCCACTATCTCAGAATCTCCAAGTAGTGGGAGAGTTGTCTGTTTCATTTTTAAAAGCTGCAGTTTCAGCTTTTCACTTGCAACTGATTCATTTTTATTCTTTAAAAAATAAAAAATAAATGTTTTCTGTGCAAAACTAGGCCCAGTCCCGTCGGGACATAGCCCCGGCCCCAGCCCTGGGCCGGGCGGGCGCGCGCGCGCGCATGTGGCCTTGCCCACACACCTCACATGTGTATAGTTATTTCATCTTGCACACTCTTACAAACCCACTTACTTATATATTGAATAAAATTAACATTTTATTCCCACGTGGGATGGTGTCTTTCCACCTTCCCATCATCCACTATCTCATTTCCAAGTGACTAACTTGTGGATTTATTTCTCACTCACCACAAAATAGTTTTGAGAAGTTAAATATACCACACTCATCTACTCGAAACGTAGAATTTTATTTTAACATTTAATTCCTCCGAAATTAAATAATTAGTCACTAAAAAATTGGTCAAAGTTAGGTATCAAACCATTACTTCTCAAACCAATTTCCAACAATCCCCCGCATGAGTGGAAATCAAATGCACATGAAAATGCAGACTCTTGTACTCAGTTTAATTGAAACCATATTGTATCAGGACAGGTAGTTTGCAACTTTGAATCTTCCTTTGTAAATATCATCGGATATACTGGCGGCCTAGTGGATGCAATGCCTTGAACTATTCCTCCTTCGTGTACACCTAGTCAATGACATTTACACAATATGACTTCTGTCACATTCCGTTCTTCAGTTATGTCCTTTTTGGCCATGGACAACATCTTTGGATCCATAAGTGTTACATTGAAGCGGCCCTCACTTCTCACTTATATAGGTGATCTCTCTTGACCGAGTCAATTTATTATTAAAAGTCATTATGACTTAACCTTACCACAACGAACAAGTCTATTGCACTTGTTTCGCCTTCTAGGGATGGGTTAACTGATTTACAAGTGCTTAACTGAACTTTAAAAGCTTAGTTTTCCCATTGAACCAAGTTCTTGGGATCTCCAGTCACCAAGGTTTGGTTACCACTTTAATCGTTAGCCCTTTCGTGAGCGGATCCACTATGTTATCCTTTGACTTTACATAGTCAATTGATATAACACCATTAGAGATCAATTGTCTTATGGTATTATGTCTACGACAGATGTGTCTAGACTTACCATTATTCATATTACTTTGTGATATCCCTATAGTAGCTTGACTATCACAGTGAATCATCACATGAGGCACTGGCTTTTTCCAGCATGGAATATCTTCTAAGAAATTACGAAGCCACTCAGCTTCTTCACCAGCTTTATCAAAAGCTATAAACTCAGATTCCATAGTGGATCTAGCTATACAAGTCTGCTTAGTGTAATTCCATGATACTGCTCCTCCTCCAATAGTAGATATATATCCACTAGTGGAGTAGGAGTCCTTTGAATCTGAAATCCAGCTTGCATCACTATACCCTTCAAGTACTGGAGGGTATTTCGAGTAGTGTATTCCATAACTCATGGTGTATTTTAGATATATTAGTACCCTAGTTAGTGTTTTCCAATGCTTTTGGCTTGGATTGCTTGTATACCTACTCAACTTGTTTACAGGATAGGCAAGATCTGGACGTGTACAATTTGTAATGTACATCAAACTTCCTATCACCTTCGAGTATTCCAACTGAGCTACTGGTTCAGCTTTATTTACTACCAGATTTATGCTCAAATCAATGAGCGTTTTGCATGGTGGACCATCAAAAGCATTGAACTTCTTGAGCACTTTCTCCACATAGTGGGATTGTGTCAAGCTAATTCCTTCAGATGTTTTGCCAATTTTGATTCCGAGAATCATATCAGCAATTCCCATGTCTTTCATGTCAAAATTTCTTTTTAACATTTTCTTAGAGTCCATGATTATATCATGACTACTACCCATTATTAACATATCGTCTACGTATAGGCAAACTATGACAAATGCATTTGACATGCCTTTAACATAAACACACTTGTAACATTCGTTGATTTTAAAGCCATTTGACAACATCATTGTGTCAAATTTAAGATGCCACTGTTTTGGAGCTTGTTTAATTAAGTCCATACAACGATCAATTTGCACACCTTATTCTCTTGACCAGGTGCTACAAATCCTTCAGGCTGTTCCATATATATTTCTTCATCCAATTCACCATTTAAAAACGCAGTTTTTACATCTATTTGGTGAATCTCGAGATTGTGCAAAGCATCAACCGCAATAAGCACTCGAATGGATGCAATTCTTGTTACATGTGAATATGTATCAAAGAAATCACTTTCTTCTTTTTGTTTGAAGCCTTTAGCCACTAACCTGGCTTTATATTTATCAATAGTTCCATCTGCCTTATATTTTTCTTAATATCCATTTACACCCTAAAGGTTTACTACCTGCAGGGAGATCAACCAACTCTCAGGTATGATTTTGTAAAATGGATTCTATTTCACTATTGATGGCTTCTTTCCAGAGCGGAGCATCTGGACTAAACAGGGCCTCTTTAACTGTACTTGGCTCACCGTCTAACAAGTAAGTGATAAAATCATGACCAAATGATGTAGCAGTTTTAGTCCTTTTACTTCGTCTTGGTTCTTCACTCCCTTGTGAAGAACTACTTGCTTTCTCATAAGTTCTTTTGTTAGAATTTATTTCAACCCTTTCTTTACAAGGATATACATTTTCAAGAAATATCGCATTTCTTGATTCAATTATGGTACCTTCAGAAATTTCTGGATTTTCTGACTTGTGTAACAAGAACTGATATGCACTACTGTTGTATGCATATCCTATAAAAATACAATCAACCATCTTTGGGCCAATTTTGACTTGTTTAGGTTCAGGTATTGCTACCTTAGCCAAACACCCCCACACTTTAAGGTATTTATAAGATGGCTTATGATTTTTCCACAATTCATAAGGTGTCTTATTTTTTCCTTTAAGTGGGATTTTATTTAAAATGTGGTTTGCTGTTAAAACAGCTCCCCTCCACATGTTCTGAGGTAGTCCAGAACTAATCAACATGGCATTCATCATTTCTTTTAAAGTTCGATTTTTACGTTCAGCAATGCCATTAGATTGTGGTGAATATGGTGCAGTAGTTTGATGAATTATTCCCTACTGGTTACATAATTCTTCAAAAGGTGCAACATATTCTCCACCTCTATCACTCCGAATTATTTTCATCCGTCTGCCAAGTTGATTTTCAACCTCATTTTTATAATTTTGAAGGCTTCCAATGCTTAATCTTTGCTTCTTAATAAATATAAGTAGCAAAATCTTGTGCAATCATCAATAAAAGTGATGAAATATTTTTTACCACCTCTAGTTTGCACAAACTTCAGATCACATTTATCAGTATGTATCAATTCTAGAGGTATTGTACTTCTTTCCACATAATGAAAAGGTAACTTAGCCATTTTAGCTTCAATACAGATTTCACATCTCTTTTGAGAATCAATTTTGAAATTGGAAGTAATTCCAAGTTCATTAATCTTTTTATAGCATTTAGATTAACATGCCCTAATCTAATATTCCACAAATCAGAATACTTAAGCATATAAAATGAAGTAGGCTCAATTTTATTCTTTGCTTGAATCGGTTACACGAATCCATTACATTCATTTTGAACAATCCATTATACGAGATAACCTTTTCCTAGAACGCCCAAACTTAGTTAAAATAAACTTTTCGGACTCAAACATTAGTCCGAAACCATGGTTTACAAGAAGAGATCCCACGACACTGAGATTCTTCCCGATTTACGGGACATGAAGAACATCCTTCGAGGCGCGCTCTTTTCCGTGAAACTTGAACTACGTTGCCAAAACCTGCAACATCGGAAGAGGAAGAATTACCCATATTAAGTTTTCTACCCGTACAAGGTGTGTAGGTAGAAAACGCATCCTTGTCAGGACAAACATGTTGAGTGGCCCCCGTGTCAACATACCACTCTCTTGGATTATCCACAAGGTTTGCCTCAAAAACCACTGCAGATAGATCCATATCGATCGCTCTTGGATCACACCACACGTGTGCTCAACCACATTAGCATTAGGCATCGTATTTTGGTTTTTAGGAAGCCGACAGATCCTTAGCCATGTGGTTGGGCTTTCCACAATTGTGTCAGTTTCCTGTAAACGGCCTTTTGTTTACAGGCTTCTTTCCCTTGTATTTGTTGTTGTTATTGTCACGTTTCCTTTTGCTGCTGTTACTAGAACTGCCATGTTCTAGCAAATTCACCTTTGCATCAACAACACCCTTTTCAAACCTTGAATCTAATTTGCGATTACCTTCCTCAATTCGTAAACGCATAATTAGCTCTTCAAGATTTATTTGTGCTTCAAAATAATTTTTGAAGTCCTTCCATCCAGGCGGCAATTTTTCAATCATGCACGCCACTTGAAAAGCTTCATCCAATTGCATTCCTTCTTCACGAATATCGTGCATAATTAACTGCACTTCTTGAGCTTGATCCATGACAGTTCTAGAATCCACCATCTTGAAATCTAGAAACCTGCCAACCACGAACTTCTTGGAACCATCGTCCTCAGTTCGGTACTTCTTTTCCAAAGAATCTCAGAGCTTTTTGGAAGATTTCACTTCACCATACACATTGTATAGCGAATCAGACAGTCCATTTAGGACGTAGTTGCGGCACAGGAAGTCACCCTGGCCCCAAGCATCAAAGGAAGCACGTTTTTCATTGTTGGTTTCATTTTCTTCCACCACTGGTGGATCCTCCTTCAGGAACTTAGCGAGGCTCAGCGTAGTCAGGTAAAACAGCATCTTGGATTGCCATCTCTTCAAATCAGTACCAGAAAATTTTTATGGCTTCTCAATAGCAGCATGAGCAGTAGGAATATTCACCCTTGAAGTAGACGCCATTGTTTACAGAAACAGATTGTTTATTTTGCGTTGTTGAAATTTTTGGTGTTTATTTATGTAAACTGGATTACAAGGAAACTGTAACTAACTATTACAAAGAAATCGAAAATTGCAGAATAGCTGAGGCGAGTAAAAACTCTATCCGCAAGATAAACACGTCCTGTATAGTGCTGACGGAACAGACGTGTTATCCCTAAAGATACAATAGCTTCGTCCTTGAAATAGCAGCACTGCAAATTTCAAGGCACCTTTCGAACTGAAATGTGCAAAACTGAGTACACTTATGCAAGTACAAGAATGAAAAATGTGTATGAATTGTGTAATCTGAACAACAACAATGCTCCTATTTATAGGACTTTCAACCAGGCATTGGGACTCTTTACTGCAGGGCAATAACTTCAGAGATAATGGTTGTAACCTCCAAGTAGTGGCCACTCCACTATGCTGTAACTTCCAAGTAGTGGGAGAGTTGTGCTGTTTCATTTTTAAAAGCTGCAGTTTTAGCTTTTCACTTGCAACTGATTCATTTTTATTCTTTAAAAAATAAAAAATAAATGTTTTCTGTGCAAAACTAGGCCCAGTCCCGTCGGGAAACGGGACACGGCCCCGGCCCCAGCCCAGGGCCGGGCGGGCGCGCGCGCGTATGTGGCCTTGCCCACACACCTCACATGTGTATAATTATTTCATCTTGCACACTCTTACAAACCCACTTACTTATATATTGAATAAAATTAACATTTTATTCTCATGTGGAATGGTGTCTTTTCACCTTCCCATCATCTATTATCACATTTCCAAGTGACTAACTTGTGGATTTTATTTCTCACTCAGCACAAAATGGTTTTGAGAAGTTAAATATACCACACTCATCTACTCAAAACGTAGAATTTTATTTTAACATTTAATTCCTCCGAAATTAAATAATTAGTCACTAAGAAATTGGTCAAAGTTAGGTATCAAACCATTACTTCTCAAACCAATTTCCAACGAAAATAAAAACAACTGCGTAGATGACCAAGAGTAAAAACAATATTACCACACATTGCCAGGAAAAACTTCCAGGCGAAGGAGATGGGTTGAAATTAGAGTAAATGAAACACACACCTTAAACCTGATACCTTTTCCAATTCAACAAAAAAATTAAATAAAAAAATAAAAAGATAAAAAGGAATTACTTGAGGAAGAATGACCCAGCAATTACATGGTAAATCCAAATGAAACAGGATATTCAACTTAAAAACAATTCCCCGAAAATAGGAAATCGGCGCTTAAGAGATATTTGGATCATTTCAGATCTAATAAAGGACAACTTTCTTGAGATAGTTGCACTACAAATTGCAAGAACAACGAACACTCTGATATTTTTAAACTTTCTTTTTACTAAACTTATGCAGAAAAAATGCTACTGAAATTCGAGATGCTAGGATGCTGAAATGAGTATGAATTCGAAATTTTTCTGATGTAAAATAAATTATAGGGACTGCTATTTATGGAGCTTTATATGCCTTTTCAGGTACACACCCATGCACATTGGACAGTCGTGTCCAGTCATTGTACCATGTTAGCAAATAGACACATCCAATCAGCGGCACCGCGTGCCACATGTCGCCACCTGAACGACTCTGCCCTTTTTAAGTTCCTTTAAATAACTTTGGAGTTATTTTATTTTATTTTTATTGCAGCAGCCTAGTATAGTGAAAGGATAGTTATCAATCTTGTGCGCAATTAAATACGGGCTTTTTGACACAACACAACTTTACACAAATAGTGTGTGGAAAAAATGTCTTAATAAAATAGTCAAAAACGGCTACTAGAGAGACGTCTTTTAGAAAAGCCGTCTTTTATAAAGCCGTTTTTCTGGTGTTAATTTTTTTGCATTTTTTAAATTTAAAAACGGTACCATGAAAGACGTTTTTAACATGGCATTTTTTTATTGTTTCAATTGTTAGCAAATGTCAGGTTTGGTGAAAGAAATTTCAATTTATATTATATTTATTTTAATGTTAAAAATGCTATCTAATGATTCTAATCAAGAATTAAAAAAATTATTGTCTTTGTCTCACGCCTATAGTTCGTTAATTACGGGATGGAAAATTTGACATTTAATACGTGCAAGAATATTATAAAAATTTATTAAAAGTTATCATGAAATTTTTTAGGAAAAATACGGAAATAATTAATATATGAATTTGTAGACATACATATATCATGGTGAATGGCATATATCTCAATTATTGTTTCTGCTATCTCGTAAATGACATATATCTCAATTGGATGTTAAAAATGCCTTCTTGAATTGTGATCTTCAAGAAGAAGTTTACATGATCCCACATCCTTGTGTTCCTCATAATCAAGGTGAAGTTTGCAAGCAAGAAAGCATTGTAGGGTCTCAAACAGGCTCCACGGGCTTGGTTTGAGAAATTTTCTATCGTGCTTACTTCACTTAGTTTTAGTTCTAGTAACTATGATTCTGCCATTTTCTTCAAGCGTACATGTACTAGTATTCTTCTTCTTTCCTTACATGTTGATGATATGATCATCAGTGGTGATGATGTTGATGGGATTGCATTGTTGAAATCCGAGTTAGCCTCTTGCTTTGAAATAAAAGATTTGGGACCTTTGCGATATTCTTGGGTATTGAGGTAGCCCGCTCTCCACGAGTTATCTTCTTTCACAGTCCAAGTACATTGTTAATATACTTGATTGAGCTCGTCTTACTGATACTCGGACTGTTGATACCCATCTTGAACTTAATGCTAGATGCCTCTGTGGCACTCTTTTCGAGAGTCTTTTGTTTCCATCTACATCTCTATTAGAGTTGAGGGCATATTCTGATGTGGACTGGCTAGTGATCATGCTGATCGAAAATCCACCACTGGTTTTTGTATTTTTGTCGGAGACCGACTCTCTTATTTCCTGGAAGAGTAAGAAATAAAATGTTTCTCGATCCTCCACAGAAGCAGAGTATCGAGCAATGACTTCTACTACAACCGAAATAGTTTGGTTATGTTGGCTTCTTGCAGATATGGGTGTTCATTTATCCTCACATACTCCCATGCATTGCGATAACGAAAGTGCTATTCCGATTGCTCACAACTCAGTTTTCCATGAAAGAACAAAGCACATTGAGATTGATTGCCATGTCACTCGTCATCATCTACAACATGGGACTCTCCACTTACCCTTCATCTAATCCTCTTTACAGATTGCATATCTTTTCACCAAGTCGCATCCACTTCCGTGCTTTTCTTTTTTTTGTTGGCAAACTCTCGATGATTTCTACTACATCATAATTTGTGGGGATGCTAGAGTTATATTATTTATATTTATGGGGTAGTTTTGTATTTTCCCTTTCTTAGTCTTAGCCAGAGTATCTATATATATATATATATATATATAATAACCAAGTCACTTATAAATAGTAGTGAAAAAATTTTCCCGCCTAAAACACCATTCTAGAATTAGTAAAATATAATTATAACAAGTAATAGTAATTTTGGTAATTAGTAAATTAATTATGGAAAATCAATATGTATAAATAATAACAAAGCAGTATATAAAAATAAGCTTTCCAAATCTGTGTGTATACTGCATTAATTATTATATTTGTCCTTTTGTTTTTCTTTTGTAGAATTTAACAATTTTTTATACATTTTTGATCCTTTTTTGACGTATAATATATCAAATTAATTGTCTTTTTACGATCATCAATTTGACACCCATATTGCATATATAAAATGAAATTAAGCATAAAAAACAAAAATATATAAGATATATTTGCTAAAAATCTTATTTTGTAATGGACTATAATAATTATAGAATTTGGCTGTTGGACATCAATTTGTAAATCCATGTATTTTGATATTTGTTTTATATGTATAGTTGTTATTTCTTCATAATTATATAGAATTGTATTTAAGTTTATTAAATTCAATTAAAATGCAATTATATACTTATTTTAATTGAAGAAAATATATCATAATATGCATCCAAATATTATATATATTACATATATACATACATAGCATTATATATATATATTTATGTATAATAAATTAAATTTGTATTTCAAATAAAAATATATTCATAATAGTGTTATATCTAAATAGAAAATTATTTTTAATATTTATTAACGTACTTTTCATGATAATATAAATTATTTTTGTATGTATCAACGTATTTTGATATTCAACTTTCAAAGTTGTATATTTGGACTATTATATATGAATTTGTTGTTTGATATTTTTTTATATATGTTTATATATATATATATATATAAATATGTAAATTTTCACTTTTTTGGAATGTTTCATTTTTCCTACAAATATGTTGCTAAATATAAACCATGATTTTCTCCTAATCTATATATATATATATATATATAGACCGTCTAACGGGTCTTTTTCGTTAGACGGATCCAACTTGGCCCGAGTTCTTTTGTAATTTCATGCATAGGTGGTATTTTGTAATATTCTAGGGAGGTGTCATAGGATCTATGGACCAGTGGCATTTTTATAATATTAAGGGCCTTTAAAAGTATCAGTTTTTCCCCTAAAAAGTATTAGTATTACATCTGAAAAGTATTAGTAGTACATTTGAAAAAGTATTAATAATCCCCTTGAACAATATTTTTAATTGTCCTCATGAAAAGTATTTATTTTTTGCCTCAAAAGTATTAGTAATCCACCTAAAAATGTATTAAATGTCCCCTTGAAAAGTATTAAATAATGACGTAATATTAGGCAACCATAAAAAGTATTAGTTTTTCCCTTGAAAAGTATTAGCAATCCCTTATAAATGTATTAGGAATCCACTGGAAAAGTATGAATAACCCCTTGAGCAGTTTTTTCAGTAATCCTCATGAAAAATATTTATTTTTTCCTGCAAAAGTATTAGTATTTCCCCTAAAACATATTAATAATCTTATTGAAAAGTATTAGGTTTTTCCATTAAAGGTATTTTAGTATTTCTCCTGAAAAGTATTAGTAGTCCTCCAAAAAAGTATTAGTATCCATCTTAAAAAGTATTAGCAGTGGCCAACGGATGTTGTTGTGGTGGTGTTAGACTGTTAGTGGTTGTCTTGGTCAATAGCGACCGACCATGGGTGAGGGTATTTGGATCGCCTAATCGATTAGATCCAATATAAAAAATTAATTAGATTTCCATTTTTTATCCGTTTTTGGAATATAATATAGAGATAATTACATTTAACCACCCCAACTTTACCTCTTTTTATACTTCACCACCTAAACTTTGATTCGTGACAATTTGCATCCTGAACTATGAAAATTATTACACTCTGCCCACTATGGACAATTTTGCCCCTAGGATTTTATTCTTTTATAACAATAATTCTAGTTATCACTCTAACCTTTAATTTGTGGCAAACTACTACATAATTATAAATTTATTGTATTAAACAATAAACATAAAATTTTACTCCGTAAATAATTTGTTTTCCAAACTCTAGGATATTTGCCTGAGATATCAATTATTGCTTTTTCTGGGTTCATACCTCTTCTTGTAACCAATTTCTCCCATTGTCGTTGATATACCTGCATTGGAGAAATCTTAATCTCATCGTTTGAACCTTAGATTTGCACATGCATGGCCTAAGATTCAACTCCCCTCTTTAACCCCGTGAGGTGTTGGGTTGACTTGAAGACTCGGGTTGTGACACTGGAGCTTCAACATTCGTTCTGATTTGTACACCCTCAGGGGATGCATCATCTGCAACACTTGTGATTCTGGTACTTGAGTCCATAACCTTCGGGTTAGAGCCCCATTCTCTATTCGCCCCTTTTTGCATCATAGGGATGTGGCCTGGAGGAGAGGCCCTTGCAGCGCTAAGAACAATTATCCTGGAACGAACGAGCATGCTCGTATTTGACTAGAAATGGATTTCTGGTCAGCTTATTGAAGTCATCCAGTAACTTCTTCATTGAGACATAACGTCCCAAAATCTCGTTCTAGACTTGATGGTGTTAGTCCAAGTGGCTACGATAATCTAGAGGGGGGGTGAATAGATTATGCCGATTTTTCGCAAATCACCCTCTTTTTCGAATCAACAAGTAAATGACAAGAATGTAAATACGGAAATTAAACAACACTCGTTGATTTAAAGAGGTTCAACCCACCTGCAGGCATAATCCTCTACCACCCCAAAGATTCCTCAGGGATGGATTTCAAAAAAAAAGATTTTATTAATTACCACAATTAATACAACACCTTGAGGATCACCACAATCCTCTTACAACACCTTCAAGGAGATTGCCACAATCTTCCTTCACCACCTTTGAAGAGTACCACACTCTTCAAACACCTATCACCTAAATCACCCAAGTGTATTCTTACCACAAGAATACTCACAAGGATGTCTTGTGTTGAATGATGGACAAAATTCAAGATTACAACTCTATGAAACCAATACAAAGATTGAGTGCAAGTGTAATCAAGAATCAAAAAGCCTAGACCTCAAAGATGTGCAAGTGAAAGTACTTAGGCTATTACAACAAGAATGTAAAAATGAAAGCTTGAACAATTTGCAGATTTCTTGTTGTGTAATTTGCTTGTATGTATTGTGTCTTGTGTCTTCAATTCATCCTCTATTTATAGGGAAGCTTCACCAACAAAGGCTCCCAACATAGGCTCTCTATCTTCACTTTTGTCTACAAAAAAAGATCACAAGATGTAGAAATATTGTACAAAATTGAAAAGCAAATCTTGTCATCAGATTACAACGGTTGGAATTTTTTGTCAAAAAATAACATAGGGCGACCAGGTTGCCCTGTTGAAGATTTTGACCGTTTGAAAAAAATAGTGCGATCCGGGTAGGGGTTGCGGGTGCGACCGTCGCCCAGGGTGCGGCCGGTCGACCTCACCCTGACCGGTCCCCTCCCTCTTTTTCAAGACCGTAAGTTCTGTTTCGAGTTTCTTATCTTGGTGCACCGTCGACCACTTTGGGCGACCTTCGACCTCCCTTTTGAAATGTTGTCCGATTTTTTTCAAAAATAAACTTCAAAAAATACTCCAAAAAATTAGTAAAAACATTTTAAATCATTTGGGAGTATTTAGACAACATTTATAAACATAGTTTTGGAGTAAAAACCAATTTAAACAAAACCATCAAAAGTGTTGTCCAATTTTTATCAAATTAAAAACTCTAAGAAATACTCCAAAAAATTAGTAAAAACATTTTAAATCATTTAGGAGTATTTGGACAACATATAAAAACATTGTTTTGGTATAAAAACTTATTAAAACAAAATCATCAAAATCTTGATAAAAACATTTATCTAACAAACTCCCCCTTTTTGATGATTACAAACCAAAACAATTTTAGAAGGTCGATTTTATAACAAAACAAATTTTCCGGTCTTAAAACAACAATCAATTCCAAACAAGATACATCATGAGTACAAGCACACAAGGATAGGAGCAAAGATTTTTCAAAATCATTTTTGCACAAGCTCCCCCTATCAACATGCATATAAAGAACAAGTATACAAGCAACAACTAAAAGCTAAAAGCTTAGCTTTCACAACTTAAGCTTGAATTCCATGAGCTTATAAGCTCCCCCTGTCACAAAACATCATTACTCAAGCATAAAAGTCCACAATACATCAAATGGACTAAGCATTGTTCACAGCTTATGGCTTTCAAGAGCCCTAGCTTATAGCTTTTCTTGCAAGCTTATTTTCGCTTCTTTGAGCGTATGAGCATTTTTCCTGTTTCTCCCCCTTTGGAATCATCAAAAAGAATGTTAGCACGATAAAAACATCATATATTCATATCAAAGTGCGCAAATTTATCGATTTATCGAGCTTATTGAAAATTAAAGCTTGAATTCCAAATAAAAGGGAAAAGTTGATCAATTGACTTGCAAAAGCTCATTTGATTGATAAAACATGATCTCTATAAATTTATATGACTTTTCAAATCGAGAGAATCACGTAGGTGATGAATTTTTCATTGAAACATTTTGTCGAATACTTGGCGTGCGTCGAATAAAACTAGAAGTATATAACGCCTTTGAAATTCATTTAAGCCAAAAATTTTCATCACCAATTCAGTGCAAACAACATTCAATACATCATAAATACTAAGCTCATCACATTCATATAAAACTAGAATCAAGAATTTTGCAAACAAGTCAAAAATCAAGGGTTCAACCCATTGAGCAAATGGAGTAAATTCTTACCATTTGATCGGAAAAGATGAGTCATAATGATGATAATCATGATATATAATATCCATGTTGTGAAAAAGATGCATGAAAACCATTTTTGAATGAAATATATGAAAATTTGGCAAAGGGGACGAAAAATGGCCAAAATATGTTAAAGTTGCGAATGCTGAAGACAGAACCATTTTAATCCAATTTTATGCTTAAGGCGACCGGTCGACGTTGAGGGCGACCGGTTGCCCTCAACCCTTTCAGCCCACTGTCTGTCAGTTTTACCAAATTCCGAATTTTCAACCAAAAATCCGATTTTTCGCCCCTAAGTTTTAAAAACGTGCAAAATGCAATCATAGACCTCATTTGATGCAAAAGTCTCGGAAGTTAGCGGTTTAGTAAAAATGTCCGCTAATTGATTTTGAGATGGTACAAAAGATATCTCAATTTTTCGTTTTGAGACACAATCCCTTAGAAAATGATGTCGAATCTCAATATGTTTAGTATGGTTATGATGAACCGGGTTTTGAGCAATATTTATAGCGGATATGTTATCACAAAAGATAGGAACATTTTCAAAAGAACATTTATAATCCGCTAAAGTTTGTTTCATCCAAAGAAGTTGAGTACAACAAAATCTGCGGAAATATATTCGAAACCCGTTGAAAGTGAAACACAATTTTGCTTCTTTGAAAACCAAGATACTAGGCAATCGCTTAAAAATTGACATGATCCTAAGTACTTTTCCGATCATCAATATTTCCCGCATAGTCCGAATCACTATAACCTTTAAGAGAAAAATTTTCATTCTTTGGATAAAATAAACCATATTGAATAGTGCCTTTCAAATATCGAAAAATCCTTTTAACGGCACTCATATGAGATTCTTTAGGATTACTTTGAAAACGAGCACGTAGGCATACGGCATGAAGAGTGTCTGGTCTACTTGCGGTTAAATAAAGTAAACTATCAATCATACCTCGATATTTGGATTCATCAACCGAATTGCCTTTTTCATCTTTGTCAATTTTGACGTTTGTTGCCATTGGGGTAGAGACGGTTCTTCCTTCTTCAATGCCAAATTTCTTCAAAAGCTCCTTTGTATATTTTGATTGAGAAATATAAATTCTTGTCATTGCTTAATTTGAAGTCCAAGGAAGAAGTTGAGCTCCCCCATCATGCTCATTTCAAATTCACCTTGCATTAACTTAGAAAATTTCTTGCACAAGGATTCATTAGTAGCACCAAAAATAATATCATCAACATAAATTTGCACTAATAAGCAATCTTGCCCTTTTTCAAAAACAAAGAGAGTAGTGTCAACTTTACCTCTTCTAAAACCATTTTGCAAAAGAAAAGAGCTAAGTCTATCATACCATGCACGGGGTGCTTGTTTCAAACCATACAAGGCCTTTTTAAGTCTATAAACATCATTAGGCCTAGAAAAATTTTCAAACCCCGGAGGTTGTTTTACATAGACTTCTTCTTGAATAATACCATTTAAAAATGCGGATTTTACATCCATTTGGTAAAGCTTGAAATTTTTAAAACAAGAATAGGCAAGTAAAATACGAATAGCTTCTAAACGTGCTACGGGTGCAAATGTTTCATCATAATCAATACCTTCTTCTTGACAATAACCTTGAGCTACTAACCTTGCTTTGTTTCGAACAATATTGCCTTGGTCATCGAGCTTGTTCCGAAATACCCATTTTGTACCAATAATTGTTTGAGATGGAGGACAAGGTACTAATTCCCATACATCATTCCTTTCAAATTGATTCAACTCCTCTTGCATCTCTAAAAACCAATCCTCATCTTCAATAGCTTCCTTAGCATTTTTAGGCTCTTTTTGAGATATCAGAGCTTTCTCGGCAAATTTTCCTCGAGTCATTACTTTATCAAGGGGATCACCAATAATAAGATCTTTTGGGTGATCTCCCTTAAATTTCAATGCTACGGGAAGATTCGAAGTATCACCTTTATCTTCTTGAGGAACACTTGAGCTTGAAGGTTGATCATTTTGAGTTTTATCTTGAACAATGGTTTCAACGATATCCTCTTCATCACTTTCATCATTGGGTATCCTTTCAACACCCGAAGCTTCATTGAATTTGACATGGATAGATTCTTCAACAACCACACTAGTCTTATTATAAACCCAATATGTTTTGCTCTTGATTGAATACCCCATAAATATTCCTTCATCGGCCTTAGGATCAAGTTTGTCTAATTGATCCTTAGTATTCAAAATAAAACATTTACATCCAAATATTTTGAAATAACTAATATTTGGAGTTCTTCCTTTCCAAAGCCCATATGGAGTTTTATTCATTTTAGACGAATATAAACTCGATTAATGACATAGCAAGCGATTTACGCTTTCGGCCCAAAAATATTTTGGAAGTGAAAATTCATTGAGCATGGACCGACTCATTTCTTGAAGTGTCCGATTCTTCCTTTCGGCTACTCCATTTTGTTGAGGTGTCCTTGGAGCCGAAAAATTATGACTATATCCCTTGGTTTCACAAAAGACTCTAAATTCGCCACAAATTCTCCACCTCGATCACTTCGAATGGACTTAATAGTATCTTCCTTTTCATTTTCAATGAGTCTACACAACTTAACAAACTCATTAACGGCATCGCTTTTATTTGTAAGAAATAGAGCCCAAGTATATCTAGAAAAATCATCAACTATAACAAAAGTGTAATGTTTTCCACTTAGACTTGCCGTACCAATATCCCCATACAAATCAAGATGAAGCATTTGTAGGGGTTTGGTAGTGGAAATTTCATTTTTGGGCTTAAAACTACTCTTAACTAATTTGTTCTTTTTGACAAGTGTCACATAAGCCAAGATTTTCAAAATTCATTTGGGTAGTCCTTTTACATGTTGGTTTTTGTAAATAGTTTGCAAATTTTTGTATCCAACATGTCCAAGTCGCCTATGACATAAGCTAGTTAAATCATTATTGGCGATAAGACAAGAAACATTTTGACTAACCAAATCACTTGTACAAATTTTGTAAAGATTGCCTTTTCTAATTGCTTCACAAATAATTTTATCATTTTTGGAAATAAGGCATTTTCCTTTATTAAAAACAACATTATAATTTGAGTCACAAAGTTGGCTAACACTTATCAAATTGAACTTAAGCCCTTCTACTAAAACATTACTAAGAGAGAAAGAAGAGTTACCAATTTCTCCATTTCCAAGAATTCTTCCTTTGCCATTGTCGAACATGACCATACCCTCTTCTTGGAGCTTGATGTTGGTAAAAAGTTCTCTCTTTCCGGTCATATGGCGTGAACATCCGCTGTCCACCAGCCATTTTGAATCTTCCATTGTTGTTATAGCCCCTATAACCTACAAAGGAATTATTTTTAGGTACCCTATAATTTTGGGGTCCATGGAGGTTAGCCTTGAGACCTTTAGGTCTCCAATAATAGCTAAAATTATTCTTCAATTTACAATTGCTAGCATAGTGTCCATTCTTACCACAATAAAAACAAGTAATAATACGAGGACTACTAGCACGTACAAAGGTTGGACCTTGGTCTTTTTCTTAAAAGCATTTTGAAAAGGTTTATAACAAGTCCTAATTTAGAATGCTCACCTCTTTGTGCATCTAAAATTTTTGTGACTTTATCCGTACTTAAATTGAATCGATGCACATCCTTTTTCAAATTTTCAATATCATTTGTGAGCGTTTGTTTTTCGGTTTCAAGAGTACGGACCATAGTAAGAGTAATAGCATGAGCTTTATCAAGAGAGTCATAAGAAGTAAATAATTTATCCTTTTCTAAGTTTAAGCTCTTTATGCTCCTTTTTCAAATTCTTGTATTTAACAATCAAATTTTGAAACTCATTTTGCAATTCATCAAAATCACATTGTAATTCATCAACTAGGGAAGAAGATGAAGCATTAGAGCGTACTCGGTATTTTCATCGTCTATGGCCATAAGACCATGTTCGGATTCTCCTTCCTCGTTCGGTTGTTTCAAGTAATTCATCCCAAGTTTTGACGCGTCCACATTTAACGCCTTCTTTTTCGGAAAAGGCTTTTTCTTCTTTTGTTCCTCTTCCGCTAATTTTGGGCAATCGGCTATGTAGTGCCCGGATTTTCCGCATTTGAAGCAAGAATTGTCTCTTGGCTTTCTTGCTTTATTTTTGTTTACAAATTTTGCAAATTTTCTAACAAGAGTCAGCCGTTTCTTCATCATCCTCATCACTAGCATAATAAACATTATTAGAAGAAGATGCTAAGCCTTTAATAATATTTTGCGTGCCGATTTAGAGGTGGATGGTTGAGAATTTTTCCTCTCCTTGAGATATACTTCATAAATGAGGAGATTCCCAATGAGCTCATCAAACTTGAGTGTCTCAAGATTTTGAGCTTCCGTGATTGCCGTCACCTTTTCGGACCATGAGCCGGGAAGGGCGTTTAATACCTTGGTCACCTTGTCTTCTTCGGAGATGACCTTTCCAAGAGCCACAAGAGGATTGACAATGTTGTCAAGCCTTTCCACCATTTTTGATATGCTTTCACCATCATGCATATTGAAATTTTCAAAGTCTTTCACAAGCATTGTTTTTCTTGCTTGCTTTACTTTCTTTGTGCCCTCATAAATGGTTTCTAATTTTTCCCAAACTTCATGTGCCGACCGTATGCCTCTTATGCGATTATATTCGGTGGCGGTAAGAGAGCAATGTAAAATATTTAAGGCCTTACCATTTAGAGAGAAAGCCTTCTTGTCATTTTCATCATACTCCTTGAATGGCTTGGGAGTAGTGGTACCATCCTCCAATTTTGTTGTTGGTTGAGCAACTCCTTCAATGACCACATTCCAAATATCAAATCTGCATCCTTGTAGAAAGCACTCCATGCGGTCTTTCCAAAATGCGTAGTTGTTGGCGTCGAATAGTGGTGGCTTGTTGGTGGAGGCGCCGGTGGTGAGATAAGCTTCATTCGTAGCCATGGATCTTTCCTCTTTACTCGGAACGAGCTTAGCCAAAGAGTTTGGCTCTGATACCACTTGTTAGTCCAAGTGGCTACGATAATCTAGAGGGGGGGTGAATAGATTATGCCGATTTTTCGCAAATCACCCTTTTTTCGAATCAACAAGTAAATGACAAGAATGTAAATACGGAAATTAAACAACACTCGTTGATTTAAAGAGGTTCAACCCACCTAGGGCCTAATCCTCTACCACCCCAGTATCTCCGGGATGGATTTCAAAAAGAAAAAGATTTTATTAATTACCACAATTAATACAACACCATGAGGATCACCACAATCCTCTTACAACACCTTCAAGGAGATTGCCACAATCTTCCTTCACCACCTTTGAAGAGTACCACACTCTTCAAACACCTATCACCTAAATCACCCAAGTGTATTCTTACCACAAGAATACTCACAAGGATGTCTTGTGTTGAATGATGGACAAAATTCAAGATTACAACTCTATGAAACCAATACAAAGATTGAGTGCAAGTGTAATCAAGAATCAAAAAGCCTAGACCTCAAAGATGTGCAAGTGAAAGTACTTAGGCTATTACAACAAGAATGTAAAAATGAAAGCTTGAACAATTTGCAGATTTCTTGTTGTGTATTTTGCTTGTATGTATTGTGTCTTGTGTCTTCAATTCATCCTATATTTATAGGGAAGCTTCACCAACAAAGGCTCCCAACATAAGCTCCTCTATCTTCACTTTTGTCTACAAAAAGAAGATCACAAGATGTAGAAATATTGTACAAAATTGAAAAGCAAATCTTGTTGTCACAGATTGCAACGGTTGGAATTTTGTTTGTCAAAAAATAACATAGAATAGGTTGCCTGTTGAAGATTTTGACCGTTTGAAAAAAATAGTGCGATCCAGGTAGGGGTTGCGGGGGCGCGGCCGGTCGAGGTGGGATCTGACCAGTCGCCCCTAGGTGCGATCGGTCGACCTCACCCTCGATGGTCCCCCTCCTCTTTTTTCAAGACCAGTAAGTTCTGCTTTCGAGTTTCTTATCTTGGTCTGGTCGACCACTTTGGGCGACCATCGACCTCCTTTTGAAATGTTGTCCGATTTTTTCAAAAATAAACTTCAAAAAATACTCCAAAAAATTAGTAAAAACATTTTAAATCATTTGGAAGTATTTAGACAAATTTATAAACATAGTTTTGGTGTAAAAACCAATTTAAACAAAACCATCAAAAGTGTTGTCCAATTTTTATCAAATTAAAAACTCTAAGAAATACTCCTTAAAATTAGTAAAAACATTTTAAATCATTTAGGAGTATTTGGACAACATATAAAAACATTGTTTTGGTATAAAAACTTATTAAAACAAAATCATCAAAATCTTGATAAAAATATTTATCTAACAGATGGCTCAAAAGCTACTCTAGAAAACCATAGGCAAGTGCACCTATCGTTTTATAGTATAGATTATTGAGTACCGAGTGTCATTCCCACGAGGATTGTAAGTACTAATAATTACCATCTTTTTGTTATTTAATCTAACAATTTTCAGAGTTTTGTTTGTCAAAATGGAAAATAAAAAAATAGAGAATTTAAAATAATTGCAACTTACAAAAGATCAAATAAAAGTAGATTATAGAATTAAGAAATCAAGAACTAGAAATGTGTTTGAATGTAAATCCCTCTAGAATGTTTTTGTGATTTAACAAGATAAAAATACAACCATAAGCCCTTAAGCAAAAACCAACCTCTTTTAATAAAATCTCATATTTTGTGGACTGTAGAAATTCCCGAATTAAGTTTAACCCTTTCTCAAGGCGAAAAACTCCTAATCTCAAGTTGATTAACTGAAATCTCTTTCTAGTTAAAACCCCCAAAATTGCATTATAACGGTTTGGGAATTCCCATATTAGGTTTGACCCTAATTCAGAAGATTTATGTCGTCTTATATCTAGGATTGCATGCAACTCTTTTCACTTATATAGGTTCTTTCTCACCATAAATCTCTCGATTACCCGATGAGGAATATATATCAAATTAATATACTGGAAATATTAACTCGAATGAAATAAACATGATATAAGTGAATCACACAAGACATGAAAATTTTATTAAAAACATACAAACCTTAATCACAAATCCATTCTAGAGTTCATTACATTCAAACACTAGGAGTTTAGCTACTCATGATTTTGACAAAAGAGTAAATTACACAAGAAGATTTAAGTATGGTAGACATGATGTACTTATCTTTCTCAAAATCTCAATGACTTCTTCCTTGATGGATGATGTTGATCCAAGCCTTCTTCTCCAATGTTGTTATAAGCTTACTCCTCCAAGACCTCTTGATCCCAATTCCACTTAAAATGTTGAACACAATGAATATTTTCTAAGTGTCTAAATTGAATTGAATGGTGAATACACAATGAATCTCTCTATGAATGAATACTACATGAATCAATTTTCCAACTCAAACTCTTGGCTTTTATAGGCACCATCTTTGTGAAAGAACACATCAATAATGCTAACAAATGCTCCACTTCCATGGTTGTTGGTTGAATCATTGTGTGCATATTCATGGTTGAGTTGGTTGAATCATTGTATTCACATGACAATACTTCACTTCCATTGGCTGAGTTGGTTGAATCATTGTGTCCACATGACAATTGAGGGGATAATGAAGTTTGGTGCAGCAAGATGAGGTGTAAAAGTTGCTCAAAGGTTGTCAAAAAGCAAAAGTCTCCATTATTTCCGCCAAAAGAAGAAAAGATTTTGAGCTGGAGACAAAACACGGCCGTTCTTAAAAAGCACGGCCAGGCCATGTTCGTCAAATTTGACGAACACGGTTGTACTTATGAAGCACGACTCGACCGTGTTTTCTTCGTCATTTGAGATTTTTGGCAGGGTGTGCTTTTAAAACACGGTTTGGGCGTGTTTTGATGATTGGCATGGTGAACACGGTCGTGCTTTGTAAGCATGGCCTGGGTGTGTTTTTCTGTTTTTCTTGTTTTTCTTCCCTTTGAAGCATGGCCATATTTCTCAACACACTAGGGGTGTGTTTTGCACGAGATTGAGTCTTCTTGCCTTCTTTTCGATCAATGTTAGACTTTGTTTTTGTTCGTATTTTCATACGAAATCCATACGAGTTTGCTTCAAGTCTTTACCTTCATCATTTAAAACAAGCCATTGTGATTTTTTCTTGAATTTATTGATTAATGAACTAAAAAGTTAAAGAAATTATCTAAAAAGAGTTATAAAAATGTGAACAAAAATGCACTTATCAAGACTCTCCAGGTTTTTCCTGAGATGTCTTACTCATTTAAGGACCTCATCAGCAACGCGTCCTTCCATCTCGTGTCAACAAATCTGCAAGAATATTTTCATGAAATTTTATAATGACAATATCATAATCATAATATTGACATTCAGCTTGCCATCTACGTAATCTAGCCTTTTCTGGTTTTGATTCAATTTTGTTTTTAGAAAAGCCTTGACACTTGAATTATCAATTTTTAAAGTAAATTTTTTAGCCAGTAAAAATAAATGCCATTTTTTGAAAGCCTTTCTGACTGCAAAGAATTATTTCTCGTTTATATGCCATCGATTCGCTTCACTGTTTGTAAAAAGACCGCTGCAACATTTGTATGGTACTTCCCCGTTTGGTGTGGCTTTTGTAAGAACTTCTCGATTTTTAAAATCTGGGATGTCCATATTTAGCATCAATCCATATGGATGTATCAGATTGCGCGGCGATCTTCCATAAGGCGTATTATATAAATTTGGCCTTCTGGAAGGTGGTCGAGTTTCTGCAAGAGGTTCACTCATTGTGGTGAAATCTCCAACGTGAGGCATTCTTTCATCCTGGTCTCCATGATTTGAACACGAATTTTCTGCAATGTTGGGATTTACTGGCGGTGGTGGAGGTGGTCTTCCATGCTGGTCAAGTATAACCAAAGCTGATCCATCTCCTGCATTCATCTTTAAATCTACAATTCCTAATCCTGCGAAGGATTCTGCAAGGTCATGTAGATCTTTATGATTTATCTTTTCCATATCCATCACTTCCAGTTTGTGACGGATTTTCCCTTGATGATAGCGATAAATTTCTCATCATCTGTCATTTTTCGTATAACTTTGGTGGGTTTTCCTTTTTGGTGTAAATAGGGTACCGTTCCGAAATCAATACGTTTTTTTCCTCCGGATGAACTTGGTCTGCTTTCCAGATTCTTGACTCGTTTTTGAATATCCTGAAGGATTTCAAAAGTTTTCTTCTGATATTTCACCATCGTCTCCATCTGGTTTTGGATCTGATGAACTTGTATTGGTAGATGAATATGGGTTGTTCTTTGATGGGCATTTTCATGGATCGCTTCGACGATTCATCGGATCGACATATAATATCTGGTTTACTGTAAAGATACTCATATAATATGTCGCTTGTCTCTCGCAGTGTCTCAAGGTTTCCCTATCGGCTCCTGCAAGTTCCTTTCCAACATATTGGTTGTTCCAATATGCTATCTTGTCTTGGTGATCTTGTGCATACATCGTCAAAATTTGACGATATGTCCTGTAAGGTGTACATCTTGGACAATTGTCCAGATCCATATTATCGGAGAAATTCTCCTCATCAATTGTTAATTACATAAATTTATAAATATAACTAAAAGTTCTTAATAAACCTAAGCTCTGATACCATTTTCGAGGATCGCAAGACCTTGTGGAGTAAATGTAGAAAGTACAATAAAATTTATGGCTCAGGTGGTAAAGTGCAACAACTTTAAAGTTTAGAGGGTAAATTGCAAACCAGCTTTTATAAAACCAGGGGTAAATCTGGAATTTTAAGAAAAGTGCAAAATTTTGTAAAGTTGAGGTGGCAAACTGTAACGTTTCAAAGTTCGTATGGCAAAGTGTAAAAATCTGAATAGTTTGGGGGGTTAACTGTTTTTATCCCTATAATATATCAAAATAATCATTTATTTACGATCTTCAGTTTGACACTCATATTGCATATATAAATAAAAAAATATAATAAATAAAATCATAATAAATGTTTATTACTTTTGTTTTTGTAATTTGTAATGGGCTTTAAAAATTATACATTCGATTTATTGGACATCAATTTATATATTCATATATTTTGGTTGTTTGTGATATATGTATAGTTGTTATTTGGGTTTAGTTGATTTCTTAGTAATTATATAAAATTATATTTAAATCAATTAAATTCAATTAAAAATAGTTATTTTAATCGAAGAAAATATCTCAAAATATGTATCCGAATTTTATATATCAGTATATTCACATATATATATATATATATATCATTATATATATATATATCTATTTAAGAAGAAATTAAGACTTATTTAATATGAAATTATATTCATAATAGTATTTTTTATATATAAAACTAATTTTTATATATTAACATACTTTTCGTTTAACATAAATTATTTTTTATATTTATCAACATAATTTTAATATTCATTCCTTAATAATTATATAAAATTATATTTAAATTGATTAAATTAAATTAAAAATTACTTATTTTAATTAAAAAAATATCTCAAAGTATGTATCCAAATTTTATATATCACTTATATCCATACATAATATTATATATATTTATGTAAGATGAAAATTAAAATATATTTAATATAAAACTATATTCATAATAGTATTTTATATATAGAATTTTTTTTATATATTAACTTACATTTTATGTTAATAGAAATTATTTGTTATATTTATCAACGTATTTTAATATTCAAGTTTTAGAGTTGTACATTTGGAATTAGATATAAATTTGGCTATTTGATAATTTTTTGATATATATGTGTGTGTATATATATATATATATAAATGTTTTTATTTTTTGAATTATTTTATATTCCCTTAAAAATGTGTTGCTAAATATAAAATATTTTTTTTAATTCTTTTAGTAATTTTAACAATTATTCAGCTTTCTAAACCCCTAAAAATATTCAAATTTCAAATGACCTTATTATTGGTTGTAAAGAAAACTTATTAAATATTCAACATTGGGGTAATGATAAAAAAAATAAACATTGGTCAGTTAAAACTTTTTCCAAACTTTTACTTTCTTATAGATAAAAATGATCTATAAATAGATTTAATTCATAAAATTACACAATCAAATAATTTTGTATTTAAAGAGATTTTTTATAGTTTATAATAATTTATTTTTATTGTTTAATCGTATGATTTATAATAAAAATAATTATTTTTATATTTTAATTAGTTTTTGAAATTTAAAAATTAAAGCACTCTTTTTTTTTTAAATACAGATAACATAAATCCATAATTTGCAAAACAAAGAATGAGAGCAAGTAAAATTGTAAAAATTCTCGTGTTAGAATTAATAAATAAAAAATTATAAATAGAATTAATATTAATAATAGATAAATACAATATGCATATTCGGGGAATGGGGATGAGAACGGAGAATCCCATTTTATCTAATCGGATTAGGAAGGGTGGCGAGAATACAAATATTCCCTATTCCATCATCGATTCTAGAGAAACGAGTCTTCATCCCCGCCTCACATCCCCGCTCCATCCATGAATAAAATGGCGATTCCATGTCACATTCTATTCAATTACCAACATACATGGTTCATCGCAGGAATGTTGCCATTCCAAAATGCAGATGATGGAATTCATATAACTATTGAAAAATGTACATGTAATAGTATAAAACAAATGTCTTATTGATATACATCTCGTGCATCGCATGGGTAAAAGACTAGTTATCTTATATAGTGGTAGCCTCCATTTTACTTCTTGTGTTGTTGTATTCTAAGACTTATTTTGACGAGAATTCTATGAAATCTTCTTCTTCATTTTCTACCATAATTATGTATACACATTAAACTCACAAATTATAGCAAATGTATAATAACATGCAAATGTATAAAATTAAGACAAATAAAAAACTAATATTTCACCTCTAATTTTCGGTGTATTTTCCAACAATCCTTATTCCCTAATCTGGCCCAATTCAAAATCCATTTTACTTTCACTCCAAAATTGAAAAAAAATCATATCTCAAGACTTGGACGAGAAAACATTCCAGTGTACTATGTAACATTTTACATTAACATGTTCCGTTGGAATAATAAACTACAGAAACATTTCCCTTTTCCGGAGTTCTTAAAAACCCGATATACTTTGTGCTTCAATGGTATAGACTTCTGCTATTAGAACGGTTGACCCGAATTCAATCTCATGTGAGTGTACATGTCTCCTCTCCTATTTCCCCCCAATTACTCAAAAAGAAAAGAAAGAAAAAGAAAAATAAAACCCCAAGTGACAATCATGCCATTTTATTTTCATTGACAAACACAACTAGGGGTGGAAATAGGCAAGACTACCCGACAGGGGCCTACGGCCTGACCTAATCTATTTATTAAATAGGCCAGAACCAGACCTTTTAACAAACCTGCTTAGATAAATAGCCTAGACTTGGGCTTTTATAAAAGCCTTTCAAGCCTAATAGGTCAACCTATTTAAGGCCTACAAATTTAAATATCACAATATATTATATATTTTATTAATATTACTATTTTTATACAATTATTTAATTATTGTAATCGGAAAATTATATATTAAAATAAAATATATATGGTTTGTAGGCCTTTAATGGGCTTTTACTAGGCTTGGGTCAGACCTATTTATTAAATAGGTCAGACTTGGACTGGAAAAAAACCCTACTACGTATAACAGACCAGATTTATACTGAATACACGTAAAATAGGCCCAAGCCGTTCGACGCAAAGCCTAGCCCGGCCTGACCTATTTCCATCTCTAAACACAACCCAACACAACACTCGAGTCTCTTCACTAAGCAATATAAGGCCCCCAAAAGTTCAGACATGCCAATACATAGTAGCAAATCCCCAGATTAATCGCATACTATTTTTTCCAAGCCAAAAGGGGAAAAAAGATTTAATCTTGTGAATCCACGGATTTGAAATCCAAAAATTAGAAAAAATTCAGCAAATGGGGCAAAATCCAGGTGGTGGTTTAAGAGGGGCTCTGCATGCAGGACATTTTGCAAAAGACGCCTCTTTTACTCCGCGGCTTTATACATCATCAGCATTAACTGTGTCTGATTTTGCATCTCTGTTCAAAATTAAAATTTTTGAAGTACATTTTTTAACAGAGAGTTGGAGGTGGTTTGTGGGCAGCCGGTGGTGGAATTCTTGAAGTATTCTTGTGTGTGTCTGTGTTTTTTTTGGGGGTTCTTTTTCGAACAGGTGAAATTGAAAAAAATGAAGTCTTCTACATACAATGATGCTTCACAGAAAGAGCTTGAAGATGAGTTAATGGATGTTGGGAAAAGACTTCTCAGGCTTCCTTTCTCAACTGATGAAATACTCACCCTCCTTGAGGTATAAACCCTGTTTCCTTTTGTGGGCTCACACACACATGTGGGTTTGTGTGTGTATTTCATTTTGTGCTGAACGTGTTTTGTTGGATATTAATATTTCTTATACCTGTTACCGTGCCTATTAGTATAGTTAGAAGTCTTATTTCAGCACTTTAGCGGTTATTCTTTTTCTGTTTTCTTCCTCTATAAATAAGAGGTCCTGTAGTTGTTGTTGATTATGAAAACATACAGATAAATTCAGTAATAAAGTTGTGATGATTCTCTCGATTCTTCATGTTTCACATGTGGAAATCTTGAATGGACATGAAGGGAACTATTAATGTAAATGCCTGTTTAATGTGTGTAATTCCAATTTGTATTGAGTCTTGTTTAATCACATTCTTCTGTATTTTTCCAGATTCAATACTTAATCATACAGGGTGATTCTTTTGTGTTTGGTGTCTCTTACTGTTGAGGGCCCAATTTAGATTCATAATCACATTTCTGTTTGGTATTTGTTACATGGGTAAAGGCTTGATTTGATTTACAAATGCATTGATGATTCACTTGCTTAAAATTTCAAATGTGGTAGGAGCTGCCAGATACGACTAAGTTCAAATTTGTTTGAGTAGGTCTTTGGGTTCATTTGAAAAATTGTATTGGATTACTGATGTGTGAACTGAGTGATTCTTAAGCTACATTTTTGTCTTTTCGCGGTGTGGGTAAGTTTGTTGCTGGAAAAGGGTGGAATTTTCCTTTTCCGATGTACTTTTCTTCTCTATTTATATTAAATCTGAAATTTTGGTGTTTGTTTTGGGTTGATTATAGTTCTGGTTTATGACGATCAAAATTCTATATTTCTCACATCGTTTTTGTGACTTGTTTAAGGGCCATTCTTCTCATTTTGATAAAATTGATGCACGGTTAAAATTTTATATTTTTCACGTTGTTTCTGGTTTATTTATAAAAGCAGACACCTGGAAATTGTGACTTGTTTAAGAGCCATTATTCTCATTTTGATAAAATTGATGCATGTTAGTATATTTGCTTAATCATAGAAACCCTTGTTCCGTTCATCTGATAGGTTTCTAACTGCTTTGCTGGCATATTTCTGCATTTCAAAGCAGTGTACTATACTTCAAAAGTAGACGATGAAAATGTTTATACTTTATAGCTACTGTACTAAGTTCCTAACCTCACCTTTGAAAACCAGTCACTAACTTTACAGAATTCTCATTCATGACCTATTTATTTTCTCCTCTTCCTTACTATTATCTTCATGCTTTGTAGCTAGTTAAATGTTATTAGTCTTGTGTTTGTGCTTTCAGGAAGCAGAAGGCATTCTATATGGGGTATGGCAAGAGCTTGCCAGGCATAAAGCTAGTGCCCTTTATCCGTTAATGAAGGCACTGATAACTGACGAGCTCTTGCGGCATACTGATATAAATATCCAAGTCACAGTTGCATCATGTTTTAGTGAGATTACTAGAATAACTGCTCCGACTTTCCCTTATAATGATGATCAAATGAAGGTATGCATAGATAACCAAGAGTTTTTGTTACTCTCTCATTTCCCCCTGTTACAAACATAGGTAAACCAAACAATTTTTTGTTTTTCCGGTGACAGGAAATTTTCCAACTATTCATGGTTGCACTTAAGCAGTTGTCGTCTGAGTCTGGTAGCAATTATGTGAGAGCTTTGCAGATTCTTGAAGCTATGGCAAAAGCGAGATCATGCTTGATAATGCTGGACATTGAAATTGATGCAATGATTGTTGAAATGTTCCAACTTTTTCTCAATATCATTAGGTAAGTCGGCAAGAATGAGTTTGTATTTTAGTATTCGGTAGGAATTCGTCTATTCTGCTTATTTGAGTGGCTGAATTTTGAAAATGCTTACATGTAACAGGCTTTGATTTTTTGCATGGTTGTAGCGTCATTTTTTTATTTTTATTTTTGATAATTCCCCTTTCATTTGAGGTTTTATTTTCACGAAGGTCCAATCACTGCTCCGATGTCTTCCAATACATGGAAACCATCATGACTATGATAATAGAAGAAAGTGATGAGGTCTCATTGGAACTTCTGAGGCCGCTTTTAGATAGTGTCAGATTGGATAATAAGGTAATGATTTTCTGCTTAATCTGTTATACAATGATAGTATTCTGTGTCTATTTGTATTCTCTATTACCAAGTGTTGTCTCTTTGCTTCAGAATATTTCACCTATTTCGTGGGAGTTGGGGAAAACCGTTTTTCGATAAATGTATGACCAAACTCCAGCCTTATCTTAAAGAAGCTGTGAAGGCCCTGAACCTGAAAGTTGATGAATATGCTGAAATAGTTGCAATTCTATGCCAGGATACATCCAATGGGCAAAACATGGTTCGTCCTTCTACATGTATTTCCTGAATTTAAAATGGTTCTTTTTTCCATTGCTTTGTGTAGATTTTAATTATTTTATGCTAGCCATTATGTTTCCATTTGTCAGAGATCAATGACTAATTGACCTGATAGAAACATATGAAAATCCAATTGCATGATAAATGATCTGATGTTCATTTCGTAATGCCAAATGGCTGATTAGTTTCTGAAAAAATTATGGAACATGAATGATTTTAAACCATAGACATGATTGTGAATTAACAAAAGTGTGTTATACACTTAGACTGAATGTTTGTTCTTTTTATTTTTATTTTCCTTTTATGATGAAGAGTGAAATTACTCTACAAGAGATATATATCATGATGATAGTCATATAGTGTTAAGTTATTTTCTAATATTAGCTTTTCGATATACACCTAACAATCAAATTAATTTTCAATAAACCTCTATCATTAATGCATTTAACATTGAATCTCGAGGGAACCAAGCCACTGGAAGTTCTCCGTTCTTCGTAGCACTTCATCATTGTAACTATTTATAGAAACTGAAAGGAAAGGTAAAAGATTTTTGCTTATGATTTTGTTTGCAAAGTTTCTGCCGGACAATATTTTTCGACCATACATTTGCTTTCAAAACTTTTCAGAAGATACGCTATTTTTCCAATCACCAATCACAAAACATCACCATTTCACTCATCGCCTAAACTGCCGTCATTTTAGATGAAGTTCATCTCACATCTACACCATCTGCTCACTCTCATTTTTCTGACTGTTAAATGGGCTTGGGTAGAACTCATCTCCAAAAGCTAGCTCAAAGGGAGAGGGTGCCCAGCCCACATTTATACATAATAACAGCCCAATAAATAGGCGATGTGGGACAAACACAAACTCTAACACTGACTTTTCCAATTACCGATCACATTTAATCACCATTTCAATACTTTCCTTTTCGATTTGGTTAAATCCACCTACCACACCATCATAGACCATCCTAGCGAATTTTCGTTTCTACACCCTTTTGGCAGTTCGAGCTCTGGCCCCTCTCCGATCTGGAAGAAATTTTGGAGCCTAAATATCCCCGGTCGCATTTTACACTTCTCCTGGAGACTCCTTACTAATACCCTTCCTTCCCCAGCCAACCTCGCCCGTCACCACCTTAACCATGCTGACTCATGCCCGTTATGTGCCTCCACTGACATCTCCACAACACATCTCCTCTTCACTTGCCCTTTTGTTGTTGCTCACACCTGGTTCCTTGTTGGCCTCTCCCACGTCATACTCCAATTCCAGCAATATTGTGCAGACTTATGGGCCAGACTCGAAAGTTGTTGCATCCTTCTTTTTCACCATTTGTAGCAATATCTGGGGAGCTATTAATCGGAAGATATTCGAAGACACATACACCTAACCCCCCTCCATCATTGCATCGTCCAACCACACATTAGTGTCGTACCCGCCAAATTTTGGCCTGAACGCCCATCTACAGCCCTTACTGGCCATGATATCCTCCTAACCGCTCCCCCGGGTACCCACATATTTTTTGACGGAGCATTATCCTTCTCAAGGAACTTGGTTGTTATAGGGGTTGTGATAATGAACTCTGATGGCACATTCATCCGTGGATTCTCAAAAACCTTCGCTGGCATCTCAGACTCGAATATTGCTGAAGCCCTTGCACTCTGAGAAGCCATTGCACTAGCCTCCGAGTTATCTCCACATAATTTCTCTTTCACAGGGGATTCTTCCATCGTCATCACAACAGCTAGGGGTGATTCGGATCAATTGTACGGAGCCGATGCGGTTTTTGAAGATATATTCGATATTCTCAAGTCTTTTGCTCATTCCTGTTTTTATTGAATTCCTAGAATAGATAATTTAATTTCTCATGAATTGGCTCATTTTGCTAACTCCAATGATTGTAATGGGACTTCGTGGACTGTTCCAGTAATATATGATAGTTATTTCCTTTTCAAAAAAAAAATATTTAATCTATTTTTTTTGGAAAACTTACATATCTATAATTTTGGAAGTTTTTTCTTTTGGAAAATGTTGAAGCAATAAGTCCATACCTAGTATATGATATCAACAAGCAAACGCCTCGTTAAGAAACAAAAAGACACGAAATGAGTTTTTGCTTGCCCCAAAATTACGTTAATGTTATATAATATGTGCATACACATCTTATATTGAAACTCTTATGAACACATGAGATAAGCAACCTCAACGTAATAAGAACTCCTCAAGTTGGAATTGAAAATGAAATAAAGGAAGATCCAAGCAACTAGGGAAAATCTCAAGGATTATGAGGAATACTCAACCAAAAATAGAAGTAAAAAGAAGAAAATGAGGAGGAAAGAAGTGTGTGGTTGTTTCTGCAAGGGGAGGGATTAAGAATCATTTTTTTTTTATTTGAGTTGGTCAAATCGTAAACCATAAATAAACCGTAATAAATAATTGAACTTACAATTTAATACATGGTCATGGGTGTTGCGATACTAGTTCCAAATTCGGGTATAGTCACAAGATATTAATGAAGTTGCTCATTCAAATCAAACGACGATGTAACGACCGTGCTATCCCAAACGGGCTCTTTCATTAACTTTTTCCCTTTGGGCTTTCCATCCGCGTCGTCACTCATGGACTTCTCACCCCTGGAAGTGGGTTTTATACCTTCACCCACACTCGAACCCAGGACCTCTAACCAGGACCTCTAGGATAAAGTCCCAAGTTCTAAGAGTGTGAGTACTAGGGCTAGCTCATCTGGTGGTACTCACACTTGCGAGTATGAGTGTAGAGCATTGTGCTGAGCCCGCTTACCGAAGATTTATAAGGATAAAATTTGTTTATTTGATTTTCTTGGCAAAAATAAAAATATAGACATGCTGTGTGTATTTTGATGCAAAAAAGTCCGCCGCCTTAATATTGTGTCGATACAAACTACTATTCTTGTCTTCTTGTATTCACGACATATTTAACCATACAAGGTAAGTTAATAATTTAAAATAGTTGAGAATGAGTTTCATCATTCTTGTGAAGCAAATGACTTGCCTTGTACTTTCCTTTGAGTTCTCCACGTTGTGTTTTATATTCTAATTGGACTTTCCATTGTGAAATGCCATTTCTTATTTATATGTACTTGTCATATATATTATATTAGTTGCATAGGCGTGTCAAAGTTTCCAACTTTCAACAAAATGGCATTGGGTTATTTTTCTTTATTTGTCAGACTTTAAGAAAGCAAAATAATTATTCTTTTTCAATGAAATAACCATAGTTTATAGAAATATCTTATTGAACTAAAGACTAAATGCAGATTATCTTTAGGACTGGAAATTATCAAATTGTAGGCACCTTTGTCATAAAATTACTTATATAGCATGGAAGAACCTAATAAAATCGTATTCCATGTAGGGAGCTTTGCTAGCATAATAACCTTGCTTTTATGCAAACATGCTAAACTTTTAGATAAGAAGAATTTCGTTTTTTAATGCGTGCAAATATAACTAGATAATGGTCCCGGATTTTAATATGAACTGAACTCATGAGTGAATTAATCATTTTATTGATATGTTAATTGTGTTATTTTATTTTTTGGGCAAAGTTTAGGGAGAATATTTGTGTATTATGTCAAATAAGCTAACACAGCGATGAAGTTTCCCTGTGTGACACCTTCCTTTGCTGGGTTAAGTTCACATTAATGCACATTGAGTCAACGGGAGAGGAAGAGTCGGAAAAAATATTAAGATTCCTAAGTTACATCTGCCGAGCGCCGTACAAAGAACTGTAATGAGAGGCACATTCGCAAAAGTTTGTATAAAATATACACCATTATGTTCTAAAAATGCATTTATATGCTCTCTAGCAGCATTAAATATGCTGCATGCATAGTATTATAATAATCTAGCTACATAGATTACATGTCAACAAGCATGCACTGGATCCGTTGGCGGCTAAGGTAACGGCATGCACTGGAAACGTTGGCGGCTAAGGTAACAATTAACATGTTGCATAGTAAGAAGTATTGGTTTATCTAGAGTATAAAAGATGAGAACCATATAATTGGAAGAAAGATGTATAGTAACATGGTATCTTATACAATTGAAGTTTGTGGTTAGCATGTGCGGAGATATTTCTACCACCAAGGCATAATTGCTTTAGGGTATAATCTCTTGTTCAAATAATTACAAGGATACTTTGTAAGCATTTTGTGTCAATTGATCTGCGGTATCTGCTATGTTTGTATCCAGATACCAAAGCAATTTGTAGGGACACACAAACATTCATATATATATATATATATATATAACACTACACATGTATGCATATTTTCAAAATCTTTCTTTTTTGAATCAGGTGTTGGAAGAAGTTGTAACAACGGGTCTTTCTGGTGATGGGGTATCCAAATTGGACAGAATAACTGACGATGAGCAAGAGGTTTGCCCTCCTCAAGTGAAAGACAGAAATGGATTGGATGGTAAAAATAATAACGCTAGTTCTGATATTGAAGTAGCGAATCGTGCAAAAATTATGCAATCAGAGAGAGAGACGGGAGCACGTCAAAGGAAAAGGGGCAGAAAACCTAACTCTCTGATGAGAGCAGAGGAGGGATATGAACATATTTGGACTAGAGGAGGCAAGGAATCCTCTAAAGTATCTCGTGATAGTAACAATAAGGAAAAAGACTCGGTTTTGCCATTAGAAGTTGGAAAAGCGAAAATGCCTAGTGATTCTTCACAGAGAATATTTGATTCTGATAAAGTAGTTTTTGGCAAAAGGGGTCAGTCCAAGAAGAAAGAGAGTATGATGAATCAGCACAAGGATCTGGAATCCTCATCAAAGCAGACAACTAACAGGGTAATTGCTGGATCGAGTAAAGTTAGATTAGGGAAGGAAAAAGTCCAACGTAGTGGCATTGACTCAGAATCGAAAGATGAGTTGTTGCTTCAAGAACCTAGTAGAAGGAAAAAAACCAGGGGTGAAATTATTTCCCAGAAAGATGAGTCGAGGGATGTTGCTGACAAGGTAATCAAACTATATCTGTGCATTTTTTATGGTTCTGCAATTTTGAATTATTCCATTTTTTTAACTGTTTTTTTTGCGACAATTGATGTAGATGGTGGTATCTCCAATTTCTAAGCCTACAAAAGCCAAGTACCCCAAGAATTTGGCTCCAGAAAAAGAAGAGGTATCATTCTGTTGTATTATATGATGTAAATTGAAATAACCTTGTTGTATTATATGTTGTATTAAGGTGCCTATTCTAATAATTACTTCTAACACATGCTTCATATCCAGATGTCCAAGAGGTCCCATGTTGATTATGGGAAGGAAATGATTGATAATGGAGAAGGAATGGTTAACTTAAGGATAATGATTTGGTGGCCATTGGACAAAACGTAAGTACAAATGTTGCATCATATCTTCATTCTTCGGGGTAATTTATTTAGTGTCACATTTTCTCATGACCCATTCGATCTTTTCTTGTTTTACATGATGCGTATCAAGTTGAGGTAAACGTTTCTCTTGTATTCTGCGAATAAAGTATTTTGGTGACTTAGATCATCCCTCAAAGTCTTGTTACTGAGCTGATGTTTGATATTGATTTTCGACTGGCAGTGCTTCTTATTTATCTTTGTGAAACTATAGGTTCTCCACAACACTCGTGGGTTTAAAGTGCATGGAAAACCTTTTCCGACTTACTTTAGAAACTTGCCATCCTTATATGTTAAAGAAAAGATTTGATTGAGTAGTGCCCCTAGTATACATTGTTGACATTTGATTTATCTGTAAATTTAGAGCTTGAACTTGAAAGTGTTGTGCAAGTATAGGGCATCCATATGTTTCCGAATTTTACACAAAATTCATATAATTTGCTTCCACATTTTCTCATATTCAAGGTTCTGTATATGCAGATTTTACACAGGCACTGTTGAAGCTTTCGATCCTCTGACAAAGAAACACATGGTGATAAGATTCTTCCTTGCGCGTGCTACTTCTGTGCATTTGTTATATACTATTTGATTTCTTAAGTATTATCTTCGTGCGTCATGAGTGCTCTTTGCCTTTGGACTTAAAATAAAGCCACGACCTTCTTGAACGTATGACTTTGTCCAAACCACCTTCGTAACTCGTCCACTTTATTGGCTTTATTGCAGATTAAATATGACGACGATGAGGAAGAAGTCTTGGACCTGAGAGAAGAAAGATGGGAGCTGTTCGATGAGAAGCCTCGACGAGTATGATGCTTCGTTAAATATTTGTAATTAATTCCATATAACCTTTTTTGGTGATATTAATGCTGTGTTAACTGTTTTTTGGTCTCACCTTCCTGTGCATATTTGACCTTGTAGGTACAATCCTCTCAGAAACAGGATAATGGTAAACGAGAAGCTGACCATCCATCTCCCGCCAAAGAGCCTGCCAAGTAAGTTTAGTCTAAAAAATACTATAGACCTTTGGTTAGTGGATATTTATCTGCAATCAGATTTTCAGTTCTCTGTGCATTATTTGGTCTTATTTCGCGCATCTGATGTGTGACAGTGTGAGTTCTTTTCCTAGTAACGTTCGAACATCGTTTTTTTTTAGTCAAAACTTTATATTTTTTTCCTTATCATTCACCCAAGTATTTTTCCTTACTAGTAGCTAACCTGTGATATTGTTTCACGGTGTATGTTTTGCAGCTGTTTTTTTTAATAAATGTTAAAAGAGTTGGAGATTTTCATTCTCTTATAACCTCGTCAATTTTTATAATATTTTGAGCTTTGATTTAAGGAATCTGGAAAAAAGAATGGGTAAAATTCCGTGGAATTCATATACAACATTTTCAATTTTTCATATATGTAACAATGTCATAACAATTGCCATCCTCTAAAAGGTTTTTATCTGCACGCCCACAATTCAAGGTGTTTTTATCTGGAAATGTTTTATGAACTGTAACAGGACTCAGAAAAGAATAGCAAAAAGAAAGGCAGGTTCATCATCTAAAAGGTTCGTTTTCCTTCCTCAGCTTTAAAAGTATAAAGTTCGGTTCAATTGTAGCGCGATAATTGGAATGTCAGCAATTTTTGATCTAATTCTTTGAGTGCTGATTTCTGATGTCAGATCAAAAAGTGATGTCCGTAGCTTCATTCATGTGAAAAATGAACCTGATGAAGACGATGAGACACGTGAAACAAATTTCTCATCGAAGGTCGGAAAGAGTCGTTCGGGCAAGAAAGTGTCGAAACTTTGAAGAAAACAATGCAACAAAAATTTTCTCAGCATATACTCTTTTTTTTTTTTTTTTTTTGGCTTGATCCGATTTTAGGTTAAATTAAACCAAAATTTACATTTTCATGTATTTTATAAAACCTACTCATTTCTTGGTGGCTGTACATTATAATATTTTGTTCTAATGGTATATGCAATCTGAAGAGGACTAATGGAGATAGTCTTGATTGACATAAATTTTTAGGAAATGTTAGGGACCTAATTTAACCACAAACTCTTTTGTCCAAAAGAAAATTAGGGTTATAATAATAATAATTTGAGTGAGTGATTGGCTGCTCTTGTGGGAGATACATCTGATCTAATGTCTCGACTCTTTTTCTTATATGTGCATTTCAATACTCATTGGGAAATAGTAGACAAAATTGGTACTCATTTTCACGAATTTGCAAAATTCGTCCTTTGTGTAGTGTCATTGGTCTATATAGGGAGTGTTTGCAATCATTAGAAAAAATGTTTATCATTTTTTGGCTTAAAAGAAATATATTTTATTGTTTGCAAGTGCCAACTATGTTTCTGATTCAGCTTTTGGTTAATTTTTATTAATAAATAAGTATTTTACAACTTTTTCACAAAACACTCTTAACTTCTGATTTTCAACTTTTGATTTTATTTTCAAATACTATCAACTTTTGATTTCCAACTACTTCTACTTATGCTACAATAAATCATTTTTTTTTCTTCTAAAAACATAAGTTTTTGCAAACACTAATTATGTAGCTTCATATTCCAGCCAATCAAATGTATATCTTAAAAAAAGGGGGCGCTATTTTCACCCGCTTTTCTTACAAATACACCCTTCCTATTTTTACAAACTTATAATGACTTAAAATGACTATTATACCCTTACTATCATAAAAAATTGAAATACATCTCCCATCTTATTTTTTTCAGAAAATTTGTAATTCTTCTCTATGACTCAAGAGATAAGTTTTTATTTTTTTCGCTATCATGCTATTTTAATAGTAGCATTAAGTGCGAAAATTATGTCATTTTGATAGATTGAGTGTTTTATAGGTTGGTTTAACAAGTTTTTTTGTTTTTTGTTTCAAGTTCGTGCATTTTTTCATCATGTTCGAATAGGCACGATGTGCATTTTTTTCTGGGAAAAGATGGCACGATCATGCCTATTTTAATGGGTTGCCGATCATGCCTCTTTTAATACATGGTCGTGCAACACTTTAAATAAGGTATGGTCGTGCCACACTTTAAAATAAGGCACGATCGTGCCACCATTTTTTTGAAAAAAAAAAAGATCAAAAAAGGGGTAGCACGGCGGGCCATTATTTTTCAGAAAAATTGGCCATTGTGCCACTATTTTTCATGTAAAATTGATCATTGTGCTTATTCGAACATGGCGGAAAAATACACGAACTTGAAATAAAAAAACCCAAAATTTGTAACTCCATTTTGAACCTAACTTATAAAACCTTCAATATATCTTTTTCGCACTTAATGCTACTATTAAAGTAGCACGATACTGGAAAAAAAAAACTCTCTTTAGCCCTAGGGAAGTAAAAAAATATTTCTAGAAAAAAAGATGGGAGGTGGTTTTTTAGAATTTTTTTATGATAGTTAGAGTATAATAGTTATTTTAAGTTATTATAATTTTGTAAAAATAGGGAGGATGTATTTATAAAAAATTAGTGTGCAAATAGCTACCCCAAAAAATACACATGTATTTGTCATGTATAATATTAGAATAGGATCATAATGCATTTATCATATTTTAATGTCTCATTTCTGAAACTGTTATTGCTATGGCAACTGGCAAGGCTGTGGCTGATCAACCCAGTGTTGGTGCTTGGCACTTTGGCTCTGCAGAGACATATGCTAATTCTATCTAACCCTATGCCTATGTCAAGGATGCGGCATTGGCACACTGTTGTTCGAGTCACCGGCCGCGTCGAGGTGGTGCCTCTGCGTGCTCCACGGCGGCGAGGTGGCGGAGACTCACACCAACTTCTTCCCGGAATATCCAATCCCTACCAAGTAACTTCGATCATCTTTTATTTTGTCGTCCTAGTTAAACGAAAACTAGGGGCCATGTTATAACTTTTTGTTGGACTTTTAGTACGAATTATGTATAGATTTGCAACATTAATCACTTACCTATCTTTTCCAAGCCAAAAGGGAAAGAAATTTAATCTTGTGAATCCACGGATTTGAAATCAAAAAATTAGCGAAAAATCACAAAATGAGGCAAAATCCGGGGTGGAGGTTTAAAGAGGGCTCTGCATGCACGACATTTTGCAAAGGACCTCTCTTTTAACGCACCGCTTTATACACCATCAGCATTAGCTTTGTCTGAGTTTTGCTTTTCTATTTCATAAATTGAAATTGAAGTGCATTTTTTTAACAGAGAGTTGGAGGAGGATTTTGGGCAGTCGGTGGTGGTGTGGTGGAATTCGTGAAGTTTTCCTTTTTGGTTATTTTTCTTGAATAGGTGAATAGAAAAAATGGGCTCTTCTACAAACAATGAAGCCTTATGGAAGGAGATTGAAGTTGAGTTAAAAGATGTTGGGAAGAGACTTCTCAGATTTCCTTCCTCAACTGATGTACTCCTCCTCCTCCTAGAGGTATAAACCCCCTTTCTTTTTGTGGATTCACACACATATGCGGGTTTGTGTGTGTATTTCATTTTGTGCTGAATGTGTTTCACATGTACAAAACTCTCAAGTTGATATGTAGGAAACAATTTATGTGAATGCTTGTTTAATGTGTGTAATTTCAATTTCTTTTGAGGCTGCCATGTTTAAAAGCGTGATCACATTCTTCTCCAGATTCAATACACATGCACACAGACTGATTCATCTGTGTTTGATGTCTCTTACTGTTGAGGTTCCATTTTAAATGCATAGACGCATCTCTCTTTGGTGCTTGTTGTATGTGTAAAGACCTGATTTTGTTTAGTGATACATCTGATGAGTAACTTAAATTTTCAATATGTGGTAGAGCCTTTCAGATAACACCAAGTTTAGATTCGTTTCAGTAGGTCTTTGGGTTCATTTAAACAATCGTGTTGGATTAGTGATTGTGAATTGGGTGATTCTTAATGTACATTTTTTCTTTGTGGTGTTGGTAAGTTTGTTGCTCGAAAGGATGGAATTTTCCTTTTCAGTATGAGTTTTCCTCTCTATCTCTATCAATATGAGATTTTAATGTTTGTATTTGGTTGATAATAGTTCTGGATTGTGATGGGTAAACTTTTATACTTTTCACATTGCTACTGATCCTTATTTATAAAAACTAGCATCTGGAAATCGTGGACATTTTTAAGTTTAAGAGCCATTATTCTCATTTTGATAAAACTTTTGGGAATTGATGCTTTTTGCGATATTCACTTAATCCTTTGTAGAACAATGAAATGAAGTAAGCTAAAGGTTATGTGTCTACATATGTTTGTTTATCCCTGCTACATTATATATTGCTTGCCCACCCAAACGAGTGTATTTATACACAGTGGACATTGCTATAAACTGAAATCTCGCAACTCTTTTAGTGAGTGTATTTTCCCCTACCAATCACCTGAAATTTAAATGAGATGCAATTCTTTATTGGTTGAAAATGGCTATGCACGAAATGTTAAAAAAATTGTTCAACGTTTTTTGTGTTAATGAATTCACCTTGTCAGTCTGTTATATCTAACCACACACCAGGGCCGGACCTGTACTTCATGGGGCCCTAGGCGAAATTTAAAAAATGGGCCCTTATAGTGACTAAATTTTTTTATTTTAAAGATATTACTCTAAGCCAAAGACCAAATATTATGTATGCATGGGTGTGTTTTTTTCTGCCTTTTTAATTTTTTTTCACTTTTCTTGAGGTTTTCTGAGTTTATGAACTGAAACAATTTTATCACAAATAGGTTGGAGGTTTGCTCTAATTTATCAAAGTTTTCAGTTGTACAAGCTTTTTGAAAGATATAAAAGAATAAAGAACTTAATAATTTGATCATAAACACAAAAATGTTGCTGATTGGATATTTGGATGTTATTTTTAAAATACAAAATTGGGCCCCAAACAATTATATGTGAAAAGAGTAAAAAAATTTTTTTGGGCCCCCAAATATTTGGGGCCCTAAGCTGGTGCATGCTCAGCATGCCATCACGTCCGGCCTTGCCACACACTTGCATAGAAAATCTTGTTCGGTTCATTTTATAGGTCTCTAAGTGCTTTGCTGGCATATCATTTCAAAAGCATTGTGATATACTTGAAATTAGTTCTAATGATAACTAATTGATGATGAGCATGTTTATACTTTATTTCTACTGTCTTTACCACACGTCTGAAAACCTGTCACTAACTTTACCAAATTCTTATTCATGACCCTATTTATTTTTCTCTCTTCCTCCCTATTACCCTCATTCTTTGTTGTTAGGTTAAATATGATTAGTCTTGTGTTTGTTCTCTCAGGAGGCAGAGATCATTCTAGCCAGGGTGTGGCAAGGGATTCCCAGTTCTAAAGCGGGTGCTCTTTTTTCATTAATGAAGGCACTGATATCCGATGAACTCTTGCGGCATGCGGATCTAAATATCCAAGTTGCAGTTGCATCTTGTCTTAACGAGATTACAAGAATAACTGCTCCAACTTTCCCTTACAAGGATGATCAAATGAAGGTATGCAGTCACCAATTAGTATTTTATAAATAACCTTGAATATCCATTCCCCTCTCATTTATCCCTTGTTACAAAAACACAGAATATGAAGATAAATGAACCAACTGTGATTTCTGATTACAGGAAATTTTCCAATTATTCATGGTTGCACTTAAGCAGCTGTCCACTGAGTCTGGTAGCAATTATGCAAGGGCTGTGCAGATTCTTGAAGCTCTGGCAACATTGAGATCATGTATGATAATGCTGGACATAGAAATTGATGCTATGATTGTCGAGATGTTCCAACTTTTCTTCGATACCATTAGGTAAGTGTGCAAGAATGAGCCTGTATTTAGTATTGGTTTGGGATTCATCTAATCAGCTCATGTGAGTGGCTGAGTTATTAAAATGCTTACATGTGAGAGGCTTTGCTCTTTTTTTTTTTTTTTTTTTTGGCATGGTTGTAGCATCAATTTTCTTTTGATAATGCCTCTATTAATTTGAGTTTTAAATTTTATGGAAGGTCCAACCACTCCTCTGATATCATCAAATACATGGAAACCATCATGATTATGATAATAGAAGAGAGTGATGAGGTCTCGTTGGAACTTCTGATGCCGCTTTTGGATAGTGTCAGAATGAATAATAGGGTAATGATTGCCTGCTTAATCTGTTAGACAATGATAATATATCTGTCTATTTTCTCTTTTACCAAATGATGTCATGCTGCTTCAGAATAATTCACCTATTTCCTGGGAGTTGGGAAAAACTGTCCTCGAGAAATGTGCAACCAAACTCCAGCCTTATCTTAAGGAAGCTGTGAAGCCCCTGAACTTAAAAGTTGATGATTATGCTGAAATAGTTGCTTCTCTTTGCCAGGATACATCCAATGGGCAAAACATGGTTAGATCCTTCTACATGTATTTCCTGAATTTAAAATGGTTCTTTTTCCCATTGCTTTGTGTTTATTTGAAATGGATTTTTGCTAGCCGTTCTGTTTCTATTTGTAAGAGATCAATTTCTTAATGACCTGATTGAATATGATAAGAGGTTTATGAATATGGACGGGTGTAACTGTACTCAAGCTCTGCCATTCTTTGAAAACCAAAGATTTTTACTCCGTAATGCCAAATGCATGATTAGTTCTGAACAAATTATGGAACATTAATTGTTTTATACCATAGACATGATCGTGAATGAACAAGGTGTGTTATACACTTTGACTGAATGTTTGTTCTTTTTATTTTGCAATGAAGAGTGAAATTACTCTGCAAAAATATATATATCGTGATTGTAATCATATGATATTGAGTATTTTCTAATGTTATCTTTTCGATGTACACCTATCAGTTAAATTAATTTGTAATAAACCTTTAATCCATTTAACATTGAAACCTGAGGGAACTAAGCTAGTGGAAGTTCTCCCATCTTTGTGGTATTCCTTCATCAACTATATGGAGAAGTAAATGATTGTTTCCGTATGAATTTTTCACAAAATATTCACTAGAAAGTTTTTTATGCAACATATAGTTGGTTGTGAAAGTTTCATCAAGTACACGATTCAGTCACTCACTTTTCCAATCACCAATCACATCTAATCACCACTTAACATCACATCATCTCTCATCACTACACTTCCATCTTTCAAATGCACTATCTACTAATTATCACTTTTTCAATTTTTCTAATTACCAATCACATCTAGTCACCATTTCTAATTTCTATTTCACTAAAAAACATTACTTCAACTCTCATCATTATTCTTTCATCTCACATCCTAGTACACTCTGGAAATTATTTGTCTTATTCTTTTTCTCTGTCTTTTTTCTTTTTTTTAATAACAAATTATTATAACTATTTTCTAGCGAGAACTTTCAAACCTTCTAAAAGAATTTTAAAAGGAGCATTGCAACATCAAGAGTGATCTATATTTTTTTTGGAAAAATTGCTTATATCAACATTTGAAAGTTCTATTCTTTTAGAAATTTTTGAAGCAATGAGTCCATATGTAGTACACGATATCAACAAGCAAATGCCTTGGTTGATGAAGGGTGAAGACACAAAATAAGTTCTTGCTTGGCCCCAAATTTACTCTAATTTCATATAATATGTTCATACATCTTAGCATAGAAACTCTTATCAACACATGAGATAGCAACCTCAGTTAGTGAGAACTCCTCAAGTTGGAATTATAAATGAAATAAAGGAAGATACAAGCAACTAGGGATGGTCTCATGGATGATGAGAAATAAAGAACCAAAAATTAGAATTAAAAAGAAGAAAATAGGAGGAATGAAGTGTGTGGTAGATGAGCTTTGAACATTGAGGAGCTTTTCCAAGAAGAGAAGAGTGGGTATGGGAGGTTGAAAGGATAAAAATAAAGCTAGGGTTTGTTTGAGTTGGTCAAATAATAAACCATAAGTAAACAATAATAAATAACTGAAATAATGATCTATTACACGGTCATGGGGTGTGGTCTTAATTCAAATTTCCGGATCCCGATTTGTGTAACCAATCAACCATGTTTGCGATGTAATGCGCTTTAGTCGAGTTCGACAAAGTTTTATTTTATGAGGTCATCGTAGCAAACATCTTTGGTGTATATAAAAATCAAACAAGCAAATGGATAATTTTTTTAAAGAATCCACAATGGAAACAAAAGGAGACGATATAGTGCGTGAGATATTAACGATGTTGTAATTCAATTCGGACTATGAAGTACATAATGCTTAACTATAAATGCAATCATAAATGCGAACTAGCGTTGGTCGTGGAATTGATATTACCGACTTTTGAGGTGTAATCTTCCACCTTGTTGCTTATGGTGGAATTTGAGGACTTGCCAAGGAATATAAGTTTAGAACACGTGTCTTAGCTAGCTTAGCGAGGATCAAAAGGATAAATTCATTTGTTTATTTTATTTCCGAAAATAAAAGATATAGACTTGTTGATCTAGGATGGACACTCTTTGTATTTTGATTAGTTGTGTAGCAAAAAAGCCACCAAGTTAATATTGTGTCTAGACAAACAACTCTTTTTATGTTCTTGTATTAACGACATATTTAAACGTACAAGACACAAGGAAAGTTAATATTTAAGAGTAGTTGAGTACGAGCTTCATGCGATGCAAATGACGTGCCTTGTACTTTTCTATGCAACTATAATCTAGAGTTACATAAATTAGTAATTGATGTGGCATCAAGTGGCAAGTATCTACGCAAGATGTATTGTCTGCTTTGGCTACTGGGGAAGATGCCTTTTGGGAATGGGTGAAACGGTGAATCTTTGGGAGGGGGCTGACCCCTTGTTTTTAAGTCACATACCATTCATCATGTTCATTAATGTGAGATGAATCCTCAACATAAGCCTAACATGCGGTACAATGTGTGCTCGGAGAGTGGGATTCTCACATACAACACAAAAATGATTTGTTATGGATACAAATCCTCAAAACACCAATTCCTGGGTGGGCATTTGGGTGTGATACATAAACAAGTCAAAATCGTTATGGCCCAGGGTTGCATAGACCACATTATATATATAAATTATGAAACTTATTAGGGAGAATTTACAACAATGTACTTGCCAGGAAAATATTTGAAGATTCGGGTACATTAAAAATAACCGTGGATCCTTTATATAGTATTTTTTGGACTATAGCTTCATATTCATGAAAATGGAGTCTTCAAAATTGAAAATTCATTTTAATTTTTCTTTAAAACTTATTCGTTTTAAATCTTTTTAAAAATGGTAGATATTTTTTTTTCATGAAAGCAAATGCATTTTTTCCCGCAACCTAGCTGTAGGGGTGTAAATGAGTCGAGTTGAGTCGAATCGAGCCGATCCGAATATACTACTGTTCAAGCTTCTTTGAATTTTAGTCGATCTTCAAATATTGTGTTTGAGCTTGGTTTGATTATTAATCGAATCAAGCTCGAACGAGCTTTAGTCGAGCCGAACACGAATCGAGCTTGAGTAGCTTGATATTTTTACACACATTTTATTCTTTTTTACTAATCGAGTCGAGCTCTGCCGAACTTTACATCTTATCGAAAGAAAAAATGTGTTTAGACTTGGTTCATTATGTTAACAAACAGAGCTCAAACAAGCTTTTAACGACCGATCTCGAATCGAGTATCGAGTAGCTTAGTTTATTTTTCAACCCTACCTAGTTGTTACTTCACGAGCTTTTCTTAACATGTTACACATTCAAACAAAACAGAATTGATGTTATATAGATTAAAATAGCATGCACTAGTTTGCGGCGGAAGTAATATGTCCACTTCTCCACATCGTGTTTAATATTCTATTTGAACTTTCCTTTATGAATTGCCATTCATTATTCATATGTATTTTTCGTATGTAGGCATGTCAAAAGTCTCCGACTTTCAACGAAAAGGTATCGCGATACTGTTCCTTATTTGTCACTCTAGAAAAGCAAACTATTTATTATTTTTCAACGAAATAACCATAGTTTATAGAAACTTCATATCAAACGAAAGAAAATAAATGCAGACTATCTTTAAGATTGTGGAAATTATTAAAAATATTGTCACCTTTGTCGTAAAATTGCCTACGTATCATGAAAAAATCTAACACAATCGTATACCATGTAGGGAATTTTGCTAGCATAATCACTTTGCTTTTAAGCACAATCGTATACCAAGTATCTAGCGATGAATATTCCCTGTAGGATGCCTTTATTAGTAAACAAACTTATATTTCTCTTGTGTTTATTCAAACTGAAGCTATATAATATATAAGCAAGAATATCCAACATAAGTCAGAATTTAAGGAAAAGATAAAAGACACCACTACCTATATTATGGCACTATACTGCCACTATGCTACCACTAAGTGTTTATTTTATAATATCTTAACACTCCCCCTCAAGGTGGAGCGTATACATCATATACATCCATCTTGTCACATATATAAGTTATCCGAGGGCCTCGTAAAGATTTAGTGAAGATATCAGCGAGTTGATCTCTAGAGTTGACAAATGAGGTTCTGATGATTCCTGAGAGAATCTTTTCTCTAAGGAAATGACAGTCGACTTCTATATGCTTCGTCCTCTCGTGAAAAACTGGATTGGAAGAGAGATGTAGAGCTGACTGATTATCACACACAAGCTTCATAGGGCCAATGTCACAGAAGTGTAATTCTTGCAGTAAGTGTTTCAGCCACAAGAGTTCACATGTTGCATGAGCCATAGCTCGATACTCAAGCCAGATTGATCGAGCAACAACAATCACTGCTTTTGCTCTTCCATGAAATCGGTTCCTCCTATGAATATACAAAGAGCTGTAAGTAGATCTTCGATCATTCTCATCACCTGCCCAATTAGCATCTGAATACCCAATGATATTAGTGTGGCCCTTATCAGTGAAAACAAGTCCTTTGCCAGGTGACCCTTTAATGTACTTTACAATACGAATAACGGCATTCCAATGACTATCACAAGGAGAATTGAGAAACTGACTTACTATACTTACTGGGAAAGATATATCAGGTCTGGTCATGGTGAGATAATTCAGTTTCCCAACAAGCCTTCGATGTCTTCCTGGATCAGGATAAGGCTCCCCCTGATTAGGAAGGAGTTTTACATTAGGATCCATAGGAGTAGCAACTGGTTTACAATCTGTAAGACCCGTTTCTTCTAAAATATCAAGAGCATATTTTCTTTGAGAGATAGCAACACCGGACTTTGATTGAGCTACTTCAATCCCAAGAAAGTAACGTAGAGGGCCTAAGTCTTTAGTCTGAAAATTCTGAAATAGATGTTGTTTCAGTGCCTTGATACCTTCACAATCATCGCCAGTAATTACAATATCATCAACATAAACTACAAGATAGATAGATATATGAATTTGATGAAGAGCATCGAAAGAAGACAGAATGATCTCCTTCGCAACGAATCATCCCAAATTGTTGAAGAACTTTGCTGAATCGTCCAAACCATGCCCGAGGTGATTGTTTTAGGCCATACAAAGATTTCTGTAATTTGCATACTAATCCACACTCCCCCTGAGCAACAAACCCGGGAGGTTGCTCCATGTAAATCTCCTCCTCTAAGTCACCATGCAAAAATGCATTCTTGATGTCTAACTGAAAGAGTGGCCAACGCTTCATTGCGGCCATGGCTAAAAATAAACGAACAGACGACATTTTTGCGACAGGAGAAAAAGTATCACTGTAATCTTGACCATAGACTTGTGTATATCCCTTTGCCACTAATCGAGCTTTTAAGCGATCAACTTGGCCATCAGGACCTATCTTAACAATTAGCATGTGCGGAGATATTTCATAGCATCCCGCGTCTAGAAATTAATCTTCAGCATGTGTTCTGCTATGTTTATTTGCCCAGATACTAAAGCAATTCGTATGGACAACACAAACACTCACTTGTGTGCACATACATGTTTTCAGAATCTTTCTTTTTTGAATCAGGTGGGAGAAGTTGTAACAGCTGGCCTGTTTGATGATCGGGTATCCAAATTGGATGGATTTTCTGAGGCTCAGCAAGAAGATTGCATTCCTCATGTGAAGGATGGAAATGGATTGGATGATAAAAATCCATTGGAGACATTAAAATATCGTCAGCAGGTTGTACAGCTGAAAGATAATTGTGAAGAAATAGTGCAATCAGAGATTGTGCAACTGAATAGTGCAGAAACTGTGCAATCCGAGAAAGATACAGGAGCACATCGAAGGAGAAGGGACAGAAAACCGAACTCTTTGATAAGACCAGAGGAGGGATATGAACATACTTGGACAAGGGGAGGCAAGGATTTTTCTGTAGCATCTTCCCATAGGAATAATAAGGAGAAAGACTTGATTTTGCCATTAGAACCTGGTAATGCGAACATGCCAAGTGATTTTGATAATAAAGTAGTTTTTGGAAAAAGGGGTCGGTCCAAGAAGAGAGAGAGCACGATAAGTCAGCACAAGGATGGGGAATCATCGTCAAAGCTAAGAAGGAATGTCCTGCAATTTAAGGTGAAGGAAAGAGGTTCCGACACCCCAAAGAAGACAACTAACTCCTGTAAGGGCATTGATTCAGAAGGGAAAGATGAGTTGTTGCTTCAAGAACATAGTGGAAGGAAAAAAACCGGGGGTGAAATTATTGCCCAGAATGAGGAGTCCAGAGATGTTGCTGAGAAGGTCATAAAACTAATTTTGATTTTTGATTGTTCTGCACTGATAAGTTCCTCCATTTTGTAACTATTATTTTGTGACAATTTATGTAGATGGTGGAATCTTCTTTGTCTAAGCCAGCACAAGCCAAGTACCCTGGGAATTTGGCCCCAGAAAAGGAAGAGGTATCATTCTGTTGTATTTTATGATGTAAATTGAAAATATCCTTTGAGGTGCCTACTCTAATAATTAACAAATTCTTCAAATCCAGACGTCAAAAAGATCCCAGGTTGATCATCGGAAGGAAATGGTTGATTATGGGGAAGAGATGGTCAATTTAAGGATAATGGTATGGTGGCCACTGGACAAAACGTAAGTACAAAAGTTGCATCATCTCTTTTTGGGTAATTTATCTGTGACAAAAGATTCAATGTTTTCTTGTTTTACATGACGTGTATCAAGCTGAGGTGAAACATGTCTCTTGTATTCCATTATAAAGTATTTTTCGTGATTTAGGCAATCCCTTAAAGGCTTGTTATCTAACTGATGTTTGATATTTCTTCTGATTGGCAGTGACCAATTTGATGTTAGTATGGACCCCAGGATAAAATATAACTTTCTCATAGCAACTTGGTTTCCATTTATTCTATGTGCTATTATTTCTTCTTTACAGCTTGAACTTGAAAGTATTGTGCAAGTATAGGGCATTCAGTTGTTTTTAAATTTTAACAAATTTCATATAATTTGCGTTCAATTTCTCTCATATTCGAGATTCTGTATATGCAGATTTTACACAGGCACTGTTGAAGCTTTTGATCCTTTGGCAAAGAAACACAAGGTGATAAGATTCTTCCTTATGCGTGCTACTTCTGTGTATCTTTTATATACTATTTGACTTAATCATCTTTGTGCGTCGTGAGTGCTCTTTGCTTTTGATACAGAAAGCCACAACCTTCTTGAAGGTATGAAGGCAATTAAGAACCTTTCCTCTTAGTCCTAGTGACTTCAACTTAGTAACTGGCTTTTATTTCTGTGAAGGTTTGCTCACTGCTGCAGATAGTGCAACCTTCTTAATGACTTTGTCCAGTTTCATTACTGAGGTTTATCTTCATAGCTCTTGTCCGCTTTATTGCAGATTAAATATGATGATGACGAGGAAGAAGTCTTGAATCTGAGAGAAGAAAGATGGGAGCTGTTCGACGAGCGGCCTCGACAAGTCAGATTCTTCGTTAATATTTACAATTCCATATTAACCTCCTTTTATGATATTACTGCTGTGTTAACCCTTTTTTGGTCTCACCGTCCTGTGCATTTGTGATCTTGTAGGTACAATCCTCTCAGAAACAAGAAAATGGTAAAAGAGAAGTTGATCATCCATCTCCAGCCAAAGAACCCACCAAGTAAGTTTAGTTCAAAGCATACTATAGACTTTTTGGTTAGTGGATATTTCTCTGCAATCAAATTTTTAGTTCTCTGTGCCTCAGTTGGTTTGTATTGGCAAACAAATGATAAAAGGGTCTTATTCCGTGCATCTGATATGTGAATTCTTTTCCTAGTAAAGTTTGAACGTCGCTTTTTAGTCAAAACTGTATGTTTTTTTCCTTATCGTTCATTAACCCAAGTATTGTTTTCTTACTAGTAGCTAACCTGTGATAATGGTTCATGGGGTTTGTTTCATTGCTGTATTCTTGAATGTTGAGAGGTGGAGATTTTCATACTCTGATAACCTTGTCAATTTATATAGTATTTTTAGCTTTGATGGAAGGAATCTGGAAAAGAGAATTTGTAAAATTCCGTGGAATTCATATACAAGATTTTTGATTTTTGATTTATGTAACTTTGTCATGATAATTGCCATCCTGATAATGGTAATGATTATAATCCCCAAGCCCATAATTAGAGGTTCTTAATTTGCAATATTTATGATCTGTAGCAGGACTCAGAAATAGATAGCTAAAAGAAAGGCAGGTTCATCAAAGAAACAACAAGCTGCCTCATCATCTAAAAGGTTCGTTTTCCTTCCTCAACTTCAAAAACTTCGAAGGTTGGTTCCATTGAAGTGAGAGATTTTGAATCTCTGCAACTTTTGATCCAATGCTTTGAATGCGTAGTCCCATTTAACTGTTTGAAATTTGAATCACGTCCTAGTAACTAATATTTCTTGTGTCAGATCAAAAGGTGATGGCCGTAGCCTCGTCAAATCCGAAGATTCTGCATCTGGCTTCATTCGTGTGAAAGATGATACGGGCGAGGATGATGAGACACGTAAATCAAATTTCTCATCAAGGGTCGGAAGAGTTTTGCAGGCAAAAAAGTGTCGAAACCTTGAAGAAAAATAAGGGAGCAATGAAGGGTTAGATTATATCAAGCTGGATGGGGCCCAAGAGACCCTTTTCTTGTGGACACACAAACAATTCGTATGGACGCACAAACAATCACTTATGTCGATATATATATATATATATATATATATATATATGTATGTGTGTGTGTGTGTATAACCACTCATGTATATATATTTTCAGAATCTTTCTTTTTTGAATCAGGTGGGAGAAGTTTTAACAACTGGCCTTTCTGGTGATGGGGTATCCAATTTTTGTGATGGGGTGTCCAAATTGGATGGAATTTCTGAGGCTGAGCAAGAAGATTGCACTCCTCAAGTGAAGGACGGAAATGGATTGGATGATAAAAATCCATTGGAGACATTAAAATCTTGTCAGCACATTGTGCAGCTGAAAGATAATTGTGCAGAAATTGTGCAACTGAATAGTGCAGAAACTGTGCAATCGGAGAAAGATACAGGAGAAAAATCGAAGGAGAAGGGGCAGAAAACCTAACTCTTTGATAAGACCAGAGGAGGGATATGAACATACTTGGACAAGGGGAGGCAAGGATTCTTCTAAAGCATCTTCTCATGGGAATAATAAGGACAAAAACTTGTTTTTGCCATTAGAACCTGGAAACGCAAACATGCCAAGTGATTATGATAAATTTTTTTTTTTTTTTTTTTTGCAAAAGGGGCCGGTCCAAGGGGGGAGAGAGAGTATGATGAGTCAGCACAAGGATGGAGAATCGTCGTCAAAGCTAAGAAGGAATGTCCTGCAATTTAAGGTGAAGGAAAGCGGTTCAAACACCCCGAAGAAGTCAACTAACAACTTTAGGGGCATTGATTCAGAAGGGAAATATGAGTTGTTGCTTCAAGAACATAGTGGAAGGAAAAAAGACCGGGGTGAAATTATTACCCAGAAAGAGGAGTCAGGAGATGTTGCTGAGAATGTAATAAACTATAATTGTAAGTTTTTGATAGTTCTGCACTTATAAATTCCTCCAATTTTAACTATTTTTTTTTGTGACAATTTATGTAGATGGTGGAATCTCCTTTGTCTAAGCCTGCAAAAGCCAAGTACCCTGGGAATTTGGCTCCAGAAAAGAAGAGGTATCATTCTATTGTATTATATGATGTAAATTAAAAATATCCTTTGAGGTGCCTACTCTAATAATTAGTTGAAACATATTGCTTCAAATCCAGACCTCCAAAAGATCCCATGTTGATCATGGGAAGGAAATGGTTAATTATGGGGAGGAAATGGTTAACTTAAGGATAATGGTGTGGTGGCCATTGGACAAAACGTAAGTACAAAAGTTGCATCATCTCGTTTGGGTAATTTATCTGTGGCAAAAGATTCAATCTTTTCTTGTAAACATGAGGTGCATCAAGCTGAGGTGAAACATGTCTCTTGTATTCCATGAATAAAGTATTTTTGGTGATTTAGACAATCTCTTAAAAGGCTTGTTCTCTAGCTGATGTTTATAAGTGTTGTGCAAATATAGGACATTCAGGTGTTTTTGAATTTTAACAAACTTCATATAATTGCATCCAATTTTTCTCATATTTGAGGTTCTATATGTTCAGATTTTACATAGGCACTGTTGAAGCTTTTGATCCAACGACAGAGAAACACAAGGTGAAAAGATTCTTCCTTTCTTGTGCTACTTTTGTGCGTTTTTATATACTATTTGCCTTATTAAGTGTAATCTTCGTACGTCTTGAGTGCTCTTTGACTTTTGAAATTAAAAACTGGATTTTATTTCTGTGAAGGAGTTTCTCACTACTGCAGATAATGCAACCTTCTTTTTGACTTGTCCAATTTCATTATTTAGGTTAATCTTCATAGCTCTTGTGCGCTTTATTGACTTTAATTGCAGATTAAATATGATGAGGAGGAAGAAATCTTGAACCTGAGAGAAGAAACATGGGAACTGTCCAACGAGCAGCGTCAACAAGTCAGATTCTTCGTTAACTTTTATAAGTCCATATTAACCTCTTTCATGATATTGTTTCTGTGTTTAACATTTTTAACACATTTTTTGGTCTCACCTTTTGTGCTTATGTGACCATATAGATACAATCCTCTTAGAAGCAAGAAGCTAACCATCCATCTCCTGCCAAGGAGCCTGTCAGGTAAGTTTGGTCTAAAGTATACTATTAAACTTTTCGTTAGATGAAATTCTATGCAATCGAAATTTCATTTCTTTGTGTCTCATTGGTTTTTATTGGCAATCAAACGATACAGAGTTTTGTTTCGTGCATCTGATGTGTGAATTTTTTCCAAATGTTTTTTTATAGTTTTTAAATTTAAATTTTGGACCGTGCTTGTCTTGCTTGGGTAATAGTTCCCTGATGCTTTAGCTCTCATAATGCAAAACTTTATGGTTTTTCTTTTTATTATCTTTAACCCAGTACTTTTTCTTACCAGTAGGTAACCTGTGAATGGCTGTGATATTGGTTCAAGGGTTTGTTTCACTGCTCTGTAGTACTCGTCTAGAATCTTAAGAGTTGGTGTATATCATGCTCTGATAACCTTGTCGATTTGGTAGTATTCTTGATTTGATGTTAGGAAACTGGTAAAAGAAGGGTAAATTTTTTCTGTGGATTTCATATACAACATTGTAGGATTTGCGCTTTTCTTTTTTTGTGTAATGTTGTCGTAATAATCGTCATCCTGGTAATGATCATAATCCCTAGGCCATAATTCAAGGTGCTTTATTTGAATAAATTTTATGAACTGTAGCAGTACTCAGAAAAAGATGCAAGACGAATTGCAGGTTCATCAAATAAACAACAAGCTACCTCATCTTCTAAAAGGTTCGTTTGGTTCATTTTCCTTAGCTTTAAAAACTTTAAGGCTCCATTTAGATTGATAGATTTGGAGCTAAGAATCACAAATCCGTAATAAAAAATCCATTGAGGTTGTTTGGACGAAGTCATTCTATAATGTATTCCAAATCCTTGGAAGTTATTTTTGGAGTCATTTTGGAGGATTTCAAAATTCTCTTAGATTGAGTGAAATCCTTCCCCCAAATCCAAATCCAAATCCAAATCCATCCAAATGCAACCTAAGGGTGTATTTGGATTGAGCGATTTCAAATCCAATGGATTCAAATATCTTGATTTGAAATCCATCTCTTGTTTGGATGATGTGGATTTGTGAAAAAACGTGAAATACTTTGTAAAATTTTGATTAAAAAAATTTAAAAGCTTTAATCTTTTCTTAATTGGTATTTAATAAATAAAAATAAAAGATATAATATTATTATTTTTATAAATAATTATAATTTTATACACTAATAAAAATATAAAAATTATAAATTTTATTATGTGTGAATACGTGTGTGCGAGAGAGTGAAACTGTGTGTAGTGTGCGCAGTGTGTGTGTGTGAGAGAGAGAGAGAGGGAGTGTGTGCAGTGTGTTTGAGAGAGAGTGAAAATGTCTGTGCAGTGTGCAGTGTGTGTGTGTTTGAGAGAGAGAGAGAGAGAGAGAGAGAGAGAGAGAGAGAGAGTATGTGATTGTGTGCGTGAGCAGTGTACGCGTGTGTGAATGTGCAAGTGTGCGACTAATATTTCTGGTGTCAGATCAAAATATGAAGGCCATAGCCTCGTTGAATCTGAAGATGTTGCACCTGGCTTCATTCGTGTGAAAGATGAAACGAATGAAGATGATAAGACATGAGAAGCAAATTACTCATCAAAGGTCAGAAAAGAGTCGTGCATGCAAGAAAGTGTCGGAACCTTGAAGAAAAATAAGGGAGCAATAAAGGGTTAGATCATATCAAGCTGGATGGGGGCCAAAAGACCTTTTTTTTTTTTTTTTAATTTGGGTTGATCCAATTTTTAGGTCATATTAAATCAAAATGTTCATTTTATGTATTTTATAAAACCTACTCATTTCTTGATAGCTGAAGCATAATCTTGCCAACTCAGACTTTTGAATTACTTGAGCATAGGGCTGTTGTTGGCTACAGTTCTTTGCATTTTGCACCCATGATTTATGAATGACATAAATTCTACAAAAGGAATTTGTTCTTGTAATTGGAAGTGTCTGTTTCCTGTTTTAGCAAGGGCCCATAAGTATATTTTAATAAAATTTTCTTACTTACTGGAATTTTTCCAGATGGTTAACAAATCCTTTGCAGAACCAATCTGGTCAGACTATTTAATATAAGTGCAATATTATAATCTCTAGTTGTTTGTCCAAGACTGATACTTGTCTATTAAGGCCAAGAAAATTTAAATATGTTAGGTGAGGCCTGAGAAAATCATAGTCAAGTGTTTTAGACCTAATATTGACCTCATGACCAAGTAAAAGTTGTGGCACATAATTAATCATTTCTTTTATAGCGGGGTATGCCAAATTTCATGGGTTGCAATGTTCTAGTCTTCTAGACTTCTAGTAAGTTGAAGGTGGAATTATATTTTTTTTTAATCCAGATATCCAGGTTTTTTACACCGACTAATCCCTGACACGCTCTTTAGTGTCGAGGCCACTTTGACCCAAAGAGGATGTAAATCGAGGAATGTGCCCAAGCGGCGGAGTTTTAAGGAGAGAGCCAACAAGATTCTTCTCCTAACAAACCCCCACAATATTTCAAAATAAAAATCGCCCACACGGATTGAACCTGCGTCGCCGGAGAAATGCACCCCACATCACCTTAGCCCTTACCACTTGGCTATGCCCCTGGGGGCGTAGGTGGAATTATATTGTGTAAGAATGTGGTGGAGAAGTTACTTTGTCTGTGGAAACAAAAAAAAGAAAAAAGGCATATTAATTGTTGTAGTAGGTATGGCCACTAATAAAAATACTGGCATATTTTGAGATGGCACCCAATTGAAGCTTTTTTTTTTTAAAAAAAAAAAAAACCATCCAATTGGAGCTCTTAGGAGTTAGAAGGTTGTTTAGCGATTTCATAGGCAAGACTTTGCAGAAAATAGAGCACTTGAGGTGCGTGTGGGTTTGGTGACATACTGTGAAAGAGGGACACTTCTGTGAGCATGGTGTATTGTATCGGATATGGATATGATACTTTATCTGATATTTATTTGATACTCCATGAATATATATATATATATGATTTTTTTATTAAGTCAGATCATCCAAATCAACTGAGTTGCCCAAAATCTTCTTCCTGAGAAGGAAGTTTTCACGCTAGTTCTCTTCCCGAAGGGAAAGTTTTCTCGTCTTATGCTACTGGAACTGCTAACTCCTTCAATTGGAAACTTGCCTGCACACACGCGCAAACATTAGAGGGCCCCGGAGTTGTCCCAGGGAGGCCCCTCAGATGCTCAAGTCAGCACAATGAACAAGAGAAAATAACAGTAATCGAATACTGTGAGAAATACGCGTATGAAGATTATGAATTAATTATGAATTCATTATTTATAGTTAATATATAGGAAAAATCTTTTTATACCTGGGAGACGAGCCCCGTGGGCCGTGTAGGAAAATTTGGGCTATATGGGCCAGTCCATGTAGGAGAAAACGGCCTCTTAGGCCAAACCCGGATTCATTTGGGCCGATTTAATTATCAAGAGCCTATTGGACAATTAATATTAAATAAATAAAATATAAAATAAATTATATTTAATTAAATTATGAAATAACGTTTTCCCCCCCAACACTATAGTATCCAATTGAAAAAAAAAAGGACAAGACATCCCAATTCGAAAGAAACAAAACCACATCCATATGAATTTTTATAAATTCACATATGGAAATAGATAGAATTTATTCCATTGCTGATAGTTTCAGCATGCTTTTTATAGATCTATGTGATTATCACATTTTAGATTTGTGTATTTATGAAATTTTAGTTTTTTATGCTCGAAAACATTAATTTTTAATTGTATTTAATACAACTATATTTTCAATAATAATTTTAAATGTATATACACCACACCCGTATCCTTAAAATCTCAAAACATGATGTATTTCGTATTCGTGTCTATCGTACACTCATACTCATATCAGTGCTTCATAAGTGATGATAAGACATTTTTTCACTATTTCCTTTGTTTGGGGCTGATCTTTATTGTTCGACCACTAAACACCAAAATTAATCTAGCGACGCTCGCAAGAGAACGAGATCAATTGTAGGGTAGCAAGTTAACCACAAGTCGTCTATCAAGGAAGATTTAGCCAGCAAATAATTATTGTGCGTCACAAATAACAGAAAATAAATCATAAACACTCTAACCAAATTTGTGATTTTAATTAACTAAAAAAAAACAAATAAAAACACAAATTAGAACTCAACATGATTAAACTCGGAGAAAAATGATATGGATGAATGCTTAGGGTTTCAGAACCATCTCATCAAACTTGCAAGCAGAATATCAACTAATTGATCATGCGATTAACAAATATAACAAACATGTAAAAACTAGGCTTAGATCTGATAACTCACGTATTCACATATTAGGGCTATCCCTACATAATTTGCTATTTTCATTAAGCCAAGTTAGTTAATACGTCTCTGATTCATATCTAACCCCCTGAATAAATTTAGTCCAAAAATAATATCTTCTCTCGATCTCAATTATTCCCTCAAAATAATCAAAAGTTGGCCAAACAATTAATCATTTAAGTAAAATAATTTATTCAGGAAAGCAAATCAATTAGTCTATATTCATGCTTGTTTGTTTGAATCAAATCATCTTAATCCTAGAACAAAGAAAATAGTTCAGGCTTGTAGATGGATTTGTCAATTCAATTGAAAGGAAGAGAACAATTATAAACATGATAATGTATCAACAACAATCACCAAGCAATTGAAAATTAGATAAAGAAGATGGAGAAAGATTACACTTTGATCTAGCCGAAAATATCTCCGGTGGAAAAACAAGCAATCCCCAATGTTGGATGGAAGAGAAAACTACAAAACTAGGGTTTAAAAGTGCTAGGGAGTAAAGGTGTACGAAAATATGGGTTTCCCAAGTCTTATTTATAAGCCATAGTCCCATACAAGGTGGAAGAGCCAAAAAACGCAAAAAAATCGAATTTTTCGTGTGCTGCAAGTCACCGTGCGCGTCCGCACACCCTCGAAACGTCGGAATTTGCCCTCGGTGTCTTCTTATTAATTGCAGCTCTATCTCTTAGCTTTCCATAGCCACTTGAATAACCTCAATATCAATTTTTTAGAGAGAGTTGTGGCCAAAATACTAAGACGTATCATTTTTAAAATCTCATCACTTGATTTCCACTTTCACATGATTTAGTCTATCCAAACGTCTTCATTTACATTTAATACCAAAAATAGACATTGTAGAAATTTATCTTTGTTTTCTAATGGCATAAGAATCAGGTCAATTAAACTTCAGATGAAAAAATTATGTTCCAAATACCAAGACTGTCGCAGTTGCGCGAAATGACTTTGTGACGTTTCTTGCTCCAAAAATTGTTTTTTCACCAAATTCTAGAAAATCAACAAAATAACACTACGTAACACTAAAACATGAATATACAAATAAAACACGTTAAAAATATTTATAAATCATCACACAAAATACACACACAAAAATATGTAAAACATTTGCGGCTCGGTACTACCTATCTGGCCCATTAATTTATCACATTCCATTTGAGAAACTATCCCACCCCCTTGCCTGGTATTACGTTATACAACAAAATTTTCTTTTTGGTCCTTTATCTAACACCATTTTGAGATTCCATCCTTTTTCTTTTAGCTTTTAACAAATAGTCATTTTTCTCAACAAAAAATTGAGATTTGGTCCTCTTACCTGCTATAACAGGTTACTTTGACCTGTTGAGCTAATTTGTCATTTTTATTTTCAAAATTTTTAATTTTCATTCAGAAAAAAATTTAAATCTTACATGGCATCCTAGTTGGCTTAAATGATGGAAAAATTAATTAAATAAATTATTTTTTTTGAAAAATCTGAAAAATTATCTAAAAATTCTGAAAATTGTTTTACTAAAAATATTATTTGAATTTTTGTAACAGTGTCTTTAAAAATTCAAAAAAATATTTTAAAATCTAGAAAATAAAATATATAAAATATGATAGCTTTTGTAAAAAAACATAAAATAGAAAAAAGTCGAAATTGTTTTAAAATTACAAATAAATATGAAAATTGTTAAAAAAAACTATAAACTGTTTTAAAAAATCTGAAATTTATTTGAAATATTATAAATTATTTTAAAACGTCAAAAATTGTTCAAAAAAAACAAAAATTTTGTCTGAAAAAATAAAAATGGATTAAAAACAAATACTTTTTTAAATTTTTATAAAAACAATATCTGATTTTTTATAAAATAAAAAATAGATTAAAAATTTAGAATTGTTTTTAAAAACTAGAAATTATTTTTCAAAAATCTAAAATTATGCCAAATATGTAAAAACAAATCTGAAAATCAAAGGAAAAAAATCTGAAATTTGTTTAAAAATTAGATTATTTTTTATATATTTATCATAATTGTCGGATTTATTTTAAAAATAATTCAATTTGCTTTGTAAAAATTTTAAAAGTCTTAGTTTTAATCCATTTTCAGATTTTTAGACTAATTTTCTTGTTTTTAGACAATTTTCAACTTTTTTAATTTTATATTTTAATATTTCAAATAATTGTTAGATTTTTAACAATTTTTTTTTGTTTCTTAAACAAATTTTCAGATTTTTAAACATATTTTAGTTTAAAAACAACTTTTTCAAAATAATTTTGAGTTTTTCTATTTCAAAAATAAAATATTTTTCAATATTTCAGATAAATTTCAGATTTTTTCAAAAAGTTTATATTTTTCTTAACAAATTTCGTATTTTTTTTTTGTACTTTTAAAATAATTTCAATATTTTTTTTACTATTTTTAGTTTTTTAAATAAATTATCAAATTTTAGAAATTTAATTTTTAGATTTTAAAATGGTTTTTCGAATTTTTAGGATGCCATGTAAGATTTAAATATTGTTTTCTAAATGAAAATTAAATATTTTGAAAATAAAAATGCCACATCAGCCCAACATGTCAAAGTAACCTGCTATAGCAGGTAAGAGGACAAAATCTCAATTTTTTGTTGAGAAAAATGACTATTTGTCAAAAACAAAAAGAAAAAAGGATGGAATCTCAAAGTGGTGTTAAATAAAGGACTAGAAAATTTTTTTTGCCTATGTTATACCATCATGTTTTCCCACCTTAGCGATTGACTTTTCTGCCCTTCAAATCTATTTTTGTGTTATTGCTTTTAAATATATCGGGGTAATTTAGTGATTCACCAGATTATCCTACATAATATTTAGGGGAAAATTGCAAAATTGGTCCTATATCTATAGGGGTGTTGCAAAATTAGTCCTGTAACTTTTAAAGTTGCAATTTTAGTCCTGTAACAATTTTACCCCTTAGTAAAAATAAAAATTTTAATTATGTAATTTTTAGGATTTGACAATTTTAGTCTTTTATTTTTTAATTGTGGTAATTTCGGTCCTATTATTAAAAATAATCAATTTTGGCATGTTTGTACGTGTTTTTTGTATTTTGATAGTAAGAAATAATACATGTTGAACTCGCATTACGAATTTTGATCCGGATTCATAAATTTAAAATGATTCCATCATTCGGCAATCTATAGAATAAATAATAAATAAATTCTACTCAATTAAATAAAATATAGGTTGTGAATCATTTTAAACTTGATATTAGGTATATTGATTATTTTGGCTATCAAGGGTATTTTGGGAATATTTGAAAATTCGAAATAGCCCTTAGGACCAAATTTGCATCAAATTAAAACTTATAGGATCATAATTGCACAAATCTAAAATTTACAGGATCAAAATTGCAAAAAAGGCAAAACATACAGGACCAAAATTATAATTTCAAATGTTACAGGACTAATATTGCAACACCCCTATAGATACAAGACTAATTTTGCATCTTTCCCTAATATTTAGTATCTAACAACAAATGCATAAAGATAAATAACTTAATCCCAAATCCCAAACACAAAAATTACCAACTTATACTATCAATGTCAGTACAATCATATCCAATCAAATAAAAAACAATATTTAATTTCATCAACAAAACCAAAGGAGCCATGAGAATACAACACAATGGTGTCCTAATTTTGTTTGATTCATTGTTTTGTACAAGGTCAGGGGTTCAAATTTGTGATGGATTAGCTGGGCGTTGCTATAGCCAAAACAGTTATACTGGTTCAACTATTCCCATAGAGAAATGGACCCGAATAGGAGATCAATTTTTGCTTTAGTTTGTTGCTAGTGAGCTAACCGACCCACATTGACAAAAGAGATAGATCATAACCTGCTATGGCTAACGGTGTTTGACTGAGTTTATAAGTTTTTCAAGACTCTCTTACAATATAAACTCTATAAAAAGGCTAGTAATTTTTTTTTCAAATTTTTTTTATAAGCTCCAAAATAAGACGTTAGGATCTTGTGAGCTATTTTTTAAAAAGATGGGAGTATCACAACTTATTTTTAAAATAAAATTTTATTTTAACAACCTCCTTTCATTTTGATAATATTAAGAAAAATTGCAAATTTAATCCTGTAACTTAAATGATTTTCATTTTTAGTCCTTTAACTTTAAAAGTTGCGCTTTGGTCCTGGACCATTTTACCCTTGTGATTTTATAGCAATTTCAGTCTCGTAACTTTTAGAGGTTGAAAATTTTAGTCTCATCTCTTCTGGAATTGACAATTTCGGTTCTTGCACTACCCAGATTTGCAAGGTGTGAAAGCCTTCATTTTCTATCACCTGTTTTATTCATGGCAATTATATCTACTTAGTAGAGCTGCCAAAACTAACCTAGCTCGACCGACTCGATGATAGGGTCGGGACTCGGGATGTCATATTGTAAGCTTGAAAGAGTCGGGCCTATCTGGCCCGACCCATTAAGCCCGAAATCTTAGGCCGGTCCGGTCGACCCAATTTTTCATGTGTATTTTCATGGGTTGGACCGGATTTGGGCCTTCAAAATGGTAGACTGATGAACTTTTGGCGTGGCTCGGCCCGATGCTCTCATTGGCTCGATGGGCTAGCACCGGCCCGACCCAATCCGATGCTCTCTTTGGCCCGACAAGCTAGCACCAAATCGATCATGTCCGCTTGACAACTCTTACTTAGATCCAGTTTTTATTCAAACGTTTTAATTAATCATGTCATGTTTCTAGTCGATAAACTTACTTAGCATGGTATACGCTTGCAAAGGCCTTACAACCATGTTTATCAGCTCCAATATGATCCCACGTCTTATATGAAAAGAAAAAATAGTCCATTATGACCGTATCAGACCCAACATTATTTCGATCAAATTTTATAATATCTCTGATAATTGTCTGATTAAAATGCTTATGGGTTTCCCGGTCCTCGATTTTAAAATCTGACTTGCCAAAAGCCATATGGCCACGCAATCGCATCATATGGTACACATGCTAACTCCATGTTGAAACTTATTGGACCAAATTCAAAATAAATACATAATTTATAGGACAAAATTAAATTGCAAGTTTGAGACTTAGATGACCAAAAGTGAAATGAAGCCAATTTACATGACTAAATTTGCAATTTTGTCATACCATTTTTTTCCAAAGACTTAGGCAAATAAGGGTATTTTGGGAATACTAAATTATAGAATTATCCCCTAAGCGCCGAAATTGCATTAATTGAGAACTTATAGGACCAAACGTGCATGATGTTGAAACTTATCGGACCAAAATTACAAAAAGGTACATAATTTACGAGACCAAAATTGTAACTTTGAGACTTAGAGAACCAAAAGCAAAATGAAGCCAATTTACAGGATCAAATTTGCAATTTTACCTAATTTTAATTACGAATTTGTCATTACTAACATCTTATAAGTATCACCACCTTATTTTATCCAAATATTTCAACCATTTTATTCTCAAAATAAAATCTAATAAGTACTAAAATTATTTGCAAGATATAGGAGCTTATAAGATATTTGCAAGAGATCCATCCCCCCCTCCAGCTTATTGTTATTGAGCTAATCAAATTCACTTACTCACCTATTTAAACTAGAGAAAGGAATAGTGACAATTTAAACCAGAGAAAGGAATAATAGCTCAGTGGCCACGGGCATTAATCGTAATGACGAGGCTCAAGTTCGAGTACCTGCAATGATGGAGCCGAACTTAAAAAAAAAAAAAAAAAAAAAAAAAAAAAAGAAAAAGAGAAAGGAATTAAGTGAAAGGGTCTAAATTCTAATAACCAAATCCTTAACTCGATTAAATTAATAAGACCACCAAATCCAACAAAATGATAACATTCTTTCCTATATAACCAGATTTTTAGTATCACTAATCAAGCGGAAATGAATTATTTTTCCTCCTACATTCCAAATACATACCAAATCATGTTCACATCCATCCAAACCAATATACATTTTCAGTGACACTAAGATGTCATCCAATATAAGAAAGCAAATTCACTAAAATTATATATATATATATATATATATTATCCAACAACTCCAATCACGTAAAGATAAATTTTTTTGGGTTATTCAATTTTTTTTAAAAAAAAAAATTGAAATAATATTCTTAATTTGAAAGTAGCATACTTGACATTTTAAACAAGTCCAAATTCATTCTAGTCACAAACAAAACAATCACATTTCAAAAACAGTAATCCCCAAGGGTTGATTTAGTGGTCTTGTGGTTGCAATTGCACCTTAAGGTCCTGGGAATGTCCCACAGTCCGAACTTCGAAGGAATTGTGGGGTTTGTGTCCCCGGCTAGTGTGAGAATACTCTGGTTCGACAAAAAAAAATCAAAAACAATATATTTTTGTCATTCAAGTATATACCAAAAATGACACTTGTAATCTTGAACGACTGAAATGACCTTTTTGCCCCTAAAAGGAAAATATATTCTCCTTACTCAATTGCAATGGATTCTCTTTCCCACATTCCTAAACTCCAAAATATTTTCTCTAACTTTTTAATTATAATTTCTAAACTTCTATTTTTTTTTTTAAAGAGGTAGTAGGTAAAGTGGCTAATTCATTTTCCATTTATAAATACAGCACTGCAAGCATCAACTTTCTTTACTCATCAGGTGTTATCCTCTTTCTCTCACGCATTTATTCAAACACATATTACATATATATACATAAGCGCGAAGCATCGGCAGCCAACACCGCCACCATGCCGTCGGTTCCCGGAAAAATCGTCTGCGTCACCGGCGCCGGAGGTTTCATCGCTTCGTGGCTGGTTAAACTCCTCCTTGAAAAAGGCTACACAGTGAGAGGCACCGTCAGAAATCCAGGTAACAGAGGCTAATCCGTACGTATGTGTATCTATATATTAGGAGTTTTAATTAATTTGATTTTCTCGCATTTATCTGTGTGTTTGGATTTGCAGAGGATCCGAAGAATTCACATTTGAGAGAGCTTGAAGGAGCGGATGAGAGGCTGATTCTGTGCAAGGCTGATCTCAACGATTACGACAGCTTGCGCGAAGCCATTAATGGATGCGACGGCGTTTTCCACACTGCGTCGCCTGTCACTGATGATCCAGTAAGTTTTAATTTGTTCAAGGGACGGGAATTTCATTTTTCCCTTTTAGGCTAGTCGTAGTTGTGTTTGTAGATTTTTTGTTGGATTGTTTGATAAAAATTGAAGAAGAATGAGAAATTAGTTCTGAATATATGTTGTGTGGTGGAGTGGGTTGCGGAGATTTAAGGGGTGGTGGTGCGGTGGACTCAGTGGCATAGCTTGGAAATATGAGTGGGTGGACGATAAATGAAATAGGGGTGGCAGATAAAAAACTAAAAAAAAAATTATATAAAAAAAATTTTTTTTTTATTTTTTTAATGGGGTCAGGGGCCAGGTTGTGCCCCTCCCTCCGCCACTGCTGGTGGTGGTGGTCAACCGAGAGGGGGCCGTCGCCCCTCAAAATTTTATGTTATGTAGTTATATATCTAGTCTGGAGTATAGAGGTAAATCTCAAATAAATTAAACGATCTAGGTTCGAACTCTAATCAATACTTTTATTCATAATAAATAATACTATATGTAGTACATATATATCTATATATTATGTATTTATATATATAAAGGTTATTTGTCTCCCTAAGTATTTCTAATCTCAAATTGTTTTAATTTCGCCCCATGCTACGTTTCTGCATCCGTTCATGTGGTGGTGGTGGCAATGGGTGGTTGGCGGGGGTTGGTGACGGGCATGCTTGAATTTGACGTGAGAGCGTCTTGGTGATGGAACTAGATTATTACGTTTTTTTTTAAATTTTCTTTAAATTAGGACAACTTTTTCATTAAGAAAATTATATTTTTACTAAGTTTAGACTATTCTATTCAACAAATTAGTTAAGTCCAAAATCACACGTCACTGTTGAATTTAGAGAATTATTCACCCTTCTTTTACACTATTTTTTTTAATTTAAAACTATATAAATTTAGTTCATTTATTCAAGTGAATTAGTTATAATTTTTTTATCAAAACGAAATCGAGTTAAAAGGATAATGAGAAACCAGTGGCATATATACAACATTTTCTCTAACACATAAATAAGTAGTATTCGAATTTCAAAATTCAAAGTGCTACGCTTAAATTAAAATTACACTTATTTAGAGAGAATACTTTGAAATATTGCATTTGGTGCCTTCTCTAATTTATTGCTAAAATTAGGAATATGGTAAAGAAATTTGGTCGAATGTATTTATAATGGTGGTGTAATCACCAAATATTCACACAAAAATACATAAATGTGCATATTTTTGTGTAATTCTATGATAAGCTGCATACTCAATATACACTACCATTAATATAACATTTACATAATACGAGATATTCTAGAAGCAATCCTTGTAATGTCATGCTGTACACATAATAAGAGATTAGATCCCTTTTTTTATTTTAAGGGTTAATTACAAAAACTACCCTGAGATTTAGTCTAATTACAAAAAAATCTCAGTTATCTTTGGAAATTACAAATACCCCATGACCTTGTTTTTAACTTACAATATTGCTCCATCAAGAGGTTTTAAGAGGGTATTTGCAAGGTAAATAAAAACCTGAAAGGGAGATTTATAATTTTGAAAAATAACATGAGTTTTTTTGTTGTTAGGCTAAACTTGAGGGGTAGTTTTTATAATTACCCCTACTTTAAATAGAAAACAAGAGTCACAAGAGCCAAGACTCCAAACAATCATTAGGAGGATGTACAATTTATAATAACATATGTATTATAGATTTTTTGAGCCGTGTATTGTAGATTTCATAGTCTCGTGAAAATTAATTTCTTATCATGTTTCAACTGGAGTAAGACACTTGTCCTAATTCATATAAGATGTGATGGGAAAAGCATGTCACGCACCTAACTTTTAATAAGATATTGGTATTAATTCGAGGCAACAACACGTAATTTATTATGTCTTACCCTTATGTGATTACTTTTTGTGGGCTAATTCTTGATACATTCTACTAATTTGTGTGTGTAAATTGTAATAATGAAGGAACAAATGGTGGAGCCGGCGGTGAATGGGGCCAAAAATGTGATACGTGCGGCGGCGGAAGCCAAGGTCCGCCGTGTGGTGTTAACCTCCTCAATTGGTGCAATATATATGGATCCCAACAGAGACCCCGATAAAGTTGTGGACGAGACTTGTTGGAGCGACCTTGAATTTTGTAAAAATACCAAGGTCTGTAATTTTTATATTACATATACGCATAAATATTTTAAATTAATTGCAATTTACAGGGTACAACACAATTCACAAAAGATATTTCTTATGCCTGGTAAATTGTAATTTTAGTCTTGTAACATAGGGATTGATAAAAAGAGTCATGCAAAAATTACGTTTGCAAAAATTCAGGTGATTCTTAAAAATTCTCAATTTTATTTATTTGGTCGCCAAAGGTAAGAAAATTTGTTGCAAAAATATGTGTGTCCACATTTCTGGCTAAACTCGTTGATTTGAAACCAATTTTGCTTATGTGATATCCTCCAAGTGAGATGATAAGAAAAACTCACTTGAATAGTGTCCATATAATTGAAATTGGTTCTTGGGTTCGGCCGGAACTATGGACACATAGAATATTCTGGTAAATTTTTCAATTTTCGGTGATCAAATAACTGAAATCGAGAATTTTTTGACAATTACAAGACTTTTTGGCAAATCGTGATTTCTACATGATTATTTTTGTTAGCCCCACAGGACTAAAATTGCAATTTACCCTTAATCTATCTCAAATTTTAATTTTCTATTTAGGAATGTCATAATTTCTGTTTGTTAAATAGAAACTTTTTCTGGCACCCTCATTTGACGTAATAACTTTATATTCTCAACAACTTTTCTTTTTGCAGATAGTATTTCGAACTTTTACTTTTCTGAATTTCATCTAGAACTCGACAAATTTTATAATCCATCCGGCTCCTCACAGTAAACCTCTTTTAAACTTTTAGGTGGAGAATCAATTTACTTGGAAATCTAATAATGATGCTTAACACTTAAGCTTGACAATGAAGGGTCTTAGCAAGGAACAATTATGGATAAGATGGGTAAAAAGTCAATATATTTAGAAATGTGATTGGTTGGCTAAACAATTTCAATAAGTTTGCTTCCAGCTTAAATTGATTTGACAATAAGGTACTTATTTCCTTGGTAACTTTTCGTTATATTCTTATCAAGTTAGGTGAAAAATAATATTTTATATCATCAAATTTTGCACGATAATATTCATATTCGAGAATATTTTAGATACTACGCATCTTCAGTTTTAATTTGATGTTTTCTCATGTATTCGTAATCCGATGCACTGTTCTAAAAATCCTCGCATAATCCCGATTAGTCTCCGCCTAGGTGCTAAGTTCCCTTGTCCACCTATGTTATTCTTCCAATTAGGCGCTGCCTAATCCCGCCCAGGTTCCGCCTAGGCGCTAGGCCCCAGTCTACCGCCTAGCGCTTTTTACAACACTGATTCGTTGTCACAAATACACATCATATGACACTGTCTACAATAAATGTCTATTTTTTTTTATGAAATATATAAAAATGATATTTTAATTTGATACTTTTTTATGTGTCATATTTAGAACTGGTATTGCTATGGCAAGGCTGTGGCTCAACAAGCAGCATGGGATATAGCCAAGGAGTTGGGGGTGGACTTGGTAGTGATCAACCCAGTTTTAGTGCTTGGCCCATTACTTCAGCCCACTGTGAATGCAAGTGTTCTTCACATACTCAAGTACTTAACTGGCTCTGCAAAGACTTATGCCAACTCCATCCAAGCCTATGTCCATGTCAAGGATGTGGCATTGGCCCACATACTCTTGTTCGAGTCACCGGCCGCGTCGGGGCGGCATCTCTGCGCCGAGACCGTGCTCCACCGCGGCGAGGTGGTGGAGATTCTTGCTAAGTTCTTCCCTGAATATCCTATCCCTACCAAGTAAGTTTCCATCTTTTATTTGTTATGGTCTTAATTAAATAACAAGTAATTTATAAAAACTAGCCCTCTAGTTGAGTCTGATTACAAAAAAGTTTAGTTATCTTTTAAATTACAAACACTTGTATTTATGTAAAGAACAATTACAAAAACTACCCATGAGGTTTGGTTAATTAAAAGAAAACCCAAAGATGTTTGATAATTACAAAAAACCCCTTGAGGTTTGGTTCAATATTAAATGTAGGGGCGTATTTGTAATATTTTTACAAATGTAAGGGTTTTTTTAAATGTTTTTGCTTATGAAGAGGTGAAACCGATAATCTAGGGGTGGGTCAACCTGTACTTTTCAAAAAAAAAAAATAGTGAGAACCTTTATAAAAAAATATTTTAGTTATAATTTGTATGTTTTTTTTAATTTTTACGGTCCGCCCCATTTTTATATATCGACCCACTCTATTAGGGTTTGGTGGCTCTGCCATTAGGGTGAAGTGTAATACACAATCAATCTCACGTTTTTTTGTAATTTCTTAAAACCTGTGGGTCTTTTGTAATTAACCCAAATCTCAAGGGCTAGATTTTGTAATAAGTCCCTTTATGTAACAACAATTTTCAAACACCTAGAGAAGTTTCTAGTTATGATGCGACTAAGTAATAGATTTTAGAGTCCCTTGAAAATTCTCATACACCTAGAGAAGTTTCTAGTTATGAGCTACAAACTAATAGGAGATGAGCATTTCTCACCATCCATTTTCTTGTGATGCATCATGGATGGATTGACCTATTAGGAATTACTCTAATTAGTGGCATACTACATAAGATAAGCTGATTGGTAGTCTAACCATATAATTAAAGCAACTCAAGTTTTCTTGTGGGCAAAAACATCCACACTTCTAATGCAATGAAACCCACAAAGCTAACAATATTACTGGACCGAAAGAGTCTTCACCTACCACCAAGTCATTGTCACAAATGGACCCAAATCAACCTATCCAACTCACATTTCCACCCATTTTCCTCCATCATTAGGTGACACCTTTCTTGTCTAATGCTTTCATATTTCTTTTTAATAATATTATTTTGTGGGTGTAGGTTGGATTGGGGGTGGGGGTGGGGGTGGGGGTGGGGGTGGGTGAGGAGCATAGTTGTCAAAGGCTCAAGGTGCACAAGCCGCAACGGCTCCCGGATCCTGAGGTGCGCGCCTTTTTGGATTGAGGCACACAAATAAATAAAATAAAATAAAATAAAATTTGTAACATAAACATACATAAATCTATTAGAAAAACCCAATTGTGTAGTTAGGCTTATGTTTAATTAGGGTCTAACTTAAGAAACCCTTAGAAAACTTAGTAAATACAAACCCTATTTAAAAACCCAGTTAAAAAAACCCACTTTAGGCCCAACTTCAAGTAGTCCAGTCTTAAAAAACCCTACGTTTTACTAAGGCGAGCCTGAGTAGACGCTCAACGCCTATGCGCCTGGGCACGCACCTGAGTAAAACGCCTCGCCTAGGAGGCTGTGAGATGTAGGGACCAACGTCTTGTGCACCTTGCGCCTCAGGCACGCCATTGACAACTATGGTGAGGAGAGTGGGGATATTCCCTTTTTTGTTTTTGGTTAACCCAAGAATGAGATATCTTGAAGACAACAACACAATTTTGGGCTCTTTTTTTCCACCTATTCATCTTTTCTTGGCCTTTTAATTTTCTGGCTCAAAAAGTCATTTGTCTTTTTTCTTCCACACATGACACAAGTTAATGGGCACCATTCATAATTCTTAGTGTACATGGTGTCCAATTAAAAGTGCCTTTAGAGGGTTTTAGGTTTCCATTCCCATCGCTCTTTCTCTTATCGGCTCTTGTGCTTTCTATATGTTAATGGGCCTGTCCATTTAACATCTGTTCTTGAATTGGGGTATGCCCCTTTTAATTTGTAATTTTTTACTTTTTTTAATGAAATTTTCACATTTTCATCAAAAAAAAAAAGTGCCTTTAGAGGGTGTAAATGGATGGATATATATATTTTTGGCATTCAGAATTTGGGACCCCTGACATTTTCTTGAAAAACAAAAAATATGCCTTTATTTATAATGAACTAATGTAAAATGGTTTTAGTTTTTTGAAACTAAAAGAGAAGCAAAAATGTGACTAAGATTGACAAATATGTTTATTAGTCGGTTGTTGGTTGAATTAAGCATCGAACATGGAAAACAAAAATCATATTGCAAACTTATTAGTTTAGTACTAGTTCGTTCTTTAAAAACTGTATTTATTATTTTCTAAAATAGGATAACAAATTATTCTTATTAAATCTCATAAAGATGTTGAAATCTAATACTGAAACTCTTTGATATATTTTTTTATTTGGGCTGAAAATGCAGGTGCTCCGACGAAAAGAACCCAAGAAAAAAACCTTATAAATTCTCAAACCAAAAGCTTAAGGACTTGGGCCTGGAGTTCACACCAGTAAAGCAGTGTTTGTACGATACAGTGAAAAGCCTTCAGGAAAAGGGCCATCTTCCACTCCCAACTCAGAATGAGGAGCCCATTCGCATTCAATCTTAGCCTTGCTTTTCCATTGGGCTGCTCAAGAACAAAGCCCATAAAATCTTGGGCCCATCTACTATTTGGGTGACCAATAGTGTGAAATTAGCGAATGTGCAATCTTCTCTCTCTCTCTCTCCTTTTTCTTTTTAACTAATACAATGTACTTTGAAAGTTTTCATGATGTGCTAATGACATTTTAGTAACAAATTTCATTAATGAAAAATCATTTCCTTAGTAAGTCTGAACCAGCGAAATATTTTGAAACAATGTGAAGTTGATATTTTGCAATTTAGTAAATTTAAGTGGGATTATAAATTATATCAATGTCCTCATTTCTTGTATGACATCACCAACTAGAAATGCATAAACCTAAGAGCACGAAAATTTCACCTTTGATACAACAATGTTGACATATTCATTGTCATGGTTATCTTCATGCAATAAAACTGGGTAAATAGATGCTATCCACTTGGGTAGCTACCCAAATGGGTTCTATACCGTTAGATCAACACATGCACACACACATCCACATGGGTGTGTGTTAATTCAATGATATAGAACCCACTTGGGTAGCATCGACTATTCCAATAAAACCACAATGAAAATTTAATGCAAGACAATAAATAACCAGTACTCCATATATTGCGAGTATGAAAAAGAATTATTACCTCTATACATAAAAGTAAAGCAGCACAGGATCACAAAAATAAAATTTAAGATAAAAAAAAAAAGAAACAAAAAGGGGAACAAATTACAAATTAGATGTGCTTCGGACTTGCATCACTATTCATAATCCGATTACAAGCGCGAAAAACAAACAGTCAATTGGGCAATATACTCAAGATATATAACTGAGAAACTGAAAGCTGGTATCATCCTCTTCTACGGCGCTGCAGCATCACAAGGTCCTCGAGCCACATTTGATTGCTTATGACCATGTGGCACATTACAAAAATAAAGCATCGTGCTTTCGTTCAATATTTTGTGGAAAATTGTTAAGAGAAAAATGAATTTAATCTGTTTTGGTGCAGTGTGCATCTGTACCGTGCTGCGTGCATTGGTGGTAACCCATACTTCGGAGAAACTCCCGTATGTCTTTGGCAGTGGTGTTGCTCGCTTGTAACAAACGCTCGTCTTCTTCATATATTAGGTACGGTGCTTCACTCTTTTTTCTTGACAACAATTTTGATGCACCCTTTAGAACATGGTACTCCCAACCCTGAACATCTATTTTGAGCAGAAGCACAGGCTCAGACTCTCGGATTACTTCATCGAGAGGAATAGATTTGACTTGAAGTGCAATCTCTTCATTGGACTTAAAAGCCATCTTGGCACCAGTGGCTGAGACTGCACTGTTGTCAAGCCGACCAACCAACTAACCATTTACAAGTAAAGAATATAAAAGTGATCGTCAGTGTAGTAATAAAGCACCAATAAAAAATAAAATAACACAAGTGACGCAATGTTATGGCATCATAGGTTAGGCCATCCTTATATTCATTACCTAAAACGTTTGCTTCCTACGTCGTTCTTGAATAGCAATCCAAGTACTATTTCTTGTGAAATTTGACAAATTGCAAAGCACACCAGTGTGCCTTATCGAGTTAAAGCGTACAAAAAATCTCATTCGTTCTCATTAATTCATAGTGATATCTGGGGGACCTTCACGTATGAAATGCATCTCGGGCACCAAGTGGTTTATTACCTTTATTGATGCCACATAAGAGTTTGTTGGATTTACCTCCTAAAAGAAAAATCAAAGGCATAAAAAAAGTTTCAAAACTTCCATTCCATGGTCAAAAATCAGTTCTAAACAACTATTTAGACCCTTAGAAATTAGAACCAACAACGGAGTTACAGACGATAATATTTTCAATCCAATTTAAGTGAAAACTTGGCGTATCAAGGAATCATACATTAAAGTTTCTCTCTTGATACACCACAACAAAATAATGTACTGAGAGGAAGAATCGTCATCTTCTGGAGGTTGTTAGGGCCCTATTGCTTACTATTTATGTGCTAAATTACTTCTTAGGTGAAGCCTTTTAACAGTCTCTTACCTTTCATTTTAATCGTCATCTTTCTCGGATGCAGGAAATTTATTTCTTTTATTTAGATTTTGTAAAATAGGTAACTTTGTCTCTTTCCATTTCTAAGGATTTTTGACCTTATCTCCTCCATCCGTATATGCGATTCTCTATAACCGATTACTTCAATGAAGAATGGATATTTTTCCTCCAGTTCTTGTTTAGTTATTGTTTTGTTCTTTCTTTTTTTAGATGTATATGTACATCTACAAGTGTCAACTAGGGCATCAAATTAGGAAATAGGACAACTCAGTTGGTGGGAGAATTAGGTGGAGGCATCACAACACCTAATCATATATTACCCATGAAACGATAATATACAGGAATATTAAACTTCAGCAGTAAAGCATCTGGTAGAAATCACTAGAATACAACCTATTGTATCACGACTCCAACCAATCAGATATGTTGGTTACTAAAATATACATGGCTGCTCCTCTTGGCGGAAGTGATTAAGAACCGATATACAATATAACATCAGGCCTTTAATCAATTTCAGATTAGATTGTTCAGATACTTTCCAAAAATATCAGAGTTAGCCCTATTTCATAAGCACAGAGCTTTCTGCTTAATTTGATAACCATGCCAATCACTACAACCAGAAAATCTATTCATTCGGCTATAAATATGTGTCATGCCACAAGAGTCACTAATCTACGCAAACTTCTTATCACAATCTAATTCACAGAGGCTATACAAAAGAAGAAAGGTTATGAACACAATGACAGAGGATTAGGCATATATAAAAGTTATCATCACAACAAGTTCACAGATCATTTAAACTTTCTCCCCATTGCTACAATGCTGAAAACACAACAATGTTTCCAAAAAGCAAGTACCTTTCGACCTTGCAACTTTGACAGCTACATCTTAAATGTTGAGGAATTCCAATATGTTAAAAGTGAGCCTTCTACAGCAAGGTGGTGCTAAATTTTACTCCTCAGCCAACAACAACAACAACAACAACAATCACAACAACAAACTAAGCCTTAATCCCACTATGTGGGGTCGGCTATACGGATCATATCGCTCCATCGTTTACGGTCATAAGCCATATTTTCATTTATTTCTAGATATAACATGCTTGTTTAATAGTATATTTCCAAGTCTTTTTACGTCTTCCTCTGTCTCTCTTTGATTTGTGTGAGTGATTCCCTATTTTTTACACGTCGCACAGGTGCATCTAAAGTCTCCTATAAACATGTCCAAACCATCTTAATCGTGTTTCTCTAATTTTCTCATCTATTGGTGCTACGCCCACTTTATTCACTTAAAGAAGATTGAACCCAATACACAAGAAGAATGCCAGTAAGACTCGTTTATATCCCACTAACACTAGCTCACTTCAAATCCAAACTTAATTCATACAACATCAATAAAAACACAGAAACCCCCAAGATGTAACCACAACAAAAAAAGGCGAAAAAAAAACTAAGAAAAAGCAATTAAGAAACTTAGTGAAAACACACAAACCTTATGGAATGTGATGTTCCCATTTCTATCAGAGGCCGCAGCCTCAAACACCTGTACCAACTCCCCAACTCTATTGAAATAAATCCCTTCACAGATCCTCTGCAAATTCTCGAAAACAGGCTCAAAGGCCAACACCTTGAACCCCATAACAGCAGCAGCAAAGCTAGCCATTCCAACATTCGCACCAACATCCACGAAAATCCCATCTCTGTTTTTCCCCCTCATCGTCTCCAACAACTCCTGCACCGCGGCAGATATATCAGGCCTTCTAAAGGGCTTCCCCTTAAGCGTCCTGACAATGTTTTTGTGGGGCTTTTCCGGTAAATTCCCATAGTCTGAGAGTGAATAGATAAAGGGGAATTTGAGACCTTCAACAATGTTGGCGAATACGGGGTGGGCTTGTGGGGAATTGAAGCAATCAAACGGCTTAATGGGTCTGTCGACGATTAAATCTTTGTTGTGGGGGGATTTGGGGTTTGGGGGGGTTTGGGTGGAGGAGAGGTAGAGAAAGGCGAGGAGGAGAAGGGAGGTGGAGACAAAGAGGAGGAGGTTTTTCGGAGTGAGGATTTTGGTGGATTGGTTTCTTTTCCAGGCATTTGCCATGGAAAATTGGATCGATCTTGCAGGGGAGTGAGCTTTCAGTGCCTTCTCCGCTTTTGGGAAACTGAAGGAATTTTGGTTTGAAAACCCAAAATAGGATCTGTGACGAATTTCTTCGGTGCAAAAGTAAAGATTTCCGTTGAAATCTGAAAAATAAAGTAAGAAATGGAAATTTTTTGTTCAAGACAACTTAGAAAGCTGGAGAAGAAGCAAAAAACATGGGAAATAATTGTTTTTTGAGAGAGATCAAGTTGCTTGATTTTTTATTTTTTTTCTAACCATACAATTTTATTATAACAACTGAAAAATTAAAATTACAACTACAATCGTAAATAAATTAAGAAAAAACAAGACTAACTAAGAGCGGGGAATTGGTAAAACCAATTGATTCACATGGACTAAAAAACTAACCACTCCGCGCCGAGAGACTTCAACACTCCTTAAAGGAGACTGTAACACACCAGAAAAAAACTAAAATCGGGCACGAGCAACCACTACATCTTGCAAACGTAAAAAAAGCTCGATCCGCCTACGAGTTTCGCAAGTCAACCGAGAAAAGAAAACACAGACAAAATAAGAAAACAACAAACTTTACTAACAAACTAGAGAAAAAAACAAAAATTGCCTCTCCCTCCCAAATCTCTCATGACCAATCGTCTTCTCCGCTCCGAGACACCTCCGTGAAGCTCCGACCCGCGCCCGGACCAAAAATTTCGGCCACCTTCATACGCCTGGGGACCGCTATTTGGTATCCCCCTCCAATAGAAAACATGGAGGGGGAGGGGAAGGAGGGGGAGGGGAGGGAGAGGGGAGGGGACTACTGTAATGGGAGAGGGAGGGGGAAAAGTGCTAGGTTTTTTTTTTTTTTTTTTTTTGGGGGGGGGGGTTAGAGAGAAGAGGGAGAGAGAAGGGGGCTCCCACCCACTTAATGCTTAGATCAAGTTGCTCGATAGGGAGAGATTTTCTAGAGAGAGACAAATGGTTCGAAATGGGCTCGGTGTAGGGGTGGCCACGGTTGAACTGTTGGTTCCGCTTCCAAAACCGGAACTGACGGTTGCGGTCCGGTTCGATATCCGGTTCCTCCATCGCTCGGTTTTAACCTAACCATTTGTTTATCTTTTGATAATTTTTTAATTTTTTTAAAATAATGTATTAATTTAATTAAAAAATAGGAAAATAAAGAAAAAGACTTGCACTTAATATTTAATTAAGTTTTATACTTAATATTAATAATAATATTAAACTATCTATAGATTATATATACTATTAGAGTATAGAAAATCAAAGTTCACGTAGTTCGCTTACAATATTTGGTCGTGTCTTATGCAGTTACGAATATAAAACATCATAATAAACATTTAACATTCTTTCTAGCATATGTTTACAAGAAAAGAATGTTGGTTTTAACTTTACAAAAACGGTTTCACCGACGGTTCCACGGTTTTTGAGACTCCAGAACCGGATCGGTCTACACGGTTCTAGTTTAGGTTTTGGAACCATTGACCGCGATTACGATTTAGGAACCGTTTTGAACCTCATTTCGGTTCTATTTGGCCACCCCTAGCTTGATAGGATGGTGTGATGATTTTATTGATTTTTCCTTTCTTATTTTTTTTCGTTTAATTTTAGTTAAATTGGGCTAACCAGTCAGCCCCTTGCTAATTGGGTCATGTTGTGGAATTTGTAGTATATTTCATATAATTTTGCCAAATTACACATTAGACTTTAGTTTTTTATTTTTAGTTTATTATTCATGCATTTGGGCTGCAAATTTGGTTTTCATTAGCCAATTACAAAAAAACTCTAGTTATCTTTGAAAATAACAAATACGTATTTACAGTGTTACAGACATCCCATAATAAATATCCCATTAGACCATTCTTGAGGGTGTAACTTGTCAAATGGAAATGAATGTCAACGGAGTATCTGTAATTTGGCTAAGTTTATTTATAATTAGGTTAAACTTCAGGGGTGGTTTTTGTAATTAACCTTGTATAATATAAAATATAAGATGAAACATAGAATTAGAATACACAATGTGAAGGGGTAATGGTATCATGGTATGTACATTGTGACACTTTCTTAGACCACTCAAAAGTAAAGATGTCAATAAGGCATTGGCCCTTAGGGCCGACCCTAAGAATTTGAGGGTTAAGCCTATATTTCATAAGCCTTTATAACATATGAGCTTTTTAGCTCGACCCTAATTGGCTCTAGGCCCGACTAGAATAAGGATCGGGCTGGCCCTAAAGGCTTTTTTCTCAATAATATTTTTGTATTTTATAAATTTGTATTTACAACTTACACCTACTATACTATTCAAACCTATTTTTAACCTCATTTATCAATTATTATTTAATTTTAGCAAATTACAATTGATGAAGATGCAGAAATATGATATTATGATCCATGATTCCACTATTAGAATATTAGATTGCTGATTTTTTTATAATTAATTCATAAAATTGTTTAGAACTAACCTAATTTAATGTTACTTATTTTTTAGTAAATTACATTATATCAATATTTGATTTATTTTTTTGAGATGATATATAATATTTGATTTGGTTAGGTATATTAATCATATAAAGGCATAACTTCATCAAAAAGAAAAAATATTTATAAGGCCAGCCCTGGCCCGACCCTAGCTCTGTAGGACTCGGGCTGGACCTAGATTTTTCAAGCCCTTGGGCAACCCGGCCCGGCCCTTATTGACATCTCTTACTCAAAAGGAAAACTTATACCAATTTCTGTACTTTTTTCCCATGTACATGCAAAAGTCAGAAAAACTTTCAGACATCATATGCATTTTCCACAAGAACAAAATGATGAGCAACCAATAACTCAAACATTATTACCACTTAATTTCTTTTGGACAAAAAGGCTTGTGGCTAAATTAGGATTGCCTACCATATGCTAAACTAGTGATAATTTTCAATCAAGATTGTCATCAGTAGTCCTCCTCTGAGGTAATTGCATATTTGCTATGTCTTCTCTAGGTAGGTTATTTCCCACACCGTCGGCCACGCCTGTATTTTCAGATGCCGTTAGCGCGATAAGGTGGGACCCCTCCTTGTTCTTCCGGACGACCAAATAAGCAATGCTGGCAAGATAAATTAGCATAGCGGAAAATCCCAACAATCCACAAAACACGACACCAACGATGTTCATATGGCTATGATGAAGAGAAGTGACCAGGTTTTCTGCAAGATAGTATATATTTATGCCCATAATTAAGGAGCCGATGATCCAAGTCGTGGCCGATATCTGCAAACGAAGAGAGACTCTGTTAGCTACAGCTTCAGAATGTATCTGCATTACTCTGCTCTTTTCACCAAGCTTTAAATTTTGTATATTTGTACATAAACCAAAATAAAACTACACGTTCTACTAGAATAGGCATGCACACACACACAAAAAAAAAATCAAATTAGGCAAAAAAAAATGAGTTCTTACTGAAATTGAGTTGGCGTATAACCCCATCTTCGTCTTACAACTTGTGAACTTGAGAAGCGGAATTAGTGCAAAAGGAAGTTCGAATGACAAGATCATCTGCAACATAACAAAGGGTCTTACAGACTAAATTTTTGTTCAACATTAGTAACACAAGGTGAAGTCAAAAGAGTATTTTACCGATGCTATGATGATCAAGTTTCCGGCCCCAGAAGATCCACCAATGATAGCTACAATTAGACTAGGGACTATCGCTAAGCATCGAGTTAAAAAGTTCCTAATCCATGGCTTGAGCCGTAAATTAAGGAAGCCCTACACAAAAGAGATGCATGACAGGTGAACAAGGTCAAATATATAGCTTCTCTTGTAAAAAGACTAATAAAAAGCAGGTGCGTTGCACGTGATTCATATAACTTCAATACATGCTATGCACATCAAAACAAGAAATACTAAGCAGCACTTGCTTTTGGCCGGAGGAAATACATTGAAATGAAAATAAAAAGAGATTAATAAATTACACCTGCATAACATATTGCCCGGCATATGTTCCAGTTATGGTAGAACTCTGACCTGATGCTAGCAACGCAACTGCAAAAAGCTTGGAACTCCAATTGCCTAGAACATTCTGTGAAACATAATACACTTCATGAAACATCAACATCAAAGTTTCAAAAATGATATAGGAATAGAAGACATTTCACAGTGACAACGTCAATCGCGTACGTACTTTCAGTAAAAACGAAGCTTCATTTAAGTCCAGGTTTTTGCAGCTCCGGAGGTCATCTGAGTTCAGATTTGGCGAATTGCAAACAGCACCACTTACTGAGATAACCGATACATTGATGAGAAAGGCAACCAATAAAGCAAAACCACTTTCTACCAAATAAAACCTGCACGCATCCTGTAAACAAGAAATCGTTAAATGCTTTAGCATGGTGAACATTGCCACATATGATTTAGAAAGCGAGAAAACTAATAAAATTAGATTTGCATAAAATGAATTTTATGAGTATAGTTACAAGATAGAACTATTACTTTGATACCATTGACAGATCTTGGGGTTTTCCTTGAAAGCACCAGTGCTGAATGGAGGAAAAGATTGTGCCTACAACATGTGTAAATAACAATAATCATTCAAAATCGATAAAGTTTCTCAACGAATTGGTGATTGAAAGATGCAACGAAACTTACGGCATAACCATAGCACCAAGGAGTGAAATGGCCAGCTGAGTGGCACCACTTCCCTTGAGTTGGGGAACGAATAGTCCACGAAGGACTTCCGAAGAGTCGGGTTTTGCATATCCTAGCTCAACAAAGAAGCAACTAGCAATTGTAAAGACAAGGAAAGCAATCAGGATCTCGAGCTTTCTCACCTGTAAGGTTCACACTTAGTTTTAGAAACACGGTAGAACAAGCAAGACCTCAGACAAGATATCAAAATATAGAAATCGAAATACCCCGTATTGCTGCAGTAATAGAAGAAACAATGTACTGAGTCCCGTGATAAGCACACCGCACCACAGTGGTATTCTGAAGAGCATGTTCAGCGCGAATGCCGTTCCTATAACTGACATGAAAAAGAGTAGCAAAAGATACGTGTTTAAGTATGATATAACTTGAACGTGAACAAACAATATTTATTCGAAGTGGAGAGTCCTAACCTTCGGGAATGTCACATGCGACTATGGCTATTTCAGCAAGAATCCACAAAATAAAATTTGGGACCTTTGGGTATTCCAGTCGACAGTGCTCAGCTAAATGCTTTCCTGGAAAACAAGCAGTCCATCACAAACCAACGCATATTCTTTAAACATCTAAAAAACGCCTTTTACGTTCATTTCAACAGGAACATAAATAATTGATGAAATAATGAACCTGTAACCACTCCCAGGTTTGCTGCAAGAGATTGGATGATAAGAGCAGCACCCGAAGCTAACAAAATAATCCAGAGTAGCTGCGAGACCGAGCGAAAATACATGGAAATAGATCAGATGCAAGGATATTCAATAGATTAAGAAAAGATTTTACATGAAAATAGACCTAATACACATAAAATCCACAACGAATGTTTGTTTTCAGTCAGCTAAATCGGCAGACTGAAAACTTATTTGCCATCTATCATCTATGACTCATAACCCTTTGTATTTTTCAAATCATATACATTTCAAGTATATAAAAGTTAACTTAAGACTCTTTTTCAGTAAATAAATCTGAACCTATAAGTTTGATATTCAACTACAAAAATTAACCATCAAATCAAACAAGACAACAAATTAATGTGATTATAAAATCCATTCAAAAACTTTTTTCAATTATATTATCATATATATTTTAAAACTTTATTGCACTTAATTCTTAAAATATTATTTGATCATTCATATGGATATATATATTTATTTTTTATTAAATGAAGTGTCTAAAGTATCTATAATCAATTTAGTTTTAATTACTTTTATTAAGTTAGTAAAAATTATATGAATCACATCAACCTACTCAACTTCTTTTCGTACGATCTTAAAATTACTAACAACATATAGTAACTCTTCCCCACCTTTTTGAAGAACAATTCATAAACTATTACTTATCATATATTAAAAGCAATAGAAAAGTCTATTGTCTCCAAAGCGAATAAAAAATAGCAGATTAAACATAATTCATTACACTTACCCCGTACTCGTACTGAGCTCCTGACTGTAGATCAGTCTGAACTGTTAATGCAGAAGACAAGTAAAGTTATCAACCATGAATAATATTTGGTTAGGTCTAAATAAGGTCCACTAGGCCTTACAATTCCCAGGATCAATGTAGGCAATGGAAACAAGAAAGCCAGGACCCATATATTGGAACAAGTTTTTCCAGCTTTTCTTCTGAAAAAAAAATGAAATAGGAAATTAATATCGGTCAATCAAGAGACATAGGCCATCTCTAAAAATAAAATAAAATAAAATCAAGATATATAAGCATAATGAACATCTTTGGCGTAGCAATATTTAGCTGTGGTATCAGTTTGGTGTACTTATAATCAAGCGTTTTAACTTCCAAAGCGCGAGCCAGTCAGAAACCAAGATTATTTGGACTCATGCTCCCGGGATCAAAGGCACTTTTTCGATCATAACACATTCAAAACTCTTGAAGAGTCACGAAGAAGCATGATAGTGCTAGGAACATAGTCACCAGATAACACCAAATTTATGTGCTAAGTGGCTTAGATAGTCGTCTAGAGATATAACGGTCTAGTTATTCAAACATCAAGCAGCTCAAATATTCCCAATTTGATTATTATTTGAAGTGAAAAACTGTTTAGAGCACCAAAGCTTACTTGAAGCAATAGCATGAACAATTCATCAACAATTATCAATAGTGAAAAATGGCCAAGAATAAAGTCCTAATTGAGGCTAATAAGATAGCAAAAATGCTACTCGGGAGTGTACATACGTTTTCTTGCCTGATTAATACCAACTATTGGCATGTGATTAAGGTACTAGGAACATTATAGATGTAAACTAGAACCAGAAAAGTGAAAGCTGTAAAAATTTAAGGGTCGAGAAATGCTATTATCACCAACTAATCAACCCTTACGATCGTTTATTTGAAAAGTATTGATTCAATACTACGACTCGAAATCAAATTCACAAAAGGTGCTTACTCCAACGTATTAAGTACAATACTTGAAAGTTCATTAAAAATGCTTAATGCACACCCTTTGTATTTATAACTATTTCATCACAAGAAATTGTTTAAGGTAAAACCCCACAAGTTCTAACTCATGTAAGAGAAGTTCAGAAAATTGTCATGAACTAATCATAATCACTGTTCTAAAAATCCCCGCCTAGGCCTAGACGCTAGGCCCCCTATTGTCCGCCTACATTATTCTTCCGATTAAGCCCCGCCTAGATCCCGTCTAACCTCGCCCAGGCTCTGTATAGGCGCTAGGCCTCAGTCTACCGCCCGACTAGCGCCTACCGCTTTTTAGAACACTGATCATAATAGAAACACCATCCTTTGCGGTGTGGTGGTCCCTAACCTTACATGGTGAGGTCCGTTTGAGTCCATCCACTCCCCTACTTCCCTCCTCCACTTGCATTCAAGCTTTTTCCCCACCCCACCCCACCATCAACCCCCTCCAGAAAAAAAAAAAAAAAAAAAAAAAAAAAGAAGGTTGAAGCTAAAATTATATTACTAATACTAAAATATTGCCTAAACATACTTCGAAATGAATCACGACACCAGCTTCAATTTTAAATCACTCAAATAGCTTTCAATCAAAAGATAAATTCCCCTCATTTGCATTCAAAAGATCCCAAAAAATTAGCAAGACACAAAAAAATCTGAAAAAATCACAGCAAGCCACCATCTTTTATATACAGAGTAGAAAAGATGTGATAAAATTGTGGAACACATTTATCGAATCATAATTTTCATTCACAATTAATTGAATTTAAAGAAAGAATAGTGAGAAAAAAAAAAGAAAAAAAATGCTCACATCAGGTACAACAATCTGGTGATACTCAATATCATCTATGAGTGGCTCATTGGGATGAGTTCTGTTGCCACCATTCGTCATAAACTGTGGCTGTTGCGTTGGCGGCGCCGCCATTTTCTCTAGAGTCCAAACTCTGTTTCAATAAACAGAGCAAGTGCACGTATTCATGAGAATATTCACAACCCAATAAAATAACACCAAAAAAAAAGTTAAAAATCTGAAACATGCAATTGCCGAAAAAACGAAGTATACATAAAATACTATTGCAGAATCAAGACTTGGGTTAGAAGGAAAACAGAGAAACAGGTGAGCCCAGATCCAAGAAATGAAAGATTTAAGTGATTCGAACTAAATCTGCGAAAATCAGTGAGAAAAACAAATGGGAGATGAAAAAAAGATGAGATTTTTAAGAAGAAAATAAAGTTAGGGTGCTTACACTTTGTTGGAAGAATATATGCAGAGGTTTGGCTACTCGACTACTCTACAAATGCTTTAAACCGAAATCTTCCACCTTAGCAAATATATAATGTAACGGTCATGTGTGTGAGAGAGAGTGGGAGTGTGTGTAATAAAAAATTAATTTTCTGAATTTGTGAAATTTCAAGTAATCCAATTTTTTGTTTTTAGTATATTTTAATAATTTTTTAACTATCTTTTTATATTGGGAAAGAGCACCGACAATGACGAAGCTAGAAACTTCGTATAAGAGGCACCAACTAACATTAATATAAAAATAAAATATAATATATCAGTTCTAAAATTAAAACTATAAATGAAAACTAATTTTGATAAAGTGAATGTATTAATTCAATTACATCTTAATATTAAAAAAAATATAATCAATTACATCAATATATCATAATATTTCTCTTCTATTTTTCATATTTTGAAATTATTGCATGAATAGCTTCATGGCTAATATTTCAAAAGAAAATATTGGGGGAAGATGTACAAAATTTTTGTGGAGCTAATAGAAAATATACAAAATTTATGGAGGAGCAAAAGAATGTACAAAATCTTGAAAACGAAAAAAAAATGACCAACACTCAAAGATTTTTCAAAATTCACAAATGGGGAGGGGAAAAGAAGAACGATCGAATTGAATATTTGTTCTATTTTCTTAGTTTCTGTATTTTTTAAGTTTATAAAGTAAAATTACAAAATACCCCTAATTTTTTCAAATTCAGGGGGATCCAGTGATCCCCTTGGCCCCATATTAGCTTCGTCATTGAGCATCGATATTGCTTATTAAAATAAAATATCTTATTCATGTAACTAGGGACGAAGTCACTATGTGGCCAAGTGGGGTATTAAAAGTAAGGGTATTTTGGTTATTTCACTTTTTAATCTTAAAATAAATAAATAAATATAAAAATATTCTTCAATTATCATGCATTATTCTTTCCTGCTTTCATTTGTGAACCTTGAAAAAAAAATTGTACATTTTTTACCCATTTTTTAAAAAAATTGTACATTTTTTAAGCTCCCTCATAAACTTTAACTTGAATTTTTGCATTATTCTCTTATGTCTCTATTTGTCCTTTTTGGTATATTGATATAATTGTATTTTATTATTTATTTTTTAATATTAAGACGTGATTGAATTAATACAATGACTTAATCAAAATTTCTACTTATTTTAAATTTGATGTATTATTTTTAAAATGTATGTATAGATTGAAATATTATATAAAGAAATGTATGTATATATTAATTGACACAATAGTCCAAATTAACAAAAATATTTAGTTTTCGAGGTACTAAATTAAGATTGTAAATTAGTTAACTACGATTAGAATTTTCGGTATTCTTTATCTGAAATCTCATAAGAAAAAAAAAGTTGTATTTTTTCAAAAATCGTATCTAGTGATATAATATATTATTAACATTTCGGGACGCTTTTTTTTTTTTTTTTTTCGGGGACAGAGTGATAATACTACCTATTGGATGATCCACATCTTTATTAGAAGAAAATCTTATTTTAAGGGTGAATTTCATAATAGGATCTAAATTTAAGAAAATCTATCATTTTAAGACTTAAAATTTCAACCTTGTCAAATCAAGCTCCAATTTTTATTTTTTTCTCAAATTGGGCTCTCCCTCAAATTTTGGGTTCTCACTTCAAGACCCAAAATTTCAACATTCTCAAATCAAGACCCAATTTTTATTTTTTTCTCAAATCGGGCCCTCCCCCAAATTTTGGGTTCTCCTTCAAGTTTTAGAATTTAACAAAAAGAGAAATATTAGTTTAATCTATCGCGTCAACCAAAAAAATTATTTTTCTTCCTCTTTTCGTTTTTTCGCTCATTCTTTTTTACCTGATCCATACTTATTATCAATTTTATTTAACGCGTAAAAACCATGATCTATAATTAAATGTAGCTAGCTAAAAAGATGAAAAAAAAGCCGTAAAATATTTATCTGTTACTAAAAAAAATAAGATATCCAAATTATGAATGAAAAAGAAGTAGTAAAATATTTTCTAGTTACTGAAAAAACTAAGATATTCAAATTATGATTAAATTTTACAGTTTAAATCGATTAGGAAAAGGAATGAGCAAAAAAATAAAAAGAGAAAGAAAATTAATTTTTGTGGTCGGTGTGATAGATTACATTAATATTTCTCTTTATGTTAAATTTTAAAACCTGAATTAAGAGTCCAAAATTTGGGGGAGGACTTCATTTGAGAAAAAAATAAAAATTGGGTCTTGATTTGAGAAAGTTGAAATTGTGGGTCTTGAATTAATAGATTTTTTTAAATTTAGATCCTATTATGAAATTTTCCCCTTATTTTAATTGGAGAAATTAAGCGTTTACAAATTACACTAACGTCTAATAAAACGAGAAATACTCAGTGAAACTGAAATAGATTAATTTTTTTTATGGACTGAAATACATTAATTCATTCTTAAATTCGTGATAAAAATTGATCATGATCTACATTTAATGCAGGATCGACTTTGAGAAACAATTTTAAAACTTTCAGAAATAAAATATTTGTACATTTGGGCGGAAGATACCAATCAAAATTAATTTAAAACCATATAAATTTGAATCATCTCTTATTTCAATAACATTAATATACGTCGCTGCAAATTGAAGATCTACTTGTTAATATATCGATATGGTAACACATGAAAAAAGCTTTTTTTTTTTTTTTTGAGAAAGCACATGAAAAAAGCTTTGAATGATTTAACATGCACAAATATTGAAAAGAAAACATATAAAATAAAAAAATCACAAATCCTATATGAAAATGACCTTTGATCCCTTTAAACTACCACTTAAAAAGAAGGAAGAAAAAAAGCTAATTTATTCGTAGAACAACCTTTTTCTAGTGAGGCATAATATTTTGACAAACTGAGATACCAAAACAGTAATTAATCAATAAAGGGAATCCATTTTGTACTTTCCCAAGAAAAGATAGGGTTCCTTTTCCTAAAATATACTCCAGCTTCAAAAATTGTCCGAATGTTGACCACAAACTGGTGGCCCCTGTTGAAAAATCAGTACTCTATTTTCTTTTTCCTTTTTTAATTGGCTAAAATTTTATATGCATGATTTTCAGGAATAAAATACAGAAAGAAAAGAGACAGATTGTAATGAAAAAAAAAGTATTCATAAAGCTTTCTCAAAAAAAAAAAAAAAAGTATTCATAAAGCATTTTTTATAGTTTTTATCACCGCAGATATTTGTAATTCAACCTTTAACAATCATTGCCGACTCCTTGTATGCACATTAGTAAGGTTGTAGAAACCCTTTTATTTAAACCTTTTTATCAAATTTAATGTGAGTTGAATTTGAAAAATTGGCCGGTATCATAAAGTTGCCCAACGAAAATCCTCCGACACACTTAAGTTAAAATTCAAAACAAATAATTCAAAAAACTTAGAGCTAATAACTTCTCAAGTTCAATATTAGTTGAATTTAAAAGTTGACCGGATTTGCCCAGCGAAAACCCTTCAGCATTTAGATATCAAAGAGTTAATAATTGCTCAAATTCAATATTAGTCGAATTTAGCCTATGTCAAAGGTTTGTCCAATGAAGATCCCTTGGCACTTAATTTAGACCCAAAATTTGGGTTGACAATGGATGGGGATGGGGCTATATGGGACATACCATACCTGTTTCCGAATCACATTTCAAATATCATTTTTGTATTATTCCTCGATTTGGCATCTGGTACGGGGATGGAGAATTCCCATTTGGGAAATGAGGTCCCGTTTTGTACTATAAAAATAATTTTTTTTACCTAAAATAGTAAATATTTAAAATAGAAAAAAATATTATGAATCACTAATTTCATAAATAAATCCGCAATATAAAATACCTTAACATATTGAGTTGAATAGGGAAATAAACAAACCTATTTTATTTATCACTTATTATTTTACACATATTTTTATTACCTTTTACAGTAACTGCAAAAGTACGGAAAAAATTCAACATACTATTTCCACGGGATGGAATGCAGGGAATGATTGTGTCCAAGAATGTGAATTGCACGCATATCATAGTTAATATTAATTATGTTTATATTTTTTTATTTTATTAAATATTAAAATTAAGCATTAAAAATTGTATGTTTTATATTGTAATGCCTTTTTATTTCGAACTTTTTTGAATAATATATAAATAATATATATGCATATATAGATTGGATAAAATGAGACCATATAATTGGAGTGAGACAGTGTAGACTAGTCCTGTTCACAAATCTGTAGTTTTAGATGGTTGAGATTTATCCAATTTAATAAATATTTTTATTTTATTTTAAATCTGAAAAGGGCATCATTGTAATTGTGTAATTATTTAATATCATTTAATTTTGGTAATTTCATATCTCCCCAACCGACGACTCCTCAATTTCCCCTTCCATGGAAAGCGAGCATGCCCTAGCATCATACTAGCCTCAATTCCAGCAACAGCGGTTGTTGGGAAATTATTTTTAGATTTTGATGAATGCCATGTAAAACTTAGAATAGAAAGTTGGCACCCCATTTTTGTTGTAAATTGCATTGTAATAGATAGGGTTGGTCGAGCTGAGTCAAGTCAGCTATGCCTGAACATGCAAGAAGACAACTGGAGACTTGAAGGAAGACTCCGCTGCGAGGCAACTGAGTGTGGCAAAGAAGAGAAGACAAGAACTCGACTGAAGGTGCAGCTGAGATACAGCTGAGTGAAGCATCAGTCAAGTCAACTCAAGACAGCCAAGTCTCAAGTTGAAGTGACAGAAGAGTCATCCAATGATTGGAAGATGACTCGAAGTCACCTGGGGAAGTCAAGGAAATGCAGTCAAGTCGAGATAACTGAAAGAGATTCGTTGCACAGAAGTCAAGAAAATTACTTAAACAAGTAATACTTCCATACTGCCTTTCTTAAAATGCTCACCCCGCGTGCAAAAGGAATAAACCAATGGGAAGCACTCGCACCTATGTCGAACTCGAAAAGTCAAGAATCATTCATACGAGGAAATGTCAATTCCAAGGACTGCAACAAGACAAGCCAACGACCACAAGTGTCTTTTAAAAATAAGCATATCTCTTCAACGGGCAGATTTTTGAAAGATCACTATAAAAGGCTGAGGAATCACTATGAGAGAAGGTCACCTGAACCATGAACATTCAAGCTAACATTTGAATTGTAACCAAAAATTACTCTCAAGTTATTCAAGTTCAATCCTCAAGCCTACATTACGAAGGAAATCAATCCAACACTCACCTGTGAAGGAAAGACAACTTCAATCAGTTGAAGAGGAAACATTTGAAGAATCAAGAGGTCTATATTCCACGGAGGATTGTAAGAAGGTTCAAGGTCGAACCAGTCTCAAGTTTTTGGAGGGCTTCGTGATCAAATCCAAGAAACTTGAGCAAGTGGGCTGTAGTAGCAATGTAGCTGCCCTGTGAAGAAGGCGAGTCGCATTTAAGCCAACCGTGACCAAGGCATCTCCGCATCGAGTCCCAAAGGATCAAGTCACCGCGTGATCAAGACTTGTATCTGGACTGTTAACCACTTTGTATATTGATCAATACTTAGTGGATTCCTCCAGGAGTTGGAGAAGAGAGGAGTAGAAGAATTACCCCATCTTCGAACCTCTATAAAAACTTATTGTGTCATTTACATTTCAAAGACTTTAATTTCTCGTGATATTACTTTAATATCTCACGATAAATTTGCTATCCAATTGATAATCAACAAAGTGCTAAACCGAGTATTAAAACAAACTTAACCAAATTCAAGGGTGTTAAGTCTTCCAATAAAATATATCACAATCGAGTTAAGTCTTTAGTCAAAACAAATTGAGTTATTCTATCAACAAATTTCTCGATCCAGTCCGCTGAGTGACTAACTCTGTTTGATTAACTAACTTAGTTTGTCCATCAAAGACTCGGTTGTGAAATATTAACTCGAACGTTTTAAAAGGACTAAATCGAAAAGTTGGCAAGGTTTATTCAACCCCCCTTCTAAACCTTACACTCACACCCATTGGGACCTACAAGTGGTATCAGAGCGGTTGGTTCATTGAGCCCTCCGCACTGGTCACTGAACTAGATCTCCAAATTTTTCAAAGTTTGCTTTAGCACTTGATCTTTCAAAACTCTTTTATTCAACAAAGTTATTATCATGGAAGCAATTTTGACACGCATCCCTATGTTCACAATTGAAGAATTTGATGATTGGAAAATTCATATATGCAGCTCATCTATCAAATTAAACAATGAAATGTGGATAGTAATAGAAGATGGGCCACTCCAAATCTTAAAGTGAACACAATTTACAAGGAGAGCCGCTGCGGTGAAGGAGAAGAGGATCTTTGCTCCCGGACAACGATGGTTGAAAAACCAAGAGTTGAATGGACAAATGATGACAGAAAATATATAACTTGACAATGTGGCCAAGGACATTCTTTACAAAACTTTGGACAAAGCCATGTTCAACAAAGTCAAATCATGCAAAACGGCAAAAGAAATCAGGACAAACTAACCTTGATTTGTGAAGGCTCGTGAGCAAATCAAGGAAAATAAACTATCTGTTGTTGTACAAAAATTTGAAAACTTTAAGATGTTTGCAGGAGAAACCTTGGATCAACTGGATGCTCGGTTCACAGAAATTACCAATGAGCTAAAATTTTATATGCATAATTTTCAGGAATAAAATACAGAAAGAAAAGAGACAAATTGTAATGAAAATAAAAGTATTCATAAAGCATTTTTTAGAGTTTTTATCACCACAGATATTTGTAATTCAACCTTTAACAATCATTGCCGACTCCTTGTATGCACATTAATAAGGTTGTAGAAACCCTTTTATTTAAACGTTTTTATCAAATTTAATGTGAACTGAATTTGAAAAATTGGCCTGGTGTCAGGAATTTGCCCAACGATAATCGTCCAATACACTTAAGTTAAAATTCAGAACAAATAATTCAAGAAACATAGAGCTAATAATTTCTCAAATTCAATATTAGTTGAATTTAAAAATTGATCGGGCTTGCCCAACGAAATTTCCAGGGCCGGCCCTGAGGGTAGTCACCGAAGGCAACCACCTAGGGCCCCAATTTTAAATAAGCCTTTTATATAGGCATACGTGTTATATTTAAAAAATATTATAGGGGCCCCAAAATATTAAAAAATACCAAATGGAAAAAAATAAAAAATACCCAAAGGCCTTTTGCTTTTAAAATTGTACTAAGAAAATTAATCAAACGTCTAAATTCAATATAAAAGAAATATGTTTTTTTTTCATATTCTATTTCTACCCAAGAACAAAGTCTTTTTAAAAAAAATTAAAAAAAAAGTATATGGAAGATTTTCTTTAAATTGCAAAAGCTTTGGGTTGTTTTCTAAATACTCCCTTTGCTCATAGAGCTTTGTTAACTATACCAATTATTGTAGCATCAACTAGTTTTCAAAACTAAAATTGATGAAATCATATTTGCGTTCAATTATGTCTCAAGAAAATATTAAATGGGTTGGTAGTTTTATGTATTGAAAATAACGTGTTTGAAAATCTTGATTTTGATGACCTTATTGACGATTTTGCTTTTCAAAATGTTAGAAGATCTAGATTTTTTTAATAGCTATTTGATACTTGAAGATCTAGATTTTTTTAATGACTATTTGATACTTTTTTCGTATATGTTTGTAGGTGTTATACTTGTTGAATATTTTGGATAATGAAAAAAAAGCCCATCTTTGCGAATATGATCTTTTATTCTAAAATTGTGTTTCATCTTCTATTCCACGACACAGATGTTTGACAAGTGTACAACACTTACCGTAGGAGATGAAATACAATTTTGAAATAGAATATCCATCCGCCATCCTTTGAGCTTGAAGTTTTTATATTTTTCTTTTATAGGGACCCCTTTTTTTCTTGTCGCCATGGGCCCCTGAAAAGTCAGGCCGGCTCTGAAAATTCCTTTAGCACTTAAATATCAAAGAGTTAATAATTGCTCAAAATTCAATATTGGTTGAATTTGAAAAATTAGCCTATGTCAAAGGTTTGTTCAATGAAGATCCCTTGACACTTATATCACTACAAGAAATCTGCAGTTTAAAGACGGAAAATAGTGCGATGGCCAACATCCGTCGTAATATATCGACGATATAATGTTGAAATCACATTTAAAAATGTATTTCACAAATAACAAGGACTTGGCGACGAATTGTAATCTGTCGCACGGACTATAATCCGTCGCTATTTTGTTGTTATATTTTTTCGCGTAAAACTTTAGAGACAGAATAGAGATGTTGGATTCTAGACAAATGAATAACAATGGATATATCCATCGTTACCTTTCATTTTGAGTGACTGAATTTGTTATATAATTTATTTTCAATTTTATATTTTCTTTTTGATTATATTATATTTATTTAATTTTTTAAAAAAATATATATTAGCGACGGAAAATTCCGTCTCTATTTTATATATATGATTTATTTAAATATAATATTTACTTTTTAATTATATTATGTATTATTTAAAACATAATAGAGGTGGAATATTCCATCGCTATTTAATACAAATTATTTTTAATTTAATATTTACTTTTTAATTATATTATTTAATATTTACTTTGTAAAAAAAAGTAACAGCGACAACATAATTCGGTCGCTATTTTATATAATTATTTTAATATAAAATTTACTTTTAAATTAGAATATTTATTATTTATTTATTTTTTTTAAAAAAAGGTAATAAAGACGGAACTTTCCGTCGTTATATGTTTAATATATTATTTACTTTATATCTGGCGTTATTTATATTATTTACTTTTAAATATTTAAAATTTAATTATATTATTTATATTTAACTTCTTTAATATTAGCAATGGACCAATCTGCCGCTGTTTGTTTTAAAGAAAACGATATCATCTCTTTTGCCAATGTCTTACTAATTTTTTTAGCGATGGAAGAGTCCGTCGCTAATTTTGACAGTAAAACATCAGACAGAGAGCCTTTTTCTTACCCATTTTTCCTCTTCTTTTACTAGACCATTTTTTATAATACCCCTTAAAATGAAACAGCAAGTAACCCTACGCATTATTGATATTTTTAGGTTTTTAAGTTGTCAAATGTTGTTAAATTTTAGATTGATGCTCGAGACGACTTTCGGGTGATATTACCAAGATCTTCAAAGTGTGTCAACGTAAACAAAAACAACCGGAAGAGCGTACCAGATGAGAAGAAGCATCATTACTTTGAGGAGTTCAAGGTAACTTAAGTAACTTCCCTTTAAAAAAAAATTAAGTAACTTAATATTCATGCATATTAATATTTAGTTGTTGGTTTTCTAGTCAGAAATAACTTCAAGGAGCATTACTTTGAGGAGCGTACTTGGTGTTGTTGAATATGGTGTTGATTTGTTTTTTGTTTAGTAACTTAGGAGATCCATGTAAGTTAAGTAAGTTAATATTCACAGGTATCAGAGATGGTGTGTATGATAATGGAGATACGCCACCAGGGACAGATGTCTCATCCTTGATGTTTTGTATTTTCACTAGACAGAATTTATAGACATTTGTATTTTATGTTTTGTATTATATATGGATGTTTTATATTTCCTACGATTATGTTTGACTCGAATTTTTTTAAAAACAGATATAATATGGGTTGTAATTGATATTTTGTGTAGTTTATGTAAAGTATTTTGTGTTTTAATGTGATTATTTTATAGGTTTTTATAAATTTTAAAATAAAAAAAAAAAAATAAAAAATATAATATTAAAAATAAAAATAGCGACACAATTAGTGTCGGATAAAGTCCATCGTTAAATTTAATAAATCTGACGCTAAATTTAATGACGAAAATATCCATCGCTAAAAATCCATAAACTTTATAAATTAGCGACGAATATGTCCGTAGTTAAATTTAGCGACATACGGATCCGTCGGTATTAAAGTAATTATTCTATTTTAACCTTGTTCGATTCACCATAGTGACGAATATATATCACTTTACCGATGGATTTATCCATCATTATTGTTAACGTCGAATGTTGACTTTTGTCGCGAATTAACAACTTACCGACCACTAAGATAAAGATGGAAAAACATTCGAGATAATTTAACAAAATAAGTTAAATTTAAAATCAATTTAACATTTTAACGTAAAAAAACATTACAAATAGGGGTGAAAAAAACAATGTTAGGTCAAGTTTTTTACGCAAAAAAAGAAAACAACGTTTCAAACACTGTTTTTACCTATATATAATATATATATATATATATTATATTATTATATATATACTTAAAATTAGTTATAAAATAGAGCTTAAAGCTCTGTTTTCTCTTGTATTTTTTTTTTTAGTTTTGGATATCATTTATAAAAATTAGAAAATGCATACACTATTTTTTTAGAATATAAAACATGAACTTCAATACAACCTGGTTACATAATAAATCCTATAAGCCAATTGCACAATTTAAAAATATATGTAAATGACATAATTTAAAAACAACTGAAAATCACACAATTTAAAATCGCACAACAACCGACACACTAAACATTGTTCATGGCATGAAGAAACTTCCTTGCTCAAAATTATCTTCAAACTTAGGTTTTGGTGGCAAATAACGTGAGAAGGTGAGTGGAAAATTATTTGAGTATTGTATCTCTGGCTCCGGAAACTAGCACATCTACCTCTCTATGAACCCACTCAACAATAGTCCCAGAATTCCATTTCTATAAAGCACCCATGTACTTTGGCAACATTCTAACTGAACTCTCCCAAGTGCCATAAACATTCTCCCTTACACGTTTCAAGTCATACCATGCATTGATATGATATTTCCCATCCATATTTTTTTCTTTACGGTTGTTGCACATGTTTGTCAAAGACACCCTGGATCACATTGAACACTACCCACCAACAAACATGCAATCATATTTTTACACAAATTTTGATGATCAATGGAAATCTCCTTCATAAGACATGTATGGTTACCACCAATCTTGTAATCTTCCATAATCCAATTTTTGGTTTCAAGATTGCTCAAGACTCCAATCACATGCCATATCGGATGTCTTTATGACAATATTCAGCTTTCCACAACTTTTTATTGCTCTCTACAACGCGCTACCCTCGTCTTGCGAATTACACAGAATAATCTTTCACACACACACTTATTGTCTTTTCTTATCCTTAAACACTATTCTTTTTTCAAGCACACCTTTCTCGGGATCGTAATATAAACGTCTGACCAGAACATCAAAAAAATCTATAGGGACCTCTGCATATGCCATAATAAAAAAAAGGAATGATAGGACGAAGACGATACGACACATCTGTTGGCACGTGCGGGGTGGGAGGACAATATCATTTTGTAATTCATCAAAATCATTTTGTAAATCATTATAATCATTTTGAATGACAATATCATAGGAAGTAGAGGGTTTAAGACATACCTCGTTTTCTTTTTCGATACCCATAAAACAATATTCAACTTCTTCGTAAATGGAAGTTGTAAGAGGCTTGTTCCTTAGATTTGAACTTGTATCCCTTCGAGAAGTAAATGCTTTTGTTTGACTCCTTTCATTTGCAAATACTCCATAGATGGCTTCTAATTTTTGCCATACTTCATGTGCCGATTTTATTCCTACAATATGTTCATATTCCAAATTAGTAAATGAACAATACAAAATATTGAGAGCTTTACCGTTTAAGTAGATGATTTTCTTCTCTTCATCATTGAGCTTTTTTGAAGCCTTTTGAGGTGTGTGGTGTATCTTTCATCGGAATGGATTCTCTGTTTATGACGGTGTTCCAAATGTCGAACCCGCAACCTTGTAAGTAGCATTCCATTCTTTCTTTCCAAAAAATAAAATTTTTGGAATCAAATAGTGGTGGCTTAGTGGTAGAGGTGCCGGAAAGATGAGCTTCGTTCGTAGCCGACGATCGTTTCTCTTTACTCGCGATGTGAAACGAGCTTGCCAAAGAGTTTGGCTTTGATACCACTTGTAAGTCCAAGCGGCTACGATAATCTAGAGGGGGGGTGAATAGATTATCTCCATCTTTTCGATTTAGCCCTCTTTTTACAACCGAATGCTCAAACACAATAATAAAGTTGCGGAATGTAAACAACACACGTCGATTTAAAGAGGTTCAACCCACATAGGGCGTAATCCTCTACCACCCCAAAGATATCCGGATGGATTTCAAAGAAAAAGAATTTTATTAATTACCAAAATTAATACAAATTCAACTTACAACACCTTGAAGAGCACCACACTCTTTTTCAACACCACATTTGAGATTACCACAATCTCTTCTTGAAGATTACCACAATCTTCAACGGCACCTTGTGAAGATTACCACAATCCTCAACCTTGAAGAATACCAAATTCTTCAACACCTCAATAAGAAGATCACCACAATCTTCTTGCACCTATCACCTAGATCATCCAAGTGTGTTCTTACCACAAGAACACTCACAAGGATATCTTGTGTTTGAATGATAACCAAAAATCAAGATTACAACTTAATAATGAATAATACAATTTGAGTGCAAAGTGTAATCAAGAATAGCCTAGACCTCAAGGATGTGAAAGTGATAAGCTAGGCAAATTTACAACAAGAATAACAATGAAAGACCAAGTATTTGCTTGAAGTGTATCTTGTTGTGTTGTATATCAATTGTTGTATTGGTTGCTCCAAAACTTCCTCTATTTATTGGAGATGATTGATCATAGGCTCCTCTTGGGGATTGAAAATCTACAGAAAAATACAATTAAAATCAAGAATATAGTTGTTAGAAATCAATCCCACAATTTAAGGAAATGTGCTCTGTCAAACGGTCATATTTTTGTTGTCAATGCACGCATGGCGACGGCCGCATTTAAATAAGAGAATTGAAGAACACTTTGGAAATTACAATAGGGCGACCGATCGACATAGGCTTCGACCGGTCGACCCCTGTCTCAATCGGTCCCCTAACTCAAAAATGCAAGGTTTGAAGTTCTGTTTCAACGCCAACTTGCAGTGCACCTGGTCGACCCACAGGCGACCGGCCGGTCGGCCGGGACGGCCGACCTCCGATTTTCCTTCCGTCTCATTTTTCTGTTTCAAAAATCATCTTCGTGCGGGTTGCCCTATGGAGGCGGCCAGGTCGACCACGAGACAAAATGTTGTCCAATTTTTGTCGAAAATAAAACTCAAGAAATACTCCGAAAATTTAGTAAAAACATTTTAAACCAATCGGGAGTATTTAGACAACATTTAGAAATCTTGTTTAGGAGTAAAAGCCCATTGACATAAGATCATTAAAAGTGTTGTCCATTATTATTAAAAATAAACTTGAGAAAATACTCCGGAAAATATTAAAACCATTTTAAATCATTTAGGAGTATTTGGACAACCTTTAAAAACATTGTTTTGGTGACAAAATAAAATCATCAAAATTAAGGTAAAAACATGTATCAAACAATCTCCCCCTTTTTGATGATTACAAACCAAAACAATTTTTACACAAACTAAGAGAGCAATTTTAGAAATGTTTTTCCGGTAAAAACATTTGACCGTTTGGAAGCAACCAAAATTTCCAAAAAAAATTAAAGCAACCAAGTAGGGAGTAAATATTTTCAATAATAAGCACAAGCTCCCCCTATCAACAAGCATATTAAGAATAATGTAAAAGTAATTTTCCATAAGCTAAAAGCTTTAGCTTTTACAATTTGTTCAAGAGCTTATAAGCCCCCCTGTCACAAAACATCATTAAACAATTATATAAGTCCATCAAGCAACAATTGGACTAAAAAAGAATCACAACTTATGGCTTTTATGAGCCATAGCTTATAGCTTTTATGACAAGCTTTTATTAGCTTCTTTGAGCTAATGAGTCAATATCATGTTTCTCCCCCTTTGGAATCATCAAAAAGAATGTTAGGATGATAAAACATCATACAAATATATCAAAGTGCGCAACCGAGACGGTTTATCAACCATCGAGCAATTTATACTTAAAGTCCAAGGAAAATGGGAGAATTGTAACATAAGAGATCCATAAGCTCATTAGTAAGCTAAAAACATGATTTCAAAAAGATTTTAAGACATTTTGAGGCAAGAGAATCATGTAGAAGTTGAAAGTTTCATTGCGACATTTCATCGAACACCTTGTGTGCGTGAAAAATAAAAGAGGTTGTATATAGTCCTTGTAAAAGTTTCAAGCCAAAAATTTTCATAACATCATCAATCAACCTCATTCCAAAGCTCAATAAGATCATATGCAACATATGCAACATTTGTTCATCAAATAAGAGGCTCAACAAAGTAGATTCTCAAGGGTTCAACCCAATTTGAGATCATATAAGCTAAGAAGGATCAAGGCATTACAAATGCCAAAAATTAGAGCATCCATCAAATAATACAAGTCATGCCTTAAACAATACATGTATGATATATCAAAAGTCCCAACATATCCAACTAAGCATAATTATCAAAGCATTAAAAGAAGCACTTTTACCATCAAGCACTTCATACCAATTTTCAAACAATATGCTAAATTAGAGTATTTTTACCATCAAATACTCCACCAATACCATGATCATCAACAAGTCATTATCAACTTGTAATTTTCACCTTTTCAATAAGACAAGCAAATTTTATTAGTACGAGAGAGTTTTACAAAAGTTCATAAAAATACAAAGCAACGAAAATGCTAGAAAGTAAAGGGGTGGGGACATCATTCCTCATCCGAGGAGAAGCAAGATCCGGGAATAAAATCCTTAATGAATTTCTTCAACTTGCTGATAGACTTTTGCATTTTGGAGGTCTTTTGTTCCAAAGCCTCATACCTCGTCTCATGAAAAATCCTCATATCATCAAATTCGGCTTGAGTATACCTCCTAGGCGGTTGAGCACCGGTATTACCCTCCGGATTGCTCGATTCGCCTTCTTCCGCCAATCTTGCGGCCTCGGCGTCATCAAAGTAGTCATTAGGATCGGGGGAATCTTGACCTCTTCCTCTAGCCATTTTAGTTGGTCGGATGTCCATATTCTTGCGCATCGTGACCATTTGGGAGATGTTATCAATGTCGAAGTTATTTTGAAATACCTCCGAGTTACACTTCGACGAAGGTAGTCCCGATTGAATAATAAGTTTACAAATCCAATTTCCCATAACCAACTTCTTATTACCTTGAGTGATGGACTCAATTAGACATTGAATAAGTATGGCACCAAAGTTAAGTGGTTCCCTCCTAGCAATCTTATAAGTCAAAAAGTAATCCATGTTGCTAGGCATCTTTCCCGACTTACCACAAATGCAATATGCGACAATGACCGACAAAATACGATGCTCAAGTGTCATTGCCAACAAAGAATACTTTGGCCATACTCCCAAATACGTCTTAACTTCTTTCATCGACACCCCCAACATTTCATCATTCCAAGTCCCACAAGAGAAATAATCCCAACCACCTTCTCTAACATGTAAAAGCCGGCAAATATCATTGGGAGTCCATCTAAAATGACGACCCTTTACAAGCGAATTAACGGCAATCGACTTCCTTTCAACATTATATTCCACCCACATATTGGCATAAAAGAGTTGGATAATATCATCATCATACAAAACATACGCATGCTCCCATAAATACATCCAACCTTGCTCCTCAAAGAATCCTTTAATGGTGGGATATTCATTGGTAAATGAACTAAAACGACACATTTTAGTTCGAGCAATAGATTTTCCTCCCATTCCCGAATCCTCATAGTACCATTCCGCATACTTATTGATGAAATTAAGAACATTGTGGGAATTAGGAGCTTGAGTAATAAAAGATTTTTTACCTTTCGCCCAACGGCAATTTTGGAGCGAAATTATTCCGCGGAGTTCGGCAATTTGGGCCCGAGAGAGAACGGGATTTTGAACATCATCACCTTCCTGAGCTACATTTCTTTGGGCGCTCGGGTATCCCTTTGTTCGGCTTCTTCTTGCCGATTCCTCGACGAACCCTCTCCGCCCCTTCTACGCTTGGAGATGGGATTTCGACCGGTGGAATTCTTTGGGGGAGACATATATGTAAGATTCTTGTGAAAATAAGAATATTAGCAACAAGAATCGTGAAAAATGATGAAGAATTGAAGATTTAGAAGAAAGGGGATGAATTTTATTTTATAAAGGGTTTGGGGTATTTTTTGGTTACATTATGAGCGAAGGCGAACGTATTTAGCTTGTAAAAATAGCCTGGCGGCCGGTCGAGGTAGGGCGACGATCGGCGTGCGGGCGGCCGTCGCCCCCTTTGACCGTCCCCCGGTAATTTTTCTTTTCCCAGAGTTTTCCAAAATACGATTTTTCACCCCAAAAGTTTTAAAACTTTCCAAAAAAAATAATTTTGGATCAAGTCCAACAATTACGAGTTTCGGGAAAACATATATTCGAGAAAATCGAGACTTAACAAGTAGTGCCCTTTTAAGAGAATATTTGCAAAATCATTTAGGGGCACTTAAGGGGTTAAAGTGAAATATCTTGAAAGATGTGTGCATAAGCATAATATCGAGTTCTAAGAAAAATACGAGTCAACATACCTCGATAGTTTAAGAAACTTGATGACGAAATGGCCAATGAATATGAGATACATATCCTACACAATTCTTAGACAAAGTTTGCACAAAAAATACAAGTGTAGGCAAGTAATAGGAGATATCAAAAAGAGCTTATGCTATAAGATTTCATAAGAGATAATAAGCCACATAAGTCTAATTTAAATGCACAAGAGTTTTAGAAAATCATGCAAGGTCTTCTTTTTTAAAAATATTGAAACTCACAAATATATAAAAGACCTAAATTAAAAATAAATACTTGAAGACTCATTTTGCAATTAAGACACAATTAAAAACATGCATAGAATTAAAATAAAATGCATATATAAATGGGAAGATACGGTTTACCAATTACGCCGTTTCCATGGGTTGTGTCTTTCCCATTGTTGATGATATCTTCTCTTTGAGAAGTCACTTTGTTGATGATGATTTCTTTGATTACTCCATTTCCAAGGTTTGTTGCTTTCCCTTTGTTGAGAGTCTCTTCTTCTTTGAAAATCATCTTGTTGATGATGTCTTTGCCATTTCCAAGGATTGTGTTCTTCCCATTTTTGATTATATCATTTTCTTGGAAATTGGCTTTGTTGTGAATAGTTTCTCCTTATTTGATCAAATGAAAAGGTCATTTGATGTCTTCTTGGCGGTATGAATTTTCTTGATCATTATTTCGCGGATACCTAATAACACATTATTTTGTGGTACCCTTATGTGTTTGGGTCCTTTAGGATTAGTCTTGAGACTTTTAGGTCTCCAACAATAATTAGAGCTATTTCTAGCTCGACAAAAATTAACCGTATGACCCTTTTACCGCAATAGAAGTATGTAATAATTTTAGAAGCATAATGACCAACATGCTTAGAGACCTGATTCTTTTTCATGTGATTGACACCATTAGGCTTATGATCAAGTTCTAGTTTCACAACAATCAACGATTTTGGTCATTTTATCGGTACTTAAGTTGGATTTAGATAAATCATTTTTCAAGCATTTATATCCTCAACAAGAGTACTATTTTCTTTCTCAAGATTTCTCACTTTATCAAGTGTGGTGGTGTGAGCACATGATAGTGATTCATAGGAAGTAAATAAACTATCCTTATCATTTTTCAAAACGATGAATTCCTTTTTCAAATTTTTGTATTTAACAAGTAAGTCTTGGAATTCATTTTGTAATTCATCAAAATCATTTTGTAAATCATTATAATCATTTTGAATGACAATATCATAGGAAGTAGAGGGTTTAAGACATACCTCGTTTTCTTTTTCGATACCCATAAAACAATATTCAACTTCTTCGTAATTGGAAGTTGTAAGAGGCTTGTTCCTTAGATTTGAACTTGTATCCCTTCGAGAAGTAGATGCTTTTGTTTGACTCGTTTCATTTGCAAATACTCCATAGATGGCTTCTAATTTTTGCCATACTTCATGTGCCGATTTTATTCCTACAATATGTTCATATTCCAAATTAGTAAATGAACAATACAAAATATTGGGAGCTTTACCGTTTAAGGAGATGATTTTCTTCTCTTCATCATTGAGCTTTTTTGAAGCCTTTTGAGGTGTGTGGTGTATCTTTCATCGGAATGGATTCTCCGTTTATGACGGTGTTCCAAATGTCGAATCCGCAACCTTGTAAGTAGCATTCTATTCTTTCTTTCCAAAAAATAAAATTTTTGGAATCAAATAGTGGTGGCTTAGTGGTAGAGGTGCCGGAAAGATGAGCTTCATTCGTAGCCGACGATCGTTTCTCTTTACTCGCGATGTGAAACGAGCTTGCCAAAGAGTTTGGCTTTGATACCACTTGTAAGTCCAAGCGGCTACGATAATCTAGAGGGGGGGTGAATAGATTATCTCCATCTTTTCGATTTAGCCCTCTTTTTACAACCGAATGCTCAAACACAATAATAAAGGTGCGGAATGTAAACAACACACGTCGATTTAAAGAGGTTCAACCCACATAGGGCCTAATCCTCTACCACCCCAGTATATCCGGGATGGATTTCAAAAAGAAAAAAAATTTTATTAATTACCAAAATTAATACAAATTCAACTTACAACACCTTGAAGAGCACCACACTCTTTTTCAACACCACCTTTGAGATTACCACAATCTCTTCTTAAAGATTACCACAATCTTCAACGGCACCTTGTGAAGATTACCACAATCCTCAACCTTGAAGAATACCAAATTCTTCAACACCTCAATAAGAAGATCACCACAATCTTCTTGCACCTATCACCTAGATCATCCAAGTGTGTTCTTACCACAAAAATACTCACAAGGATATCTTGTGTTTGAATGATAACCAAAAATCAAGATTACAACTCAATAATGAATAATACAATTTGAGTGCAAAGTGAAATCAAGAATAGCCTAGACCTCAAGGATGTGAAAGTGATAAGCTAGGCAAATTTACAACAAGAATAACAATGAAAGACCAAGTATTTGCTTGAAGTGTATCTTGTTGTGTTGTATATCAATTGTTGTATTGGTTGCTCCAAAACTTCCTCTATTTATAGGAGATGATTGATCAAGCATAGGCTCCTCTTGGGGATTGAAAATCTACAGAAAAATACAATTAAAATCAAGAATATAGCTGTTAGAAATCAATCCCACAATTTAAGGAAATGTGTCTGCTGTCAAACGGTCATATTTTTGCTGTCAATGCACAGGGCGACCGGTCGCACAGAAATAAGAGAATTGAAGAACACTTTGGAAATTACAATAGGGCGACCGATCGACATAGGCTTTGACCGGTAGACCCCTGTCTCAACCGGTCCCCCTAACTAAAAAATGCAAGGTTTGAAGTTCTGTTTCAACGCCAACTTGCATGTACCGGTCGACCCACAGGCGGCCGGTCGGCCGACCGATCGATGCCGAAGCGGCCGGCCGACCTCCCGATTTTCCTTCCGTCTCATTTTCTGTTTCAAAAATCATCTTCAGATACGGGTTGCCCTATAGGGCGACCGGTCGACCACGAGACAAAAATGTTGTCCAATTTTTGTCGAAAATAAAACTCAAGAAATACTCCGAAAATTTAGTAAAAACATTTTAAACCAATCGGGAGTATTTAGACAACATTTAGAAATCTTGTTTAGGAGTAAAAGCCCATTGACATAAGATCATTAAAAGTGTTGTCCATTATTATCAAAAATAAACTTGAGGAAATACTCCGGAAAATATTAAAACCATTTTAAATCATTTAGGAGTATTTGGACAACCTTTAAAAACATTGTTTTGGTGACAAAATAAAATCATCAAAATTAAGACAAAAACATGTATCTAACAACCTATCGATGTCCGATATGATTATATTTTGTATTTATTCTGATTCAACATATACATCGACAAATGGAATTTCTGAAATCGGATTAAAGAAAAATCATAAATTCTCGTCACTAGTTATTGGTATTAACCATGAATGATTTCCTAGCTATCTTGGCCTCGATTACTATCAATATTTAACAATCAATGTAGTTTTCTGATCAATTCATCCAACTTTGTCATCCGAGACAGTCTATGGATTATAATTAGATCACGGTCATATGATATTGTGAACCTATCTTGTACAATTTGTCCTCCAAAATATATGATAATATCTATATTTTGTGATGACATGTCTGTTGAATACAATAAAATAATGGTATCAATCAATATGTATACTAATTTTTTCAAATATTAAAACTAATCAAAATAATTAATTTAAAAAATATATAATATAAAAACTTACCGGAAAAATTTAGCTCGTCTGCAATTATAGTCCGTCTGCAAGTATAAAATATGTAAAGAAAACTACAATTAAGATAGGATAGTTAATTTCTTGCAAAACACTATATAATTAGTCGGAAACATTTTCTGGCCACCCAATTCCGGTGGTGGAAATTTTTTCCAGCGGCCGTTCCCCACTCAATTTTTATTCCCGGAACAACAATTTCCCCCTTTTTGATGATGTCAAAACTTAACAAGGCTAAGTAAAATGTAAACAGCACAGATACATACAGACAATGCAGAAACAAAGAATGTATGTGTTGAATAGATCGTTTTATTGATCATATCAGCCCCTAAGTCAAGGAATATCAAAAAACGTGCCCTTGGGGGCCCGAGGGCCCCTACTACGGGCCGGCAAGCGGACGGCGGGCGCATGCGTCGCTTCTAGCCCGGATTTTGACTTAGAGGCATTCAGTCATAATCCAGTGCACGGTAGCTTCGCGCCACCTGCTCATCCGTTAAAGTAATATTGCTTATAAATCTAAAACTTGGCGGCTAGGTAACTAATTATCTCTCATACAAAATATTGAAATAATAATTAATCCAAGTGTTTGAAATGGACTTTCCAGCAACTGGAAAGTTACAAATTGATGACGAAATTTTATTAAGAGGGATAGTGTGTAATATCCCAAATTGTTTTAAAATAATAATAAAGGTTAATTTAAGAGTTATTTTAGGGGTTCATGCCGGGTAAGAAAGTCAACTGGGCTGAGTTCGTACCATCAAAAAATATTTCGGTAGTCCCCTCCCCAATAAGAAATTTTTCGGCAGCCCCCTCCCAAAATAAAATATTTTTTTGGCCGACATGCCTCCCCTTAAAAAAAACAATTTCTGGCAATCTCCGCCACCCTTAAAAATTTTCGGCGGCACCAAGAATTACAAAATAGAGCTAATTTTCTCCACATAAAATAGGCGAAATTTTATACAAAACTTTATTAATAAATTCAGAAAAAAAGGAAGAACACTTACTTGTTGTCGCTGACGCTGGAGAGGAGAGGAAGAGGAGAAGAAGTGCGGGAGGAGGAGAAAGGGGGCTGGTTAAATTAACATGAAAACAAAGTTGGCAGCTCTTTTTCACTGCCGAATCTGGCAAAAGTTGAAAACAGCGCTGCCAACACTGTTTTCTCAACAAAATTTCAAAAGAAATAGCTCCTAGCTCTGTTTTCTCCAGAATTTCTGCAGAGTTTTTGAAAATAGCGTCTCAAACGCTGTTTTCACCCTCTTTTTAGTTTTTTTTTTACGTTAAAATGTGAAATTGATTTCAAATTTAACTTATTTTGTTAAATTGGCCAAAATATCAGCCACTAAAGATTAGCGATGGATTTACTTGGTTTAGCAACAAATTTATTCGTCACTATTTAGAGTTTTTTTTCCGTAGCATTAATTTATATTTAGATCCAATATGGAGACAAAATTAACTTGTTCTTTCCCTCCTCCCATGGAGGGAGTAGGGAAAAATAATTTATTTTGCTTTTCTTATTTTCCTTCTCTGTCCTTAGTTTCTTTTCAAATTCTACTGGGAGATTGTCGCTCATTTATTGGGCCTATCTAAATTATAGTCCATCAAGGCATCAATGTTATTTGTTCCGGAAAATAACAAAATACTGAAATAGATAAGTAATTGAGAATAAATAAATTTTTTATTTATTAATGTTTTTGTGTATTTCGGGATAATTAAGGCTATTCAATACAGTTTTGGCTATATGGAAGTATCATATGAATTATGAAGTGCATGGAAATCATTGACATACGAAAAGACGAGACAAGAAGAAGATCAGTTTAGCATTTGGAAAGAGTTGCATGAATCTGACAACTCCTAAGTCAAAATTGGAACTGTTAACAAGTCTCTGGAAACTGTTCCATGATTTTGCTACATATGGGGCCAACTATATATTATTAAATTATGTTACACTAGTACTTAACTGCCAAGTAGTTTTTTGTTATTATATATTTTTTTTTCAAAAGCTATTTTTTTTATTTTTTTAGTGTTTTCATTAATGAAACAAAAATATATTTAAATTAGTTATGGTAACTTGTATGTGTTTGGAAATGAAAATGTATGTGATACTTTTTGTATGAAAAGATATAAAAAATTAGTAGATTTTAAATATAAGTTTTGGTAGGTGCATGAAAACATGTGAGACTAATTATTCATTAGTAGGCATGAAAATGAATTGCAAATATGGACAAATTAAAATAAATGTATATCTAATTAGAGTTTCAATTTGGTTAAAATGAAAAAAATGTCATTTGAAATTAACACGAACGCTTGTCAAATTGTTGAGATTTAGTGAATTAGACGTGCACATATACTATATATAATGATATATTGTTGTTTACCACATGGTTTTGCTTAAATTATATAACTTTCAATTTATAAGACCCAAAAAAATGGGAGCTTCCTGTTTTCTTTTGAAAGATCCCAAATAAAGGTTTACATTTGTAAAATGATTTTTTTTACAACTATCATCTATTTTAAACTAAGTGATTTCTATCGTTACTCTTGAAAATTATAATATAGACATAATAAATTATAATTTTAGAAACGAATGGAGTATATATTGCATCAAGTTTACTCATGAATAGTATCGGCCACGAGCTTTAATTATGAGTGTGTTGAATATCGTGGTTGATGGGAAACTCAAATCCAAAATTCTTTTTAATGTTGATAAATTAAAAGTTACATAAGAATTGTTTTAGATAAAGATTAGAAATATTGATAACAATATTACTCACCAATTGCACTAAACTTAAAATTATTATTATGCATCTTCATATATAATATTTTCCAAAATCGTTTCTGGCTTTGACAATCCTAATTAAGACACCCATATATATATATATATATATCATTCTCACTTTCTCGCAAAATGTGCACCTTTAATCCATGATCAGTAATGCCATTAATTAGTTGAATCTATAATTTATTTTGGATTGTTAATCATACGTACATAATACAACAAAACAATAATTGTCTATATATTCATTGATATTATCAATTAATAGTTAAATTTGGTGTTACTTTCAGATGTTTGCCATTGTTTATATTTCAATAAGGTAAGTTGAATGTGCAGAGAACGAATATATATATTTATTCATCATATCGAAAAAAAAAACATTGTGATGTATATATTTTAGGACATATTTTTAATTGTAGATATTATATCAATATAATATTATTTGTTGTAATTAATTAGTACTAGTATATCACCCGTGCGATGCATGAAGTGTAATATAAAAAAATATTATACAATTTTGTTATTAAGAAATTGATACATTGTAGGAATTGTAATGAGGCGGACATGAGGGTATCTCAATACTCGGACATGCCCCTTTCTTTGAGTGGGGAAAGGTGGTGCAAGTTGACACGTATTGATCAAACAAAATAATGTAGAATTTACAGTAACTTAATGCATTCTTACAAAATATCATGTTAAATATCCAACTATAAATGAAAATATTGGAAAATTGGGAAGGAAAAAAATATGATTATATAATATAGACAAATGAGAAAAAAAATAAATTGATTATTTATTTGAAGCAAGTGTATACATCTGTTAAAAATACTTTTTGAGTTATCTAAAACTTTAAAAATTATATGATCACTTAATAAATTTTCAAAACTTAATTAAATTAGATCAATGGAGACAAATAAATTAATAATTTTTAAATTTTATACCAACAAATTACTATACTTGTTAATTTAATAAATAAAATCATAATGCCACTTGATTTATCCATAACAATATTATTCAACTTAAATCATGATTATATGAAGAAAAATTATCTAACAAAATAAATAAAAAATATTTTTTATTGTTTTAGACTAACAAATAAATATAGCCTGAATAGTAGAATAAATAAATAGACTTTTTTATGTAATCAATATTTACTTATTTTGTATCCAAAAAGTATATACAACATTTATTTCTACAAAATTCGTATATATGTATATCTTTTTATTTCTAAAATCGCTATATAATGCAAATTTGAATATATATTAATCTCCTTTATCAATATCTAAATTTGAATGTCTTTTTGTTGATTTTGTATTTTATATTATATTTATTTACGTTTTTCTAAGTCGGTTTTGAAATTGTAAATTTGTTCTCCATATTTGTGTTATATTATTTAGACCGGATAGTATACTTGGTTGAATTATTCATATTTGACAATTACGAGACATTTGGTTATACTTATCCATCAAGAATTATGATTTGTAAGAAATTAAATAAAATAAATACTAATTTTTGTGAAAAATAAAATAGAAATGGTAAGTATTAAATTCATATTCACATTATGTATAAAATCCTACCAATTTTACACCTATGAGAATTTATGAAAATTCAATTTATTTAAAATAATAAATTTTAATTATATAAATTAAAAAAGTATAAAAACGCATATTGTTTTTACTTTAATCATTAAAATTTACCCAAATTATGCTAGGTTCAAATTAGATTTACTGGAAATTTGGAATTACAATTTTTAAAAATTAGAAAATATGATGTATTAAATATGTTAATATTTTATATCATATTTTTTTCATTTTTATAGTAAGATTTTATTTTGTAATTTTTAATTCATAAAATAATTTTAGATATAAATTGACTATAAATTTATCCAATGATTTATATTTTTATTATAATAATTTTTTGATTTGTTTTAATATTGTTTAGATTTTATTAGATGATTTTAAGACTTATTAAATAAATTTTAGATTAATTTTATAATTTTTAAGGCTTTATTCATAGTTTCTTGTTTATTTATATAATGTTATAAATTCTTGGATAATTTTAGATTTATAGAATATTTTATAGATCTTATATGTTTTTTTTGAATTTATTTATTTTATTTTAAATTTTAAATTTTAAATTTTTATTTGGTCAGTCTTATCAAATAATATTTAGATTTATTTTATTGTGTTTTGATTATTAAATAATTTTGAATTATAAATTATGTGAAAATAAATAAACATAAGTTTTTAAATTAAGGGATTATAAAAATAGTTGTCAAAATAATTTTGTGTTAATAATTAGAACTCACTCAAATTATGCTGACAATGAAAATCCACTTAACTGAATATAAGAAATTATAATTTTTATTTTGGAAAGTATAATTCAATTGTCAAAATAATATTACCCAAGATCTTAGCATTTCTTATTGCAAGTTTTTGACATAATTAAATTATTATTTTTTTATTATTCAATCCCTTTTTAATATTTTTTTAATATTTTTAGATTTAGAAAGATAAAATGAGCGCGAAATTTTCGAGCTACTATTTGTAAGTGACTCTCTCTTTATATATATATATATATATATATATATATATATATATATATAGGGGGAGGATCAAGTGAGACCATGTCTCTAGGTGAGATACAATGGACTAATCTCAACCATCCCCCACTATTAATCAATGGGTATGATTTAATGGATAAAAAATATATTAAAATATTAATTTAATCAATATAAGGGTAGTAGGGTAAAATAACATAACAAGTTAGTTACAAAAATGAAATCAAATTTCTTTCTCTCTCATACATCTCCTTTTCCCCAATCTCACGTCTCTCTTTCTCTCTCTCTCTCTCTCTCTCTCTCTCTCTCTCTCTCTCTCTCTCTCTCTCTTTTTTTTTTCTCTCTCTCTCTCTCTCTTTCCTCCATTAACGCAAATAAAGAAAAAAGCGTGAAGAACTCGAAAATTACAGTTCATGAAAATTACAGAGAAAAACACGAAAAATCGGTGCAATATTACAGAGAAATAACGAACAGTGAGTTCGAAAACTAAATATGCAACAAAACTCAACTAAATATGCATTATCTGAAAACTATCTATGCAGCGTAAAAAAACTAATATGTAGTACAGTATAACCAACTATGCAAGATGTCATAAACTATGCAACAAAATCAACTAACTATGTATTATCTAGAAACTATCTATGCATTGTGGAATAACAAAATATGCAGTACATTATGTAACATCTCATTTTTATAATTTCCAAAAGCAACATCCCATTTTCATAACTAAATATACATTATATTGAACCTATTTATGCAGTGTAGTATAACTACATATGCAGTACGTTATATTCAATTATGTCTGTTTTTTAAGACAAAGTGCAACAAAATAACTAAATATGCATTATTTGATGCCTAATTATGCGATGAAGAACCCTAACTATCTTTGAAAATAAAAATATTTGGAAAGAAAAAATGTTCCTTAAATTCCGCCACAAAATCCTGAGTGTCTATTTCATTTCTTAAAATCCATGGGACCACTAATTTGAACCATAAAATCACTGGGACCACTAATTTGAATTACAAAATTACAATCTTACCCTTAAAATCAAAGAAAAATTAGGAAATAATTAAAAAAACTGAATTAATCACATCCCTTCATTTTTTAAGATCAATGGGTAAGATGAGTGTGTTGTCTCACCTAGGGAGGGTGGTCTCATTTGAACCAAATCCTATATATATATTATATATATATATAGATGAGATATTTCCAATTGTAGATGCACTTACCAACTATCAGTCTATCATCAATATTATTTTATTGTAATTAATAAGGGCCAAGGGGTATAAAAGGGTACCATATATAAAATTATTTAAATATTGTCACGAATGTTTGGTATTGTGACAAATACAATTTCATCTCCGAAAAAGAAAAATACTTCTCTCCTCCTATGACCTTGTACTAAAAAAAAAAAAACCTAACACATCGCCAATCTTTACATTTGAAGGACCAAGGCTGTGGTCGTCTGTCAAAACTTTTCCAAATCTTCATTATAAGCGAAAGAATTGTGAAATGCCTGATTGTTGCTGTTTTTTTTTTTTTTAAATCACATTTCTCTTGAAAATTAGTTCACTTTTTTCTCACTCTTCTCACTACCCATCCACAATATTTATTTCTATCTTCCCCTCATATTTATATAAAGAATTTCGGTAATTTCCTTAATTTATCACTATTTTTTTTTCTTAATTTTGATAACAAAATGTATAAAATGAGATCCATATATATTGCGTATTTTTTGTTCAAATTTTATTTTATATTCAATTTTTTTGCATTATATTTACACTATATTTCTCAAAAGAATTCCACAAACAATCTATTCCCCATCACGTCACCACAATCATTATTTTTTCTCTATAAACCAACTTTCAGTTTTAAAAAAGTTTTCACCAATATTTACTCAAAAAATAAAAGTGAACACAATGAAAAAACAAGCAACATTTTTTTATTTTTCCCCTAAAGACTCAAATCTTATCACTAGGCAAATATATATGCGTTAATCGTTGTTGAGAGTTCGATAATGATCTTCATATATCCATATAACTTGAGTTGGGATTTCTCATTTCTGATAAAAACATTCTCAATCCATTAAAACAAATTTATGCTTGAGGTTTGATATTTTGACAAACACACACACACACACACATTCTCAATCAATTAAAGACCAAATTTATGCCCTAGTGATGCCTTTGTCCATTTCTTGCATGTTGCAAACAAACAGTGCAAATGGATGGATGAATGTAAGCCCGTCATTGAAAACAACCATTAATATGCTAGACACACTTTAGATGGTTGAGATTTTTTTTAGATTTTTAATGGGTTTTAAACCTTGATCAAGTATCAATATTGATCAAAGTACTTTTATTTAAATGCAAAGACTAGATGATTGATATGACATTCCTTATGGTTGGTCATCAAGGAAGTACACTTCTCCACCATGAAAAACAAGAATTAGTTCAATCATACCCAATCTGTTAATGTGATGCTGCCTGTCTTGGAATCTATTATAATTATAATAAAAAAGAAATAACAAAAAAAGTAAAAAAGCAAATATATATACAAAGAAAAAAAGCTTGAATGGTGCATTTAAAAGCCACATGTCCCTTGATTGTTTCTTCCCCAAAAAAAAAAATTACGAATGCCCCTCAAGGCAAGAGATATTCATGCTGTTAATTAAGGGTTTATTAAGTGTAGTATTTATACAACCAAATGTAGGGAATCTATATATATGAGACATATATTTACTATGTAATTGATTTGCAATTTAAGGTGATCCATGAATTACAATACGCAAGATAAGTGCAATTATAAACTGTCATGTAAAAAAGAGTACTTAGATTATTATGATTATATATTGTGACACCTAAAACCCCAAAAAACACTTTTATAAATCACACATGCCACTGCTCGAACAGGGAGGGTCTAAGTTTCTAACATGATGCTATATATATAATTTGATATAGCATATATAAACAAAAAAAAAAGTCGAGTCAAATACATTATTATTTCAAACTTGTTTCAATTTTTATCGAGTTTTAAACTTTTGACTTGATTTGATTGTTAATTGAATTAAACTTGATTAGCTTCAATCGAGACAATTGAGGAGCTTCGTGATCTTCTTATATATATATATATATATATATATATATATATATATACACACATATTATTTTTATTTTTTACAATTGAGTTGAGTTTATGTCGCGATTGAAATTTTATCGACGGGGAATGTTTTAAGCTTGGTATATTAAGTTAATGAACCAATCTCACATTAGCTTTTATTTAGCTTTTATTGATATCTACCACTAACTTGTAGCTCAAATGGTATTAATCAATCTTTGTAAGGGTGTTGACCAGGGGCGGAGACAAGAGGGGGCCTCCCCAGCCCCCGCGCACCCCAAATTTTCTTTGAAAAAAAATAAAAAAAAAATTTATATATATATATATATTTTTTAAGGGGAAAAAATAGTTGAGCTAGGGGAAAAAACATTTTGGGCTAGGGGTACTTAGCTTACGGCCACGCCTGGTGTTGACCGAGTCGTTCGAACCCTGTATCTTTCAATTTTCTTGAAATTTATCCATCTCCTTCAACCACTAATCCCAACTTATTAAAAAAAACTTTTATTGATATCGATCTATTGAATAGGGTGTCAAGTAACCTGATTAATATGAAAAAGAAACTAGCATTTCTTTTTTTTTTTTTTTTTGACAAAATGGATACTAGCATTTCACACGCCAAATATGAACTCTTTTTTTTTTTTTTTTTTTTTTTTTTTATTTTTGTATTTTAAGGGTCCAAATTACCCCTCAATAGAATTATCTAAATTGGGGGTTGAATCACATGCGCATGCTTCATGGCTAAGAATGCTATGGCCAATGGTCATGATGAGCAAAGCAACTTTAGAGGATTTTACCGGAAAAAAAAAAAAAGGAACTTTAGAGGATTTGTGCGAGTGAATATGCCAAATTCAAATATTAAAAATGTTAAATATCCTTAGGATTGAGTGAAAAGCACTCCTAAGTCCTAATAGGCTAATCCTAAAGTTAATCGTATCATGAACAACTTTCTATGTAAACTCTTATTCATAAAAGGTTAAATAACAGATTAAAAAATTTATCTCACAAAACATTAAAACAGTACTCCAATTTAATTTAAAATGATAAAATAATACTCCCTCCTATTCAAAATAAGTGTCTTTTTAGGAAAAAAACACACATATTAAGGATTGAGTTAAAACACCAAATATACCCTTAATAAATAATAAATGCTTACTTTGGAACAAACAATTTTAGGTATTAGTGTTAGTTGGAAAATAATATATTTAAGGGTAATTTGGGAAATCTTCTTCTCACCAATCTTGAAATGTGAGAAGGACATTCTTTTTGAAAAAAAAAATCATGTGCCAAAAGGACACTTATTGTGAATAGGAGGGAGTAATGATTTTATTGTTCCCAAATAACAAAGCAGTCGTCCTAGGAGGTCAATTTGTAACACGATAACCCAACACGAACGTAATATAAATTTAGCAGGTACATGTACAATTTCTAGCGCTTTAACAAAATCGGAGTCGGACCACGATTAACACGGAAATAAATAGGTCAGTCAGGTCGACCCGTGCGTCGACACAATTAACCTATTTAACTCATTTAATTTTATAGTGACATAGTATTTTCATATTTTGTGATGTTTTAATTGGTTATATGATAATGGACAAATTATTTATTGTAATTTCTAATAATTTAATGTATTTTTATTGTACTTTTAGTTTTTTCTCCATTGTTTTATTTTTTTCGTGTCAAATTTAAATTATAAAGGTATTTCGTGTCATGTCGGATTACCGGTGTCATAAACGGCTCGTGTTCGTGTCGTGTAGGATTACTGGTGTCATAAACGGGTTGTGTTCGTGTCGTGTATCTTGACATGAATAATTAAACGGGTCGTGTTTGTGTTCGCGACAAACCTATAATACCGTGTCAGAACACGATACACGAATACAAAATACGACACGATTGACACCCCTAAGTCATCCCCCTCTCTCCATGTTCTTTGCAAAAATAACCTTTTCTTTCCTTTATGCCTTCCATGTAGAGCTGGCAGCCTGGCAATGGGCCAGATTGGGCTGGGTCAAATGAATAAATTGGGCGAGATCGAAAATAGTCGGGCCACTATTTTTCTTAGCCGAACCCAAATTCCATGTTTATGCCTAAATCTAATTGGACCAAACGGGCCGCTCGGGCTTCAGGACTCTTGGGCCCGGCCAAAGTAGGCCCAAATTATTTCGAAAATATATAAATGTGGTCCAACCCGACCCTATTCTCGAGCCAGCCCACGAGCAGGGCTAGAAATTACCGGCTCTACTCAATGGGAGAAGGGGGGAGTAGTTTTCTTTTCCTGGTTTTCTCCTTTAATTTTTTCTCCATATTTTGTTTTTTCAATTATCCCTTTTGGTGGGAATAGGTTCCTCCTATAGACTAATGGAAGTATATTTTTTTCCTGGGAGTTGGTATGTTCTCTCTCTCTCTCTCCATATATATATATATATATATATATATATATTCAGATATAAATAGATATGTGTTTCTGGGACTTCATGTGGAGGACTTCATCATTTTTCGGAAGATTTGCAAATAAAAAAGGAATCTAGTGTGGATCGTCCAAATTGTGTGTGGAGCAAGGAGTCACTACTCATCAATCAAGAATCACAACTCGTTGAGCTTGTTATAATGACATATGATCTATGTATGGATTTAGATTTTTGTTTATCCTCATCTTTCCTTGTTTGAAATGTGGGAATTTATTTGAATTTTTCCTGTTTGCTTAAGAATTGATTAGTGAGAACTACAAGTTATTAACAGTATTTCTCTTTCTCTCACTACCTCTCTTTTCTCCTCCCACTCTCTAAAAACCCTAAAACTTTTAACCCTTCCCCCTCCCTCCCCATCCCAGCCGCCCCCTTCCCCTCCCCTCCCCTCCCCTCCCCTCACTCTCCTCCTCCTCCTTCCCTTATCCCCTCCCCTCCCCAACCATGTTTCATGATGGAGCCAATGAAGGTATATCCTTGTGTTATCCTGGGAGGTGATCGGTTTTTTTCGATCGAGAGTGGAGGCAAGTCGAAGGTCGGAGCTACAAAGAGGAGAGTTGGAGCCGGGTAGGTGATGGGTTGCCGGTTGCGGTTGAAGATCGGGTGAGGGAGAGGCATTTTTCTTTTCCTTTTTTTTTCGGATTTTTCTGTTTTTTTTTGCTGTTTTTTTTGTCTTTTTTTACCGGTTGATTTGCGAAACTCGTAGGCGGTCGGTAATTTCAGGCTTGCAGTGCGTGTAGTAGCTCGTGCCCGGATTTGTTCGAGTTGGGTAGTCTCCTTTGCGGAGTGCCTTAGTCCTCCTTTCGGAGGTGGTTTAGTTTTCTTTGGAGTTCTTAGTTTTTATTTGTTTTTTAGTAGTTTTTTGTTTTGCTCCCTCGAATTACGGTGGTTTTACCTCTTGTACGGAGTTCTCCCCTTGACATGTATCAATGTATGTATGTTCAAGGTGGTCATTTGCCAGTTGGCAGTGTAAGTTTATTTGAGTAATGAATATATTTCTATCGTTTCGGAAAAAAAAAAAAGAGAACTACAAGTTATTTGTTGTCCAAAAAAAAAATTAACATAACAAAATACAACAAAGTAGCAGTGTTAAAAATGCTATATCCTGTCCGAAATTATTTATTTAAGCAAATACAAGTTTCAAACATAAGATTATGTTAAATATAAATGATATATTTGTGAAATGCTTGACTATTTTCCAAGAAATCTTATTCCAACTTTGTTTCTTTCATTTTTATGATTTTGCTGAATACCTGAATCATAAAGGCCCATATTTTTCGGAAAAAAGTTTTGTTATGTGTACCAATATTTAATAGTAAATATTAGCACATACTTTTATTCAGTAACCCCCTATTTTTAAGAGAATGGTTTTTCCAATATGGGCTCACAGTCACCAAAGGGTCAGATTTTGATTTGGGCTCGGCCCATATATGTGTTAAGAAATTATCGAGTTTTGTAAATAAGTTTATGAAGCCCAACGCCTTTCCGAATAAAGATATAATAACTATTTTTTTCTGTTAAAAGATTAAGGGAGTGATTGCTTTATTTAATTTTTTTTCTATTTTTGCAGAGAATAATGTGAAAATTTCATTTTAAAAAATAAAAATAATTTTTGTGAGTGTGGGTGGATATAAGAAGAAAATGTGATGATGAGTTGATGTGATAGTTTTTTCTAGTGTAACAGTGATTAAATGTGATGATTTGAAAAATAAGAGTGAGTAAATAGTGTATTTATGATATATTAAAATGATAATAGTTGTTGTGATGTTTTTATGTTAAAATTATAAATGGATATGATTGATTATGGAAAAATAAGAATGAATAAATAATGAATTATTTAAATATTTTCACAGACAATCGCTCGTTTGATAAGAAATTCGTCCGCATAAAGGAAGAAGAAAACTTTCACAAGCAAGCACTGATCAAGCGTACAAAATCTTCGAAATGAAATTGGTTACAATTTCCCTAAATGTTTTATGTACTACGACAAATGAATAATAAATAACTGTATAGGTCAATCAAACATTGCCCAAACTTGCACCCTAATTCAATAAAATGGAAATCCTGATAAAGTCTATTTTTGAATATAAAACGTCCAACGCCGACATGAGCCTACGACGTCAACTCTTATAACTATAGTACGACTCTATTTAATAACCAGTCGATTGAATTTAACACACTCAATTATGACCAAAGCTACTGTTTCAATTCCGGCTATCATTTGGCCATATTATTCTTGGTTATGATAATGTGGACCCCTGGTGACATAGATAACCAATCAAAATATTATATGTATTCAATACTATTGAGGTAACTCTTGGCCTCTATTTGGAGAGGTCAAAGCTTCGAATCCCGAGACATAATAATAGAACAATTAATATTGAGGGTTTCAAGCGGCAGTGTATGATATTGGAACTTGGTGGGAACCTGCAGCTGGTTAGAAGGGAGTCCAACATGGAGCAATCATTTTGGGGACGACTCCTTTGTACGCGGTAATTGAGGATATAAGGGACATAAAAGCTATTGTGCATTATCGCAGTTTAAATGGGGCAATTCCTGAGGGGCCGAGGTTGTTTCCCCAATGACTAGTCATGTGGGAACATGAAACCTCGGTATAAAAAAATAAAACAAATACTACCTTCCTTTTTTTATTTTTCTATAATTTTTTATAATCAATCAATTTCATTCAGGTGATTGCAAATATCAAAATTGTAATTGGATTTACAAAATCATATACACACACAGATCTAAATTATAAATATATTTAGATTTATACAAATCTAATTGATCTAGTAGAATCAGAAAATTACGTTGGACAAATAACGTACTCATATGTCACTAATCTTGGGGTGATGGATCATCTCAAGCTTCTGCACAAAACGTCCACAATAGGGACAAATTATTCGATAAACAAAAATCGAACAATAAAAAACACGAACCATTACTTATTATGGAGACGAAAACTTCTACTATTAAAGGAAGACAAAAAACACTTAACAAATAAGAATAAAATAAGAAAATAATTAAAGGAAGACAAAAACCCTAACAAATAGGGAAAAAATATAAGAATTAACAAGAAAAGAATAAAAGCTACGTGAGAAATCACTTCTCCCCAACATTCCATTGAGGATGTATTTGAATTGAGGGATTTCAAATCCAACGAATTTGAAAATGAATGGACTTCAAATATCTTGATTTAAAATCTATTTCTTATTTGGATAATATGGATTTGTGTAGAAATTTCAAATCCATCGTAAAATATCGATAAAAATAATTTAAAACTCTAATCATTTTCTTAATTGATATCTAATAAATAAAAATAAAATTTTGTTAATTTTCATAAATAATTATAATTTTATACACTAATAAAAACATAAAATATATAATTTAATTATGTGTGAATATGTGGATATGAATATATATGTGAGTGTGTGTATGCGCGCACACAATGTATGTGTGCAGTGTGTGTGCATGTAAATATGCAAGTGAGATTTAAAATCCTTTAACAATTAACTAAAAATTGTTGGAATTTTGGTTTGAGAAATTGAGTGTTGACCTGATTTTGACAAAATATTTAAGTGATTTCATTGGTAGAGAATAAAACTAAATTATATGTTAAAATTCTACTAAGTGAATAGATGAGATTAGCATTTGGAATTTCTCAAAACCAAATCCCGGTGAATAAGAAATTAATGCTACAAGTTAGCCACTTAAAAGTTAAAACTAGAAATTGGTATGAAAAATGAAAAATGTGTGGAAGCAGAAAAACTTCATCCCACATGTAGGAATAGCCAAAAATTGCTCTATTGATATAGCTTTAAGTTGGACTAATGAGTCCGCCCTTGGGGGCACCAAAGTTTTTAGTGGGTGAGGACCTACATGCTTGTGTGTTTGGTTCAAAAGATACGCACGCGCTCAGCCCCATTGTTCATTGCCCGCCCGACCGGGCCACAGGGTGCTGCCTGTCAATCTGGGCTTGGGCGCCAACTGAGAGGTGCGCTCGCGCACACAGTGAGCGACGAAACCTGTAGCTCACGCCCACGTTCAAACTAATGCACATGTTTGAGCAACTAGGTGCATTTTTTGGCTGTAGACATGTCTTTTCGCCAAAAGACACATCCTTTCCATCAGGCACCTTGATGCCTACCCCTACAGATAAAAATACACAAATTAACCAGATAAAAACCGAGTCATTTTATCTGCATTCAACATATTGATTTGTATCCCTTCTTTAGCTTGAAAGTTCAGACAATTGTCTTTGCTGTAGTTTCGACTTTTTCAAGTGCTGCTAATTTGAAACAATAAAAATTGTTGTATCTCAAGGACGATTGCGGGACCGTAAGAACTTTGTATACGAAGCAATTTCGTGTTGTGGAGACAATATCAAATACTGGCATCGACTTAATCCTGTCCAGATTTTTCCAAACACTATTAGACATTTTTCTTGTAAACAGTACCACCTAAACAACAAAACATAAAAGGAGATTTGAAATCCATTGATTTGGATTTATGAGGGAAACATGAGTGTGAATTTAGCTAATGGTTTCAAATTAACCATTCCAAATCCCCCCATCTAGATAGACCATAAGGGAAGATGATTGAAGAAGACAAAGGTTGTCGGCTTTTATAGGGTTAGCGAGAATATTTTCCAAAAAGAGAGAATTTAGGAGATCGATCAGACCCAAATTCTCTAAGGCTCCATTTGGATGAAGGATTTGGAGCTATGATTTCCAAATCCATAATAATGGAATCATTTTGTAATGAATTTGAAATCTTTGGAAGTTATTTTTGGGAATTTCAAATTCATCTTAGATAGAGTTATTTGAAATCTTTCATCAAAATCCTCTTTCCAAATCCAAATCCTTCGATCCAAACGCAACCTTATGCAATTTTTTTTTGTAAAATAGTTCGAGGTGTGAAACAACAATTCCACACAAAAGTTAATAAACTTCTAAAAAAAGGGGAAGAAAATAACTACAATTAGCATATAATCACTACAAGGCCATGAGTAGATTATAAAAGCTTATATATATTTCAATAATTATCTTGACTCTAACATGGTATGTGACAAAAACACGAGGGTACGGGCATAAAGAATAAGGATTGAAATTAAAAACAAAAAGACAAGAATTGAACAAGACCAGAGACCATTATATATTGCTCATTGAAAATCTCACACGGATATTAGAAAAAACACAAGCATAATATTGCTAGTACTAAAAGGAAAATTGACCCAAAAGAATGATAGTGTCATAGTGATATTAGTTAGTACTTAACTTATGAGTTAATACTTGAAAATAATAGAGTTTCGAGAAATTGTCAATCCAAATGATCTCATGCATGGCGTCACAAGTAACCATTTCTTACATGTGTGCACTAAGTCTTAGGACCCCACATTTCAGTGTTTGTATTTTAGTGTCAACTAGACTATATGTTTTTTTTAGTTATTTGGAATTGAAGTTAATTAACTATTAGTTTAAATTATATGAGAACGAGTCGGATACTTTTAATCTTGAGCCAGGATATGAATAGCTAACGAGCGATTAAATTTATTTGCTGTTCATATTTATAAAACACTTCATATTGCAGTTCATTCATTAATTAAATTAAATATAAGATTTAAAAGAGTAGAAGACCTTTTTTTTTTCCTTCTCTTTCATGATAAAGTAAATAGAAGGAATCCAAAACAAGGAAATGCGTGTCAAATTTGTATACCTGTGCACGAATAGCATCTGCCATTTTTCTAGTGTTTCAAACTACGTGGACGGTATCCTGTTGACTATCAACAAATTAACCAATAAAATGAAAAAAAAGACTTAGAATCAAACAACAGTACGGCTACTAAAATCAAGTGTGTTTTTTTCTCCTTTTTCTAATGAACTGACCTAAATGATGTAATAATCATAAAAGAAATACTGCAAGTGATTGTCTCGACGGGTCAATATTAGAGATATTTGGGTCTATTTCGAATTTGAAGAAATGGATGTGAACTTGTTTTTATACGGGATTAGTCAAGTCCACGGGATTGTCGGTCGTTTTGCTTTATTAGACCATCTCCATGGTTTCTTACTTTCTTTAGTGCGAGTCTGTATTATTTTAGTCTTGAGAATCAGATTTCATCTCCAAAGTGACTTACTTTCTCTTCTGCACTAAAAAGAATATTCCATTAGATTTCTTCTTTTATTAATGTAATATTGATTTTTATTACTTTATAATTGATAAAAATATTATATAAGTAATTTTATTAAATATAATATATTAAAATATTATCTTCAAAATAATCAAATTAAAAAATATAAAATTTAAGGAAATCAATCCGAAAAATTAAAATTAAAATTCATAATAATACGAAACATAATTACAACATGTTTGGAGATTTTTTTCCAGATCTTGAAGGTCCTAAGTGATCTTCCAAATTATTAGGAAAAATAATCTTGTATTTGTTTTTATTTGTATTTTCAAGAATTTTATTTTTAGTTATGATTTTACCTATTTTATGCAGTTTTTATTATTGTTGTAATTTTATGTTTCAGTATTTTGTAATGTATTTTATATATGATTTATAATTTGTGTATAGTATTTTAAATCTCATTGTATTATTCAATTACACACCATATTATTTAAAAAAATTAACATGCAACGATTTAATTTCATTATTGTTTTCTACTAAATTTAAATTAATAAAAATACCTTTTTAGGTGAAATTAAAATTAAGAAAAAAAAATAAAATGATAAAATGGCGCCCAAGCAGTGCGCGCCAGAAATGGCGATGCACCTTTGTACAATCTCTAAAATAAGCGCACTAATTGGCGCATTGCTGGAAGCCCAAAAGTAGCGCCCCACTCTATTATAGAGTACTGCTGGGGTTGCTCTTAGGAATTAATAACAATAAGTTTGGATATAAAAATTAGGGTAAATTATACTCTGCCTCCTTAAGAATCCGAAATTTTGCATTTTGCTCTAGATTTTTTTTTAATAACATTTTTTTCCCCTGAACTTAGTGTTTCCTTTACATCATACATCTGTAAAGGTTGTAAACTGTACATAAAAATGTTACCCTAATTATGACAGTTTACTTCTTTGTATAATTTTCGAGTTTCAATTTGCCTCGATCCTAATACACTGGTTCTGGACATAATCATCTCTTATCCACCACTCGTGGAATATTTACCCGCGATTCGATCATGTATATCATGCACATGGAGCAAATTAAATTGTCTTTTTACCTCAAAATAGTTGAATATTATTGCATGTTATTTCACATGGTGCATGCACCATTATGACACATCTAACCGCGGTTAACCGACGGTTACACGAGCTGGGAATCAGAGGCGGACAAAGGGGGACAAGGGGGGGCTGTTGCCCCCTCCCCCAAAAGTTTTCCAAATTTCTTTCCCTCATAAAAGTTTTTCAAATTATCTTTTTATAGTTAAAATAATGTAATTAATTGACAATTGCAAACCCCCCCCACCCAAAAAAAAAAAAAAACAATTCTTTAATAAAAACTTCAAGTAGTTTGTTTTACAATATAAAAAACTGTTAATTATAGTTAATGTATAAATATATTTTCTCATAATTTAAATTTATGAATCCAATCCGTACTTTCGCCCCAAAATTTGGAATCTTGCGTTCGCTGTTGAAAATCCCAACTCTTAACTGTCTCTCCCTAGGCTAGTTCATGCATAGTTCGAGACCGCAACTGTCATCAATAGTTCATGGTCCATTGACCATGGGTCGGTTCCCAATTGAACCGCCGGTTACGATTCTATTTGGCAATCTTTAGAACAATCCATCCCAGCCAATCCCAAAATTCTTGTTGTAAGGCTAAAAATCAAATCTCAAAAACTAATTTTCCAAAGCATTTCAGACGACAACCTTGGAAAAACACCAATTTCTTCTTCAGATTCATCTACCCATGGGCCATCAGTGGCATATCTGTCGCCAATACATCCAAAATTAGGTCCCACCATTTCACTCAAAAAGTCTCAATTCTGGTCCTATCAATGTTCATCACTACTAATTTTCGTAATTAGACAACGTTTGGGAGTTGAATTTCTAACCTCATGTGCTTAGATCTAAAGACCACACACTTTTTTGAATTTTCTCTAATTATATTTAATTTTTTTGGTATATTCTAAATGGTAAACCCTTTTTATTGCAATCAAGTGGGTGTTGACATGGGCAAATAGGGACTAGAGCAAGTAGGGCGGCGTGACCTCGTGGTCGTGCCCTGAAATTTCTACATGCATGTAAATTTAATGAACTAATTGAGAATTTTGTGTGTGCTATAATTAGGATTAGCACAATAAGCCAAATTTAGTGGAAATGTTTGAATTGTACATATGAGATCTTCTATTCCGTCGCAGATTGTGAAGTGATTTTCTGATGGTTATTAACTGTGATGGAGATAAAATTTAAAGATAGCTTAACATCAAATAGGATTAGTTTTAGGGAATTGAAAGGTGTGTATTTTATTTAACAAAAACTTGCTCTCAAGTTCTTAATTTGGATTTCCTCTTTGTTGTAGTTTTGACTTGAGTGTAGGAAAACCTTCGCTGATCAATCCGGTCCCCAACACCCTTGTCGCTTGTTCGTGACACAAATAGTGAACCAATGAGTAATTCAATATAGGAGTATCATCACTTGGAGTGATGCCATAATAGTTTTCATTTTCAATAACTTTATTGAAAATTCGATTTGGTATTGATTTTCGCGTGAAAAGTGAGATTATATTTTATATTTGCATGCATATGAAGAACATAATTTTATACATGTTAGAAATTAGAAACATTTGATTGAGTATTTTTGCAAAAATTCTAAATACGAAAGTGCGTGCTGAAAATAAGATTAGTTATTTGCTTGCTTTATAGTATCAATTTTAAAATTTCATATATAATAATTCGTAAGGTTATAGTGTTGGGGTCCATTTTGAGAATTTAATTTAATATGATAATTTATTATAACGATTTAAAAGGTGATATATATATATATATATATATGTATGGGTCACAACGAAATTCTCCATTTCCGGAATACTAAATATTTTTCTTTTTTTTTTTTTTTTTTGAAAAGGAATACTAAATAAATTAGTTAGATGAAATCGATAGAAGAGAGGTACACTCTGAATATTGCTTCATTCGAACGTGATATTTCACTGATATTTCACTATTATAATTTGTGCCTGGTAGGTGATCTAGAATAATAATTTTTATTGAAATTATGAGAATAGTTATTGATCAACGATATAATTAGGTTAATTATGGGTTGAAAGTTGAAATTATAGACATGAGAATTCTTTTTATTTCTAATGAAAACTAAGAAGGTAAACTGATTATTTTTTTCATTGAAAAGAAGTCAAATAAAAATAATATTATGAAACCATATAAAAAAAACGAGAACGTACAAGGCTTAAGATATTTATCTAAATTCTAATTCCATCTGTATGAGTCAAAAATATTTATTTTTGGGTAAATTATATGTTATAGAATGGTTCATTGAACATGGACGCAGCGTAGACCCGTATGTACAACTTGGAGCCGCGATGGTTCAATGAACAACCCACCAACTTGCTCATGGAGTCATGGTTGTACTAAATTTATTTGGTCTTTGATCCATGGAGGACCGTGGTAAAGTAAAGTCTTTGAGGTTTATTTTCGATAAGTGTTAGTCGATGCTACTCAAGTGGGTTCTATATAATTGGATTAGCACATATCCATGTGGATGTGTGTGTCTATGTGTTGATCTAACGATATAAAATCCACTTGGGAGCTACCCAAGTGGGTAGAATCTACTTACCCGATAGGTGTTATTCTTTTATGATTGGATCATCAAATTAGTAAACAAGAACAACTAGTTACAATTTTAAAATTTTTAAGGATATAGGGGCTAAAATAGGGTCGGGAAAATAAGTTATCTATTAGAAGCAGTGTTGTGAAATCCGGATAGGAGCTGAGCAACCGATTTAACCGGGAATCACTCACATGCCCGATTTGGTTAAAATTGGATGGCTAAAATCTTTGACACCAGTGATTTCATTAACCCGATTTTGAAATCAAAAAAAAAACTTCTTTTTTGTTTATAATTTTTTAGTAAATAAACTTTTCTCTGTAAAAAAAAGTAAATAGACTTTTCTTGTTTTATTACAAAAATTGAAGGATAGATTTGCATGTATCTTCTCTTTATATTCGATTTACATTTATATTTGGGATATTATAATTTATTAATTTAGTTTTTGTGTTTATTTGTACTTGTTAGTTTTTTTAATTTTTATTTGTAATTGTGTTTTTATCTTTTGCTTGTGTATATGTATGTATGTGAGTATGTGTGTGTATACGGGGCAATCAGTTTTTTAAGTGTGCAGGTTTAATTAACCAGTTGAATCAGTGACCCAGTAATCTAATTATTAATCCGACTCGACTCGATGTTTGGTCCGGATTTTAAAAACATTGATTAGAAGTGTGAATACACAATCGAGCGATGACCTTCGGAAAAATAAAAATAAAAACATTCTTCTAGACAATATTTTTTTTACAAACGGACAAGTAACAAATTGGTCTTATTTGCGATCACCAGTAGTTCAATTAGTCACAACGATTCAACATACAAATTAACCTACATAATTAATTGATTTTTTTATATTATATGAAAATAGTGATATAATATATTAATTGAATGTAAATGGTAAAAATGATAATAACCAGCTAAAAAATTTATAACAACGCTTGAAATTTTAATAAACACATATGTATAATCAAATGATTCAAATCCAGGTAATTCTAACCAAATTTCTTTTATTTTTCATCCGATCAAACTGGTTTTTGCATCCAAACAAAATAGATTACAAATTTATGATTGGACCCAATGATCAAATTAGCCGACCCGATTCTATTTAAAAGCATTGCTTGAAAATGTTTATATCTTGGGTGTGATGGACCGATGGTAATGCACATGCGTGGGAACACACTTTTGCACACAAAAAAAACGCTTCTACATACATATGCAGGCAGGATAGTGAGGTTATGAGCATGTGAAATGCGTTTTTTATGAGTGAAATTCGAATCCTAGCCCGTATCCGTATAGCTAATCAAATAATCAAACGCATTCGCAAATTCTAGACCATAAACATGGGCAGAGCTAGGGGTAACTGGGCCCGGGCACCCGTTTTTATTTTCTCATTTTTGTTAAGAATGTTTTTTACAAAAAAATAAGCTAAGTCATAATTTATATAATTTTTTTTTCAGTTTTTCCTTCAGTCAACATCATTTCAGTGTGTTGGCACCCCACTATCGTGATCTGGCTATGTCATTGACTATAAATAATTAATGAGGTGTGTCTTCTCATCATCTGGGGTGACAATCTTCAACACGATCCGAACCTAACAGTCTAGCATGTTGTAACTTGTAAGGGGATAAGATTAATTTGTTTCGGGTTTAGGTCATAATCGGGTCCAACCCAAATAACCAGAATAATAAACTAGTTAATTTCGAGTTGACTCGAAATGAACCTTTTAACCCATTTAATTCGTTTGTTTTGTAATTGTTTTATTTATTCACTTTATCAATTAACCCAAAAATCCCACATAATCCATATACTTATTAATGTAAGTGTTATTCAGGTCTAGAAAATATGCATGTTGTTGTGGGGTAAAATCGTCATTTTATTTCTTTTATTTTATTACGTTTATTATTTAATTATTCACCCACGGATATTCATCATTAGATCTGTATACTGTCAATTGGCCATAAGGTCCAAACTATTATTGAGCAACCCATGAAGCTCATTTCGCATTATCCGGCCCATACACCACTTTATCCTACACGACTCATGAGGCCCGCTAACCGAGATAAAGGTCTCTCCAGCTCATTTGTAAGTAAGTTCAATTGATTACTTTTAATTACATTCTCGCACTTTGGTTTTTCTCTCCTACAATCATTGACTGGGCGTCAAAGAGGCCTCCCTGGGGCTACCCCAGGGACTTGGCCTCTAACTTTGCTCTGTGTATTGTTAGCTAGTCCCCATCCGAAGACTCTACTAGGTTCAGAGAAGAAGTTGGACCAACTTATCAAATTCCTTGACTTAGAGTAAGCCGTGGTGTTGGAAAATTTATTGTTTAGATTTTGATGAATGCCATGTAAAACTTAGACTAGAAAGTTGGCACCCCATATTCCTTGTAATTCGTATTGTAATAGATAGGGCTGAACAAGCTGAGTCAAGTCAACTATGCCTGGAAATACAAGAAGTCAACTGATGATATAAAGAGAAGACTCCGATGAGGAACAACTGAGTATGGCCAAGATAGAAGACCAAGGACTCGACTGAAGGAGTATCAGCTGTGAGACAATTTGTGAGAAGAAGTCGATTAAGTCAACCCAAGAAGCCAAGTCAAGTTGAAGTGACGGATGAGTCTTTCAATCATTGGAGGCAGCGACTCAAGTCACCTGGGAAAAGCGTGCAAAGAGGAGTTATTGAGTCGAAAAAGAATTCGTTGCACAAAAGTCAAGAACATTACTTAAATAAGTAATACTTCCATGTTGCCGTGTCTTAAAGTGCTCGATCCCGAGAAAGCGTGCAAAAGGAATAAACCAATGGGAAGATCGCACTGCACCTCGTGTCGGTTCTCAAAAGTGAACATTCATTTAATACGAGGAAAAGTCTACATCTCAATATTGAAAACCAAGAAAAGACAAGCCAACGAACATAAGTGACTTTTGAAAATCAGCCTATCTCTTCAACCGACAGATTTTTGAAAGTTCACTATAAAAGGCTGAGGAATCACATTAAGAAAAGGTAACCTTGAATACCAAAACCACGAACGATCAAGCAACATATATACTGTAACCTGCAAATATTCTCAAGTTATTCAAGCAAAATCCTCAAGCCTAAATCTCGAAGGAAATCGATCCAACACCAAGCTGTGAAGGAAAGACAACTTCAAACTGTTGAAGAGGAAACTTTTGAAGAATCAATAGTGGTCTACTTTCCAAGGAGGATTGTAGGAAGATTCAAGGTCGAACCAATCTCAAGTCATTGGAGGGCTTCGTGATTAAATCCAAGAAGCTTGAGAAAGTAAGCTGAAGTAGCAAGGCAGCCGCCCTGTGAAGAAGCTGAGTCGGACGAGAACCCAGCTGCGTGATCAAGGCATCTCCAGACTGAGTCCCAAAGGAGCAAGTCAGCTGTGTGATCAAGACTTGTATCTAGACTGATAACCACTTTGTGAATTGATCATTACTTAGTGGATTCCTCCAGGAGTTGGAGAAGAGAGGAGTAGAAGAATCCCCCCATCTTCGAACCTGTCACGCCCCAAATGCGACGCGACGACGATCAATCACTTAAACAGAAAATAAATCAACAGTCTAAACCCATGATACGAAACTTCAAGTGAAAAGAATCTAATGCAGCGGAATTAAAATAAACACAAATACAAATTACATCTTAAGGTCCGACGGTATCCAATACAACCCAATAGATTATCTGAGTTTAACTTACAGTCTAAACAGAAATAAAATGAAGAAGTCCAATCAACAATAAAAGTAAAAGGAATGTCTCTCCAAATCAATGGTAGGGATTCAATCTGTGGTAGGTTCGACGTCTTCAACGTACTCTTCATCTAAAGGTTAGAAAACAGGAGGGAGTGAGACAGAAATCTCAGTGGATGGGGTGATCGTGTGCAAGTATGGCAATATATATAGTTAATGCGAGAAAACGGTTGTGTGAAAACGGGTGAGGTATGATGCATGATTTTACACATAGCCCACAAGCATCGTGATAATTATATATTAAGTAATATATTTATACAGTTTAAGAGATAGTTTGTGGTCACACATGCACGATGATTCAAGCAAGACAGGAGGATTGCGTACTGATGTGTAGCGCCAATCCCATGCAAGATAATTAGTGGTTGCGTACTGAAGTGTAGCGCCAACCCATGCATTACAAGTAGCGGTTGCGTACTGAAGTGTAGCGCCAACCAAATGTTCCGTTCAACTCCGGAATCGTGTGGATCAGACAGCGATTCCTTCGTTCTTCCTTGTAACTCCCCGTTCATGATGGTCCAAGACCTGTCACCTTATCGCTCCATAGGCAAAAACAAAATCCACATTGGAGCTAGCAAGGCTCGGATTCGTCATAATCATGATTATACCTCAAAATCTACGACCCGCTTCTCTTGGACAAACTCCGTCCCTCGCCATTGGGGATTAGGGCGATGGGGCGAAAGAGTGGAATAGCAATCGAGCTGCCTGGTTCTATCCCCGAAGTATCCATTCCGATTGTGAGCTCGACACACCAAGTTGACTCGGCGATAAATTAAATACACATTCGGGTAGTCAACCAGGCAATGAGTATATTGATTCTAGCGCCTCATGAAAAGTTTTCAAATTTTGTGTAAGGTAATTATGGCGTTGGTGAAGTTATTTGGATGAAGATGATTATCGGGAGGATAATCAATCTTCGATATCTTGAAAGATTAGGTGGAACATAAGTCCCGTTATAAATTCAAATCGCAAGACGAGGAAGTCGCCCCGCGATTGGGTATTAATCAGTTAAGGCGGTCCGATAAGTCAAGGGGTTTTTGAGAAAATAAAAAATTTTAATTAAGAATTGAAATCAGAGGGTCCAGGGCTGTTTTAGTAAAAGAAAAATAATTTGAGTTAGGTCTTTGATAAAAAGAAATTTTACAATTTAGCCCCGTTTTGTAAAAACCAATACTTTTGGGGTTAAAAATTAAATAAATAAATATCCCGACCTTGAAAAATTATGAGGTCAGTTCCTAAATTCTCCAAATTGTTCAGAGATTCAGGTTTTTGAAGTTTTGAGGTCGAGTTTTGTAACGACCCAGTTTTTCAAAATTCAAGTAATTAAATAAAAAAAGGCTATAAAAGAACATCTTTTATAAAACAATCTATAATCAATGTTTTTTTGCATCTAAATAAATTAAAATACTTTATATCCAGAAATATTTGTCCACTAAAAACAAAACACTTGCAATCACAATACTTCAAAATCATCAATAAAATAAAGTTTTCCTAAAATTTTCAAATTAAATAAAAATCGTTGACTTCGCATCCACCGCCTCTAACCTCGCTCGGGCTCTCAACCTGAAAAGTATTAATAAATATGGGGTGAGCTTTTCAACTCGCTCAGTGGGGACACGCTTGTCAAAACTAAATACAACATATAGGCATAATCATAAATATTCAACATGTAATTTTCCTCTATAAATTTTCCTCTGTGATTTCCTCTGACTGGCCAGTTAATAAATTTAGTACGGCGGGCTTAACTCAAGATCAACTTCGATCCCGAACCTATTTACGGTCCCGACTAGTTCCTCTGTCATATTGCATATAAACGAAAACACATATACGAAGTATTTAATAATGACAAACAATACTTTGAATAGAAATATCCCCACCTTGAAATAGAAGAAAATATTTGAAGCAAAATATGTGTCGTTTCCTCTTAGTGTTATATCTTCTCACTAGACACACGTCGAACACACACTTTTAAGTAATATGTTGCACTAACTTACAATACTATTGTCCATGCACACATTTACAATACACACACTACATATCACAATATATATATATATATTATATTAATACATACACTATAAATACATATATATATAATATATGTATGTGTGTGTAAAACAAAATGAACATACTCTCTCTCTTATATCGAGTGTAATTATGCAACGTTTTGGTATGGAATCTTTCAAGAGGAATAAGGCTTTATATATATTATATAATTAAATTAAGGTTTAATAAATGTAAGCGTTAATTTAGATATGTATTAATTATGTTATTAATTAAGCTTCTAATCTCATAAGTTCTAACTAAATGTCTAAATTTAAATTAACGTAAATCTTGATGAAGTTGAATTAATGCATGTAATATGATATGCATTTATTTCTTAAGTTAACCAAATTAAGAATGTAACCGTTTCAATTATTAAAAAAAAAAATTAATTAGGAGAATGATTTGAAAATAAATACAAATCACAAATTTATTATACTACACACATATGTTTACATATATATTTATAGTTTATACTAAAATAATATTAATAATATTATTATAAGTCGGTGGCTATTACAAACTCCCCCACTTAGAAAAATTTCGTCCTCGAAATTTAAGTTACTAACCTCGTTTAAATAAATTCAGAGTATTTAGCTATGATCTCGTCCTCTGCAACCCTTTCTAGCGATTGAAAGAATGTGCATCTCACACGCAAACTTATAATGTAAGATATTCCAAATTGATTGTGCATTATTATCTTAAACCTCTCATACATTATATGTATCAGAAATATGAAATGGTAATATAATAACTAATGTAAAACCATGATATTTATGAGATATATATTATTACCACTATGACATCATGATGGATATCAAAACAATTATATCGTGGAATTATAATATGTATATTTACATAAACTTGTACCTTATCGGAGCCGGCGAGCGAGGTAGAGATGGATGACTTCGGCAATTATTTTTTTAAGTACTTCATTTTTCAGAAACTTTTTTTTTGAATAACCTTTTCTTTTACGAGTCTTCAGGAAAGTAGACCCGCTCTGATACCATTTGTAACGACCCAGTTTTTCAAAATTCAAGTAATTAAATAAAAAAAGCTATAAAAGAACATCTTTTATAAAACAGTCTATAATCAAATTTGTTTTTTTTGCATCTAAATAAATTAAAATATTTTATATCCAGAAATATTTGTCCACTAAAAACAAAACACTTGCAATCACAATACTTCAAAATCATCAATAAAATAAAGTTTTCCTAAAATTTTCAAATTAAATAAAAATCGTTGACTTCGCATCCACCGCCTCTAACCCTCGCTCGGGCTCCTCAACCTGAAAAGTATTAATAAATATGGGGTGAGCTTTTCAACTCGCTCAGTGGGGACACGCTTGTCAAAACTAAATACAACATATAGGCATAATCATAAATATTCAACATGTAATTTTCCTCTATAAATTTTCCTCTGATTTCCCTCCGACTGGCCGCTTAATAAATTTAGTACGGCGGGCTTAACCCTCAAGATCAACTTCGATCCCGAACCTATTTACGGTCCCCCGACTAGTTCCTCTGTCATATTGCATATAAACGAAAACACATATACGAAGTATTTAATAATGACAAACAATACTTTGAATAGAAATATCCCCACCTTGAAATAGAAGAAAATATTTGAAGCAAAATATGTGTCGTTTCCTCTTAGTGTTATATCTTCTCACTAGACACACGTCGAACACACACTTTTCGTAATATGTTGCACTAACTTACAATACTATTGTCCATGCACACATTTACAATACACACACTACATATCACAATATATATATATATATATATATATATTATATTAATACATACACTATAAATACATATATATATAATATATGTATGTGTGTGTAAAACAAAATGAACATACTCTCTCTTATATCAGTGTAATTATGCAACGTTTTGGTATGGAATCTTTCAAGAGGAATAAGGCTTTATATATATTATATAATTAAATTAAGGTTTAATAAATGTAAGCGTTAATTTATATATGTATTAATTATGTTATTAATTAAGCTTCTAATCTCATAAGTTCTAACTAAATGTCTAAATTTAAATTAACGTAAATCTTGATGAAGTTGAATTAATGCATGTAATATGATATGCATTTATTTCTTAAGTTAACCAAATTAAGAATGTAACCGTTTCAATTATTAAAAAAAAAATTAATTAGGAGAATGATTTGAAAATAAATACAAATCACAAATTTATTATACTACACACATATGTTTACATATATATTTATAGTTTATACTAAAATAATATTAATAATATTATTATAAGTCGGTGGTGTGAAGCTCCAGATTTTCCAACTATAGACGACACGATCGCGGTATTATTATTTTTATTATTTTTTTCTTTCTACTCTCTTCTTTTCTTTCTCGATACAATTTTTAAATACACTGGTAATTTATTCTTATATTTACTATTTATTTTGCGATTCGTATTATGTTAATAGATTTAACATTTGGTTATCTACTTCATCTTTGAAAACTTTCTAATACTAAATTAGTATTTTAAAATACAATACATTGTCTTGAAAGTTCATAGAGTACAAAATTTCTATTTCCAAAAGAATAGTACCTTAGATTTATTCAAAAAAAAAAAAAAAAAGGATCCAATTCTTTTTATTAAAAATAACAAAGTCTCGTTTTTATTTTGTGGTGTATGTTAATAACACCTATTTTCACTTCTTTCACGATTATCGATTTCTTTCAACTTTTAAAATATTACATTGATAGGTTGGATTTCTTTTCTTAATGACTAATTATTAGTTTCTTATAGTAAAGTATTTATATATATGTATATATATATATATATTTTGTTTTCAAAAATTGTATATATATATATATATATATTTTTCTAATTTTCGAAAATTGTATTATATATATTTTTTTATTTTCGAAAATTGTAGTTATATATATTTAAAAAAAAAATCATATCCTCCAACTACTCAAAAGAAATCGGCACAACTAATGTAGTAGAGGAATCAATCATTTCTTTTGTAACCCCACCCATTAACCCTTTTACATTAATTAAAAACCAAAAGAAAAAGAAAAAAAAATATAAGCCCTACACTAGCACTTTCAGCCATAGTACTTTTTAGGAGAGGAATCATTCTATTTTTTTTAACATTCCTACCTAATAATTGACAAAAAAAAAATGTGCAAGTGTGTGCAAAGGTGAGTGATCGGCCATGACAAAGACTAATGGGGGGGACAATTTCATTTCTTTCTCCTACAACTTTTACTTTGCGAAATTATTAAACACTATCTCCTCTCATCAACTCATTCCTCAAACAAAAAACAAAAGAAAGCAATTTGGTCTTTTGCAAAGAAGCATTCGGCAGTAAGCTTGTGTGGAGGAGAGAATTTAATTCATTTTCTTTTATATTCATCAACCACTACAAATCATCACCTTTACCCATGACTTCCATTTTTATTAAAATTGAAGAATGAAAACCCATTTTCCGTGAATTGAGGGAAGAAATTGAAGAATTAGAGACTTAGACATTGACTGACAAGAAGAGAAATTCAAGACTACACACATTTAAGGTGAGAAATTCATGATTTTAGTATTTTTCTTTTGACAACATGAAGAATTAATTTTTGACTCAAGAATATGAATTTTTGGAGCTTAGGGGCTGACCTACATCATCTCAAGTTGAGGTTAGAGGCTTGAAGGAAAATTTCTATTTTTGAGACTACTTGAAGACATTAATGTGAGTAGTAACCATTTGGTCTAGTATATTTTCTTTAGACTTGAGAGTTTAATTTTAACACCAAAATATGGTTTGGATACCATTTAGGGGCTGATCTTCAAGAGTTTGAGTCAAGAAGTTGATTCAAGAAAGAAGACTACATTTTAGATCAACCCGAGAAACTACTACGAGGTGGGTGGAAAAATTCTTTCAACTTCTAGGTGTTTTAAATTGAAAATATGCATGTAGTATTTTGTTATTGAGCACTTGAGATATATATTATGTATTGCATGCTATTTTCTTGTATCAAGTTGGAAAAATTCTCAAGTGTTGCTCAAAAATGTGATTTATCGAAAAATAGGGCATACATGCACATTTTATTGTTATACTTGATGAAATTTTGTATGAGAAGGATATGTATGTGTATGACTTTGAAATCTATGTTTTGAATGATTTATAACCTGGACAAGTCGAGCATAATTGATTAAATTTCAACTTTTGGACTTAAAATGCAAAAATGGAAAGTTGGTGGACTTAATTGCAAGAAAAATAAAATTTAAGGGACCCCTCTGTAATTTTTGATTTTTGGGACTGAACTCAGGTTCAAAAATTATGTTTTGATATTTTAATAAAGTTTTAAGAGTTTTTAGATAAATAAAATCAACCCTTGAAAGCCCAAGGACTAGATTGTAAAATTTGAGAAGTTTAAGGGCTATTTTGCAAATTTTGAAACTGTACCAGACCCTAATTTTAAAATTTGAAATTTTAACTCTTAAGGGACTGGAAATAACATATTTTAAGTGTATTCCAAAAATCCAAGTGTTTAGAGTTTGGAAAGTAATTTTATAAAAGTTGAAGGACTAAAGTGTAAAAGATTAAACTTGAGGACCCAAATGAAATTTCCAGGACTTATGCAGCCCATGCACCTGGAAATACTAATTTAACTATAAATTAATTATATTTTGGACCCAAGGTTTAAACTTCATAACAATTGGACCCCTAAAAAGCCTTAAAGGCAATTATTTCAAAATGGGACAAAAATGAAATTTTCAAAAGTTAAAGGACCTAAACTTATTTCTTTTTAAAACTGTTTTTGTCCCAATATCCCATTAACCATAGTGACATTTTCCAACTGGAATCACATTAAAAAATCCCTCCGGTTTGTGAGTTCCAATTATTTTAAACTTAGAGTCGAAATGGCAATTTTAACAAATTTGGGGCCAATATGAGAATTTTATAAAAAAAAATCGACCTCAAAACTTCAAAAACCTGAATCTCTGAACAATTTGGAGAATTTAGGAACTGACCTCATAATTTTTCAAGGTCGGGATATTTATTTATTCAAATTTTAACCCCAAAAGTATTGGTTTTTACAAAATGGGGCTAAATTGTAAAATTTCTTTTTATCAAGGACCTAACTCAAATTATTTTTCTTTCACTAAAACAGCCCTGAACCCTCTGATTTCAATTCTTAATTAAAATATTTTATTTTCTCAAAAACCCTTGACTTATCGGACCGCCCGACCGATTAATACCGATCGCGGGGCGACTTCCACGTCTTGCGATTTGAATCTATAACGGACTTATGTTCCACCTAATATTTCAAGATATCGAAGATTGCTTATCCTCCCGATAATCATCTTCATCCAAATAACTCCACCAACGCCATAATTACCTTACGCAAATTTTGAAAAACTTTTCATGAATCGCTTCCCGAATCAATATACTCATTGCCTGGTTGACTACCCGAACGTGTATTTAATTTCTGCTGAGTCAACTTGGTGTGTCGAGCTCACGATCGGAGTGGATACGTCGGGGATGGAACCGGCAGCTCGGCTGCTATTTCCACTCTTCCTACCCCATCGTCCCTAATCCCGCAACCGAGGGACGGAGTTTGTCGAGGAAGCGGGTCGTAGTACTTGAGGTATAATCATGATTATGACGAATCCGAGCCTTGCTAGCTCAACGTGGATTTTGTCTTTGCCTATGGAGCAATAAGGTGACAGTCTTGGACCATCATGAACGGGGAGTTACAAGGAAGAGCGAAGGAATCGGGTCCGATCCACACGATTCCGGAGTTGAACGAACGTTTGGTTGGCGCTACACTTGATGCAACCGCTACTTGTAATGCATGGGTTGGCGCTACACTTCATGCGCAACCACTAATTGTCTTGCATGGGATTGACGCTACACTTCAAGATCGCAATCCTCCCCGTCCTGCTTGAATCATCGTGCTGTGTGACCACGAACTATTTCTTAAACTATATAAATATATTACTTAATATATATTTATCACGATGCTTTAATGGGCTATGTATGAAAACATGCATCATATCTCACACGTTTTCATACAACCGTTTTCTCGCATTAACTATATATATCGCCACACTTGTACACGATCACCCCATCCACTGAGATTTATGTCTCACTCCCTCCTGTTTTCTAACATTTAGATGAAGAGTACGTTGAAGACGTCGAACCTACCACGATTGAATTCCCTCTTGTTGATGTGGAGCGACACTCCTTTTACTTTTATTGTTGTTGGACTTTTCATTTTGTTCTGTTTGGTGTAAGTTAAATTCGGATAATCTATTGGGTTGTATTCGGATACCGTCGGACCTTAAGATGTAATTTGTACTTGTGTGTATTTTATTCATTGCATTAGACTCTATTTCACTTGGAGTTTGTATCATTGGTTTAGGCACTATTGAATTATTTCTGTTTAAGTGATTGATCGTTGTCGCGTCGCGTTTAGGCGTGGCAGGTTATGGTATCGAGCTCGGCTAGTAAGATGGAAACTTACACCGAGCTGACCCGGATAGGACCCTCGGTGTGTTGGGTAATACCGTGACGACCAATTAAGTGTGAAATCGATTTCAATAATGGCATAGAACCGTATTATTGATGTTTATGTTAAGTCGAATTTATACTTGGAGAATCCATAGTCATACTTGATTTGACTTAGTTGACTCTTGATGACTTTCCTAAGTCATTCTTTTCTTGTTCTTCCTTATCTTTTCCTTACATTAAATCGCCTAATCCGCCTTAGTTTTGTTTGACCAGGATAGGTCCCTCTGCGCTTGGATTGGGTACCACTTAGATGACCTAAGTTGAATCTTGGATGAATATTTGAACTCTTTTGAAATGTTATTATAGTGTTAAGATATTCGAATATTCCTCTATTTGGACGTTAGGTGATTTAGAAAATCCGTAATTTAGAGATTATAATGCCGATATGGTGAGACTCGAAGAATATAGGATATCTCTTGATAAGTATATGATTTGGATGTGATATGATTATAGGACACTTTATGGAATCTAGATGCCGATGATATTACCTTGGAGAATGATAGTGTGAGAATCATCGACTATGATTTACCGATGGTAGTGCCATTGCGTTACTTATTCCCAAATATTTGTATAAGCTAAGTAAGGAAATTTGACATGTGTTTTTGGGTATCACGGATAAGATACGTTACGGATGTGAATATTATAAGACCTAGAACGGATGTCGCCACATAGTATTTCGTAAGTTATAATGTCTAAGTTTCACGAACTATTTTTGGATGATGATTATCTAGTATTATTGTGACTATTATTGTGATTTAGACAACTTATCGATATTTAAAGTGGTTGATTAATTAAGTTGGTTGACTGTGACTTAGTTGTCGATTATTTAAGTATTGAATAACTAATGATAGAATGGACACTCGTACTTTATATGAGGTATTTAAGAAGAGTGACTTTATCTGGAATAATGAAAGTCCTTATGGATATGGGAAATTTAAATTGCTATTAGGATTTTAGTATGAGCAACTCCTAAGATTATCTGTGGAAACGACTTATTAAAGATTGTTGAGGTCTCGACTATTATATGTTGATGGGTGGAAAGTTTTGGTTGATTTTGCACTTTTAGCGATGAAATCTACTACCAATTGTTCGAGAAAATTTACGACGATATGAATAGGTGTCGACTAATTAGTTAAATCGACTCTATTATAATGAGTATCACTTCCTTAGGTAAATGAAATATTGACTAGCTGTGACAAACAAGGATATATTCCGGATTGGATTATGATAGGTATGTTTCGAGATAATAATTATGGGAGTAGTACATTAGAATGAAATGTGGAGTAGAAATGATTGGTTAAGTAATAATAATAGAATAGTGGTACAAATGTTATGGATCACATGAATAGGGTACTATGTCTATTACAAGGTGATGACAAGAAGTTTTGAGTACCGCTAAGGTTGTTACAAATATTTTTGCAGAATGATTATTGGAAATTGATTGATGGGAACTTGAATCGAACATAAGCGCCTCTAGGCCCAAACTTTTGATATTGAGGATGGGGTAGATCAGATACAATAAGTATGAATCTTATCTAGAATTTGAAAGGAATTATTTCAGAAGAGAATTTGGGGACCAAATTCCTTTAAGGAGGAGAATGTGAAGGTCCGTTTTTCCAACTATAGACGACACGATCGCGGTATTATTATTTTTATTATTTTTTTCTTTCTACTCTCTTCTTTTCTTTCTCGATACAATTTTTAAATACACTTTGGTAATTTATTCTTATATTTACTATTTATTTTGCGATTCGTATTATGTTAATAGATTTAACATTTGGTTATCTACTTCATCTTTGAAAACTTTCTAATACTAAATTAGTATTTTAAAATACAATACATTGTCTTGAAAGTTCATAGAGTACAAAATTTCTATTTCCAAAGAATAGTACCTTAGATTTATTCAAAAAAAAAAAAAAAAAAAAGGATCCAATTCTTTTTATTGAAAATAACAAAGTCTCGTTTTTATTTTGTGGTGTATGTTAATAACACCTATTTTCACTTCTTTCACGATTATCGATTTCTTTCAACTTTTAAAATATTACATTGATAGGTTGGATTTCTTTTCTTAATGACTAATTATTAGTTTCTTATAGTAAAGTATTTATATATATGTATATATATATATATTTTGTTTTCAAAAATTGTATATATATATATATATTTTTCTAATTTTCGAAAATTGTATTATATATATTTTTTTATTTTCGAAAATTGTAGTTATATATATTTAAAAAAAAAATCATATCCTCCAACTACTCAAAAGAAATCGGCACAACTAATGTAGTAGAGGAATCAATCATTTCTTTTGTAACCCCACCCATTAACCCTTTTACATTAATTAAAAACCAAAAGAAAAAGAAAAAAAAATATAAGCCCTACACTAGCACTTTCAGCCATAGTACTTTTTAGGAGAGGAATCATTCTATTTTTTTTAACATTCCTACCTAATAATTGACAAAAAAAAAATGTGCAAGTGTGTGCAAAGGTGAGTGATCGGCCATGACAAAGACTAATGGGGGGGACAATTTCATTTCTTTCTCCTACAACTTTTACTTTGCGAAATTATTAAACACTATCTCCTCTCATCAACTCATTCCTCAAACAAAAAACAAAAGAAAGCAATTTGGTCTTTTGCAAAGAAGCATTCGGCAGTAAGCTTGTGTGGAGGAGAGAATTTAATTCATTTTCTTTTATATTCATCAACCACTACAAATCATCACCTTTACCCATAGACTTCCATTTTTATTAAAATTGAAGAATGAAAACCCATTTTCCGTGAATTGAGGGGAAGAAATTGAAGAATTAGAGACTTAGACTTGACTACAAGCTTGAAGAGGAAATTCAAGACTACACACATTTAAGGTGAGAAATTCATGATTTTAGTATTTTTCTTTTGACAACATGAAGAATTAATTTTTGACTCAAGAATATGAATTTTTGGAGCTTAGGGGCTGACCTACATCATCTCAAGTTGAGGTTAGAGGCTTGAAGGAAAATTTCTATTTTTGAGACTACTTGAAGACATTAATGTGAGTAGTAACCATTTGGTCCTAGTATATTTTCTTTAGACTTGAGAGTTTAATTTTAACACCAAAATATGGTTTGGATACCATTTAGGGGCTGATCTTCAAGAGTTTGAGTCAAGAAGTTGATTCAAGAAAGAAGACTACATTTTAGATCAACCCGAGAAACTACTACGAGGTGGGTGGAAAAATTCTTTCAACTTCTAGGTGTTTTAAATTGAAAATATGCATGTAGTATTTTGTTATTGAGCACTTGAGATATATATTATGTATTGCATGCTATTTTCTTGTATCAAGTTGGAAAAATTCTCAAGTGTTGCTCAAAAATGTGATTTATCGAAAAATAGGGCATACATGCACATTTTATTGTTATACTTGATGAAATTTTGTATGAGAAGGATATGTATGTGTATGACTCTTGAAATCTATGTTTTGAATGATTTATAACCTGGACAAGTCGAGCATAATTGATTAAATTTCAACTTTTGGACTTAAAATGCAAAAATGGAAAGTTGGTGGACTTAATTGCAAGAAAAATAAAATTTAAGGGACCCCTCTGTAATTTTTGATTTTTGGGACTGAACTCAGGTTCAAAAATTATGTTTTGATATTTTAATAAAGTTTTAAGAGTTTTTAGATAAATAAAATCAACCCTTGAAAGCCCAAGGACTAGATTGTAAAATTTGAGAAGTTTAAGGGCTATTTTGCAAATTTTGAAACTGTACCAGACCCTAATTTTAAAATTTGAAATTTTAACTCTTAAGGGACTGGAAATAACATATTTTAAGTGTATTCCAAAAATCCAAGTGTTTAGAGTTTGGAAAGTAATTTTATAAAAGTTGAAGGACTAAAGTGTAAAAGATTAAACTTGAGGACCCAAATGAAATTTCCAGGACTTATGCAGCCCATGCACCTGGAAATACTAATTTAACTATAAATTAATTATATTTTGGACCCAAGGTTTAAACTTCATAACAATTGGACCCCTAAAAAGCCTTAAAGGCAATTATTTCAAAATGGGACAAAAATGAAATTTTCAAAAGTTAAAGGACCTAAACTTATTTCTTTTTAAAACTGTTTTTGTCCCAATATCCCATTAACCATAGTGACATTTTCCAACTGGAATCACATTAAAAAATCCCTTCCGGTTTGTGAGTTCCAATTATTTTAAACTTAGAGTCGAAATGGCAATTTTAACAAATTTGGGGCCAATATGAGAATTTTATAAAAAAAATCGACCTCAAAACTTCAAAAACCTGAATCTCTGAACAATTTGGAGAATTTAGGAACTGACCTCATAATTTTTCAAGGTCGGGATATTTATTTATTCAAATTTTAACCCCAAAAGTATTGGTTTTTACAAAATGGGGCTAAATTGTAAAATTTCTTTTTATCAAGGACCTAACTCAAATTATTTTTCTTTCACTAAAACAGCCCTGAACCCTCTGATTTCAATTCTTAATTAAAATATTTTATTTTCTCAAAAACCCCTTGACTTATCGGACCGCCTTGACCGATTAATACCGATCGCGGGGCGACTTCCACGTCTTGCGATTTGAATCTATAATGGGACTTATGTTCCACCTAATATTTCAAGATATCGAAGATTGCTTATCCTCCCGATAATCATCTTCATCCAAATAACTCCACCAACGCCATAATTACCTTACGCAAATTTTTGAAAAACTTTTCATGAACTGCTTCCCGAATCAATATACTCATTGCTGGTTGACTACCTAACGTGTATTTAATTTCTTGCTGAGTCAACTTGGTGTGTCGAGCTCACAATCGGAGTGGATACGTCGGGGATGGAACCGGGCTCGGCTTGCTATTCCACTCTTCCGGCCCCATCGTCCCTAATCCCGCAATCGAGGGACGGAGTTTGTCCAAGAGGAAGCGGGTCGTAGTATTTGAGGTATAATCATGATTATGACGAATCCGAGCCTTGCTAGCTCAACGTGGATTTTGTCTTTGCCTATGGAGCAATAAGGTGACAGTCTTGGACCATCATGAACGGGGAGTTACAAGGAAGAACGAAGGAATCGTTGCCTCGATCCACACGATTCCGGAGTTGAACTTAACGTTTGGTTGGCGCTACACTTCTTGATGCAACCGCTACTTGTAATGCATGTTGGCGCTACACTTCATGCGCAACCACTAATTGTCTTGCATGGGATTGGCGCTACACTTGATCAAGACGCAATCCTCCCCGTCTTGAATCATCATCGCTGTGTGACCACGAACTATTTCTTAAACTATATAAATATATTACTTAATATATATTTATCACGATGCTTGTGGCTATGTATGTAAAAACATGCATCATATCTCACACGTTTTCATACAACCGTTTTCTCGCATTAACTATATATATCGCCACACTTGTACACGATCACCCCATCCACCGAGATTTCTGTCTCACTCCCTCCCTGTTTTCTAACATTTAGATGAAGAGTACGTTGAAGACGTCGAACCTACCACAGATTGAATTCCCTCTTGTTGATGTGGAGCGACACTCCTTTTACTTTTATTGTTGTTGGACTTTTCATTTTGTTCGTTTGACCGTAAGTTAAATTCGGATAATCTATTGGGTTGTATTCGGATACCGTCGGACCTTAAGATGTAATTTGTACTTGTGTGTATTTTATTCCATTTGCATTAGACTCTATTTCACTTGGAGTTTGTATCATTGGTTTAGACTATTGAATTATTTCTGTTTAAGTGATTGATCGTTGTCGCGTCGCGTTTGGGGCGTGACAGGTGGCTATTACAAACTCCCCCACTTAGAAAAATTTCGTCCTCGAAATTTAAGTTACTAACCTCGTTTAAATAAATTCAGAGTATTTAGCTATGATCTCGTCCTCTCGCAACCCTTTCTAGCGATTGAAAGAATGTGCATCTCACACGCAAACTTATAATGTAAGATATTCCAAATTGATTGTGCATTATTATCTTAAACCTCTCATACATTATATGTATCGAAATATGAAATGGTAATATAATAACTAATGTAAAACCATGATATTTATGAGATATATATTATTACCACTATGACATCATGATGGATATCAAAACAATTATATCGTGGAATTATAATATGTATATTTACATAAACTTGTACCTTATCGGAGCGTGGCGCGAGCGAGAGATGGATGACTTCGCAATTATTTTTTAAGTACTTCATTTTTCGAAACTTTTTTTGAATAACCTTTTCTTTTACGAGTCTTGAGGAAAGTAGACCATTCGATACCATTTGTAACGACCCGGTTTTCAAAATTCAAGTAATTAAATAAAAAAGCTATAAAAGAACATCTTTTATAAAAACAAGCTATAATCAAATTTGTTTTTTTGCATCTAAATAAATTAAAATATTTTATATCCGAAAATATTTGTCCACTAAAAACAAAACACTTGCAATCACAATACTTCAAAATCATCAATAAAATAAAGTTTTCCTAAAATTTTCAAATTAAATAAAAATCGTTGACTTCGCATCCACCGCCTCTAACCCTCGCTCGGGCTCCTCAACCTGAAAAGTATTAATAAATATGGGGTGAGCTTTTCAACTCGCTCAGTGGGGACACGCTTGTCAAAACTAAATACAACATATAGGCATAATCATAAATATTCAACATGTAATTTTCCTCTATAAATTTTCCTCTGTGATTTCCTCTGACTGGCCAGTTAATAAATTTAGTACGGCGGGCTTAACCCGAAGATCAACTTCGATCCCGAACCTATTTACGGTCCCTGACTAGTTCCTCTGTCATATTGCATATAAACGAAAACACATATACGAAGTATTTAATAATGACAAACAATACTTTGAATAGAAATATCCCCACCTTGAAATAGAAGAAAATATTTGAAGCAAAATATGTGTCGTTTCCTCTTAGTGTTATATCTTCTCACTAGACACACGTCGAACACACACTTTTCGTAATATGTTGCACTAACTTACAATACTATTGTCCATGCACACATTTACAATACACACACTACATATCACAATATATATATATATATTATATTAATACATACACTATAAATACATATATATATATATAATATATGTATGTGTGTGTAAAACAAAATGAACATACTCTCTCTCTTATATCAGTGTAATTATGCAACGTTTTGGTATGAAATCTTTCAAGAGGAATAAGGCTTTATATATATTATATAATTAAATTAAGGTTTAATAAATGTAAGCGTTAATTTAGATATGTATTAATTATGTTATTAATTAAGTTTCTAATCTCATAAGTTCTAACTAAATGTCTAAATTTAAATTAACGTAAATCTTGATGAAGTTGAATTAATGCATGTAATATGATATGCATTTATTTCTTAAGTTAACCAAATTAAGAATGTAACCGTTTCAATTATAAAAAAAAATTAATTAGGAGAATGATTTGAAAATAAATACAAATCACAAATTTATTATACTACACACATATGTTTACATATATATTTATAGTTTATACTAAAATAATATTAATAATATTATTATAAGTCGGTGGCTATTACAAGTTTTTATAAAATTCTCATATTGGCCCCAAATTTGTTAAAATTGCCATTTCGGCTCTATGTTTAAAATAATTGGAACTCACAAACTGGAAGGGCTTTTAATGTGATTCTAGTTGGAAAATATCACTATGGTTAGTGGGATATTGGGACAAAAGCAGTTTTAAAAAGAAATAAGTTTAGGTCCTTTAACCTTTGAAAATTTCATTTTTGTCCCATTTTGAAATAATTGTCTTTAAGGCTTTTAGGGGTCCAATTGTTATGGAGTTTAAACCTTGGGTCCAAAATATAATTAAGTTATAGTTAAATTAGTATTTCCAGGTGCATGGGCTGCATAAGTCCTGGAAATTTCATTTGGGTCCTCAAGTTTAATCTTTTACACTTTAGTCCTTCAACTTTTATAAAATTACTTTCCAAGCTCTAAACACTTGGGTTTTGGATTACACTTAAAATATGTTATTTCCAGTCCCTTAAGAGTTAAAATTTAAAAATTTAAAATTAGGGTCTGGTACAGTTTTGAAAATTACAAAATAGCCCTTAAACTTCTAAAATTTTACAATCTAGTCCTTGGGCTTTTAAGGGTTGATCTTATTTATCTAAAAACTCTTAAAACTTTATTAAAATATCAAAACATAATTTTTGAACCTGAGTTCAGTCCCAAAAATCGAAAATTACAGAGGGATCCCTTAAGTTTTATTTTCTTTAAAGGGATAATTTCAGAATTGGTACCCCAAGTTTACCTACTTTTTGTTTTTGGTACCCCATGTTCCAAACTCATCAAATATGGTACCCAATGTTACACTTTTTCATCAGTATCACTACTGACCGTTAGTTAACCGTCAACTATGACTTGGGAACCTGTTATAACAGGTAAACATAGGTAAAAAAGCTGATAATTTCCTTTTTTTCCTCATTTTCACTTTTGTCTTCATTTCTAAAGCTTCAAATCCTCAAGGTGTGAATTATTGAAAAAAAATATAAAATATACTCTTAATTTCTAAATTAATATATTAAATTCGAGTAATACTTTTGATTAATATAATTATGAAATAAATCAAATTTAGAGGGGAAAAAATCAAAATTAATTATTTCAAAAATTAAATAAAAAACCAATAGCATGAAGGTGTGATGCCCAACGAATAATGAGTGATCTATTGAGAATAATATAAATTATACTTTTAATTCATGACTAATATATTAAATTATGTTAAAATATTTAATTAATATAATGTAATAAACTAAACTTAGAGAGAAATTTAAAATTAATTATTTAAAAAATAATAGCAAGGAGGTGTGACGCCTATCGAATAATGTATGAAAATACAATTTTTTATATTTTTTTATTTTAGTTTCCACAATTTTATTTTGAGTTGTTCAATTTTCACTCATCATTTTTTAATTTCCCATTATTTCTTTCTTTTAATCGTTATTCCCCAATACCACAAAAGGACAAAAAAAAATGGATGCAACACTAAAGCTTTATTCCTAACTAAAATTGGAACCTTAGTTTGTTACGCAAAAGGCTTCTTTTTATATTAATTACTTAAAAAAAACTAAGAAAATATATCCCAACCCTTGTGGTAATTAATTTTGATTTTCTCCCTAAATTTTATATATTCCATAATTATATCAATCAAAAGTGCTATAATTTAATATATTAATTACAACTTAAAAGTATAATTTTTATTATTCTCAATAATTCACACCTTTTATTGAAGATTTGAGGCTTTAGAAATAAAGACAAAAGTGAAAATAAGGAAAAAAAATGAAATTACCAGCTTTTTTTACCTATATTTACCTGTTATAATAGGTTTTCAGGTCATAGTTAACGGTCAACTAACGGCCAATAGTGACGCTGATAAAAAAGTGTAACGTCGGGTACTATATTTGATGAGTTGGGAACATGGGGCACTAAAAGCAAAAAGTAGGTAAACTTAGGGTACCAATTCTGAAATTATCCCTTCTTTAAATTAAGTCCACCAACTTTCCATTTTGCATTTTAAGTCCAAAAGTTGAAATTTAATCAATTATGCTCGACTTGTCCAGGTTATAAATCATTCAAAACATAGATTTCAAGAGTCATACACATACATATCCTTTTCATACAAAATTTCATCAAGTATAACAATAAAGTGCACATGTATGCCCTATTTTTCGATAAATCGCATTTTTGAGCAACACTTGAGAATTTTTCCAACTTGATACAAGAAAATATCATGCAATACATAATATATATATATATATATCTCAAGTGCTCAATAACAAAATACTACATGCATTTTAATTAAAACACCTAGAAGTTGAAAGAATTTTTCCACCCACCTTAAAGATTGATTTGTTGGTGAAAAATGGAATAAATCACTCTTGATGAAGAAGTGACTTAGGTCAGCCCCTAAGTCAAGAAATACCAAAAAAATGTAGGAGTTAGGAAATGAGGTTAAAAATTTAAGGAGAAAGAAGAAGAGGTGAAGAAAATTGGAAATACTACACTTACCTTGTGTGGTAAGTAAAGTGTGACTAGTAATGGCTTCAAAGTGTAAGATTTTGGTCACCCTTAATGGTAACCTCCAAGGTCAGCCCCTAAAACTCCAAAAATGAAAATGGAGTGTCAAAATTTGGAAAATAGAAAGAGAAGAAGAAAATGTACCAAAAATTCCATTTCTTACCTTATAGTCCAACTTCTTCACAATTTTTCTTCAAGATGGCAAGTCTCTTAATATCTTCAAAGGTCTTCAAGGTATACCTCAAAATTAAAAATCAAACTTAAATTAGAAGGTGAAAGAGGTGAGCTAGAAGGTATAAGAATAGATTGAAGAAGAAAATTTCTTACCTTTGGGTAATATAATTCGAATTTTTATGAAGGTGTAGAAGGAGTTTTCTTGAAATTTTGCTAAGTTTTTGAAGAAAGAAGAAGAAGAAATTATAGAGAGAAGTTGGAGAATTTTAGAGAGAAGGGAGAGGATTTTTGCTTGAAGAGTTGAATGTGTTAGTAAATTGAAGATGGAATTTTTGCTCCAAAATGGTCTAATGGCCAATCACTATGCAAGAGAGGATGGAACAAATTTTTGTTTTTGGTAAAAAAAATAACTTAGTGGGAATAATTGGGTGATTTAGGAATAAAAAATTAACTAGAGTCATTTTACTAGGGACATGAAGCCAAAAGCTATGTTTAGGAAAATTATTGTTTGTTGACCAAGATGTAGTGGAATGTGTAGGGTAATTTAAATGTAGACTTGAAAAATAAATTGAAAATTTTTCCAATTTTAATTAAATTTCAAAAATTAGAAAAATAAAATAACAAAATAAAATATTTGGTTTCTTTCTTTTATAAAATTGAAGAAAAATAAAATGTATAAATATTTATACTTAAATATTAAATTTTAAAATTAAAGATGTGAAATAAGAAATATGTATTTTTTTTTAAAAAAAAATTAATTGGAAGTTACTGGGGAAATGAATTATAGAATATAATGAAATATTTAGATAGGGATTGGAATATACTCCTAATTTATCGAGGGTCCAATATTTCTAAAGTCGTAGTCATTCGATCAAGTATTAATAATAGAGGAAAATCTAAAATTGTTAAGCTTGAAAATGAGGAAGACGTAATTGACGTTGGAAGAAATGATTAAAAGTCAGGTCGTGTTTTATTAATAACGGTTTGTGTTACTAAACCAAATAAATAAATCACTGCATAACGTCGTATCTCACATCGTGAAAATTCGGGGCGTCACAGAACCTCTATAAAAATTATTGTGTCATTTACATTTTAGCATTTTATTTCTGCATAATCACTTCATATCTGCTGATAATTTGCTATCCAACTGATAATTAATAAAGTGTTAAAACCAAGTGTTAAAATAAAGTTAAATCAAATTCAAGGGTGTTAAGTCTTCCGCTGAAAAATCCATCACAGCCAAGTTAAGGTTTAGACTAAACAATTGAGTTATTCTATCAACAGCTCTATCGAAATGCATTGAGTGGCTAACTCTGCTGATTAACTAACTTAGTTGTCCCTCAAGGACCTAGCTGTGTATTAAACTCTGTAACTTATTTAAAATGATTAAATCAAAAAGTTGGTAAGGTTTATTCAACCCCCCCTCTAAACCTTACTCACACCCCTTGGGACCTACACGTGGGAAAAAGGAGCATCACATGTCATTTCGGGTTGTGTTTGAGTTATCATATTCTAAACAGACTCTGTTCAGGTTGATGAGTCTGACCTTAATATATAATTACACGGACTGTATTTAGGTTTGCGTAATCGATGTACATATCATGTCAATCCGGCCTGCAAACTTGAACCCGACCCGAATTACAAACATACTCATCATATGATGATGTGTTTTGCAGGGTTAGAACTTGTCGGTTATGATTTATGATATAATAACGTGATGTCACCTATGACCTAACATATTTTGAATAGTATAAACGCTATATATATATATATATATATATATATATATATATAAACTCTATCTCAAACTCTAGCCCTCTTTTTCTCTTAAACTCTCTCTTTTTGCTTCTTGTTTTTGCTCTTCATTGGTAGGGGTGATTTTTGGCCATTTTTGGCCTGAAATCACCCCATCTACATCTTTTTATTTTCATTTTCTAAATAAGTGGTTTTTCTACATAGATCTAGGTTGTTTATTTCTTTTATTGTTTGTAATTTCGCCTTCTTGGTGCGGCGTTTGGTTTTGTTGCCATCTTGTTGCGGTGTTTTCTTGTGCGATCGATTCAAACAAGCAAGTTTTCGATCAGACAGAGACAAATCAGATTTTTTTTGTTGAACGATAGTATTTTATTAGAACAACTCAAAAACTAAAATTACAACTACAATCGTAGCCAACGGGGAATTGGTAAGACCAATTCAGGTTCCACAACACGGACTTAAAAGCTACACACTCCACACTAATCCACTCCACGCCGGGAGACTTCAGCCTCCTTAATGGAGACTGTAACACACTAGAAAAATCTGAAACCGGGCACGAGCAACCACTACATCTGCAGAACAGAAAAAAATTGATCCGCCTACGAGTTTCGCAAATCAACCGGAAAAAGAAAATACAAACAACATAAGAAAACTACAACAATCTATAGCTAAAAAATGAGAAAAAAATCGAAAGAAAAAAGAAAGATGCATCTCTCTCTCCCAAATCTACTGCCGCAACCCATCGACTACTCAGCTCCGAGACACCTCCGTGAAGCTCCGACCCACTTTCACCCTGGATCAAAATTTGACCACCTTCGGACACCCAAAGGACCACCATTGTTGGCCCTCCAATAAAAAAACATGGAGGGAGAGGGGAGGGGAGGGGAGGGAGGAGAAGTATGTTAGGGTTTTTTTCTTTTGGGGGGGTAGAGAGAAGGGAGACAAATCAGATTGTAGTCTTTAAATATTGCAGATCTGGAATCATAAGTATTCTAGACATTATAGATTTTTCAAAATTGTAGGCTTTAAGAGCATTCCCAAAAAACTCTTTAAATTTAAAAGGCATTTATTACAAAATAAAGAGCATCTTTAAATTCAAAGAGAAACATTTTTTTACATATTACAACACTCTCTTTATATTTGACTCTTTATTTTCTCTTCTATCAATATTAATGGATTACACATGGGATAATTGGAAGTAAATTAAGATATTTTTCAAAATTTGTGTTGTTTTTGGAATAAAGGTCATTCAAGTTGCAAGAAAACTAATGTAATTAATTATAGAGAGTGATTTTGGCTAATTCAAATTTGGAAAGTCAAAACTCATTCTCTAAATCTAAATGTTAAATAAAGTGTTTGTTGGAGACGATTTTTTGTGGATGACTCTTCAAAATAAAGAAAATTATTCATTTAGAGAGTGTCTTGGACATGCTCTAAGCCGATTTTTTTTATTAACCTAGATGCTATGAATCTTTTCATAGTTTTATCTTTTATGGTTTTTAACAGATTTGTTTCTGTTTTCTAACGATGTATTGTTAGTTTAAATTAATTAATAAAATTACTTCACTTGTCAAAAAAAATTAAGAAACACTATATAAGTCTTACTGATACTTATTAGAATTATTAAATACTGAACCTCTCTCACCTCTATTAATTAAAGATTGAATGTCAGTTTTAAAAAATTGAATGTCAATTTTTTTAAAAAAATTGAAGTCAACTTTTTAACAAATGAATGTAGAGATGTGAATGTCTCTCATCTCTACATGTAATAAATAATACATCAAATATAATTTTCTTACAAATAAGAATATATCATATATTACTCCCAGTTAGGCGCATACAAAACTCAAAACACAACCCACAAAGGAATCAAATGTTAGAAATTTGGTTTTGAGAAATTGGGTGTCGATCCGATTTTGGCCAAATTTTCGATGGTTAAATATTTAATTCTTAAGGAATAGAATTGTACATTGTTAATTTACGTCGGAGTTGAAGTTCGTAGTATTCTTAAGTTCTCAAAATCGAATTTTGGTGAATCAGAAATTAATACACAAAATTGACCACGCGAATGTCATTATGTAAAGGGAGTTGAAAGGTCTAAAATCTTATCCCACATTGAAAATAAAACCTTATTTATCTAGTTTATATACTAGAAGATTTTATTAGTTGAATATACTATAACATAAGGGATTAATTACAAGTGCACCACATGTAATTGTCGTATTTATCTTGCGGACAGAGACCCAGTGTGACTCTCTCAATCAAATTAGGAGGTTTCAAAATCTGGCCATTAAGTTGACGTATTATTTAATTTATTTTTTTGAAAAATAAAAATGTTACTTCTTGTCAAATCCTTGTATGAAGAGTTGTTCTCCTTTCAGAGATTTCCCCACTCAAAATAGATTTTGGCTTTGAAACAATCCAATGTGCCTGCTTGAAAAGAATATGTCAGAATTATATATATATATATACACACACACTATATATATATAATGCTTTCGGAAAAATGGCCATAGAAAAATAACAAAACCAATTACACGTTTTTGGCAATTTTCTTTTTTAATTAAATGCGTTCGAAAACGTAAAATATCCTCAAATTAAGATAGAAAAATAATGCCTATCATATTCCCACATACCTAACTATGTCCAAATCCGACTTAATTGCAAAAGTGACCTGTAACTTTGGGTGGGTTGCATTTTAGGACTTTTATTTTTCAGTTTGCAATTTAGAACTTTAATTTAAAAAAAATAGGCACATTGATGATAAAAATAGCTGGAAATTTCCAAATTGACGGTTCTTTGATGTTTCCGCACGTGGCACCCAAATTAGGGAATTTTTTATTTTCCAAAAATTGATGATTTGGCACGCTGACTTGTCAAAACATGCACACATGACGGCTAAAAATGGCACTTTATGATATTTACATGTCATTTCGTATTTGTCTATTTGACAATTTAATATGTACAAAATAAATTAAAAATAATATGAAATTTTCTCCATCAAATTAAAAATTATATTATTTTTAATTTAAAAATAATATTAATTTTTCTTCATTAAATTAAAAATTTATATTATTTTGAAATTAAAAATAATATAAATTTTTTCTCCATTAAATTCAAAATTTATATTATTTTGAAATTATTTTGTACATATTAAATTGGCAAAGAGAAAAATACGAAATGACATGTAAATATCATAAAGTACCATTGTCAACCGCCATGTGTGCATGTTTTCACAAAGTCAGCGGCCAAGTCATCAAGTTCAGCTGGAAAATAAAAAATTCCCTAATTTGGGGTGCCACGTGCCGGACACATCAGCAAATTCGTCAATTTGGAAATTTCCAGCGATTTTTGTCATCAATGTGCCAAATTTTTTAAATTAAAGTCCTAAATTGCAAACCAAAAAATAAAAGTCCTAAAACTTTTTGCAATTAAGCCCCCAAATCCCAATAATGATTTCTAACACAAAATCATAAAATCTTTTTTTAAAAAATAAAATAAAAATAAATAAACTTGAAGATCTCTTTTTAACTAATTGTGGGTATACATACCCTCATATTTTGACAGGAGTCAACTAACTACTCTCTCCCTTTAGACAAAAATTAAAGCAAAAGAAAAGGACAAGAAACTGTTTGGTGCACCCAAAGACCTAAGTGTGGAATTCATGTAATTTTCAAAGTCACCGTTCTGTCTTTTCTGAAGCTAAAATCCAAAATTGGCATCCAAATGAAATTTATCTCTTTTTATCCATTTCCATTTTTTTTAATACTGAAATTCCATGTTTCTAAATGACTAGTATTCATGGAAATAACTCTAATCCCTCAAGAAATGCCCCATGTAAATTGCAAGAAATGTACAATGGCTCTCAAGTTCCTAATTAATATCCTTAACTAACCGTGCACAAAGAGTCATTCAGCCTCCCACACGACTATTTGAAGTTCTCAATATTAATTGTTCTACCATCGTGCCCGAGAGGTTCGAACCATTGATCTCTCCTATAAAAAAGTTAAGAAGTTAAGAGTTACCTCACTTTGGCCACTGTGCCAAATATAATTGGATTCCATTTTCTTTTTAATCATACAAATCCTGATTATTAATCATCATCTTTTCACGTGATAAACCCCAAGTGAACCAGCCAACTTTGACACGTTTTCATGGTTCATTGCATTTGGTCCCATTGGATTATTTATCACCTTTAATTCTTGATTTACTTCAAGGGGGATGAAAGTTTTCTATTGAAACAAGAAATATATGAACATTGGGGTAATGTAATTCGTGTGAAATACGTAGAAAAACTTGGTCCTACTTTGGGTTTTTGGCAAAGAAAATATGTTGGATTAGAAAAACGTGCACGTACGTTTGTGGATTCTCCTTCTAGAACATCTTTTGATGGGACTTGGGAGTGATGGTATATGTCCGAATGGTAGTTAATTTTGTGTTTTTAATTTTTAATTTTTAATTTTTAATATTTTAGGTGTGTTTTTAAAATAATTACAAAAATTATTGATATAGTTAGTCAAATAACAAAAAAAAATCAGTTATCTTTCAAATTAAAATTACATATATCATCTGACATTTGTTTGTAGTTTACAAATTGCACCTCAATGTATGATATTTCATATTTGTTCATAGCATCATGAAGTTAAAAGTTTATTGCAAAAGCAACTAGACAAACAATAATCACAAAATTCTATACTTAAAATGCATGTATTACAATTTCTTGATTATTATATGAAGTATAAACCTTATTAACATTGATTTCTGTAAAAATGTGTTAAGTGTACATTAATGACTGTAATGCATGTATCATGATTTTAATATTCAAATCAAACTCAAAAATAATGTTTCTGATATATATATTTGTTATCAACTTGGTTGATCGAAAATAAACTTTTCTTATTCATAAAACATATAAGCTATAAGGTGACCAATAAAAGGGTCAATAAGATTTGAGCAAATTAATAAGCTAGCGCGTAAAAAATTCTAATATCAATTACCTTATCACACCATAAAATTGTATTATAATTAATTACAAAAATGGAGTATGTGATTTGCATGTGTGGACATATTATGGGAGATCAAAGGTCACATCTACTCCCAAATCAAGGTTTAGCCTAATTACAGAACGTTCGGTTATCTTTTAAAATTATTAATACCAAACACCAAACACCCCATAATCGATCTCTGTACCTACACAACAAATATACCCTTAGTGCAATTTGTAAAATATGGACAAATGTCATGGAGTATTTATAATTTTGAAACATTTATAGTTGGATATTTTTAGCAATTAAAATAAACTCAAATGTATGCTTTATAATTAACCCTAATTATAACAAAAGCTCCACAACACGTTTGAAGCTTCAACGTCATAAAAAAAACAATCCATTTTCTGATAAAGTTATAAGCAAATAAATTATGGAATTCCGCGTATGGTAGCTATATATGCATAAAAAAAAAAGGATTATAACGTGGAAAATGCGCGTAAACGTGACAGCAAATTAAGAAAACCCCACCCACCACCCCCTCCCCCACACTCGTCTGACATCTACATACATAATTATATTTTTTTATATATAAAGAAATATATATATATTTAATAGAGAATGGTCAATGTAGGTAGGAGTACAAGTTGTTTAATTTAATTGATATTATATATAGATATAGATAAATGAGGTAAGGTGCGTACGTTCTTCTCCTTGTCTTCCTCCCAAAGCCAAAGGTGGGCTTGACTTTGACCTTGTCGGGAAAAGAATTTCAATGCCCTACTTTTGAAAGTCTTTTCCTTTTTTTTTTTTTCCTTTTTAATCTCTATCAATAATTTTTTCTTTCAATTAATATTATTTGGTAACTCCAACACGTAAATTTTTATTTATCTATTAGATAAATACAATCTCAAAGATAAAAATGTCCTTGAAGAATGAAGATTGGGCTGATAACTAGGGTTGCAAATGAATCAGTTCTCTAATGAAATTATTCAAGTTCACTTCGATAAAAGCTTATTTGTGCTCTTTTAATGAGGTTTGTTAAAATAAATGAATCAAAACTTAAGCTTAAAGATATTCGACTCAGTGAGCGAGACTTGTTAAAACTCGTATAACTTATAGTTTGACTTTAATTTTAATTTGTATATATCTACTTATGACAAATACAAAAATATTTAAAAAAATTATTTGTTTGAATTAACTCATAGGTTTTAGTAAATATATTGTGCGTTTTAGAAATATATAATTTTATTATATATATAAATTTAAGAATAATTTAATTTATAATTGATATTTCATAAGCTCGTTTAGACTTGATTAAGCTCGAATAAAGTTCACGAGCCATCAGATATTCGATAAATTAAGTTCGAATTTGAATCGATAATAAATGAGTCATACTCAAACTCTCAAAAGTTCGTTCCGATTCGAATGAAACCTAAAGTATACATATCCTGGGCAGGGAGTGACGATTGAAAATCGATCCCAAATCTGTGGTCTGACTTGAGAGTCTTAACCACATACTACTATCTTGTTCCCTTCATTTTATTACTACTATATTGCCAAATTATATAACACGCGTGACAAATTAATATTCTAATAAACCGACCAAGAAAGTCTTACTTTTCTTGCCAACGCCCACCATACTGTCCCATATATATTTATTTATTTTGTATAAATAAGTGTCCAAAATCATATCATTCCAATTTACAGCTCTGAGGTCCATTATTTGTTTTTTCATCACCTTCTCTCCATCTTCCTCCTTACCTTTCCACACAACCAATTGGTCTTTCTCTATATATCTTATCTTCTCTTCATTACATACTACTACAACAACATTTTACACTCTTATAACACAAACACAATAATCTTGAATTGTAAAACAAGTTATGGAATTCACCAGTCTGTTGAATACTTCATTGGATCTTAATCACAAGCCTCTTAGATTTCTCGACGAAGCTCCTCAATCGGTATGTTAACGAATCGATCTTATTTTTCTCGTGTTACGGTCAAAAAATGCGAAATTTTATTGAATTTGGTACTTATAAGTCACATATTTTTTTTTTTTATTTTGTTTTGCAGAAACAAGAAGTGGAGAGTAATTTCATTGGGTTTGAAAGAAATGTAACAGTGAAAGAAGAGGTCAGTTAGCTCTTCCATTCTTAGAATTACGAAAACTACCCCTAAAGTTTAACCTAATTACAAAAAAACCCAGAAACAAATATTTCCATTATTTTCCAGTTTAGGGTGGAATTTGTAAAATAGAAACAAATATCAAAAGGGTATTTGCAATTTTGAGAGATAGCTGAGTTTTTTAACCCGAATTGTATTTCTTGAAATAAATCCTCTGTTTTATTTCAAATTCTAATTTTTTTATTTATTTTTAATTTCTCAGAGAGGTGCTTTGATAGAGGAACTGAACAGAGTGAGTGCTGAAAACAAGAAGCTGACAGAACTATTGACAGTAATGTGTGAGAATTACACTGAACTGAGAAATCAGTTAATGGAGCAAACAAGCAAGAATATTGGAATTGATAATAACAACAACAACAACAATAATAATAATAATACAGCAGCATCAAGAAAGAGGAAAGCTGATCAAAGCAGCATAAATGATGCCAACAATAATAATAATAATATTGGCCCTTCTGAGAGCAGCTCAAGTGATGAAGATTCATCCAAGAAACCAAGGGAAGAACACATCAAAGCTAAGATTTCGCGGGTTTACGTTCGAACAGAAGTATCTGATTCAAGCCTTGTAAGTCCACATTTGATCAAAAAAAATGGATTTTTATTAAGTTCATGGTTCATTGTGTTTATCTTCTGTTTTAGTATATTTATTAGGATTTGTTTTTTAAATTTTTGGACTAATGAGTGTAAATATTGTGAATTGCAGATAGTTAAGGATGGGTATCAATGGAGGAAATATGGACAGAAGGTGACAAGGGATAACCCTTGTCCTAGAGCTTACTTCAAGTGTTCATTTGCTCCTAGCTGTCCTGTGAAAAAGAAGGTAAGAATTTTTGAAATTCTGTTATTAGCTACTAAATATATCCTAGAAAGTAGAAAATAGGACCCCCAATTGATCAAGTTTATGTTATTTCTTGAGAAGATACTTCAATTAACATAAAAACAAATAAGCAATCTGTTTAGGATATGACCTGATAAATTGAAGTACATTGTTCTAATAATTGTGGCCTTATCTGTATATATGAATAAAAACAATGGTCAATTACAGTCTAATTACAAACAAAAAAAACATAGCTATCTTTCAAAATTACAAATACCACATTGATATTTGTTTCTGTTTACAAATTGCAGTATTTGTTAAGAAAATACAAAACTCGAGGAAGTGTTTTGCAATAATTTAAGGGGCATTCGTAATTTTGAAATATAATTGAAACTTTTTAAAATTATGCGGAACCTGGGGCTATTTCGTTGACCGGTACTGATGAGAATTTGACTCCATGAGAAATTAAATGAAAAGCTGCGGAATTGGCCTATTTCTTGCGCGCACGAGTAAAAGAACTGCTGAAAAAATGAATGCTTTCTGAGCAAGAGGAAAAAAATGGAAGAATCCTCTTTTTTTTCTTTTCTATAACATATCTTAACTAAAGTTTCGTTAGAACGTTCAGTTCAGCCAAAACGGACGTATATGGAACAACCAATAGTTTTTTTTTTAATTTCTTCTAAAATGTGAAAGTTCTTAGAGTTCTTCTATAATATGCTTGTAAAACACAAGTGAAGTTTTATTGTTCTCAATCAAGTTTCTTAATTTCTTTTTCCAGGTTCAAAGAAGTATAGAAGATCAATCAATTGTAGTTGCAACTTATGAAGGGGAACACAACCACCCTCACCCCAACAAAATCGAGTCGACAACTTCCGGATCCAACCGGAACTTGACACTTGGCACCGTGCCATGCTCGACTTCTCTCAGCTCATCGGGGCCCACAATTACTCTTGATCTCACAAAACAACTAAAGCCAAGTAGCACTCAAGAAGAAACAAGGAGTTTAAGAGGCAAATCTGATGCACCAGAACAACTCCAACAGTACTTTGTGGAGCAAATGGCTTCAAACTTAACCAAAGATCCTAATTTCAAAGCAGCTTTAGCAGCTGCTATTTCAGGAAAGTTTCTTCAGCAGAATAATCAGACAGAAAAATGGTAGAGACGGGTTAAAAGGAGGAAAAAGTTGTATAAATTCATTTTTGGTCAAATAGAAAAAAAAGGAGATGGGCTGTAACAAGAATGAACTGAATGAAAACTATTTTTGGTCCCTTTGCCCACAACTGAAAATGTGGCTATCAAGTGTGAAGAGTTACTATGCTTGGCCTTGAGGCATAATTATGAATTGAGTGAAAATTATCAGATCAATTCAATCTAGAACGAAACGATATACTTGAAAGAGTTTGATTAGGAAATTCCACTGCAATAGGTCTTAGCATAGGTTATTCAGTTGTAAAAGGGTTTATTCTTGTTGAAATTGAAAAGAAAGTTGTTTAAGATAAAGACCCCATATTGAAACAATTGTGAAAAAATTTCTGCTGATGCACTTATTTATAGCTAAAAATAGGCATATGGTATTGTACTCTCTCTGACTCTCTCTGTCTCAAGAACAAGAACACAAATTTCCCAGGATTAGTCCGGCAAAGTCGAAAATCTGATAAATCAACAAAAAAGAAAAAAAGAAAAGAACACAAGTCTTGAATAAACCAGAAAGGCAGTACAGAGTAGTAACACTCACAAAATGGTCAGTTTTAAGTATAGTGATCCTCTGCAGGAAAAAAAAAATAAAAATAAAAAATAAACATAGATGATCAATAATTTTTATAGATATGGCATAACTGGGTAAGCAGATTGAAGCAAGAACCAAAAGTGATTGATCCTTTTGCATATCATCCCTACACCTCAAACCCAATAATGCAAATCTATAAGAAAAGAACAAAATAATTTATAATAATTTATACATAAAAAGAACTTCTGTCCAGCAATAAGCCGATCCTAGCATTGGGAACTACCGTTCACTTAATAGATTACATAAGATCATCAAAGTTAATAATGTCCACAAAAGTACTACCTGGACAAATTCAAATCATCAATGTCTCTGGCTAATCCTGCTAGATCATCATGCGGGTTCGCTTCATTCTTGGACGTGACGCCCTCATCTTTATCCTTTAAATCACCAGCGATTACACAATCCGAAATCTGAAACAATTGATGAGATGGTCATTTGTGATTCCAGCCACTTGCATAAATGAGTAGACAACTGTAGGCCCAACTCCTCGAAATCCTCTTCTAACGAGGTCTTTGCTTATGGTATCCGCTTTCGATGTCTTAATTGGGACTTGTCGAGGGTAGCGAAAATTACCAACAATAGGCTTATAGTTCACAAAACCCCAAATGTATTTGTCGAAAGACCCATGCTCGTTTATTATCTGCAGGACAAGTGAAGCACGCGAACATCAGACCAATGACTAATTTCTTTTGGAATGTTATGTTTACAACTCTCTTTCATTCAGATTAGATAATGAATATGTTTCATCCATTGTTTTTACCATTTACCAAACCGAGTGAGTTGAATTCTTTCTAATTTTATCCATAAGACCCTAGGATCTACCAAGTACATGGGTGCTAATGAAATTGCTAAAAGAGTAAAGTTTTTAACTTTGAGGAACCACATGTAAGTTATGTAACGTCTCATTTCTCCCCAAAAAGTGATGACAATAATAGTGAAAAATTGCATTCAGTAAAATAATGAATCCGGTGAAAGCAATCTCAAAATTTATGGATTATAAGAGACACAAAGATCAATAAAACACACCTTACAAATTTGACGAGCATTTTCAACAATTGCTCGCAGCTTTACTTCAGACAAAAGAGAGCTGGCAGGACTTCCTGGTGTTGCAATTTTCTTGTCATTTAATTTCGACACAGCAGTTGGATCAAAGTCCAAGAAGACATCTCTGTCCAACACTTGCACAATAGATTAGCACCCTGAAAAAGCTTATGCATAGAGCGTAAATGTTGTAATAATTTCCTTTGCTCAAAATACCACTGCAAAAACTAAGTTACCTGAATATAGCCCTTTTGCTAAGAATAACAGGCCATGTTAGTTCAGCCAATGCGGTGGAAAAGCTAAGCAGTTCAAATAGCTTCCTGCAAAATATCACAAGACAAATGAATAATGAGAAAACCGCAAAATAATTGCTCGTGAGTAAACCAAGAAGGAGGAGATACATACTTGTCATCATGCACAGGAAGTCCCCATTCTTCGTCATGGAAAGCAGCATACAACAGATCTTTTTGGGGAAAACAAGAAGAAAAATTAAGGTACAGAAAAGAATCAGCACAAGATATTGCAAAAGCAGTTGCATTGGCATTTAATATGTTATATGCACAAAGAAAGGACAGATAACCACCAAATACATTATGGGAAGATAGCAAAACTACACAGAAAGCACAATGCATCGTCAAGAGAGTGAAACTATGTCTCCATTAAAGATTGCTGATAACATGCACCAACCATTCTGAAACACAGATAAACACACAACAATGGCTTGGCATCATACAGTATCGGAACATCAAGCAGGAGGGGTGCCTAAGAAGCATTTTGCTGTCCATCATAGTTGCACTCACGCACTCAAAAACCCTTTGCACATAGTAGAATTCTTTCTTTATTACCTCATCAAATACATTAATACGCAATACCAATCAAAGTGGCAGTGAATTCTATCTGGTACTTAAAAGAAAGGCACAAGTGCATGGAAAAAGGTAAACTTAATGTTTGATATGTCTTGTTTATTGTGCTATTTATGACTTCTCCTGCCAGCTATACTATCTAAAACTCGAGATATTTTACCAATTAATTGCAATATAGTTTCCCAGGTTAAGAATAAATATTAGATCTCCTTGCAGTTAACGAGGTAATGGAAAAACATGGTAGGATGTCAGAAGATAAACCATTACAGAAACCGTTTTCTCAAAATATTCAAAGTTATAGTTCAAAACTGAAGTGCATGGTATTCTGTGATTACAAGCCAAGGTCCATCGCAAAGCGGCTTATTTTTGCACCAAAAGCAACCAAGGGGTATAGATAGGTGTAATTTTACCAAAGGCACAAGATTATGAGAAGACTATAAATTCTCACATCCTTTGTCGTGAAAATGCCTAGCTGAAAGTTTACTATATGCTTTATTTTCTACGGAAATGCTGGCAGACTTTCTATGGCTAATGCCATTATAGATGTCCTCTTTTCTCTTATTTTGGTCCTTGTGATAGAGGCACGGATAATTTACAAAGAATTTGTTCACATCCAGAATGATGGGTGCTCTTGCAAAAAAGAAGTCTAGCTTTGGATAGGTACGAGGCTGGTCTGGAGTGGGTTGGCCAAATCCAAGACCCACCCCTGTAAGGAAAAATAGAATGGCCTCAGTTGAGGATCCGGCCCGCCACAGATCCAAAACCCTGCGCTACCAATCTGCTTCAACTCATCTTTCTTGGGTTGTTAGAGTTTTGACAACCATCTTTCCTTATATGTTTGGGCCCTTTAAATTCACACATTTGCCATTAAGCCGTTCGTAATATTTTCTTTCCAAAGAGATCTGCCATAAAAGAGGTTCGAAATATATACTTGGCCCAGATCGATGCCATTGGGCTCCCGCCTATTTACCACTTTTGAGGGGAGAAAAATCCTATACGTAAATGAAAGCAAGACTAGGCTAACATAAAACATATGACCTTATATTTTAAATATGTTTATGCATATATATAATATATATATATATGTGTGTGTAGTATGTACACACACACATATTATATATATATATATATATGCGGATCTGGGGTGGGTCCAACAAGACCTGATACCATCCCACCCACCCCGAATCCTGCCAGGTATAATTAAACCTGTTACATACCCCGATATATGTTTAAGCGGATTTGAACAGAACCAGTGGGTTCATTGTGGGTCCGTATCTGATCTTGCCCCATTGCCATCCTTAATTTTGGGAAAGTTGGATGCAATAATCTAAAGATTTTAGGAAGTACATTTTATAAGGCATCATCTTCACAGGCCAATGAGGACTGCCTTCGTACCTACCACTCTCCCTCTCTCTTATCATTGTTTCTTCTGCATCCGATTAATGCTCATTTATATCAGTCACTAATTTTGCAATTAGATCGCGATGCCACCATTGTATATAAGCATAAAAATATTTACTAAACTGATCAATATAACAGCAACGGCTAATGTAAGAAGAAATCCTCATCCGCTCACATACCAACAAGACACATGGAAAGCCTAAAATAATGCATCTCTGAAGTGAAAACATTTTAATGAAAGTGAAAATTTATCCCATCCAGATGCTCGGGATTCCCCGGACGCAAAAGTGCAAGAAATTTTCAAGTGGATGTAAGCATAGTCTCCATAGCCCCTTCCCATTCTCCATAATTAATACTGACGCTTTCTTTAGGTATGTACTATGGAGACTGCAATAGGAACATTCCAGTTAAAAGATATTGCCCCTTTGACAGCAGAGAAATTTCACTTCATGAAAGAGTACTATTCGTATTGAATGGAAAAACATCATATCTCGGGCATGTTATTAATTGCCAACTGAAGAAACACGCAATAGCAAAGATTATGCTGGACTATATTTGCTTCTGTTTTCCGCATATATAACAGAAAACAAATGTGGTACACCACATTGTTATTAATTATTATAGGTGGATTCATCAGTTCACTTCCTACTCCTATAATCCATCATTCCATCTTGATGCAAATGAAAATAAATCAAGAAATGCCATCAATCACCACTCCAGAAGCTGAGATAGATTAAGAATCCCCATCACCAAGAAACCAATTTCAGAGGAAAATCCACCTCCTAATTCATATCATAAGTATCAAAAGCTATTGCAAAACCCTAACATTGTGAACTTAACAAATCTATCACATATATTTGATATCCACTAAATAAAAATACTAACCTTCTTTGCAAACACATGACATTCAATTCAATAGATAACAATTATCTCTAATACTCCGTGAAGCACGTGCAAAAACATACCAGTGTTTGAAGTCACCCAAGCACACCTTTTCTTGACCAAAGAACCATCCAACACAACACCATCAATCTCACTCCCAACACTTTTCCCATTTCCTTCTACTTTCTCAATTCTCTCGCCTTTCGAGCTGCATTGCTGCTTCCTCCTCGAAGATGGCGTCGAAGTAAAGCTCCGCCGCAAAATCCTCCCCGTCGATGCTCTGCTGTGTGAAGAATCCGTTGAAGCATCTGAAGAACACGAAGCATTCAGCGACAAGTTCGGAGGACGCTGCCTCAGAATCGAGGCGGCACTGCTTACATTCCTCTTAAAACCCACCGGCGACGGAAGTTTCTCCTGGATCACTTCCGGCGACTGCAATGCCGCCGGAGACTTATTCCCCTTGGCCTCGTCAGTATCTGGCGGCCTTTCCGTCTTTTCACACTTCAGCTTGAGAACCGGCTTCCGTAATTCAACAGAACTGGTTTTATTTCCCGCTGGTCCGAGCACCGGTCGAGCCTCCGGTTCGGTGAAATTCATCGATTTAACCATCGGCGGTCCGGACATTATCGACTACTAGAGTCTAGAGTTAGGGTTTCTGAGGTAGTACACAAGTGGAATTTCAGAATGAGCATTGCGTAGTAAAGTAAATTAGGGCTTTTTGATTGAGGTTTGGGAAGTGCATTGTGGTGAGAGTAAGGAGTTAGTACCCTAGAGAGAGAAACGAGCACGCATTTTCATTTAGGCATAGTACCGGCGGTTGAGAGTGGGTGGCGCAAAACCCTTACGGCGGAGGAAAAATAGTTGCGGCGGTTGATCAACGGCGGCGAATTATGGATGTTTCTAGAGAGAGAGGAAAGCAGGAGAGAAAGTAGGTGGGTGCATTTGTGTACTGAACTGAGCAGAAAACTAACCATTAAAGGCTTGCCACCTCGGAAAGGCAACCTGTGACCTTCTTTTTTTTTCTTTTTTTTTTCCTTTTATTTGTAGTGTTTGAATTTGTTGTCATAAATTAAAGTATTTCTTAATTGTTTTTACTAAATAAAAATAAATTCTATAGATTTAATATTGATGACAACCGAGGAGAGCTGGTCGGTCCCCAAGTCCAGATAAGCATACAACAAAAAAGTCAAGTCGCAACCTCATACACCCGAGTAGAACTATATCCTGGTCGGTTTTCTTAGACCAGGGCCTCGGAAGTATAGATTTGACACGACAAGCTGCAAAGTCAACAACGACCGAGATGGAGCGTTGTTGGCAGACAAGCATGTCACATGTCCAAACCACATCAAGACAACTCAACAAATAATATGATGATGATGTCAGTAATGTAAATCATGTATTGACGCAATAACAAATGTCCCATTGTAAACCTAATGATTGTCACACCCATTAATTGTATTAGTATAAGCATAATTCATTTGTAGTAAGAAATTGGCTTTTGACATGTTCAATAAATACTCTGTAATTAATACAACTTGCTTGCAATCGACTTGGATTCCAACTCGGCCATTATCTATAAAATCACCACAAATTCCAATCTTTAGTTAACTTTCAGCTATTTTTATACGTTATCCCCATCTTAATCAAACAATGCATGTCGTTGACCAAAACAGGCATCAACAGATATTAAAAAGTATGTTCTTAATTTATTTTAAAATTTCAATATTAAATATACTTAAACTTGTGTTTTAAAATATCATTCGAGTTTTATAAGTCTGGAACTATTTTATACGATATAGAAGGTTCTTAAAAAAATCTTAACTTTTTCCCAAAAAAATTTATAACTTTGATTAATTGCTTATATAATGGGTGAACTAAAAAAGAACGTATGATTGCAATTATCTTGTTTCACCTATTTTGTGCAATTCAACAATCATTAGCCAACCCGATATTGAAATAACTTTCTTTTTTCTAATAGAAAATTTGTATTAGTAACCAAAAAATGAAGAACTTTCTGTATGGGAAATATATAAAGTGATTTACAAAATTAAGTAGATGAATGATTTCATCAAAATAGGGAATGTTTCATTTTTAATTGGGTTTCCTTTTCTGTTAATTATATTCAATATAAATGACAATTTCATGGGATGCTTGCACTTAATGTTTTCTGAAGTGGAATTGAAGTATATATCAAAAATAGGGCTTAGTTGACATTATAGTTTTAAACATATTTATTATATTATCTTAAAAAACGGTAGTTGAAACTTGAAAGGCAATAGCATAATATCAATATTTCAAATTATTAGTATCAAAAAAAATATTTCAAATTATTAAAGTGATAGTTTAAATATAATCCCTAAAAACGAAAATTGATTGTAGCTCAGTTGGTTTGAGTATTTATATACCAGACTATTGATTTGGTATCAAATCCCACCCGTACTACCCCTATCAGGACTTTGTAATTGTACTCTAAATATATATATATACATATAATCTCTGTTAGTTAATACATGTATCATACCCGTATAGTATAGTATCTGTAAATATAATCTCTAAAAGTTTATTTTCACACTCTATATATGTGATTGAGCACAATTGAATACCGACATATCAAAGGTCAATTTTTAGGTGTTTTTATCTATATTTTGATTTTCTATATCTACACTACTATATATATGATCGTTTTGTTTAGCTTCTTTTCTTATAGTACTGTTTTTTGAGAGATCGATCACATCATGACCTACCTAAAAAATAATTGATCATTAATAGTTATATTGAATTAACTATTGATTGATATCTTGATGTGATGATGTAATTACTATTTCTTTGAAATATATATTAGCTTTGCTATCAAATTATCATTATCATTGTTACTGTTTTGCTAAAATTACGTACAATCAGCTTAGTTCAAATGTCCGAGTCAACTTTTATTTTTGGATCAACTTTGTGCTTAAATAGTAGAAATTATGACGTCCGACTAGTACAGACCCGTATTTTATCCTAAATGAGTACACGTGTTGCCTCCCCTACTACCCCATTGTACTAAAAACAATCTAATTTTTATTTTAATTTTTGATTAGGACCAGCCCAAGCACATTTAATCCTGCCACATTTTTGCATGTGGAAATTGGTTTCTTTACAAGAATAACAAAGGGGAGACGAAAATATAAAAACAAAGGGGAGACGAAAGCAACACCATAATTCAATAAAGTGCCATTTTTAATGATCATAAGGAATAAATCTAAAAAATAATCCAAACAATAAAAGTGCCAAATTTCTTTTCGGACCTAAATCCAATAAGATCCCCATACTTTGTTAGCCATATTGCTCTAGGGGAAAAAAAAAAAAATCTTTTGGTAAAAAAGATAAATCTTGATTAATAACCTAAAAATTCCACTAAAATCCCAGGTTAATAACATCATTCAACTATTTTGTTCCAGCAGAATAAGCACTTTCCAAGACATTTACCCCTTCATGTATGTTAGAAAACAATCCACCAAGTATCAGAATTACATTCAAAAAATCATTTGAACATTCATCAAATGATTATTCTTTTAAACAGGCTCACCAAAAATGTTCTACCGTAACGAGCAAAATTGGATGCGGCTACATGAGATACAGTTCCTAAAAAAACTATGAAAATTTGTCGGAATTTACTGCTGCTAAACTCAAGAGAGTGGCTTTGCACGAGTCGATGGATCTTCCTTTGACTCGACTTTTATCATAAAAACATAGCCGAGAACCCACAGGACAATGTATAAGAATGGAACCCATGAAAGACAAGCAACAAGGCTCAAGATGCTTCCGACATACTGAGGATCATTAATTACTCCAAACGGAAATTCTGTCACCCATGGAATTGTCTTCCCAAAGCGCACGCCATAGTAAGTTCCCGATTCTCCCAGCAGCTGATAGACCCTGCGTAACCAATCGTACTTATCGTATTTCAGACGGACCTCACATGTTTAGAGTATCAAAATGCCGATAAAAATGAGACGGTAAAAGATTCATGGATTTGTAGCACATTGTTGCTCAAGAAAAATAACCATTAAAATACAAGTAGAAGCCATTGATCATACCAACGAGTTTCAATCAGCAACATATAAACCTTGTTCATTAGTTTTGAAAGGTCTGTCATGTAATTAAGAAGGCAGAGGAGAATACATTTAAATCTTGTTTGAGCTCCTTTTCTATTTGTATCCTTCTTCTCTTGAAAATATTCACACAAAAAATTCCTAGTTCTCTCTTTTCTTTTTCTATCCAACTGAAGGCCCCCGGGTTCAGTTATAATGGCATGAAAGTTATAGTGAAATCCCAGGTGAAAAGATGAGTAAGAAAAAGCAGCAAGAGCCAAGAAGAATGAAACTATATCGTCTTATCTGTCTTATGCGCCCTTGGTTCCTTGCAGGAGGAAATGTCTTCTCTCTCAGGATTGGGCTCTTTCTTATCAATCTTCTGTAGCTTCTCACTAAAACGATAATAAATCTATTGCTATCTAGAGTTTTGTAAATTGTTACTGATTGCCACATATGGATAAACTCAATCTCACTCGCACTACCGTGGACTGGCATGGTTATGTAGAAATAAACCATATCTGGTATATTCTGGTTTCTCAAAAATGACACTAAAAATTACCCAAAGCCCAAAAAGAAAAGGAAGAAACAAATACACGATAAAAGAATGCAATATTTTATCTTCATTTCCTTCCTTCACCTGTTTAATGGGCTTTTCCATATTAGAAAAGGTACTCCAATGATTCAGACTAACATACGAACAGGTGGAACAAAACAGGGCATACAGCTAAAATAGTAGGTTTAATGGGCTTTCCCATATTAGAAAGTTCAATGAGAGTATTATTTTTAAGTCGTGACTCGTGTGCATCCATCAAGGTTGATGATATTTTCCTCAAGAAACTCATAATTCTTGGGACTCAGACAAACCAAACTGGAACTCATCTTAACTGAACTCTTAGTTCGTCTCGTTGATTTTTATTACAACACATAAATGCAACAGATACTAACAATTGGAATTGAGAGAACATGGTGATAAAAGAAACATGTGGCATATCCAAAAATCTCTATTTCAAAAATTCTAGGTAAATTTGTTGCAATACAATAAATTAGAGACCATGGTTATCCAAAATTAGGCGATGTCATAAATAGTCAATACAATAACATCTTCTCCAAGGATTTTATTTGCTGAATATATAATTAAACAATGTCCAATCCCCTGAAAACATCGGATATGGATGGAAAGCGATCTCCCAAAGCATACTGCTTCATTCTATGATATAAATTATAAAGTTCCAATAATGAGTCATTTTGTTTAACACGAATAACTAAACTTCAGGAAGTTGAATTCTGAAGGCTTTGGGATTGGGAGATGGAAAGAATCAAATGCAATTCAATTACATAAATTCTAATACCATCATCATAAACAAATTGTACCATGCTCATAAATGATGATCACATCTCAAATAATCACATAACAACTACATATTATGAATTATTTACAGCAACAACCAATTACCCATACTAATCAAAATCAAGGAACATTCTCAAACTCTAAAACCCCAAAAGTAATGGAAAAGAGAAAAAAATCCTCCACAACCAAAGCACCAACATTGAAGCAACTCATACAAATTCAAAACCCCAATGCATCCACAAAACCAAGATCAAGGCACCAAACGCTAAAAAATAAAAACATTTCACTTGAGCCGCACAAAAACGTGCCCTAAAACTACAAATACCCCAGAAATTTGTTCAAACACATCCATATTCAAAAAAAAAAGAAAAAGAAAAAGAAAAACCCATTCACAAACACACATACAAGCCGAGCAAGAGGGGAAGTGGGGTTTCAAACCTGAAATTGAGAAACTGCCCGAAAAAGAAGAGCGGCCAGAAGTAGAAAGGCGGCGGCCAAGAAAGCGTGGCGACGGAAAACAGCGATATGAATTGAACAATCTTGAGAAAATGCGACACCAATGCCATAATTTTGCAAGGATCGCGGCCTCTCCCACACAGATCAACCCATGTCTGCGGGTTATTCCAAAGAAAGTAGTAAAATGGAAATGGTGATATCACTCCTATGCATGCCAATATCCCCATTTTTCTTCGTCTTCTTCACTTCGGAAAGTAGTAAAATGGAGCTGGGGCAGCTGCAGATTTACTGTAGAGTTTGTTTCATGGAAGTTTGGGGCTTTGGTTTTTCATGTCGAATTGGGCCTCGCTGGTTTGGGCTCAGTTACATGTAAATTCTTATTTGAGCCCAATTCACTAAAACAATCCCACAATACATAATATTACATGATCCTAGTCCCCTAGAGTCAAATAACCTTTTACCTAGATCAGGATCAGCTCTCTTTTTTCTTTCTTTCTACATTTTAATATTATAAAATTTTCAAGTTTTGATATTTCTTATATCAGTTAATTTTATTAAATACTATTGAAAATGATTAAGTGAAATTATTTAATATTATACTTAAAAAGATATTTAAGTTGATTGGTCTATAATACATGTACACTACAAAAAAAAGGTTGATTACCAGCGTTTTAAAATCACCGACGAAGCATTTCACAACAGTTTCAAATATATCATCCGTACATGTGTCGTGATAGAATTTGTGGTGATTTTTTGCAAATACTAGACAGTGTATGTTAGCGACGATTTTTTTGCAGTGGTTCAAAACCGCCTCTAGTTTAACTTTTGTAACAGTTTAAAACCACCACGCAAATATATATTTTTTTTAAAATTGTTAGTAGCGGCTATTATAATAGCCGCGAATAAAAAAAAATATTTTTGCAAAAATATATTTTTTCTTTTTTAGTGGCGGTTATAACCGCTCTTAATTGAACATAATATATGCTTTAATAACCAGAAGCAACATTTTTCAAGGGTCACAACCAGAAATTTCAAAGTGCTCATATAAGCTGGATGGACTATGTTAAAGATAGTGAATCAAACCATCAGATCGAAATTACATCTAACCTTACTCAATAGTCAATATCTCTTGTACATGTAAGTGCTTAGAGTTTGAAATAAGGGTTTTCCTCTCACAAGACTATGTTGAAGCCACGTGGATGACGGTAGACCGTTGATCCCAACGACGTGGCTGCGCCGGCGGAGGATGGGCGGAATAGAGCAAGAGACAAAGAGAGAAGATCTAGAAGATTGCTGAGAGAGAAAAGCGAATTTTGTTATAGATTTTCAATTAAAGCCTTTTCTTGACAATTTTAATTTCATCATTTCCATAACTTAAATAAATAAACAATAGGCAAATAATGTTATTATGTTTAGTGTCGGTTGAAAAATGTTGCTAATGTTTATTTCCCAATGATTCAATTTAACCACTGCAAATGAATTGTCGCTAGATTTTCGCAAATTGAGTTTTTCGATTCAATTAGTTGTGGTTTCTATAAACGCCACTTAATTAGTATTTCGAGAGGTTTCACGTAACTGAAGATAAACTAACAATCCATTTTGGAACTTGAAATCAGAGAATCAAAATGAGAGAGGCAGTAAAAATTCCATTATTCACGTCAAAGTGATGAAAACGCCGAGCACGACTTTTATACGATATTTTCCCTCCGGTTTGAATAGACCAATCCTCTGCTACACGTGTACACTAAAACATAAAGGATGATTAATAAACGTGAAATAGAAATGTAGATGACTGATAAAAGCGTGTTGACATGTTAACACCCCCCCTTCAAGTTGGAATGTGGGATGAGACACACATTCCTAACTTGAACAAGAAAGAGCGAAATGTTGGCCCTCCAAGAGCTTTAGTAAAAACATCTGCAGGTTGGAGACGGCTAGAAATGTGCTGAGGAAGGATAAGACCCGCTTTGTACTGATTACGAACAATATGACAATCTATGTCAAGGTGTTTCGTCCGTTCATGGAACACCGGATTGGCGGTAATGTGAAGAGCTACTCTATTATCACACCACAAATCAATAGGGAAGGTAAAAGGAATATGCAAATCCTTGCTCATGTTGAAAAGCCATTGAAGTTCACAGCCTGTGGCAGCCATTGCCCCGTACTCAACTTCCGCCGATGACTTCGAGACTGTTTTTTGTTTCTTAGTTTTCCAAAAAACACAGTACCCTGTGAGAGATCTCCGGATAATCAAACACGTACCCCAATCTGCATCACAATATGCTGCAAGAGTGGTTGCTTCCCCAACTGGATAAAACAAACCCAAAGAAGGAGTGCCCTTTAAGTACTTGAGTAAATGGATGGTTGCATCCCAATGAGCCTGTAATGGGACATGCACAAATTGACTTAGTTGTTGGACTCCAAAGGAAATGTCTGGCCTTGACAGGTTCAAATATAATAGCCTCCCAACCAATCTTCTATATCTCTCAACATCAGAAAAAACAACAGGCCCCTGCTGCGCTGTAAGATTAAGTCCTTGAGGAAAAGGGGTAGAAACGGATTTGCAACCCAATAATCCAACATCCTTCAAAGAGATCCAAAGATATATTTCCTCTAACTCAAGTGTGTACCATGTTGACTGCGAAACAATTCCAAGCCCAAAAAATATTTTGCAGGGCCTAAATCCTTAATTGTGAACAAGCCATTCAAGTAGTGTTTGAGAGAACCAATGAGGTGCTCAGAATTCCCAGTGATCAAAACATCATCTACATAGATGATTAAAGCCAAAAATTCAGCACCATTTTGCTTAACAAACAGACAATTATCATGGGTAGATTGAATGAATCCAAAACTCAACAATTTTGTTGAGAATTCCAGTTCCATTGCCTGGAAGCCTCGCTTTAGTCCATAAAGATCTGCGTTTAAGGAGGCAAACCTCCCCAGGTTTAGCCTTGAAATATCCCTCCGGTGGGTGCATATACACCTCTTCATCCAAGTAGCCATGTAGAAACGCATTATTTATATCAATGTGGTGCAACGGCCAACTGTGTTGTGTAGCAATGGCAATAAGCATCCGAATAGACACCAACTTAGCAACGGGTTAAAAACTCTCCACAAAATCGATCCCTTCAACTTGTAAGTACCCCTTTGCAACCAAACGTGCCTTGAACCTCTCAACACTCCCATCCGAATGACGTTTGATTTTGTAGACCCATTTAGAACCAATAGCTCTTTTCCCTGGTGGTAAAATGGTGAGTTCCCAAGTCCCAGTCTTCTCTAGTGCAGCAATTTCTTGATTCATAACATCAACCCACTCCTTACTGTTGGCAGCTTGCTTATAGCATGTAGGTTCACTGGCACTGTCTGTGATCTTAGCCAAGAATGCAGTGTATGATGAAGAAAATGATGAGTTAGTGATGTATGGAAAACAATTGAGGGAGTATGTGACAGAATGAGTGTGTTCAGTGGAATTGGAGATCACTGAGGTATTAGTGGAGTTAACAGGAACATCTTCAAAGTCTCTAACATAGTCATCCAACCATCTAGGCCTATGTCTGGTTCTTTTGCCTCTTCCCAAAAGGTCAGGCAAATATTGAGAAGGTACAGGTTCCACAGCTGGTGTGGCCTCATCAGTATCATCTAACTCATCCATGTGTATTGGTAGAGGAACTCCATTGGCAGAATTAGGGAGAGCGTGGAAGGGAAATTGTGACTCATAGAAAATCACATCCCTACAGATAATCACTTGCTGCGTAGCAAGATTGTACAATCTGTTTGATAAATGGTTTTATCATGATTTTGATGATTTTGTTTTTATACCAAAACAATGTTTTTAAAGGTTGTCCAAATACTCCTAAATGATTTAAAATGGTTTTAATATTTTCCGGAGTATTTCTTCAAGTTTATTTTCGATATAAATTGGACAACACTTTTGATGATTTTGTGTTAATGTATTTTTACACCAAAACAATGTTCTAAAATGTTGTCCTAATACTCCCGATCGGTCTAAAATGTTTTCACTATTTTTCGGAGTATTTCTTGAAGTTTATTTTCGATATAAAATTGGACAACACTTTGGTTTTGAGGTCAACCGGTCGCCGTATAGGGCAACCCGTACACGAAAGTTGAGGAAAACAAAAACTTCATGTTTGCGAGAAAATGGTCAGGGCAACCGTCGCCCTATAGGGCAACCGGTGCCGTCGGCCGTCGACCCCGGGCGGCCGTGCACTGGAGCAAAAATTGAAACAGAATGTTTTCTTTCTTATAAACCCATGAGGGGGGACCGGTTGAGGCATAGGTCGACCGGTCGAGGTAGACGTCGACCGGTCGCCCTGTGTAAATGTGTATTCTCTTTTTCAAACGTCTATTTGTGTGCGGCCATCGCCCTTGAGTTTGACAAACAAAAATGTAACCGTTGTGCAGGCAACAGACATCTTTTCCTTAATTTGTGGGATTGATTTCTAACTCTTTTCTTCAATTGTCTTGCAATTTTTTTGAAATTCATGTCCCCAAGAGGAGCCTATCATGTACAAGACATCTTCTATAAATAGAGGAAGAATTGAAGCAACACAATAAGAGAGAAAAACTACAACACAACAAGATACACTCAAGAATACACTTGTTCTTACATTGTCTTATTTCTTGTTGTAATTTGCCTAGCTATTCACTTTCACATCCTTGAGGTCTAGGCTTTTCTTGATTACACTTGCACTCTATTGTATTATCAATTATCGAGTTGTAATCTTGAATTTGGGTAATCATTCAACACAAGATATCCTTGTGAGTGTTCTTGTGGTAAGAACACACTTGGGTGATCTAGGTGTTAGGTGTGAGAAGATTGTGGTAATCTTCTTGTTGAGGTGTTGAAGAATTTGGTATTCTTCAAGGTTGAAGATTGTGGTAATCTTCACAAGGTGCCGTTGGAGATTGTGGTAATCTTCAAGTGAGATTGTGGTAATCTCAAGGTGGTGTTGAAGAAGAGTGTGGTGCTCTTCAAGGTGTTGTTGTAAGTTGGTGTTGTATTAATTTGTGGTAAATTAATAAAATCATTTTTTTCTTTTTGAAATCCATCCCTGGATATCTTTGGGGTGGTAGAGGATTAAGCCCTGGTGGGTTGAACCTCTTTAAATTGACGTGTGTTGTTTACATTCCGCACATTTATTATTGTGTTTGAGCATTTGGTTCGAAAAAGAGGGCGAAATCGAAAAAGATGGAGATAATCTATTCACCCCCTCTAGATTATCGTAGCCGCTGGACTTACAAGTGGTATCAAAGCCAAACTCTTTGGCAAGCTCGTTTCACATTGCGAGTGAAGAGAAACGATCGTCGGCTGACGAAGCTCATCTTTCCGGCACCTCCACCACCAAGCCACCTCGGTTTGATTCCAAAAATTTTATTTTTGGAAAGAAAGAATGGAATGATATTTACAAGGTTGCGGGTTCGACATTTGGAACACCGTTATTAATGGAGAATCCATTCCGATGAAAGATACACCACACACCTCAAAAGGCTTCAAAAAGCTCAATGATGAAGAGAAGAAAATCATCTCCTTAAATGGTAAAGCTCTTAATATTTTACATTGTTCATTTACCACTTTGGAATTTGATCATGTTGTAGGTATTCGATCGGCACATGAAGTATGGCAAAATTAGAAGCCATCTATGAAGTATATGCAAATGAAAGGAGCAACTCAAAAGCATCTACTTCACAAACGGATACAACATCAAATCCAACAACATGGGATAAGCCTTCTACAACCTCCCATGATGAACAAGTTGAACAATGCCTCATGGGCATCGAAGAAGAAAACGAGGTAAGTTCTAAACCCTCTACTTCTTATGACAATGAATTGCAAAATGAATATAGTGATTTGCAAAATGATTATGATGAGCTACAAGATGAATTCCAAAACTTACTTGTTAAATACAAAAATTTGAAAAAGGAATTCATTATTTTGAAAAATGATAAGGATGGTTTATACTTCCTATGAATCACTATCATATGCTCACACCACCACACTTGATAAAGTGAGAAATCTTGAGAAAGAAAATAGTACTCTTGTTGAGAATATTGATTGCATGAAAAAGGTTATATTAAAATCAAACTTAAGTACCAATAGAATGTCCAAAATTGTTGATGTTCATAATTGTGATAAAGGACTTGATCATAACCCTAATGTTGTTAATCATATGAAAAAGGATCAAGTCACTATGCACGTTGGTCATTATGCTCCTAGAATTATTACATGCTTTTATTGCGGTAAAAAGGGTCATACGGTAAATACTTGCCGAGCTAGAAATAGCTCTAATTATTGTTGGAGACCTAAAAGTCTCAAGACTAATCCTAAAGGACCCAAACACTTAAGGGTACCACAAAATAATGTGTTATTAGGTACCCGCCGAAATAATGATCGAAGAAAATTCATACCGCCAAGAAAACATCAAATGACCATTTCATTTGATCAAAGAAGGAGAAACTATTCTCAACAAAGCAAATTTCCAAGAAGAGGATACAAATGGGAAGAACATAATCCTTGGAAACGGCAAAGACATCATCAACAAGATGATTTTCAAGGAAGAAGAGACCATCAACAATGGGAAGGTAACAAACCTTGGAAATGGAGTGATCAAAGAAACCATCATCAACGAAGTGACTTCTCATGGGGAAGATATCATCAACAATGGGAACGACACAACCCATGGAAACGGCGTAATTGGTAAACCGTATCTCCCCATTTAAAATATGCATTTTATCTAGTTAGTATGCATGTTTTTATTTGTGCCTATATTGCAAATGAGTTTTCAAGTATTTATTTTTTTTAATTAAGGTCTTCAATATATATTTGTGCTTTTAAAATATTTTTGAAAAAGAAGACCTTATATGATGTTTTTAAAACTCTTGTGCATTTTTTGTAGACTAGAGTGTGTTATCATCTCCTATGGATATTTATGGCATGAGCTTACTTGCGATATCTCTTAGCCTACACTTTTATCATTATGATTTGTGCTAGATTTGTTTTAAGTATTGTGTAGGATTTACATATTTTCACAAATGCCCATTTACGTCATTATTTGTCAAAAAAAAGGCATAAATTATTGAGGTACGTTTACTTGTGTTATTCTTACTCTTATAGACTCGATATATGTATTGCCATGTGCCTATGTGCTTGTTTTTCATAGTATTTCATACAAGTGCCATTAAGAGGATTTTTAGATTTCTTTTGAAAGGCACTATTCGATATTTGATTGCACATATTTGCTTTGTCAACTCTTGTTCAAATACTTTTTTTAAATAAGGTCTCAACTATATGCTTTATCGGATTTTCAAATTACAAAAGAGACCTTTTATAGCTTTCTTAAGCTTATTTGAACTTGCATGATTTATTAGATTCTTGATGATATTCTAAATGCCAAGTATGTGTTTCTTGCTTCATGGTCTATATATATAGTGTCTCTTACTACTATGCTCTTTTGCAAGATATTTTGTGGTTGACAATTGAGGCGTGTTATTACATTTGGGCTATTTTTCTTGCTTATATAAGAAATGCCTTTAATGAGTTTGTTGAGTTGTGTAGAAAAGAAAATACTCCAAATATTTGGATGTAAATGTTCTATTATGAACACCTTAGATCATTTGGATGCCCAATAGTGATGAAGAAGACAAATTCCTCAATTGATGCTTCAAGATGAAGATTGGTTTTTAGAATTGCAAGAGGAGCTAAAAAGGAAATGATACTTGGAAGTTGATGCCATGTCTTTCATCACAAACGATTATAAATGCAAAATGGGCACTCCGGAACAAACTCGATGACCAAGGCAACATTGGTCGAACTAAAGGCGAGGTTAGTAGCTCGAAGGTATTTTCAAGAAGAAGGTAATGATTTTGATGTAATATTTGCACTCATAGCTCTTTTAGAAGTTATTTGCATTTTACTTGCCCATTCTTGTTTTAAGAAAATTTCAAGCTTTACTAAATGAATGTTAATTTTCTAAATGGTTTTATTCATATAGAAGTCTATCGGAGTTTAAAATTCTAGGCCAATTTTTTTTTAAAAAGGCCTCAGACGGTTGATAGACTTAGCTATTTTTGCTAAATGATTCTACAAGAGGTAAAATTGATACTACTCTCTTTGTTTTTGAAAAAGGGCAAGATTGTTTACTTGTGCATATTTATGAGAATATTTTTGGTACTACTAATGAATATTTGTGCAAGATATTTTTCCAAGTTGATGCAAGGTGTACTTGAAATGAGCATGATGGGGGAGCTCAATTTCTTGCTTGGACTTCAAATCATTCAATGCCAAGTAGATGGTTACATTTCAAAAGAACTCTTGAAGGAGTTAGGCATTGAAGAAGGAAGAATCATCTCAACCTCTATGGCTACCAATGAAGAGATTGACAAAGGTTGAGAAAGGCATGTCGGTTGACAAACAAATTCGAGGTATGTTTTCTTGTATTATTTCTATAGACTCGACATTCTATATGCCCTATGTCTATATGCTCGACTTCAAAAATTATCCCAACGAATCTCATTAAAGTGCCGTTAAAAGAAATTTTCAAATATTTGTAAGGCACTTCTTCTTATGACTTGTTAATCCAAAGTTTTAAGACGTTATTATTTTTCGGGATAACAAGTCCGGTGTAACTTTTATTTTTCAAAATTTGGTTCGTCATAATCGAACTAAACATATTAAGATTCGATATTTTTTTTAAGGGGATTGCATGTTTTAACAAAAACTTGAAGATGTGTTTAATTAGTCTCAAGGATAACTCGTGGATCTTTTAATCGCTCACCGCCGAGTATTTTACCTCATTTCGAGCTTGATTATGACATAATGTATATTGAATTAGGTCTACGTTTGCATTTTGCACGTTTTTAAAACCTAGGGGCGAAAAATCGAATTTTTGGATCAAACTTCGGAATTTGCAAAACAGAAAGAAGCAGTGGGCTGCCAGGGGGCAAAAGTCGGCCGACCGTCCGCCCACTCGCCGACCCGTCGCCCTAGCCCTTGACCGGTCGCCCAATGTGATTTCTTGGCTTAAATCGTCTCTGTTCCTATACTTAGCCATTTTGGCTCTTTTGGTTCATTTTTCGTCCCCTTTGCAATTTTCACACACATTTCACTTCAAATGAGTTTTGATGCATGAATTATATATTTTGGGGACTACATAGCTCGGTTATCATCATTGTTGCTCGTCTTTACCAATCGAATGGTAAGAATTCTACTTCTTTAGCTCAATTGGGTTTAACCCTTGAGTTTGTGGCTTATATGCATTTTTATTGATGCAATTCATATATATTTGTGATGAGCTTATTGATTGTTGATGAATGATAATTGTTTAATTGTATTTGGTGATAAAAAACTTGGCTTGATTACATTTACAAGGGCTATATATATCATTTTCTAATTTTGACGCCCGCCAAGTGTTCGATAAAATGTTTCAATGAAAAATTCATCACCTACATGATTCTCTCGATTTCAAAAGTCTTATATATTTATAGAGATCATGTTTTGAAAATCAAATGATTTTTCATAAGCTTTCACAAGTCGTATGATCGACTTTTCCCTCCCATTTGGCCTATAAGCTTCATTGTTCAAATAGCTCGATACATCGGTTTAGTTGCGCACTTTGATATGATTATATGATGTTTTTATCGTGCTAACATTCTTTTTGATGATTCCAAAGGGGGAGAAACAGTTTATAAGCTCATTAGCTCATAAAAGCTAAGTTAAGCTTAACAAAAGAAGCTATAAGCTATTGCTTGATAAAGCCATAAGTTGTGCATTATACTTAGTCCAATTGATGTATGATGGACTTATATACTTGTCTAATGATGTTTTGTTGACAGGGGGAGCTTATAAGCTCTTGAACCTAAGATCAATATGAAAAAGCTAAGCTTTTAGCTTGTGGTTGATTGCTTTTACATTACTCTTGTTGTGCATATTGATAGGGGGAGCTTTTGCTATATTTGTTTGAATATCTCTACTCCCATCCTTGTGTTTACATTGCATGGAATGTTGTCGCTCACAACGGATAGCTCTTTTTAACTGGTAAAAATGTTTTGTTTTCAAAATCGACCTCGTTAAAATTGTTTTGGTTTGTAATCATCAAAAAGGGGGAGATTGTTTGATAAATGGCTTTATCATGATTTTGATGATTTTGTTTTTATACCAAAACAATGTTTTTAAAGGTTGTCCAAATACTCCTAAATGATTTAAAATGATTTTAATATTTTCCGGAGTATTTCTTCAAGTTTATTTTCGATATAAATTGGACAACACTTTTGATGATTTTAATGTATTTTTACACCAAAACAATGTTCTAAAATGTTGTTCTAATACTCCCGATCGGTCTAAAATGTTTTCACTATTTTTCGGAGTATTTCTTGAAGTTTATTTTCGATATAAAATTGGACAACACTTTGGTTTTGAGATCAACCTAGTCGCCGTATAGGGCAACCCGTGCACTGAAAGTTGAGGAAAACAAAAAACTTCATGTTTGCGAGAAAATGGTCGGGCAACCGGTCGCCTATATAGGCAAATCGGCACCCGTCTTACCCGTCGACCGACCCCACCTGGGCGGCCGTGCACTGGAGCAAAAATTGAAACAGAATGTTTTCTTTCTTATAAACCCATGAGGGGGACCGGTTGAGGCATAGGTCGACCGGTCGAGGTAGACGTCGACCGTGTCGCCTGTGTAAATGTATATTCTCTTTTTCAAACGCCTATCTGTTTGTGTGCGACCAAATTCGCCTTCTTGAGTTTGACAAAAAAATGTAACCGTTGTCGGAGACATCTTTTCCTTAATTTGTGGGATTGATTTCTAACGACTCTTTTCTTCAATTGTCTTGCAATTTTTCTGAAATTCATGTCCCCAAGAGAGCCTATCATGTACAAGACATCTTCTATAAATAGAGGAAGAATTGAAGCAACACAATAAGAGAGAAAACTACAACACAACAAGATACACTCAAGAATACACTTGTTCTTACATTGTCTTATTTCTTGTTGTAATTTGCCTAGCTATTCACTTTCACATCCTTGAGGTCTAGGCTTTTCTTGATTACACTTGCACTCTATTGTATTATCAATTATCGAGTTGTAATCTTGAATTTGGGTAATCATTCAACACAAGATATCCTTGTGAGTGTTCTTGTGGTAAGAACACACTTGGGTGATCTAGGTGTTAGGTGTGAGAAGATTGTGGTAATCTTCTTGTTGAGGTGTTGAAGAATTTGGTATTCTTCAAGGTTGAAGATTGTGGTAATCTTCACAAGGTGCCGTTGGAGATTGTGGTAATCTTCAAGTGAGATTGTGGTAATCTCAAAGGTGGTGTTGAAGAAGAGTGTGGTGCTCTTCAAGGTGTTGTTGTAAGTTGGTGTTGTATTAATTTGTGGTAAATTAATAATTTTTTTTTTCTTTTTGAAATCCATCCCGGATATACTGGGGTGGTAGAGGATTAGGCCCTAGGTGGGTTGAACCTCTTTAAATCGACGTGTGTTGTTTACATTCCGCACCTTTATTATTGTGTTTGAGCTTTTGGTTCGAAAAAGAGGGCGAAATCGAAAAGATGGAGATAATCTATTCACCCCCCTCTAGATTATCGTAGCCGCTTGGACTTACACAATCTATATCCTTTAACACCTGTGACATATCCAAGAAATACACATGCATTGGCTCTTGGTTCAAACTTATCCTTATGAGGCTTGGTGTTTGAAGCATAAGACAAACATCCAAAGACCTTAAACCTGTTATATTGTGGTGGTTCACCATGTAACAATTCATAAGGTGATTTCCAGTCTAGTAAAGCACTAGGCAAAGAATTCATGATATGCACAGCTGCTAATAAGGTGTAAGGCCAGAACTTCTTGGGCACCTTGCACTGAAACAATAAAGATCTTGCAATTTCCAATATGTGCCTATGTTTCCGTTCCACAACTCCATTCTGTTGAGGGGTATAAGGACATGACTTCTGGTGTAGGATTCCTTCATTGGAAAACAATGTCTGTGTCTCATTCCCCAAAAACTCTGCCCCATTATCTGATCTTATTTTCTTAATTCTTTTCTGAAATTGAGTTTGAACAAATTTGATGAAACTCTGCAAATGCTTCACAGCCTCTGATTTATGTTGCATAAGAAAAATCCAGGTAGCTCTAGTGTGGTCATCCACCACAGTCAACATATAAGAGGTATTGGTGATAGATGATTCATGATAAGGACCCCAAATGTCTATAGGCAACAATTCAAAAGAACCATTTGTTTGTATTGAACTATGTGGAAAGGATAGTCTCAACTGTTTGGCCTCATGGCAAGTATGACAAACACTTAATGCATCCTTATTACATAGAGATTTCAGGAAATCAATATGCTCTAAACATGTTAAAAAAGAGTGTCCTAGCCTTCTATGCCATGCAATTATTCCCTCCAGCCTGCTGCCACCATGCAAAGAGCCACCAAACTCTGAAACTTGGAAGACATATAGTCCAGCTAATCCCCTTCCAACTGCCTTCATTGTCCCTCCATTAGGGTCATGCAACCAACATTGGTTCTGAGAAAAAACACAATGGAGCTTGTTGCCTGGAAGTTACTCACACAGGAGATTTACAGGCTCAAAAACAACATTTAGTCCCATTAGAAATTGCATTAGTTTAACATCTATATCATTCTCACAAATAGCTTTACCAGCTCTACATACACACTCCGGAATAGGCACTATACATGCATACTCATCCCATAAGCACTCCAATTTTGTGTAATATGTGGTGACAGTGGAATTACCTTGAGAGAAATTAGCAATTTCTTTCTGGAGTTGATAGTGTAGAGGACCATTGCTCTCCCCGTAGCGTTCCGCTAGCTCATCCCAAAGTTGTTTTGAGCTCTTGACATACATAAAGGCTTCCACAATGTCCTTCGAAATCGCGTTGAGTAACCAGGAGATCACCATAAAATCTACTTTCTGATATTGTTCATACGCTTCAGTGTCTAGATCTGGAACAATCACCATGCTATAGATGAAACCGAGTTTTGATTTGGCACCAAATGCCAACCTCATAGCTCTACTCCAATGCAAGTAATTCGATCCGTTGAGCAGATTCGTAACATGCACCATCCCTGGGTGATCTGAACCATGAAGTGATAGAGGATCAAGGTCCTTGGTGTAGATCGACGCCATTTTAGCAGCGTCCTGCTCCTTGTTCACATTCTCAACATCAGCAGCATTGAGAATACCAAATTGTCTTCGAGCCATGTGTTTAACCATGCTCTGGTACCATGAAGATAAACTAACAATCCATTTTGGAACTTGAAATCAGAGAATCGAAATGAGAGAGACAGTAAAATTCCATTATTCACGTCAAAGTGATGAAGAAGCTGGAACACAGCTTTTATACAGACATTTTCCCTCCAGATTTGAATAGACCAATCCTCTAGCTACACGTGTACACTAAAACATAAAAGGACTGATTAATAAACGTGAAATAGAAATGTAGATGACTGATAATAGCGTGTTGACATGTTAACAGTAACTGCCACCAAGTGTGTGTCACTAAATATCCTTTTTTTTTTGTTTTTCTAATGGCATAAATATTATGTTTGGGTGGGAAATAGTAAATACGCAATAATGAAACAAATGAAATTTACTCTGAGAATATCAGATATTACAAAATAAAATCTTTTCTTATGCCTGTATAAAATATATTATACTATTTATTTTCAATTTAGAGAAATCTTATAGATTCAAGGACTTGAAGAATTTTGGAAAAGTGCCTTCAACTATTGAATAGATATTTCTCATTAATTCTATGTAGAGCAGTCCAACAACTTTGTCGAAGAACTTTGTGAAATTAATTAGAAGTATCTATTTTATAAGAGGCACCAAAAATAAAAATATTGTACTAATTACTAATTTTGAAAAGTAGCGATTGAGAATTCAAGTATCAATTCATAACTAATTACTCATTTTTGTGATATGATATTTGACGTTTTCAAGATTTAATGCCCATCAAAAACCGTAACTTAATAAATTCATAAAGAGTAGATGTAACATTTAATTACTACATCCATACATTTATTTAAATTATTCATTAATTACCTTAGGCCAGTACTAATTATAGCACATTTTGGGTAAAAAAATCAAATACATTACAAGTGAAGTGACCTATAAATTAGTAAGAAAACAAAGATATAATAAAGTAGAAAAGCAAATGAGTTTTTCAAAATTTGTCCCTTTTATTTTCCTTATTTTTCTTACTCCAACCCCGTTGGTAGCATCTTTTGACCTCTTCAAATACTTTAGGAATGTGAAGCCCCCAAGATATGGTATGTATCAAATGTTTATTTATTTATTACTCTTTATTTATTGAATTGTTAATGGCCCTAATTTTGTTATTTATGTTAGGATATTTGTATTTCTTACTATTATTTTGGGATAATTACAAAACCAAAAAAAAAAACTCTCCAAGATTTGGGCTAATTATAAAATAATCCAGGGATGTTCTAAAATTATACAAAACCCCTCATATTTGAATATGTTTTAAATCTAAGAGAGGTAACTGTAGTATTTCTATAATATGATGGGCTAGCTACTGAAATATGTTTAGCTTATGATGAGAGAAAATGTAAAATGAAATCAAACCCATGTGTTTTTTTGTAATTTTTAAAAATCTCTAGGTTTGTTTTAATTAGCCCAAACCTTGGGTTGTGTTTTTGTATATATTTTTAGGGATAATTACAAAAATACCCCTGAAGTTTAGGCTAATTACGAAAAATCCAGAGATGTTTCAATACTACAAAAAAAACCATTGAGACTTGATTCTATCTTACATTTTCTCCCTCCATAAACAACAAACATTTCAAAAAACCCACGATATTTCTATAAATGTTACAGTTAACCCCTTAAATTTAAGGCATAATCAAACCTGAGTGGGCTTTTTGTAATTTTAAAATATCTCCGGGTTTTTCTGTAGTTAGCCCAAACCTCATGAGGGGGTATTTTGTAATTATCCTTTATTTTTATAAAATGTAGCTAATTTTTGAGTGGATTTTAACAGGACGACACCTATATACCCCCGAAATATGTGCAGCTGATTATAACAAGCAGGGTTTCAGATACGATGATGTATGGTGTAATAATGTGTGTGTAGATAGGTACGGTAAGAACGTAGAGGGCGAATGTCATTGGAGCATTCTCACTTTTTATCGTACTGGCTCATGTCGATGTTGGCCATTATGAATCATATTTATGAACAAACTATATGCAATAACAAAACAATTGGCAAGTTTTTTATATGTAACGTATTTATTTTACATAAATATATGAATAATTGATCAATGGGGTGATAGCTAGCATTCTTTAATTTTGAAAGGTCTGTTATGTAATTAGATAGGAAGGAGAACACATTTTAAATATTTTTCCCTTTAAGCTATCTTTTTGTTCCTTTTATTGTTCTTATGAAGTATCCACGTTAAGGGTTCGATGTTCCTTCATTTTGAATTTTAAAAAAAAATTTAAAATAGAAGACTTAATTTTGATAATGTGATTGGATGTGAGATGGAAATGTAACGATAAAACTAGTTTGATATAAAAATAATAAAATGATAATTGAAAATGATTGGTTGTTGGAAATACGTACGTCAGTTAGTGAATAGTAAATTTTGATGGAAAGTTGATTGATAATTTGATGTTTTTTTGAAATATAAGTAGAAGTGTGAGAATAAAAAAAAAGGTGAGTTAATAGTGTATTTTCTGAAAACAATCACAAATAAATGCATCTTGAAGTAAAACAAATTCCCTAATGGAACGAAAATGTGATTTTTTTGGTATTCAATTGCTACTTAAACACTTTGTACTTATTTCTTTCCTTTCGTTATCGAACGGAAGCCCCTTGATTCTGTTATAATAACATGAAAACTATATATACTAAAGCCAACTCCAACCCAACTTCAAATACCATACTATAACACCAAATATGCAAAAAAGCATCTCCAACTCAACTCTAAACACACACCAAAATTGGTGTAGTGAATAGTATTACACCAAATTTGGTGTAACCCTATTCATTTACATCAAATTTGGTATAATACAATATCCTCCATTTGCCCTCCAATTCTATTCTATTTCAAATTTAAATTCCAATTGTATCATTTTATATATAATTAATCTATATAATATGGTTCTAATAATTAATTAATATTTTCTATAAATAATAAAAATTAACAGACAATGATAATTTAAACTGAAGAGATCCTAATATTAATTGTAATATTTATTTTTTTAATATAATTAATTACTTTAATATTAATTAAATATATGTGTTTTAGTTAATACATTAATAGTAATAAACTATAAGTAAATAAAATAATTGTATAAATATATAAATTTGCTTACTATAAAATGAAAAAGAAAGAATAAATATTCATTTGGTGTAATGAGTTGGAGATGGTTTTGACAAAATTACACTAAAACATCAAATTTGGTGTAGTTTTTACACTAAATTTGGTGTTATGGGTTGGAGATAGATATGTTAAAAGTCTGCGGCCCGTTGGCCCGGACAGTTTAAATCGGAAAAAAAGAGGGTTAGGGACGGACCATTTAAACCGAAGCCCGTTAGAGCTAGCCCGAAGGTTAACCAGGCTAGCCCGCTATTTTTATTTTTTTAAAAAATAAATATAATTCTAATATTTTATATTTACTTTTATTACCTACTATTACTAGTAAATTTATTTTTCAAATTCACACCTCCCTCATCTTTAAGTTTAACTTTATTAAACAAGCTATAAATTCTTGAAAAGCTTCTTTTTTATTTGTTTTATTTAGTACTTGATTTAGTTTTCCATTTTTATTCTAAATAAGAAAATATCACATAATCTTATTAGATTATTTAGGATATAAATTATATTTCTAAATGGTGCTAAATCTAATTTTATAATTTTGTTTATGCAACATAATTATAAATATGCATGACTTTTTTTAAGATTAACTTTAAATGTTAAACTTAAATGTTATATATGATCAAGTTTGAAATTTTAAATTTAAATATATAAATTTTAATTTTTTGACTATAGCTCGATAGTGGTTAAGGTTAGGTTCCAATATTGCCAGTCCGTTTAACACCGGCCTGTTTAGCCCGAAGCCCGCTAGGACTGGCCCTATAGGGCTAGGGCCAGCCCGTTTAACATCTCTAGTTGGAGATGGTCTTAAATGGATGTATAGTTTCCATTCTGATGAGAAAGGTGTTTTTTCATCTTATTAAGATAAATTTGTAAGTTTTTATTAGAATTTCTGAAAAGTAAAAATATGTTTGGTTGTACAAATTTCGATAAAGAATTTATAGGGTGAGAACTTGAGAATATGTTTGGTTTAATATATTTCTTTTACATAGGATATGTGATAAGATGATCATATATATATATATATATATATATATGGTACATATTATATATATATATATATATATAGGAGTGGGTTCTTGTGAGACCATTTATTGAGGTGAGACCGTGAGACCTAATCTGAACCGTTATAATTAATCATTGGATGGATAAGATTAAAATATTAGATATTATTGCATTATTTAGATTATTTTCGGATGGGGGCATTTAGGACAAATCACAAAAAATCGTCCAACTAGAAAATAGGAGTTTCCATATCTATTTTCTTTAATTTAGGGATACAATCAATTATAATAACATCCAAAATCATCTAATCTCTAGCAAACAAAAATTGCCATATATGTTTCCTTTAATTTAGGGATGCAATCATTTTCAGATGGGGGCATTCAATGTATATTTAGTATAAGTATGATGCATATATAGGTTGTAAAAAAATAGTAAGTTTTTTTTTTTGTTGCACCTTAAATGCAATAATTATGTATTTTTTTCTTGCAATTTACATCATAGATATATAAAAAATAATGTATAATTAGATGTTGTATCTTGATTTAACGTTTAAAACTGGTTTTATGCATTCTTCCCCAGTATTAAGAATTTAATTATATGTTAACAAGTCCTATGTATATTTAGTCTAATAATAAAACATATATAGGTTTTAAAAAAATATTGATTATTTTTTGTTGCACCTTAAATGCAAAAATTAATAGGTTTTTTTCCTTACAATTTACATGCGTAGTTAGAAAAATTATGATGTATATTTCGCCTCATTTCTTTTTAACGTTAAAAACTGATTTTATGCATCCTTCAAAAAGTATTGAAAGATTAATTATAGGTTATGAACAAAGATTAATCGTTCTTTGCACGTCGAATGCATATTTAATAAAAGTATGATGCATATATAGGTTATGAAAAAAATATTAATCGTTCTTTGCAACACATTAATTGGAATAGTTATATGTTTTTCTTCATTGTAATTTACATGCATAGTTAGATACTTATGATGTATATTTAGCATACGTTCTTTACTTTAAAAGTTAAAACTGGTTTTGTGCAACCTCGAATAGTTTTGAAAAATTAATTGTTATAATTTTATAATGATTATTGTATCAAATTTAAGTATGCTAAATCATTCTCAAAACAAATCTCGGTGTTCAAGATGCATGCAAATCTCATTTTGGGCGATAACAAAGGGGGTCAAATATATCCATAATTAACGCAAGAGACGTCCCTATGTATAATTACATATATATCTTTTTGACATTTTTTACACATTAAATATACATTAAAAATTAAATTAATTTACACCATTCAAAAAGTATAATGGATGTACCAGATTAAGTCTCACGGTCTCACCCCAGGATATTGGTCTCATTTGAACCAAATCCTATATATATATATATATATATATATATGTAGAATCTAGAATTATGAGACTAATAGGTTAACGTTTTTTTATCGGTGTATTAGGTTTCATATTTTTATTTAAGTTGCTAATACCTAACTTTTAGATTGTATGTAAGTTGTTTGATTAAGTTGCTAATACTTAACCTTAAAGTTGCTAGTTTTTTTATTTATATTTATGTTTAAGTTGCTAAACTAATTAAAAGTCTAACTTTAAAGTTGTTAGTTATATTTTTAGACTTATGTTTAAATTGTTAAACCAAAAGGTTTTACCTATAAAGTTGCTAGTTATATTTGATTATTATTTTTTTCAAATGAAATAAAATAAAGATTTGATATAAAGAAAAAATTACAACTCCCAACACTTTTAGAATTATGCTAAAGTTGCTAAAATAAAATTGATAAACTAACTAAAAGTGCTAGTTATAGCATTAAAATAAATAATAAATAAGGACATGAAAAATGCCTATAGACTCCGATTTATAACTGTTGTTAAAATTGTTGTCTTTAAGAAAACAAATGACGCTAATTACAATGGTGTAACCAACCGTTGACGAAAAGGATGAATAAATATTGTCTTTTGAAAAAAAGACCGCTAATAGACAACGCTTCAAGAAAGCATTGTCTTAGGCTCGAGTGAACTGTTGTCGTTAACAAACATTCCGCTCATCGACAATGGTTTAACGAAAATCCGTTGTGAATACTTATAAGGATAACAATTTAGCTGAAAACCGTTGTCGTTAGGGTGTTGTTGTTGAGCATTTTTCTTGTAGTGTTGCAAAGAGATCCCTAACAGAAACCATAGAACTCACGTGAAGAAGGAGAAGAAGAGAAAAGAGAGCAATCCAACTTTTGTATCTAGCTTGAATGTGTGAAAATCTGAAGTCTAGACTCTCCCTTATATAGCCAAAGGCTTTAACAACTTAGAAGGAGTCCAAATCCTAAAAGAAGTCTACAAAAAAATCGAACGAAACCAGGCTTTAACGTTTAGTTTTCTGTAGCGAACGATTACCGAACGACATACTACTTCGCGAACGGCCAGGAGAACGGTCATTGAACGACCATAAGACTTTTTGGGAACAGCTAGGGGAACGGCCGTTTCTTTACTTTTTTTTTCTCAGCGAACAACATCCTTAATAGGGAATGGCCAGGGAACGGCAGTTCCCTTTGCTTCTTTTCAATTTTTTTCTCTTTTCAATATGAACGGTCGTTGGCCGTTCGCCGTCTCTTCTTCTTCGTTTTAGCTACATTTTTCTACCAAAAACAAACACAACACACACAAAAATAGACTCAACAACAAAACATGCAAACACACAAGCAAAAATACGAAATATACTATAAAAATATAGAAATGGAATTAAAATAACCATACAAAATGCTTAAAAACATACACAAAACACACACCACACTTCATCTAAATCTACAAGTCATCCAAATTTCTGATGAAAAACTCCGGATGAAGCCTCAGAAACATAAGATGTGAAAAATCTGAATAAATTATACTATTATTATTTCTAATTTATTAAAATACTATAGATTCAAGAATTTTGGAAGTACTGCCTTCAAAGGTTGAACTTTTTGGTATAATCAAGTAGAGTTCAGAGAATTAGAGTATATTAATAACATTAAGATATTAATAAACTTTATATGAGGGTTGTTTCTAAAAAACTTTATGAGGGTTGTAAGAATTGTGACAGTTAAAATTAGTAGAAGCACAAGATATTAATAACATTAAGAATTTGATTTCCGAAATTGGATAAGCTTTTTTGGGCAGACAACTCAAATTAATATCAAATATCTTTGTAATTGTTATATTCAACTTTGTTTTAGAAAAATACATAGTTTGTATTTTTGAAATCATTAATATCATGTATTGGAAATTAAGGAGTATAATAATAATAATAATAATATGAATCCAAAAATTTGAAATCAAACAAAGGTCATAATGTTAGCAAAATATATTATATAAATCGGGAATTACATAACAGAAAAATAAATAAAATATAAATAGACATATATTCTTTACTGTGACGATCCGAGGCCTGTGTTGGACATAATTTCTTTAAAATAGATTCGTCCTAATAGACCGTAGCAGTCTTAGCACGAGGATATAACCGGCAACTAATTCCAACGCATAATTCATTGACGACTGATTCCACACAATACGTTTCATTTCAACATCATCTTAATATAGTCGTAAAAACTCATGTATACTAATGAAATTTAAATACCAATATAATTTTTCTCATTTTTTTGATATGATATTTGACGTTTCACAATTTAAAGCATATCAAAACCGTAACCTAACCAATTCATAAAGAGTAGATGTAACATTTACCACATCAATATATTTATTTAAGATATTCATTAATTACCTTAGGCCACCAATTTGCACAATTTTGGGGAAGAAAATCCAACATCTTACAAGTAACCTATAAATTACTAAAATAAATAGGGATATAATAAAGGAAAAAACAAAATGAATTTTTCTAAATTCACCCCTTTTATATTCCTTATTTTCCTTAGTCTTACCCCATTGGTAGCATGTTTGGATCCCTGGAAATTTTTTAACATTTGGAAGGGTTTTGGAAAACGTGCAGGTAAATATCAAATGTTTTTTCCCCATTTCCTAATTGGTAGTAAATAGAACCCTAATTTGGAAACTGAATAGTAGGCCAGTGATTAAATCTTTCATGCTCTGGTTTGGGGTTCGAATCCCATAACTCCCTCTCGTAATAGGATATGTATTAAAAAAAATAGTAACCCTAATTTTTATTTTATTTTATTGAATTTTTTTATCTTTCGTGTACTAATTAATTTTGAATGTATGTTTTTGCTTATTGCAATAGAAGCACTTTGATGTAAAACTTATTGTTATGAAGTTTTAGTAATTAAGAAATTCATCAAAGTAATTCGAAGAATAAGAAAGTAAAATTCAATTAAAAAGAATCAGCAAGCTTTATTCACAGAATTCCAACTGAAAAATACCACAAAATTACAAGCACTTAATCAGCTATTTATACACCCTTATGCTAAACCATACTTAATCCCATTGGCTAATACATAACCATTTCAGTTAGCCTAATTAGTAAGTTGCAATCTTGTGCTTCTAGTTGTTGTCACTCTTTTACCACTTTCTGTAAGTATAACAAAATCCAAGCCACATATTTAACAATTATAACAAAGTCAATGGCCAAACTAGCAAACTATGGTACAGTGGAGGATGACAAATAATTTGACATATAATTAGCAAAATGAAATGTTCATTACTTTTTAGCAAACATGCAAAGAAAATGAAGGACACATTTTCTCATTTACATAAGGTAGAATGAATTTCACTACCCAAATTGCTTCTTTCTCTCCAACAACACAGTCTTGATTTCATTTTCCATCTCCACTAATCCCCTGTCATATTCAGGCCAAACGAATAAAATTTTGATTTATTAAAGATAAAAGTAATTAAAGCCTAAGTTTACTGCTATGGGGAATTTAAAAAGAAAACTTGCAACAAGGTATACAAGGCCTAAGTAAGAAATCACGGAAATAAAGCTGCAAATGCCTCCAAACACAAAATACTGTAGTCATTTTCCAATTGTAATCAACTGAAAAATAGAAGTTTTAGTTAAATTTTAAAATCTAACCTGATGTTGAGATCCTTGGTGTATGACGATGAAACAATAGCAAATGCTGATTTTGAAACAGAACAGAGAATGAGATTCATGCTTTTAACTAAATATAACCAACTAATTGTATGAGTGACACCACAACAAAAAGAAACAAAACAGAGAATGAGAAAAATATATTAGAAGACGAAATATTTAACAGCAGATAATTATCAAATCCTTCAAAAAAATCCACAAATAAAAAAGATGTTTAAATCAAGAAATGATCATTCTGGCATATCTAATAAGTGAGCAATATACCTTAAGTGCAAGAGTTGCCCAAGAGTGGTCTGCACCCTCAAGTGCCCCTTTCAATTCCTTGAAGTTTTCCTTAAAATGCCAAACACCAATTACCTTAAATCTAGTAGAATCATACAGAGACTGTGCAGGAAAACTAAACTTCATTTTCAAATATCCAATATATGAACTCTCATCTCTTTCATATTTCATCTGATAAATCACAACTTTTAGTAACATTAGATACCACACTAAACCCCACTATCACCAAAAATTCAAAGCCCTAACGTTAGAAAAGCAATCGACGATCGAGTGGAGAGATGAGAACGGAAGCAGCGGAGTCGATGCGGCATTGTCTTGATCTTGGGTTCGACGAGCTACCGGAGCTAACGAGGAAGAATGGCTTTTGGTTTAGTTGAGGCGAGCTGTGGCCGGAGGAAGAAGGGTGTGAGTGAGCTGTTCAAGCAAGAATTAGGCTGAGAAGTTTTTTTTGGTTGAGAAGTTTCTAAGTGTCGAAGAGGTGAGATGGGTAATTTGGGGGAAATCAATTTTTTTGTTTAGAAAAATTTATTTTTATTTTAAAGTTACAAATATTGAGTAATAACATCTAATTTAAACAAATAATGTTAATAGTGATGTTATAAACCAATAAAGGGTGGACAAAGACATCTGTTAGAATAACTGATTTTAAAATTGATGTTATAAAGCAAGAAAGGGGTGGCCAAAAACATCAGCTCTTAAAAACGATGTGTAATAGCGAAACAATCAGCTCATACACATCGCTTCACTTAAAACATGATGTTGTATACTATAAAACATCATCAAATTCATAAAGGCGATGTCTGTTAGGCGATGTCTTTGACCGTTTTTCTTGTAGTGATTCCAACTTTTATATAATGACTCCTATTAGTCCTATATGAAATAAATTCCACCTTTTCATAAAATCTCGCTTGCAATATATTCCAGTGTGAACATGTTTCTATCCTCTGTTAGTTTAAATGGGTGTTATACTCGTATAATACCTGTACGCACGAATAATTGACAAAAACTTCCATTTCTCGTACATAATTTGAAGCGCCACTAAATATTTTATACTTTTGAAATAAGACGTTACAACAAAATTGATCTATCTCAACACAAAGTTAATGACGCAACCAAAAGTATCATTATAAATAAGTATTCAATGACGCTTTTGAAAAACGTTGTAAATTATAAAAATTAGTGACACTTACTAGAAAGCGTTAGCATTTTAGTCAATTTAATGACACTTTTATTGAAGTGTCATTACTTTAATAAAATTACCTACTTAATTTGTAAGTGTTATAAAATTTACTTACGCTTTTTTATTTGTGTCCTTAAAATGACAACCCTTAGTAAAAAGTGTCATAAAATTGATGACACTTTCTAATTTACTTACATATTTTTTTATTCGTACCCAAATTTTTGAAATTTACTTACAGTTTTATTGTTTGTGTCATTGAAATGACGACATTTATTAATAATTAAAGTATCATAAAATTGATGACACTTTCTATTTTACTCATACATTTTTTATTTGTCACTAAACTGTTAAAAATTACTTATACTTTTATTGTTTGTGCCATTAAAATGACGACACTTATTAAAAAGTGTCATAAAGTAAAAAATTGGAATATATATCCCTACATTGGAACATTGAAGTATTGGGAGTGATATCGAGAGTGATATCGAGAGTTAAGTGTGACCTCACTTCCGGATAGTAAACAAGAACTTGTTAAACTAATTTTATGTTAGGTGATCCTTATTTCATTAGAAACTCAAATTTATTCAGTAGACACTTAGCCATATATAAAAAAAATAGTATTTCTATTCACCAGTCTACTTATTAATTCAAAGCAAAGCAACTAACTTGCTTAGAAATTTTAAAGAAATTAGTAGCATTAATTTAACTCGCTTATTAATTTATGCAAAGAATTGTGCTAGCTATGCAGCACTCGCTTGTATTTTTTGATTTGCAGCTTTTGTAGTAGCGACCTGCTTATTAATTCTGCAGCGGTTAGCTTGATCGGCGGCTTCAAAGAACTTTATAGCGATTGTCGCAAAGAAATTTACTTCATCGATTAAATTGACTTGCAAATGCTTCTATTGTGTCAGGTCAGCAGGCAACTGACGAAGATTTTTGAAAACAATAACTAGAATATTCCTATTGTTTTTCTGTTCATTCAAAAATGAATAAATTTCAGTTCTCTTTCATATTTTCTATATACTCCATGTTCCCGTTTTCATATTATTCCTATTTATTTCTAACACCGTCACAACCTCGTAATAAACTACCATCATGAGTCATTGTCGGATTCGAACCTAGCGAAGGATTAGTGCCTTAATTGCCCCTACTGAAACGGAGATGAGAACCAAAAATGGGTAATATATCATTTTCCTAAAGAAATTAGATTTGCTTATAATTTCATATATTTCATGGCATTAACTATTTCATGAACTTCATGACATTAAACTATTTTATTTTGTAGAATAGGTTAACTCAACTCTATTGAAATTGTATTCGCCAAAAATATTTGGATCATACAATTGCAAGTGTACAGTGTAGTTTATAGAATAATGGCAAGCAAGGTCGTATTCCTCAGGGATTGATATGTGAAACACTTTAGGCTTCATTTGGTTCAACAATAGGATTGGGTTTGATTATTTTCCACCAGTTTTATTGGCCTTTTCCCATGGATTTATTAAGGTCCAATAATGTGTTTGTTTGAGTGGTTGGGTTGTTGGATTGTAAGTGTTGTCTATTAAATTGTTTGGTTCAAAAGAGATAGTAATAGCCCAATAAGTATTGAATTACCTTATTGCCCTTAAATTATAATTCATATTCCTATATCACCCTACACAATAAAAGGACAACTGTAAATGGGGTTATGTAGGTGATTTGTAATAGCAGGATATTGAGATGTATTCCTCATCCCACCTAGGGGTGGGTACCTATTACCTCAATGAGAAGGATAAAGAACCGGGCCATGCTAATTTCCAGGGCCATGGATGTGTGAACCAAACAATATAATAGGAGTGAAATATTAGAAAAGTGAGTGATATCCCTTCTATTATGCTCAACCAAATGAAGCCTTAGGCTATAATAACATTGCATTCCAATTTTATTAAAGCGAACGAATATCAAGTTTATAATAAAAATCAAAAATAACAAAATAAAAGAAATAAATTTGTGAATCCCACAAGTATTTTCAACAACTACAGGAGCAACCTTAGCACATAATCTCAACATGTTTCTTCAATATTAAATCCAATTAAAGTTTCACAACCAATTCATGCAATTCTATGGGTTTAATTCCTAAGATAGTTTATTCCCCCTCCCGAGTGATAAATAAATAATAGATTAATAACAATTGTAGATCTCCCGATACGTTACAACTATTATTAACTCCCAAACAATTTATGAATTGAATGACTCCCCACAAACAGTTGTAGGTCTCCCGATTCGTTACACCCGTTTATGTCTGAATTCGATTATCGTCTTTGTTAGAACTCATCTCCCAAATCTCGCACTAACAAATATGACATGCAAATTATTGGCCAAATAAAAGCAATTAAGATTAAGCACTCGAATTCATAAAATAGAAAACATAAATCAGTTAAGAAACATACATTAATTAAGATTTAACATAAATCCACAGTTTTGATTATGCCCCTAAGATCCAAAAGATTAGCCATACATTGATAACAATTCATAGACAAATTCAAAATCAATATTATAACATCGTTTAAGCACAGACAAGAGATCTAGACATAGAAAGAAAACCCCTTCTTGTCAGGATGGATTCCCTCCTAAGCCTTCGAAGATCTTGTGCTCCCGTAGATGCGAAAGGCCTTGTAGTGTTCTTCGCGACCTGGCCTTCCTCTCTCAGAAGACTTCGAATCTTGTGTTCCTGCGTAATTTGATGTGTTGTATGTTGTATTGATGAATTTTGGATGATGAAATTTCGTGCAAACCTCAGGTCCCTTTTATAGATGCTTGGAGAGATCACTTGTAAAGTTGGAACAGGAAAAGAACTCCAAAAAACGCATGGCAGAGTCCCACATGGCCTGGCCATGTAGCCTCACACGCCCGTGTAGGTCCCACATGGTCTGGTCGTGCGGCTTGGTTCCATCCCCTATTTTTGTCCCTTTTCCACACGGTTGTGTCACTTTTACACGGCCGTGTGGCACCACACGGTCTGTCCGTGTGACGTATTTATGTCCTTGTTTTTGTCCGAATTTGCTCCTGGGGTCTTCCTGAAAGTTGTAGACTTTTCTCTTAGCTTTCCATATCCACTTGAATCACCTCAATAGCAATATTGTACAGAAAGTTATGGCCAAAATACTAAACTCTGCCAGTGCTGGAAACTGTTAGCGCATTTGGACATTTTTGAAGGAAATTTCCTTTGTTTGATCGTTTGTGTTTCTCTCCTTCACATATTTGCTCGTACCTTAGCTCTTGACCTATATTTTGGAACGTGATATCTCTTTTTATCCAATTAGCTCCATTTCCTGTAAGAAGTTACAAGAATACGCAGTATCACGCCCAACAAAGGAAATCAACCAAAACACACTGAATATACATGCAAATGTATCGAATATATATCATTTTAAGCCCCTAAATTCACGTATATTTTACACGCATCAATGGAGTCATAGACTTCCATTGTATTGAGCTCTTCTCGAGCTTAAGTTAATGAATACGCGTAAATTGGGGCTTGACATTAATAAATAGAGACCATGTGGTATATAACTGACTAACAACAAATATATTCAAAAATGAGTCAAAAATTAAATATTAAATTTAATTTTTTTAAAACATTAATAAATAATTGATCTTTAATAAATTTACAAAAGCTAGAAATGTAAAATTCCTCATAATTTTAATGACACTAATTTTCAAAAGCGTTGTGATTTTAAAGACGCTTAATAGCGTCCCTAAATTTAAAAACGTTTTTAGTGTAACCAAAACTTCATTCCCATGGCATAACTCTGTTGGAATTAATGTTGGAAAAAACTATTGGAGTTTTTTTCCAACAGTTGTATATTCCAATGGATAAATACCGTTAGAAATACCGTTGTAATATTTTTCCATTGGAATTTTGCCATTCCAATGATCATTTTACCAACGATGCATTTTCTGTTGGAATTTCCATTGGAATGATTCCAACGGTAATTGGCCAAATTCCAACAGATTTTTTCCGTTGAAATTTTCTTATTTTCTTGTAGTGCCTACAAAATAAAAATATTTATTCCCAAACTATATTGACCAATTACCGACAAATCACAAATAATTTTTTAATTTACTGGCAGAAATATTGTAGGTATTTACCAACAGTTTTAAATTATGTTGGTAAATATTTATATACCTACAATTATTTTACCTACAACGATTTTACATACACCATATAATTATCTTAATACTTATCTATAAATTTTTCTGTAGGTAAATGTTTTTTTCTTGTAGTGCAATTTGACTGATTAAATGCAATACGTATCATGTATTAGAAAAAAAAAAAATTCAGCAACAACTTATTCATAGAGACTTCTGTATAAAATTGATATAAAATGAAACTCGAATACCAAACAATTTCGCTCGTTTTTGTGATATGGTATCTAACGTTTTCAAAATTTAATAGCTATCAAAAACTGTAACATTTACTACATTATTAATACATTATTTAAATTATTCATTAATTACCGTAGCCCACTAATTCACACATTTTGTGGGAGAGAAAAATATCTATCTGTCTAATATATTAAAAGTGACCTATAAATTAGTGAGAAACAAAGATATAACAAAGAAGAAGCAAATGAATTTTTCTAAATTCATCCCTTTTATTTTCCTTATTTTCCTTAGTCTTACCCCCTTCGTAGCATGTTGGGACCCCTGGAAACTCATTACAGATTTGAAGCTCCTTGAACCTTTTGGTATATATCAAATGCTTTTATTCATTTACTAATTAGCAACCCTAATTTTATTCTTTATTTTCAGATTTAACTTTTTTCGTGTACTTAATTAATTTTAAATGTGTTTAATTTTTTGCAGGACAATACAAATTACTTTTGTCCCCGGGAAAATGTAAAACTGGTCATAACAACAACTACAAGGAGGCATGGTGTACTAAAGAGTGTGTGAATATATATGGTGAAGACTCAGTAGGAGTGTGTCTTTGGTCTTTATTCTATTTGTTACAAGAAGGAAAATGTCAATGTTGGCGATTGTGAATTTTGTTTCCGAGCAAAAATAGTAACAGTGACAAAACAATTGGCTTAGATTGTGTGACATATTTGAATATATGTTATATATTCAAATTAATTATTTAAAAAAATATTATTTTGTATGTTCATTGAGCTCGAAAAAATGTTTACATATATTTTGTTTTGAACATTTAATACATGTGCTATAGTTGATAATTATATTGCATTATGGGACATATTTTATGTCTTTATTTGAAAGTTTAGAATTATATTGCAATAAGTTAGATGTAATTACAATTGTATATATATAATATAAAAAAATTGAAAATTTAATATTAATTGATATAAATAATTATAATCACAAATTACAAATTAAATAACTAGTATCAGTACACATGTTGAAAAATACTTACCGAGGTTCAAAATAAAATAAACTGTATTTTTCCTTTCTAACCATACATATATATATATTACCTGTGTGAACCAGATTAAATACATAAGATTAGAAAAAGTAATTCCATTTTAACGTCATACATAAATGTAACTTGTCTGTTCAATGTTTCTCAAAGAACGCCTTAATTTCAATTTATGTACCAAAAATATTTGGGCTGGTACATAGGGTATGCATATTAAGAGTAAGCTTAAATTTTTTCTTTGGAGATGTTTCTACAATATTCTTCCTACTCAATCAAATCTTATTCGTAAAGGGATGTCCCTTGATCCTTTGTGTAAAGTCTGTGGTGAGGCCAATGAAGATTTAGATCATATCCTCTTTTTTTGTGAGACGGCTAAATTGGTTTGGAAATTGGCTCCTATCTCCTGGGATTTTCCAATTAGCTGCTCCTTTAAAGATTGGTGGTGTTCAATTTCTGCCCCTAAAAAGAAGGATTTCTGGCAAGAAAGAATTCAATTGTCATCTTATATTCTGTGGTGGCTTTGGCGTACTAGAAACTTATGTATTTTTGAGAATGTTAGGACCCCGGCTAATGAGATTGTTGATAAAGCTGTCAACGAATGGATTGAATTTAGCAATGTGTATTCTATTCATTCCTGATGTGCTGTGCTGCTGCTGTTTCTCTCAAATGCCTGCAGGGTCTGTTTTTTGCTTGGGCAAGCAGCTGTGTTGAAGATGGTCGAGTGCTGGAAATGATACTAGGAGCTGTGGGCTTAGTGGTCAATCTTTCCAGGATTCAGCTTTTTTGGTGCCTATGCTTGGCCTTTGTTTTGTGGGATTTCAGCTCCTTTGATGTTCATGATATTTTGATCTATTTTGTTAATTTGCATTTGTTTGGTCTGAACTTTAATATCAGCTACATCATCTGGTGCGGGCTCTTGTTGTTTTGGCCTTCCCTTTTTTGTTTTTTGTAGGTTGTTTTTTCATGTTGTTCTCAGCCCTATGTAGTTGGGTTTTCTCCTCCCTTCCTTAATTTGGTTGTGGTTGAGCTTGTTGGCCAGTGGGCTGTTCTTGTACTCTTGGTTTATCTTGGTTCAGTTTTTAATATACCACTATCGATTTGACAAAAACAAAAGTTTTTCTTTTCCATCATGATCACATGGGACAACTAGTTAAAAAAAATGGAAGAGAAAAGTAATGTAAGAGGCTGGAATTATGTAAGGAACTGTTTTTTTAGTGGAAAGAGTATTAACTTTTTTCAAACATTCGAACATATTGTAAATGTTCTATTGTTCTTGTAGAACATTCAATTTAATCTCAAGATATTTTGAATCCGAGTACCGACCCATCTTGTTTTAATTCATCCACAAAGTATACATATTCAAAAATTAGAGATAATGGACATTGGGATGAATTAGTTTCAAATGTAATTTTTTTTTTCTGTCAAACAATCAATATACATGTTCCAGATTTTGATACTTAATATATTAATCAAGAAGATGAAGGACTCGCCTTCAACAAGATGAAATTACAATCGGACATAATAACATAATTGAACAACATAATTGAACAGAAAGCAGCAGATAGGATGCCCGCGAGTCCGGTTAAGTATTGAAATCGAATGGTTAAAAAACCGTTGCCATCTGGTCCAACCCGTAAAAAAAAAAAAGGAAAATCGACGACCCCTTTAACTTGGTTAGAATTGTTTTTAGTAAATTAACTTTTTTTTATTACAAAATTTGAAGGAAAAAAATTCAGACCATCTCGAGTAGTCTACACAATTTTAGTGCATAATCTACACTATTTTGGTGCAAAAGTTGCACTTCATCTCCAACAGTTTATACTACTTTCTGTAAGATTCCTTATTTTATTAATTTAATATTTTTTATTTATAATTGACAATATATTACATGTGTACTTTTATTTAATATAATATTTATTAAATTTTTTGTTTTCAAAATGAATAGAATTCAAAAACGTATGTAAAACTTAATGATTTATAAAATATTTTTATATTCTATATGATTCCTTATTTTATTCATTTAATATGCTTTTTATTTCTTTATAATTGATAAGGATATTACATCTGTAATTTTATTTAATACAATATTTATTAAATTTTTTGTTTTCAAAATGAATAAATTCAAAAAATTATGTAAATTTTAATGATTTATAATGTAATTTTATGTAAGTTTTATAATTTTATGTATAATATTTTAAATATGATAGGATAGCGCTGAAACATTGGCACCGCAGTGTAGATATCCCTAAAATAGCGCCAGATTGTGGCGCTCTGCTGGAGATGGAATTTTGCGCCTATCGCCAAAATACATATTCTGTTGGAGTTGCTCTTAGTAAATTTGTATATAAATTCTCCATATATTCGATTTACATATATATATATATATATATTTGGATATTATAATATATTAATTTAGTTTTTATTTTTATTTGTATTTGTTATTTTTATTTATTTTTATCTTTTACATGTGTGTGTATACGGGCCAACCGATTTTTTCAAGAACGGTATAACTGGTTGAACCAATGACCCAATTATCCAGTTATTAATCCGGTTCGATGTCTCATCCAATTTAAAACCATTGGAGATTTCCTGGTTGGTGATTGGGAGACTGGTTTCCTCTTTTGTTACTTTTTTGAGGTGGTATATCTATTTCCTTAGTCATCAACCCCGTCCAGAATTTTGGTCTTGGTTTTGGTTCTGTTGTGATGAGATTCCAATGTTTTTGTTTTTTCTCTTTTCCCTGCCTGCTATCATGTTGGCCAGATTGGTTTGTTGTCAAGTGTATCACACTTGCTTTTTTTACATGCTAAGTTTCTTAGCGAAATCTCCTTTCGTGGGTGGCTTATGATGAACTATAGTTTATAAGGCACAATAGACGAAGAGCATAAGGTCCATAAGTCAATAAAACTAGTGGGTTGTAATATTAAACTAAGTCCATGAAGCCCACTAGACTCAAACCTAAAACTAATTAACCATTAGTTTTGATTTACCCGAAGAATTTAATGAATTCCCTGCAATTCTCATCAATTTAATATATATGAAATTCAATTGTCCATTAACTAACGTAACGTTTGACGTTTCATAATTTAGTAGCCAAATTCTCAAAAAATAAATGTAACATGTAATGCATTAATTGCGTGATTTAAATGGCTCAGTAATTAATTACCTTATACCACTAACTAACACATCTTTTGTGGGAAAAAGGAATGGTAATATATAACACTGTATAAGTAAATTATACTTGCAAATGGATAAATTAGAAACAGGAATATAAGAACAAAGAAAAAAGCAAATGAATTTCTACAAATTAACTGTTTTTATTCTCATTGTTTTTATCCCATTTGCGGCAGCAGAGTGGAGACCATGGGAAAAGATATTGAAATACTTGGTAAATGGTATGTATCAAATTTTTTAGCAAACCAGGTAAGTCGTTTTCAGATTTTTTTTATGTGCATATATATATATATATATTAAATTGATTTAAAAAAAATACTCAGTTGGAGCTAATTACAAAAAATCCAAAAAGTCTGTAAAAATTACAAAAACAGTCTTGAGATTTTGATTTCGTCTTACACTTTTACCTTCATAATCAAAATTTTTTTTGAATCCCCGGATTTTTATAGAAATATTACAGCTACGGAGTTAATCCTAAAATTTAACACAAAATCATACCTTAAGGCTTTCTTTTTTTTGTAATTTCAAAAGTCTCGTTACAAGAAAAATTCAGGTTTACCTAATAAAAATTTGTAGTTGAGTATTAAGATAACTGCAAAAATAAAACATTTATCAGTGTAGATAAATTTTTACATATATAATCTAAAACAGTTGATAAATACCTACAGTATTTCTGCCGGTAAATATAAAAGTTGTCAGTGATTTGTAGGTAATTTGTCAATATAATTTGAGGAAAAATATTTTTTTTTTATTCGATCTGTAGGTATTTTGTAAGTAACTGTAAAATTTGATGACAAAATCATTTATGTCTGTAAACTTGTTGGTAACTAAAATTTTCTTGTGGTGTCTCTTTGGATTTTCTTGTAATTAGCCCAAATCCTAATAATAGTTTTTGTAATTATTCATATATATATTTATTAAGTTTTGAGTACTAAACTTTGAATATATTCAACAGCAAAATACACGTTGCCTTTGTCCCCGGGGAACTGTAAAAGTGATCTCGATACTGAATACACTGAAAAATGGTGCAATGAATATTGTGGATATCTTTATCAGAAAAATGTAATAGGCGAGTGTCGTTGGTCGATCGAGTATTTTTGGCTACAAGGCAAATGTTATTGTTGGCGAACTTAAAATATATTTGCACCAAAATAATAATAGCAATAATAAAAGAGCTGACTTATACTCACTATATGAGATTTTTTATTTTTTATTTTTTTGTCATATGCTTTATTTGAGCTTGAGAAAATATGTTCAAATTTTGTTTTTTTTTATTTGAGAATTTGACACTGTGCTGGAGCAGTTTATAAGTATTAAAAACTGAGCATTACAAACATAACAATATAAATCTTGATAAATTATGACTATGTTAAGTGTGTTTTATAATTATTTCTATATTATGTTATATCGACTTATCTTTAGAGTTTCTGAACATAATACATATTCATGGAAAAATTTGAGAAACGGGCTGTACACTGCAATCATCCATATAACATAATCCAAACTGGGGTCCATAATTCAGCCCAACCCCAAGTACATTATGGGCCGAACTAGAAATGAATTGGGCTTTAACCTAACTGGGCCTGATATAAATGAAAAATTGATATGATTGTGTTTTAGGGATCCAAGTTTTTTTTTTTTGAAGTTAGGTATCCAAGTTATTCAATCATGTAAAATTAGAAAAATTCGTATATTTTTCAGTTATATGGATAATTTTGTATATACGAAAGTAAATTCATAATTTCAATAATTTCACTTGTTTTTGGAATTTATATGTTAAACCATGATTTTAAGGGCTTCAATCAGGAACCCTTATGTTATATCAGCTGAACAAACAATTGATTGCGGTGGAGAAAAAAGAAAAGAAAAAAAAACGTATTAACAATTAAAATTCAAACTACCAGAATAAAAAAATGCTTATTGTCACTAAAATCCAAGAACTAAATATAACGTTAATAATTAAAGAGATTCCTGAATACTTTTAAAATGAATAGCTAGTCCAAGCAACTGGAAATTAAATATTGAACTTTTATGAGTAAAATATTTTTCTTAAAAAAGAAAAAAGAAAAAGTTTTTTGCATGAAATTTCTTAGCTGTATTACACTAGAAAAATTGTACCAGCATGGGGTAAATAAGTGATTTTTTTTTACAGATAGTGATTTATCATGAAAAAGGTTAAAGTTATAATAGCAGCAATAACTATCATGGAATGTTATTGCCCCCATGCTCCAATATCCCACATATTTTGTTTCTGATTGGGCCTACCTTTCATATACCTTCCCATGTTCCATTGTTTCCAATCTTTGGAGCACAAAAGCATTATTATTTTTGGACCATTCCTTCTCCATTTTATTTGTTTTCAATTGAAATTAGATATAAAGATTTCCTAATTTTATTCTCTAATATTTTAATATATAAGACATAAATGCTCATATATAGAATGAGGCCATTACTCTACTTTAACATTCATTCAGAATATTAAAAACACCAAATAAAGCAAAAGATGCAACAAAATGTGTCTTGAAATTTGCTAGTTTGTGCATGCAATTCTCTTTGGTTAAAGACATAAATTTAAGATGTTATTTTTTTTTATCATGTTGTTTACTGCATTAGACACAATTTGGGTAAATTCTTAGGCCTTGTATGGTTATGTTTCCATGGACTATTTCTAGTTTCTAGTGTTGGAAAATGAATTTTCAGAATTTATTGGTTTTCGTGTGAAAATTGGAATTATGTTTGGATAAGTGAATGAGAATGAGTTTTATGTAGGTTTGGAAATGAGATTATGTTTGGTTAAATAGTTTTGAAATAGTATTTTATGAATATAATAATTTGAAAAGTTGATAGTGGTTGAATATTTTAATTGAATATATAATATTATATTTGTAAGATTGTAGGCTAGTGGGTCCCATTAGATATATATAGTAGTATTTTAAGTAGATAAAGTTGGTAATGGAGGGTCCCACATATATAATTGGATTAAAAAATAAGAATAGTGATTGATAAGTGATGTAGGGTTGTATAGGGTTGAGAATTGAAATTGTAGGTTTGAGATGATGTTTTATGTGAAAAGTAGAAAGTGGAAATGATGATTTATCGGAAATTTTAAACAAACATGATTCCATTTCTATGAATAGTTGGAAATTGGAAATGGGGCCTTGGAAACATAAACAAACAAGGCCTTAGTTTTCAACTTTAAGAATGACCCTTTTGACAAAGTTCAGAAAAAAGACACTTTAAATGATTGTCCTACTTACCAAGTGTATTGGGCAAATTACTAGTAAGTTATTCGACCCAATGTGTCATCATGTTTAATTGAGTTGATCTCAGTTCAATTAAATATTCTTATACTCTTTTTTCCTCAAATTGTTACATATATATGTATTTATAGTGAATTTTTAACACTACATGAGGACACCATGTTAAATTATAATGCATATAAAATCCCATGCAATATATCAAATAACAATTCTTTATTAAACAATATTTTTATATACATCTATGAACATCGGCGGATACAGAAAATTTTCCAAAATTATTTTTTCCCCCCCAAAAGTTTTTAAAATTATTTTTTTATAGCTAAAATAAATGAATTTTTTTACAATTGCCCCCTCAAAACTTTGATAAAAAAACTTCAAATAGTTGTGTTTTACAATTGCCCCCCCAAATTTTTTTCTCATAGTTTAAATATATGAACTCGGACCGTTTTTCGCCCCCCCAAAGCCGAAATCCTGCGTCCGCCACTGTCTATGAACACTCCATAAAAATGTGACTTGATCGATTATTTTTGTTGAAAAACTGATCTCACTTTGAATTTCATCTCAAACGTTTCTTAACATAGTATAACTTTTTGATATGGTTTTCTCATAATTCAACAAAAAATTATTAAATATCGCTTCGTTAAGAGACTCCTTCCATATAATGGACTCTAAAGTTTAATTATCATATGCAACTTTATTTCATATATGAGTTTCTATGATATATTTTCGATTATCTGCTAGTCAGTTGACATAAATCATGAACTCGCCAAAAATCTTATGTAAGTGCAGCTTTTGTATTCCAAAAACAAGTAACTTAAATTATCTTCAACAAAACCGCAATGTTAAATCAATTTAAAAATATTTTTTTATTATTCAAATCTTGTACGTAGTAAAGGGGTATATTCCTTGTTATTTTCACTTACACTTATATCAGTTGGGACTTCAAGATTCCATTTTTTAGTGAGAAATTAAATAATCGATATATGTTATATGAAGTAGATAAATCAAATCCAAATAAAAATAAAAATAATAGATGCAACACTTGTTCCAATTTTAGCTTGACCGTAGATTTTCGTGCAAATAGAAATGCAAACTACTTTTGTCGTTTTAAAATTCAATTAATGAATGACATAAGTTTAGAGAATTTGGATGAACCATTAGATGGCGAAAACACTCAAGTACTGCATATTGTATATGAATGCATGAAGAAATTAACACAATACTTGTTCTAAAACTTAAATGAAACAATATACCAATATAACAACGATTAATTAACTTATAATATGGATTTTTGCTTGGCAACTACAATGCCCTCTCTATTATTTTTCCCTTTGAAATTACTCTTTTAATCAAGTTTTAAAATTAGTAAATGACTCACAAACTCCAAATCCCACATTCAAAATTAAAGGCATCATATCCATATGACTAGGGATGGCAACGGGGTGAGTTTGGCCAAACTCGGGACCTGCCCCGCCAAGAAAAAGTAAGACCCAGGACCTACCCCGCCCCGCCTCAAAACTGCCGGGGTTTATAATAATTTTTTTTTTTTCTGTTTGTGGCTAAATTTTCAAAAGCAATCCAATGTCAATAGGTCAAAAAAATAAATGTAATTATGCAACTTATTATAACTATTTTTTACAACTATTTAGCTACTATTAAGAATTTTTTTCCAAAAAAAGATAATACTATTAGGATATTGCAATAGTACTCAACTAATACTCAAAATAAATATTGAAAGTAGAATATTACAAGATATTATATTTGTAAATTTAAATTAATACAACACTCAAATTTTAAGCTCAAAAGTTCCTGATAACTAACTGATATACTGAGTTTCTTTCCAAAATAAAATCAATAATTTTCGTATTTGAAAGAATTGTTTCCCAAACGACATTTTAAAATCACAAAATTAAAAAAAAAAAAAAAAAAAGTTTATTTTGCGTCTATCGGCTTTTTTGGCGACACAGTTTTTATTTTATTAAAAGAAATCCAAACAAATACTTCTAAAATAATTACTCAATCCTCTCCCCCATCCAAAAAAAAGAAAAGAAATAAAGAACAAAATGACTAGCATTAAATAGCTTTTTTTAAATTGTTTCTAATTATTTAATTTTGGCTGGACCTCACAGGCCACAGCCAAATACCCAACTTTCAAACCTTTATTTTCTTCTCAATGATTTAGGTCTCCTTTTATTCTTCAATCTATGCAGTGGAATGATGAATCGTAACTTTATTAATCGTCTTTTCGTTTCGGCCGCTTTTTGGGAACAAATTAATAATGAAGAGACAAAATAAAAGATGCGCTATCAAGTATACTCCAAGAAAGAATTTAAAAAGTCGTTTTCAATTATCCTTTTATCAGGACTTTCACCTAAAGTTGTTAATGAATCGAGTTGTGTTAAATTTTTAAATTTTTTATTTAATTTTTTAAGTAATATTGTAAGGTGATTTAGATATTAAACGAATTAATGATAAATATATTTGATTTAGTAGAATATAAATTGAGTTTTAGCAATTCTCTTCTCTCTCTCTCTCTCTCTCTCTCTATATATATATATATATATATATATATCCAGTAAGTGGAGTTGTGATAGACAAGTGACGTTATTGTTCCTCTAAAAGAGTTTTCTATTTGCAATTTAAACAAAACATTTGAATAATATTAAATACTTTAGTTATTTTTTAAACAAAACATTTGAATAATATAAAATACTAGATTAAATATTGAAAGCTTAATGACGTCAACATTATTAAAAACTGAATATAGAAAGTCAATTACAAAAAAATCAAGTAATTTATTTTGAATTATAACTAATGAAACAATAATCTTATTTCATACTATAATAACACCACCAATTTTTTTTTTAGTACAAATTCTGGTAATAATACCAAATTTTATCTTATGGAAAAAGTAAGGGAAAAAAGAAAAAAAAAATCAATTACCATCATCACTGTAACCCATTACCCACCACCTCAAAATTCTCCCTCCCAAAAATTTCTTCCTTCAGACCTGCAAATGCTCTGTTTGGTCAAAAGCTCCATTGGGACCCCCTCTCCTTTTCTTTAATCCTCATCTTCAATATTTCAACTCAAATCCCATTAAATTATCCAAACTGGATTAACATTAATCTCCACAATATACAATTCTCCAAATTGCATTCACCTGTCTAATACAAAGTAAGACAATAAATTTCTTCAACTCTTTATAATAATGTTTTCTGTAAATTTCATCCTTCTTCTTGCCTCAACCACACTGAAAAAGAAATAAAAACCCACATTTTTCACCACCTTTTTTTTTTATTTTCTCCACCATTTTCAACAACCCAGAAGGAAAAAAAAATGGGTTCAAGACAGCCATTCCCACAAAACCCAAGCCCTAAAACAAGCATAATTTTTCTAGCAATCACAATCTCTGCATCACTTATTATTCTCTCTGCTATTCTGTATTTTCTTTACTATCTCTGGTACTCTTTAGTTCACAGGTCAAGAACGAGCCCATTTGATGCCACGTCACCGTTGAACAAGCTTCAGAGATTCAGTTACAAAGAGCTCAAGAATGCCACCCACAATTTCAGCAGCTCGAACTCCATAGGTAAAGGGGGCTCTGGCTCTGTTTTCAGAGGCATTTTGAAAGATGGTAAATTGGTAGCTGTAAAACTTCTTGACTCCAATTCACTCCAAAGTGAACATGAGTTTCAAAATGAGTTGAAAATTCTTGGTGGGATAAAGTATTCTTGCCCTCTTATTGTTTCTTTGTTGGGGTTTTGTGTGGAGAAAGGTAATAGGCTCGTGGTGTTTGAATATATGCCTAACAGAAGTTTGCAAGAATCTTTGTTTTTTGATCATTCAAATAATGTTGGGAGTGTTAATAGTTTGATCTTGAATTGGGGTATGAGGTTTAATATAATTCTTGATGTTGCTATGGCATTGGCTTTCTTGCACCTTGAATGTGAGCCACCTGTGATTCATGGTGATGTGAAGCCAAGCAATGTGTTGCTTGATTCTGAGTTTAGAGCCAAGCTTTCTGATTTTGGGTTGTCAAGATTGAAGGTTGAGGGTGAAAATGAAATTGGGGTTGATTTGTTTAGTCAAGAGCTTTCTGGGAATTTGAATGCCATTGGTGGAGAGAATGAAACTCCACCAATTGGGACTCCTATTGAGAGTCAAGAAAATGATGAGGTAGATTTTGCTTTGGCTTTGCAAGCTTCTGCTTCGTCGAAAAATAGTAGTAAAATTCACCGTAATGCAATGAAATTAGCCGTCAACTCTTTGAATTTCAATTTTAATTCTGAGGGTGGAAATGATATTAAGGGTGGCAATTTGAAGGGGAAAGAGTTGTCAACAAATGAAAATAGTGGGGAGGATTGGAATTTTAAGTTTATGCCTTATAATGATGATGAGTTGAGTAGTTTAGAACATAGTAAGGAGTTTAATTTGAATGTTGCCATGGTTGTTGATGATAATGTGGGTGCAAAACAATGGGGAAAAGATTGGTGGTGGAGACAAGATGGGAGTGGTGAATTGTGTAGTAAAGATTATGTGATGGAGTGGATTGGGAGTCAAATTTGCCCGTCTTCGGATAATCCTGATTGGGACGAAGAAAAAGGGTCAGCCCAAGACAAAAACATCTCGAATAACTCTACACCATTGGATAAATGCGAGGAAATGAATGAGAATCCAATCCAAGAACCTCGATTTGAGTCTCTTGATAATGTTATCGAGAAGGAAGATTCGAAAAAGTGGAAAGTGCGTTCTAAAAAACATCGCAAGATGCACGAATGGTGGAAAGAAGAGCATTTGGATGAGATCAGCAAGAAGAGCAAAAAGACGAAAAGGGTTAGAATATGGAATAACGAACGTCTCAAAGTCCCTCATTTCGGTTTAGGAAAATGCTTCGAGTTTAGTCGAAGGAGAAAGTTCAATCATGAAAACGAAACTGCAGACAACCAAAAGAACGTGGAGTTTAGTTTCAGAAAAGGGTGGAGAAAAAAGCACCATTCCCGTTCAGACGATTTGTGGAGTGGAGATCTTTTTAGTCGAGAATTAAGTAGCACTACGAGCATGAGAGGGACGTTGTGCTATGTTGCACCGGAATATAGCGGATACGGTTATTTAATGGAGAAGGCCGATATTTACAGCTTGGGCGTTTTGATTCTTGTTATTGTCTCGGGTAGAAGGCCGTTGCACGTTCTTGCTTCGCCAATGAAGCTCGAGAAAGCAAATTTGATAAGTTGGAGTAGGAGTTTAGCTCATTCCGGGAACATACTTGAGCTTGTCGATGAACGTCTAAAAGATGAGTATAATAAGGAACAAGCGAGTTTGTGCATTAATTTGGCGCTCGCTTGTTTACAGAAGATGCCGGAGTTGAGGCCGGATATTGGTGACATTGTTAAGATATTGAAAGGTGAAATGGAAATCCCACAGCTTCCGTTTGAGTTTTCGCCTTCTCCTCCTTCGAAGGTTTTTAGCCGATCAAGAAGAAAAACTAAGGGCAGTTTAGGTTAGCTTCTTTGGGGTTTTTTTGTAGAATTTGTTTGGAAAGGATAGTTCAATGTGATGAAAGGTTTTGTTGTTTGTGTATATGATAGTGTGTTTTGGTGTAAATTAGACTGATTACTGCTTTACTTGTCTTCTGATTGATGTAAATGCATTGGAATTCAATTCATTCCCATTTGCAGTTGATCATTTTTGAGTCAATTGAAAGTTTTAACTTTGGGAAATTGATGTGTTAATTGAGTCTATTGAGAAGTGATGTAGTAAGTCTATTTTGTTCCATTGTCACCAGAACTTAGGACATAAATCTTAGGATTAAATTACAAAACTACAACTGAAGTTTACCCTAATTACAAAAAGATTCAATTATTTTTTAGAATTACAAAAATCCCTTGAAGTAAGAATAATTATAAATAATGGTTTGGGGTGATTGGAAACAGAATCTTTATTAAGTTTCAATACTCCAGAAACCCTCTTCAGGTTTGATTTCGTCTTGCATTTTGCCCCAACTATTAGTTGACTTCACGGGATTTGCTGACGTCATCAAACATTTTGTGATTACATCTCTCAACTTTTTTAACTATTATTATTTGTAATATTTAAAAAAGTCAAGGGATGTAATTGTAAAATATAAGACGAAAGTTTGGGCAATGTGTAATATTTAGGAATATCGAGGGATGCAATTGTGAAATATTTGATGGCTTCTGCAAATTCCGTTGGTTTAACTAACGGTTTGGGCAAAAATGTAAGACAAAATCAAATCTTCGGAGGGGGGGGGGAGTTCTGTAATTTTGAAACTTCTCTTAGTCTTTCTTTTTTTGTAAATATCTCCTTAAAATATTATAAACATTCCCTTGAGGTTTGTATTAATTTACTTATCAAATAACCTTCTCACATAGGTGCAAATAGGTGCAATTTGTAAAGTAGAAATAAATATTAATGGGGTATTTGTAATTGTGAAAGATAACTGCATTTTTTTTTTTTTTTGTAATTAGACTGAACCGGAGAGGTATTTTTGTAATTTACCCTAAATCTTAGTCGGACTAGTAAGCATTAATCTAGGCTTCTGCTCTCAGTATCCAGAATCCTAACCATTGACTACTCTTTCAAACAAACAAAAGTCTTTTATACGTCAAGCAAAGAAATCTTGCAAGTCTTAGCCACAAAATTCATTTTGCAAGTCTCAAAGCTGGGAAATATCAGCATTATTATCTATCCAAAAGGGACAAGAAATTTGCATGATAATTAAAGATTCATTTCAGAGTAGTAGTTAGAAACATTTATTGCAAAAATGGTCCACCCCAAGTCCATGAAAACCCTGTAAGGGATTTGCTGTGGTTCACCTAATTAAGTATTCATAATGCCTATACAAACTCCCTTCACAATAGGGGAACCAAATTTGTCTGTCTCCATACATGTGTGACGTGTTATCGGTTTGATGGCACTTACAGCGTGAAGGTTCAATCTCCCAGTAGCAAAGACTTGGAGGACAATTTCTTGGGTGGTGACTCGATCTATGTAAGCGACTCGACCCTAACTGCTGCTTGGTTGACACCCCGCAATTCACATCCTCCACAAAGCTCTAGGGTAAGGGTAGTAGGGGCCCTCAGGGATGGGGTTCATTCTTTTTTTTATAGTAGATTTGCATATACACGCCTACTATGCGTGATTATGTGTGAATTTGTGTATATCCACAAGAAATCTACGGTGGCGCGGCATGGATAAAACCGAGAAAAACTTTTGCAATAAGCATTTTTGTTGACTGGTGTGAGAAAGTCATGCAATATCAAGAATTCCCGGGCAAAACTGCAGAATTAGTCTGGTAACCGGATTGGATCATCTATTCCAAGATGATATTTCATCTCATATTCCACCGCATGAATAATTGACACGTGTGTAGAAGTTACCATATCAATGTTGGAACATAAATCAAGGCTAAATTGTGGGGTTTTAATATAGTAAATTTTGTACACGTGTCAATCATTCATGCAATGAAATATGAGATGAACATCATCCTGGAATATAAGATCTCATCCGTAAAAATAATGGATGAACCCACGCCATTAAATGCAACTATGCAAGACATTGTCAACTTGCACATGTGATGTAACATTATAAGCGAGGTGTATAAATATATACGCAGTTGAATTTAACTAATTAATACTCGTAATTATAATCTTAACAAACTAATATTCTTGATTTGACCTTTCTGTTAATTAATAAATTCTAGAACGTTTATTTATTAATAAGAACTTTGTTATTCAGTCAAAAATCTCATAAATATCAAATTTAAAACGCAATAGCAATCTTATTCTTTATATGTGCAAGATTTTTCTACTAATACAGTGGATGAAGCATGACAATATATGTTGCACCATGACTCTTAGATATGCAATTAACTGCCAAAATTTTCCAAACTTGAATTTTTAAATCAACTACATAGGTTGACATTCATGTCGCAATATTTCAATCAAGTTAAATAATAGTATTACGATTTGATAGAAATTAATATATCTAATCGAACACTACAATGAAAAAGTATACATTTGATTTCATCATAGTTGACATCGTATTATTTAATGTAATTTAAATATCTTTAAATTAATGTTATTCTTAAATTAAATTGAGGTCGCGTGTCTCAAAGTCATTATGATCATTTCTAATTAACAACAACTAGGAATTATTCCAAAAAAAAATTATTATTTATGTGTATGTCAAGTAGTTGCATATTTTCACAAGCTATCGTGCAAGCAGTGACGAGGCCACATTAGGGCCAAGGGGGGCACTGAGCCCACCTGGAATTTTGAAAAACTGCAAAAGGTATCTTAATAATTTTAATTTATAACCTTGAAAAAATACATAAAATAAGAAAAATGGAATAAAGTTTCCAATTCCTCTATTCTTTATTATCCCTTCCCATTTATGAATTTTGAAAAAACTTTGAGTCTTGATCACTTTTTCACATTTAACAAAATTTTGTACATTTTTTTGCTTCATTATAAACTTGAACTCGAATTTTAACATTATTTTCTTGTGTCTCTATTTGTCTCTTTTGAGATGATTTATGGTTATTGTCAAATTTCAATTAAAGAATTTAACATTCGAGATGGGTTATTGAATAATTATTTGGTAACATAATTATAAAAAAAAGATGATATTTTGAAATTGTTATGCAACAATTTCAAAATATGAATCGATATACGATAAATGTTATGATATGTTGATGTAATCGTATTATGTTATTTGTTTTTGAATATTAAGATGTAACTGAATTAACACGACTTTATCATAATTGGTTCTTATTTATAGTTTTATTTTAGAGTTGATGTATTGTATTTTATTTTTATATTAATGTTAGTTGGGCCTAGGGCCGAAAAACGAACCAAATTACTTGATACTCGATTCGAGAACAATCGTTAAAAGCTCGTTTGTCATCGGTTCGTTAATATAATGAACCAATTTTGAACACGTTTTTTTGTTCGATAAGACGTAAAGCTCGGCTCGAGCTCGAGTTCGACTAGATTAGTAAAAAATAATAAAATATGTGTAAAAATATCAAGCTATTCGAACTTGATTCTTGTTCGGCTCGACCAAAGCTTGTTGGAGCTCGATTCGATTAATATCAAACGAAGCTCAAACACAATTTTTAAATCTCGATTAAAAGTCAAACAAGTTTGAACAGTTCTACGTTCGGCTCGACTCAACTCCTTTACACATCTAGTTGGGTCCCCCTACAAATAATTTCTGGCTTCGTCACTGCGTGCAAGTATATATATTCTTCGATGTGGTTGATATATAACCTCTTCAGTTTTCTCATTGTTTATTTATTAAACTACACATTATAAAGTCTTTGTATAATTCAGCTATATATGTCGGCGAAGTTATTTTTATTATTTCTCTTGATTAATTTATATGATATCCCTATGAGAAAAAAAAGTAATATTAGTAATAAAATATGAATTAATAATCTTAAATTATCATTGATGATATGTATCAAGTGGACAATAATTAAAATAGTAGTTTCACAAATTTAACAGTAAAAGTTGTATCTGTATTGTTTATAATATTGACAATTAAAAATGTACTCCATGTAAAATGACAAATCAGCCAAATTTTATTTTAAATTATCAATGTCTCATAATTATAAACACAAGTTTGTCAAGATTTGGTTCATACGAGAATCTTCCCTTGTAAAACCAGGTGGCTTAGCCCACCCTTAGCTCCATCAAATTGTTTGTGGGGTGGAGGTCGAGGGTTAATATCCATACTCCATCAAATTGCTCTTCCCGGGACATATGCGGTGGTGAAGATTTGGTGGGAACTCATCTTGAATAGCATCCGTGTGGGTTCGATTCGGGAGAGATCGTTATTAGTAGATTGGGGGTCGAACATAATTGTTCTCTTTACCTGGAGGATCTCGGTTATACGTCGCCACCCGTCGCTTAACACCGCCGATCGTGCACATCCGCGGTTTACCTTGGCGGCAAGAATGAGGAGCCGAAACTATTGTCCCGGGCGTAGTCGGGCGTGCGCAGTTCTTCCTGCCCGAGTTATCAAAAAAAAAAAAAAAAAAAAAAATCTTCCCTTGCAATGAGGAGGCCTTCCCTCAAAGCCCAAATTTCAGCTTTGTTGTCGGTTGCTGTTCCAATGTTCAAGAATTATGGGAAAAGGAACAAAATTAGGAAAAAGAGATATCTAGACATTTTATGTCTTAATTTCTTCTTATTTAAATTCGATCTCCAAGCATATGGTTACTGTCTCGTAGTTTTAATTAAGGATAAATCTCGCTTTGCCCATTTATATTCTTTTTGAGTATTAATTTATTTTTTTGTATTCTTAATTGTATCACTTTATCCTTTTATACTATCAATTAGTATTATTTTATCCCCTTATACTTTTATAATATTATTTTGTATTCATATAATCAAAAAAAATAACTATTTTATCCTTACCTATTAGTATTTAAAAGTATCTAATACTAATAAAATTGTACTATATAATAGGGATAGGATCTCATGTGGCAGCCTCTTAACATGTGGCAGTGTGGACAGATCTCATCCATCCATCTTATTCAATCAATGGTTCAAATTAAGCCTAAAAATACACCATTTTTCATTTATTTTATGTGTAAAAAGGGCAAATCGATAACTATTAAAATGGTGTAAAAATAATACCATAATTACTTTCCTAAAATCAAGAGATATATTCAATATCAGATTTCCATAACAGATACGCCTAATAATGAGGAAAAAACGGATTCTCACTCTTCATTGACGCAATATTTTGGTGTACAAATATTTATAATATTGTGCTCTGGACGCATTATTTCGTGTATAGATATGCATATTTTGGTGCTAATCGGTAACTATCAAAATGGTGTAAAAATGGAATAACCAAAAGTTAGAGCAAAATGAATAAACAGTTCAGAATCGTACCCCGTAGCTAGGGTTTCCATGTATCCTCCCTAGGTTGACCTGGTTCCTAGATCTAGGATTTCTTGTTTCTTATTGTTTTCAGCGCCGCTATACACCAGTCCCTTTGAGTCTTCCCTGTTTTTTGTGTTCCTTCCCTTTTCCTTCGTGTCAGTGTCTGTCATCTGTTTAGAGTATGGTTTTTCTGTCAGTTTTTGTGTGGGTCTTTCGATTTTTGTTTTTTTTTTCTGAGTCATAGGTTAGATCAGAGTCTTATTCTAGGGTTTCAAGATGGGATCTGAGCGTAAAATTCTCTGGTCAGAAGAAGAGGAAGATGATCATGTGATCATCATGGTTAAAGATGAGACAATGGAGAACAAAAAATCATGGTGCCTTATTGGAAAAATGGCGACACGGAAACAAATCAATGCGTTCGGGCTTCTTGAAACTATGAGGAAAATATGGAAGCCTACTGGAGGTATGACAGCTCGAGAGATCGAATCGAATCTGTATGCCTTTCAGTTTAATCAGAAAAAAGATATGGATCGGATACTTGACATGGAGCCTTGGCACTTTGATAAACATGTGTTAATTCTCAAAAAATTGGAGGACGGGATACAACCATCGTCCATGGTTTTCGAAACTACTCCCTTCTGGATTCGTCTATATGATCTTCCCTTGGCAGGCCGTCAACAAAACATTATTCAATCACTGGGGAGTAAAATAGGCGAGGTACAGAAAATCGACCTTCATATGATGGATAACTTTGATCGGAGTGTTCGTGTCAAGATCCTTTTAAACGTCTCAAAACCGTTACGACGGGGGATTAAAATTCAAACGGATGAAGGAAAAAAATGTGGATACCAATAAAATACGAACGCCTACCATCGTTTTGCTATGCTTGTGGATTATTGGGGCATATTAAGAAAGATTGTGAAATATTGAATGATAATGAAGAATATGCCCAAATTGCTGAGGAAAATCTACCATATGGAGATTGACTTAGAGCATCCCCTATGAAAAAGCATGCATCAGTAATCTCGGAAGCCACAATTAAGACGGAAGAGAGTGAAGCCCGAAAAAAGTTGTTTGAAAGAAATATTGAGGAGATGATGGCCCGCAAGGAATTATTCGTTCAAGAGTCGGAAGCAGATAAAGAATCAACGAATACGCCGGGCATCCAAGAGATTACATCAGGTATCCATCGTGCTATAGTAACTCACCCTAACACCCGAAATAAAGAACCTTACGAAACACCCGTACCCCAAGAACCCCTCCCACCGTACAACACATACCCACACCCAACATTCACTTGATACAACACCTCATAGCCCACAAAAACAACCCACAAGTCATACAGCCAATACCAACACACCCAATATACACCCAAAGCCAACCCCATGCATTAACCCAACCATTAACATCCATACAACAACCCCACCACTTACATACAACCAACCAAAACCCCAAATACCTATACTAGCCAACTCAACTAAGACCATGCACACCAATCCCACTAGCCCAAAACATTCCGCCAAACAATACCTCTGAACCCCTCCCTATTACATCAACGTCCCACCCTAGCCAACCTCCCCGTAGGGTTCGAATTCTTAAAAAGAATGAGAACATTCTCAACAAAAGCGAGTGCCTTGACATCCACATTGGTGAGAAGCGACAAGCAAGTGAAGAGGAGAAAAATTTTGAGTCAAAGACAAAAAAGAAATTGAAAATTGTTCAAGTGATGAGTGATCTGTTTGATAATCCAACGGCGGAGGCTGGATCCCAGCCCCGCCGAGCACCATGAAAATCTTAAGTTGGAACTGTCGCGGGCTTGGGAACCGGGCGACAGTTCTTGCACTGAAAAAGATCCTGCATACCGAGCAACCTAATATTGTCTTCTTAATGGAAACAAAAATTAGGGTTGCATATATAGAAACAAGTTAATAGTAGGAGTTTGGGTTTCTAGGGTGTTTTTAGTGTGAACTCATGAGGGTAATGGTGGAAATAAAAGAGGGGGATTATGTGTTTTATGGAAGGAACCTTTTGATTTATCATTAGTTTCCTACTCCAACAACCATATTTCCCTACGTGTTTGTGTCGAAGGGAAATATCAGAATTGGATGTTTTCTGGAGTATATGGATGTGCGGAAAATGGTCAGAAATGGCGAACATGGGAATTATTACAAACGTTGGCGGCCGATAATAATCTCCCGTGGATATGTGTAGGTGATTTTAATGAAATTATGTGGCTTCATGAAAAACAAGAAGGCAACCTAAAACCACTCAAATGCATGGATGATTTTCGAAATGCAATTGAGAGGTGCTCCCTTGTTGATCTAGGATTCACAGGCTTTCGTTTCACATGGACGAATGGACAAGCCGGGGATAAAAATATTATGGAGCGTCTTGATAGAGCATTTGCGACGGAAGAATGTCAGAACATCTACCCGTATCGATAAGTTCATCATTTGTGTCGAATTCGCTCGGACCACTGCCCAATTTTGGTGAATTTCGATCATGTTGATAGGAGGTATGCGTACAGTCGAAAAAGATTTCGAAAATTTTTTCGATTTGAAAGAATGTGGCTCGAGCATGAAGATTGTTGAAACAACATGGAATTGCTACTCTCTTGGGACTAGTATTATTGACAAAATTAATGGATGTGCAGCAACTCTTAAGGCATGGGACAGAAGTACTTTTGGCAATGTGCAGAGAACCATAAGCAATTTAACTGAGAAGCTTTCCGAATATCAGAAAGCTAATCAGACGGAGTCGATTATTCAAAGGTGTCGGGAGATCCAAGGGAAATTGGAAGAGGCCTACAAGCGTGAGGAAATCATGTGGCAGCAAATATCACGGGCGTTGTGGTTGAAAGAGGGGGATTGTAATACACGTTTCTTTCACCAAAAAGCATCCCAAAGAAGTAGACGGAATAATATCGAACGCATAAAAGATGATCAAGGGGAGTGGCGGGAATCTGATGACGAGATTACATTGGTGATGATTAAGTACTTTCGAGATATTTTCCAGCATAGGATCCCATTTGATGACTCTGTGAGTCCTTGATTCTTGAAAACCGAGTGACGGAAGAAATGAACAAAATATTGATAGAACCATACAACGCCGATGAAATTTACCGAGCTCTACAACGATGCATCCTTCCAAAGCTCCTGGACCCGATGGTATGTCTCCGTTATTTTTTCGAAATTTTGGACTACTATTCATCATGACGCGTTATTATCACGCTCTTAATATTCTTAATCTTTGCCATGATCCCTCCCCTCTAAATCAAACATTCATAGTTCTTATTCCAAAAGTAAAAACCCGAATGCCCGAAAGACTTCCGCCCCATTTCCTTGTGTAATGTTATTTTTAGAGTGATTACGAAAGTCATAGCGAATTGTTTAAAACAGATTTTACCCCAAATCATCTCCCATACCCAAAATGCTTTCATTCCTGGCCGACTTATAAGTGATAATGCAATGACGGCGTTTGAGATTTTCCATAGCATGAAAAATAAAAAGACTGGAAAGAATGGTTATTGTGCTTTAAAACTCGATATGAGTAAAGCATATGACAGGGTTGAATGGAATTTCTTAAACAAAATTTTGCATAAGTTGGGCTTTCATAAAAATTGGATCGATTTGGTGATTCGTTGTGTTAGCACAGTGTCTTATTCCATATTGATTAATGGTAAACCGTCTGATTATTTTGTTCCCGAACGTGGCCTCTGACACGGGGACCCGTTATCACCCTATTTATTTCTCCTATGTGCAGAAGGATTTACACAGGTTATTAGCAAAGCTGAGCGTGAAGGTGCGATCCATGGTATTAAAGTTGCTAGAAATGCTTCATATGTATCACATCTTTTGTTTGCAGATGACAGTATTCTATTCTACAGAGCCACACCGCAGGAGACAACAACTATCAAACAAATCCTTGCACAATACGAAGAGGCGCCAGGGCAACAAATTAACTTGGAAAAATCTGAGCTTATGACAAGTACAAACATTGGGGCGGAACAAAGGAAGCAGATGGGTGATATTTTGGGAGTGAGACAAGTGGAACATCATAGCAAGTATCTGGGATTACCACATTAGTGGGGCATTCAAAGAAAATTATCTTCAGACACACACAAGACCGTATAATCCAGAAGTTGAAGGGATGGAAGGAGAAATATTTATCACGAGTGGGAAAAGAGACACTCATAAAGGCGGTAATTCAAGCAATTCCAACCTATGTTATGAGTTGTTTTCTAATACCAAAAACCATCTGGGAGGAAGTCGAAAGAAGAGTTAATCAGTTTTGGTGAGGAGAAGGGGACGGACAACGCAAAATTCACTGGGCTAGTTGGAAATTAATGACAATGCCGAAGAGGATGGGAGGATTGGGGCTGCGGTGTTTCGAAGAATTTAATTTGGCAATGTTGGGTAAATAATTTTGGCGGTTGTTAACACAACTTGACTCTCTTGCAGCCCGGATATTGAAGGCTAAATACCACCCACGCACGTCTATCCTACAAGCGGGACTCGGATACAAGTCTAGCTACCTCTGGCGGAGTATATTAGCGACGAAGCCGTTGATTGAAAAGGGCAGAGGATGGAGACTTGGAAATGGCCGAAATATATATGTGAAAGGGGAAAGATGGATTGGTGCAAATAATCCAGGAGTATTGCAGACAACGAACAATATCCCCCCGGATCTCACAGTAGCAAACTTAATTGATATGGGCAGCAAACAGTGGAAAGTGGAGGAGGTTTACCAAATATGCGGGAAAGATGATGTTGAGTGAATAACAAGAATGCATATTAGCCCACGTCTCCCACCGGATCGCATGATATGGACATACTCAAAATCGGGCAATTATACGGTTAAGTCGGCTTACCAGTACTACAGTGGGAAATGCACCAACATTTGATGTTGCCGTCCACGAGTTCTCCAAACACGGCGTTGAAGCAATTATGGAATTTACGAGTACCACCAAAGATCAAACACTTTATTTGGCGAGCTTGCACAGACACTCTCCCAAGCAACTAGAACTCGACTTAATAGCTGGTGCCCTTTGATCTAATAAGGGGATCAGATAGAAGGAGCATAACGGATGACATTTGTTCTTCATGTGGAGATAGCCCCGAAACATTGACACACTTAATGCTTGAATGTGTTGTAACTCGAAGGGTGTGGTATTTATGTCCACTGCGTCTGGAACTTCTCTCAACTGAGTATGGATCTTTCAAGAATTTTTTCTGGTCGAAAATGAAAGAATTCCCGGCTGATGGAATTGAGTTGCTAACATATGTGGCTTGGAAAATTTGGATGGCTCGTAACCAGGTATGTATGAATGGGGAATGCTTTGATGTGGAGAGAACCATTAATAATGCCCAGAACTTATTCTTGGAATTCCAAAATACAAACAAGAAGCCGCAACGTAATTCGAGGATGCAAGATAATCCCCGATGGATGAGACCAGAAAGTGGTAAGGTAAAACTGAACACGGACATGGCTAAATTCAGGGATGGGATGGTTGGTTATGGATTTGTGGTGAGGGATAGCGAAGGAGACGTACTATTAGCAGGAACAAAGAGAACATATGTAGATGGCAGCAGCACTTATCTGGAGGGACTAGCATTGTTTTTTGCGATCCAACAATCTATGCTTTGCGAAACTTCTCATTTTCATGTTGAAAGTGATTCGAAATACCTAATTGACAGAATACAGGCCAAAGCAATACCAGAGATTGGATGCGACGTGGTCATTGAAGATGTGTGTGCCATTGCCAAAGCAGCGCACGTGATTAGCTTTTCGAAAATACATAGGAGTGCGAATAGATTAGCCCATGAGATTGCTCATCTTCAGTTGAATCCTAATTCTGAGAGGTTTTGGATTGAGGAATTACCTAGCCATTTAGAGAGTGTGCGTCTTTCTGATGTAAACACTTAGTATTGATAATAAAAATCTGTTTTCATTCTCAAGAAAAAAAAATAATGTAAAAATAATACCATATTTACTTTCCTAAAATCAAGGGATATATTCAATATCAGATTTTCATAACAGATACACCTAATAATGAGGAAAAAAAACGGATTCTCACTCTTCATTGACGCAATATTTTGGTGTACAAATGTTTATAATATTGTGCTCTGGACGCATTATTTTGTGTATAGATATGCATATTTTGGTGCTAATCGGTAACTATCAAAATGGTGTAAAAATAATACGATATTTACTTTCCTAAAATCAAGGGATATATTCATATCGATTTCCATATGAATACGCCTAATAATGAGGAAAAAATGGATTCTCACTCTTCATTGACGAATATTTTGGTGTACAAATATTTATAATATTGTGCTCTGTACGCATTATTTCGTGTATAGATATGCATATTTTGGTGCTAATATAACATGAAATATGGCGTGTTTGGATGTTTATTTCAGACTAAACACTAGTACTTAAGTTGGTATAAAAATATTGACAATATTGTACATTGGAAGCATATTTTGGTTTATACATATACAGACTTCGGTGCTTTATAACCATAAAAAGATGGTATAAAAATAATTCCATTACGGTACCCTGAAATTATATTTTGGTATATACTTGTCAAATATTTGGTGATAATATAAGTATTCAGTAGTGCATTGTTAGATGTTTAATTGAGAAACTAACTGTATACCAACAATTGTCTAATTGTATACCATTCTATAGCTAAGTTTTCATCAATTCATATCCACAATTAAAATAAAAACAACTGAACTAATTGTATACCAACAATTTACTAATTTTATACCAACTTATAGCTAAGTTTTCATCAATTTATTTCCACGGGTACAATAAAATAAAATGGGCCAAAAAAAAAAAAATAAGCTACAATTTTCTCAGTTTGGGCACAAATCTTCTCCTCAGTTTGGGCATCGAGGCTTTCAAAGCAGATTTTGTGGTCTTTGACCTCTGGGCTCTGATTACCGTCACTCGCACCCTCGCTCGGCCCTAGGGATGCATTTCTCTTACTGTTTTCTCATGCCATTTAACTTGGAAGTGAGAAACATCTATGAAGCATTACATATGTGCATGAACTATACTAATTCTGCGATGTAGCAAAGAGAATACAACATCAAAACTAATTGTGCACTGATTGTACTCTAATCAGATATCTGAAACTAATACTATTTAAACATCAATTGTATATGCAACATTTCGCACAAAAAATAATTCCATAAACCCAAGAAGAAAAGGGGGGGTCTGTAAAAGTCGAAGAATAAAACCCTAGTAAATTCAAAATAAAAAAAAAATTGTGCGCTCTACTTACTGCAACTAACTCCAAAACCCGGAAAAAAAATCGTCGATCGACATAAAGGGGAGGAAAAATAAGGAAAACCCTTTCCACAAAAATCAACCGAAAAATTTAAAAAATCGAACAAGAAACTGACCTTTATCAATACTACCGAGGACGTCTTTGGATTTTGATGTCGAATGAACACAACCAAGCGTCGAAATTGACACATAATTTTTGCTCTCGGCGCTCGAACGGTAGAATGAATAAGAAAAAAAAATAAACGGTGGATTGTGATAATGAAGAAGAAATAGACGAAAAAATGGGTTTGATTTTGTGTGAAAAAATAAGATTGCAAAGAAGTGAGAAAGATTAAATGAAATCCCAAAAAAATGGGAGGTTATGTGGGTTACCAAAAATGTTGTGTGCTTATAAGTATAAAATGTCAATTATGCCCTTAAATGGGCTGTATTCAATTTTAAAAAAAAAATTCGAAAAAACATTGGCCTTTGGATTAAACATAGTAATGACTTAGATTTGTCCGCACTGCCACATGGTAAGGCCCTTGCCACATATGATCCTATACCCTATATAATATATATCTAATGCATTCTTATTAAAGATGTGAAACATTGGGGGTGTTTTTGTAATTATCCCTAATACTAGTTTGAAGAAAACATGTATAGCTCAGCCTACAATTTCTCATCTCTATGTGCAAATCGAATATAATATTCTCTACCATATTTCACTTGTGTTTATTATATAAATGTCACGTCTACAATAATAACATGTGAATGTCATATATACGATAATTATATTATTTTATATACGTACCTAACATTCAATGAAACAACATATAATTATGATATATACATGAGTTAGATCATAATTAATATATAAAATCGTCAAAATAAGTCAAGCACTAGAATTTAACTTAGCAGATGAATTAATTAAAATTTATAACAATTGGGAAAGATAAAAGGCCACAAAAAAAAATGAAAAAAATTGCCTTATCCAAAATTCACTCACACACACACACACACACACCAGCCACTAGATCCACCCAGATCCCAACCAAACAGACAGAACAAAACTCAAGACAAATCCAACAACTCCCCGGCCACCACCACCACGCGCCGCCGCCGAATCCCTGGAAGAATGCTCGGCGGCCATGGAAGACCTCGGCGGCGGAGGGAGTGGATGAACGAGGACAGAAACCTTCATGCCATTAAAGCAGCCACCAGTGCCACAAATGAAATAATATCTCTTGGCTTTGTCCAGTAGAATAAAATCCTTTCCACTGCTCCAATTTCCGGTGGCTCCCTCTATCGTGCAGTTATCGTACCCCGTCTTGTTCACTTGGAACACGTTGTACTGTGTTTTTTGGTACCTAAATGCTACATTCCCACATGAATTTCAAAACCGAAAAATCAATTTGTGGTCGAAAAGCCAAAAAACCTAAATTGAAGGGTAAATTGCAATTTTAGTTCACTGACTATAGTGGTCCGGTAAAATTGGTATTTTTCAAATTCCGCCGGACAATAGAATTATTGGTAACTTTAGTGATAAGAAGTTTGTAAAATTTAACATGTGCTTGGGTTCGATCCCACTAAGTCCATTCTCTATCAAGATTTGTACTTATAAAAGTAAATTTAACTTGACAAAATCATCTTGAAATTTTAAAAAACTCTTGAAGTTAGTTCTCAACTAGCTAGAAATTTCTAAATTACTCAGGAAAAATTAGGGATTTCTCAATCTCCGACCAAAAATTATGTTTATACTAAAATAGTTGTTGGCAATGTGTTCTGAAAAACTCCAACATTTGGCCGAAAATTGGCCAAATACCCCAAATTTTGGCTTTATATTAAGAAAATTACTTTTTACCAACTTATGTGAGATTTTTGTTATAATTTAAATGAAGATTTGGGGACGGTATTAGCAGTTCTTGAAAGATAAAGGTGATTTTGGCAGACGGAATTTAGAAAAGACCAATTTTGGCATATCACGTAGTTATAGGACTAAAAATAGCAATTTACCTCAGAATTGACCATAACAGAAATTGATTTCTTTTGACTATAAAAATGAGAAATTAAAAGAATGGAAAATATATACATACATATGAGGTCACCGACGTAGAAGGTGTGGTTGTTGGCCCATAGAGTGTAGTTGATGCCGGGGTTCCAGCCCTTGTTGGCGCCGACAATGTGGTCGGTGGCGACGGCGGAGGAGAGGAGGAAGAGGAGGAGCACGGCGGAGGTGAGGTGGAGGATAAGGGCTGAGGTGGACATGGTTGGTTGGTGGTAGCACTTTTTGTTGTTTAAGAAGCTTTTTGACTGAGGATGGGTGTTGTGGCCAATGGGGAGTTGTGGTTTTTAAAGTTGTGAGGATTATTGCTCAGATAACGGTTACATAACGGATCCATATAAAGTTCTGCTGGGGTCACTTTAATTATTTTGGATATTCAAATTTAATCAATATTTTATTTAATGGATATATCATATATGTATATTATATGTATAGGGATGGCAATGGGTGGGGCGAATATCTCAATACCTGGACCCGCCACGGGTCACGGGCGGGTCGCCCCTGTTGATTTTTTTTATATTTTATATTTTTAATATTTTTTAATATTATATTTTGTATTATACATACATATTTTTTATAAAATTTGTCATTTTATAGGTTAAATATAATATTAAATACATAAAACAATATTATTTTATATAATATACATGTAAAATATACATTAAATTTATTAAAAAAATAGCACAGGGCGGGGCGGGGGCGGGTGCCCACTGGGCGGAGGTGATACCCAGACCCGCTCCTTGGGCGGGGCGACCCAAACGGGGCTAGGTGGGATGGGGAGGGTCATTTTGCCATCCCTATATACAGGGGCGTACCCTCAGCTGTGAATGGGGGGGTGGGCTTTAGCCCCTCCAAATTTTTTGAAATTTCAATTATCTATATGTATATTTTAATTTAAAATATTATATTTTAGTATCAAATATTTTTTTTATTGATTAAGTCCCCCAAAATATTTTCAGCCCCCCAATATTTCGGGTCTAGCTCTGCCCCTGCCTATATATGTAAAAAGTTTATTGCAAGTCTTTGTACTAGATATGTCGCTGCAAATCCCTCCTCTTGTAATTCTTTTATTTTTAGAAAACTTTCAAATTCGAAAAAAAAAAAATACTTTAGAGAAGCTTTCATTTGTATCTAAGACAACTTTCTACTTTGTTCTTTCTTTCTAGTCTAGAAATCCCAACCATTTTCCCGATTCAATGAAGCTTTGTAAATCATTAGGGGTGTATCTCCAAACCACTTAAGTATAAAAGGTTCGATTTAAATAGATCAATTGAATATTAGTCTATTAACCGTTTATTAATTTATCAATTAAATATTAGTCTATTAACCGTTTATTAATTGTTATGGCCGGTTTAACCGCATAATCTTTAAGTTTCTTTGTTTATGATATACCAACCATCATGGACAAGCACGGGGATAATAGGATAATATATGAATTAAACAGATGCAAATGATATGCATGAAAATAAAATACAAAACATAAAACGGAATTAAAAAAACTAAAACTTAAGAAAAAGAATATTTAAAGATAGCGAGAACCCTCCATTTTTCTTAAGGAAACTTTTGCAAGGGTCAACACAAATTATAACATAAACAAAGAAATTTAAAAGTGTAACCGGTTTAACCAGCCATAACAATTAATTAATAATCAATTAATAGACAAATAATTAAATGGAACCTTTTACATTTAAGGAATTTTGAAGATATACAGGGATTGACAAAGCTTCCTGACAAAGATGGTTGGGGATTTGTAGACTAGGAAAAAATTACACAATAGAAGCTTGCCTAAGGATAAAAGTGAAAGCTTCTTTAATTTTTTTTTTTAGAATTTAAAACTTTTCTAAAACTAAAAGAATTACAAGAGTAGAAAGGCTTGCAACAAAATTGAGTCTACAATGAGGGGGTGTCTCCCCTTTTATAGAATTTTTCAGGAGTATTTGTGGGATTTTTTTTATATTTAGCAATATTGCTACAATAATGCTACAATATGAATCCATATTGTAACAGTGCTATATGCCATATGCTACTACATATCTCCGCGTTGCTATAGTTTGCTACTATCCTATTTTTGCCCGTTGCCAAACAGTTAAAAACAAAAAAACTAGTTTGCTACTATCCTATTTTTGCCCGTTGCCAAACAGTTAAAAACAAAAAAACCTAAAATACGATGAGGAGTCAATTGGGCTTGGTTAAAATGTGTTTTAGTTGATTATTTACTTTTCTAAAAGTTTAATTATTTACAAGCAACTTTGTTTCACAAAAAAGAATATTTATAAGCAACTTTGGATTAAAAGTTATTAGGATTTATAGGACTGATTGAAGTACAAATTAAATTACTCAAAACAAAAGTACAAATTAAAAACAATACCAATATAATTACTGATGTATGATATAAAGACACTTAATCTTTTTTTTTTTTTTGAGAAGGATATAAATACACTTATTTAAATAATGACAAGTGGGTGAAAAAATCAGATCTGAACATGAGAATGTAGGCTCATGCGTATTAAAAGCCACGCCTCAATCACATGCGTGGGGCAAATCCTAATCATCCCTTGTTTTATTTTGGGTCATTCCTACAAACATTAGGTCACTTTATCTTTCTTAAATAGGATGAACCTCATCCCTGAGGGTTTTTATTGTCCTTGCCCTAGAATTTCGTGGAGAATGTGAAACGCGGGTTATGTCTCAACTAGTCAGGGAGGGTCCTTGGGCTGCCGAAGACTGAGTCACCACACAAGAAGTTCTCATCCACCCTGTAAATCGTTACTAGAGGGATTCGAACAACAACACTATGGGTGCCAACAAACAGACATCATGTCACCCAAGTCCTTTACCAGTTGAACTATGTCACGGGGGCAAAAACTTTGGAAGGTAAACTTTTTGTACTAGTCAACCCCACCAGCACTGCGGTCCCCACCACAAGAAACCCCAACTCCGGCCTGGCCCTAAGGGTTAGTATACACCGCTTGGCCCTACGCGTATGGAGGGATTTTTTGAGAGGCATGGTTCTAGTAAATATCATTTGGAGAGATTCGAACCCATGACTTCAAGGTGCATGACAAGATCCTTTGACCAGCTGGGCTGGCTCCAATTGATATTGTAGCATTATTGTAGCAACAGTCACTTTATCTGCCAAAAAAAAAACACCTGAAACCCGAAATCCATTTTGTCGCTTTATCTTTCTTGGATTTAGGGATAGCTAACGGGCGGATTTGGGACGTATTTAGCTTAACTCGGGTCCCATTCTGCCAAAAAAAAAACCCGAAAACCACTCCGTCCCGCCTCAAGGCTCCGCCCTGCCCGCCTCGCTCTAAACTCGTAACCCGGCGGGTCCAAACCCGTTGGACCCTTCTCCATTAATGTTTGTTTCAACATTAATTAATTGACAGTCTGTATCAAATTCCTAGCTTTATTATATGAGGTTTGTTGAGATATGTCACTTGTGAGTTGTCCCACATGCATGGATTGATTAAGGGAAGAGAGTCCAATTTATAAGCCAAGTGAGCTACTCCTCCTATCACCAATTGGTTTTAGGATGGAACCTCACTTGGTGGGCTTGGGTTTCTTCCCTATATTGGGTACGCTTCATGTGTGGGACCGTACCAAGTCCCCCCGAATTTAACATGGTATCGAAACGCACACATTGCTCGGCCCAAGTGCGTCGTATCACATGATGTGATTGAGCATGGTGGATCCTGTGATGATAATTAAAAATAATTAATGAATTGATGAAGGACTCACAAGTGAGGGGTGCGTGTTGAGATATGTCACTTGTGAGTTGTCTCACACGGGATTGTTAAGGAAGAGAGTCCATTTATAAGCCAGTGGCTACTCCTCCTATCACAAATTGGTTTTAGGATGGAACCTCACTTGGTGGGCTTGGGTTTCTTCCCTATATTGGGTACGTTTCATATGTGGCACCGTACCAAGTCCCTCTGAATTTAACAAGGTTTAGAAACAAAGTACAACTTAGCGGCTGCCAAGCATGTGAGAGAAAGAAGTTCTTCATAATAAACATTCAAACACCTGACTTGTGAGTGAAGAAGATGGACAGAAGGTTTACGAGAGTGGAGAGAAAGTAGAAAAACACAAATCTTTGTAGTCAGTCAAAATTTGAGATATATTGAGAGAAGTCTTACATTGTGAGAAGCTATATCTCAAGTCATCGTATCATTATTAATTCATGATATTTGCAATAAATGGAGAGAAAAATATAACAAAAAAATATACGGGGCGACTCCAGGATGGGACTCCAAGGACCCATGACCCGCCCTAAATCCGGTGGGTTTTACAAAACTCAAATTGTTACCCGTCTCGCAACCCGCTTGACCGGGTCTAAACCTTCCCTGGACGAAACTGGTTTGATGTGGACCCTGATTTCAATTCGTCTCATTGCCATCCCTACTTGAATCCCATTAATTCCATATTATTATTCTTTTTTTTGTCTTTTTATTACATTGAAGTGGAAACTGAATGGTTGGGCAAAGACGACTCCTACTATAGCTAGGGACACGCGTGACCCCATATATAGATTCTTCTTCTTTTTTTTTTTTTTTTTGGTTGCATTGTAAAACATTAACAACATTATAATTGTCACTAAAAACATTATAATATTACAAATTAACAAAATGTTACAAATTTAAAAAAGTTTTAATGGTGTTATATAAATTTTTAAAAACTAAATATTAAATGGTTAAAAAATTGTGGCCCCATTAATGATTTTTTATTTAGTTTATAGTTATGTTTATATGTTCCCCCGTTGTAAAAGATTTCTGGATCCGTCCATGCCGGAGAGTTTTCCGACTTATCCTTTCCGACGCTCAATTCAGGATCAACTTCAAGAACCAAAAAAAAAAAAAGGAGTATAAAAATACTAATAATATTGAATTTGATATGAGTATTGGAAAGTCAAACATCAAAAACCTTTTTGAGAGGCTATTTACAAGTGCTTAGAATTAGGGTTTCCTGAAAATTCGGAATTAGTCAGAGAGAATCTAAGGTTTTGCAATAAAATTGATGAGCCAACCTTTATCCTCATAGAGCTCGGGTTAGATTTAGGGTTTCACTATATTTTGAGTTGTCCGAGCTCGGATATGTATATAATTTTCATTACGAGAATCCAACAATCAGCCCATTAAATACTCTGAACTCGGCCTCATACATCGTAACCACAGGTCGGTCTAATTTAGCTCCAATCATTGAAGGAACCATGAATCCCAACAAATTTGAAGCAGTGGTGTAGCCTGTATGCCGAACTACTCCTAATCCAATTATTTTCTCAGTAGCTAAAACATACTCCCTCTTATTTACAATAAGTATTTTTTGACACATGAAAAATTGTTCAAAAAGAATGTCTTTTTGATTCAAGACTAATAAGAAAAGATTTTTCCTGAATTACCTTTATACTTATTAACAATAATGTCTAAATTTTGTTTTCTTTCAAGACAACATTATGATTAATTAAGGATATATATATATATATATTGGGTATTTTAATATATTTCTTAATATGTGTATTTTTTCTTAAAAAGACACTTATTGTAAATAGGAAGGAGTATAATTTTTCAAAGTTTTTGGAGTTTTCGTTTTCATATTTAGTGATTTCAAAGAATTCTCGACGTGAAGCCTTTGGGCTTCAACAATGGATATCAAATGTTGAGTGGCTGAACGAGGGAGTGGATACTCGGTTTATAAAGTAGACATGCTATATAGGCCCTAGTGTTGGGCCGAGCTACTAAAATATTTAATTTAAAGTTTTCATTATTGACATATGGAGCAAATGCATAGCCCAGAATAATATTTTTTTTGCAAACTACATTATTATTTAACTAAATTAATTTAACTAGACAATATATTATTTGATAAATTCAGAAAAAAGCGCTATAGCCTATAGGGTGCATTGTGCAGCTGTGCTGCCAAGGAAATGTAAAATTGAGTGTTGAATCTATCGATTTTTTAATTTGAAAATATAATGTGACAAATGAACCTAATGAAGGGTTAGGTCCTAAACTAAATTTTGATTAAATTTTATAAGGATGATAATGTAACTGGTATAAAATCTAACCCCTTGAACCTACCTACAGGCTACAACCCACTTGAATGTGATTGATCCGGATTTAATCTCATAGTGTGTCTCCTTCCCTATTATCCTCTATTGTCATAAAAAAAATTAAAAAATGTACGGTATAAATTTTAGGTTTTTATTTTCAAAATCCATCCCACTTCCAACCCAAAATAATACCACTTATCAACAAAAATCAACACAAAACCAACTTTTTTTAATAAAAATAATAAAAAATAATTTCAAAAAAATTAAAATTAAAATTAAAATAAAATTAACAACCGAAAATAGAACATACTAATCAATGAAAGAAAATTGAAAGAATTTTGTTACAATATAAATAAATAAAAATTAGTAGCAGAAAACAACAGAAACATGAGCGGTAATACGAAGATACCCATTAATGGGTCCGGAGGTTTTAGGGCTAAATTGGATCACTATCTTTACAGCGGTGAGAAGAAGCATGTTGCGGCAGGTATTGTTATCATTGGATTCCTCTTCGGTATCCCCTGGTACCTCACGAACCAAGGTTCGTAATTATTTTCTTCTTTTATTAGTCATTTTTTTTTAATCTGAATTTCTGGTGAGTTTGAATTGTTGATGGTGAGCTTATTGATTATTTTACAGTAATGGGTTGGATATTGTGAGCTGTTTTTTTTTTTTTTTTTGCTGGCATTCTCTGATAATTAATCTAATACTGGTTGCCTATGTACTGAAAATGAGTGAAATTATCTTTATAAAGATTTGAATTTGAGGAAGGGTGTGATTTTTAAGTTATTTAAATGCATTGTTAATAAAAAAACTACATTTGGGTTCGTTAAGGTTGCATTTGGATAGGAGGATTTGGATTTGGGTAGAGGATTTAGGGAAGGATTTCAAATGACTCCAAATAGAAAGGATTTCAAATCCTTCAAAATGACTCCAAAAATAGCTTCCAAGGATTTGAGATCCATCATTGAATGAATTCATCCAAACAACATCAATGGATTTGTTATTATGGATTTGAAATCCATAGCTCAAATTCTTTCATCCAAATGGAGCCTAAAGGATTGAAATCCATTATTATTGTCTTTTAGAACCCATGAACTTGAAAATTATGATTTCAATTTCATAACAGAATTTTGTAAGTTTATCAATTCAAAAAGTAGACTGTTCTTGCTGTATATGCGTGTGGAGAATCATTCAAGGGACTAAGTTAAGTTAAGAATTGGGCCAACTGTTTGACTTTTGGGCTTAAAGACAGTTCTTATGGTTCTAGATTTTGACACTTTCTTCTACCATGTTGCCACATTTTGAAAGGATAAGTGTATCCCTGGTTTTTTTGACTTTTTTCCTTCATGACCCATTTCATTAAGCAATTGAATTTGATTGAAAGTAAACTTCGAAAAGGCAAGGAAACTAGCAAGGAGAAAAACTCACATTCCTTTTAGGATGTGCATATTAATAATTTTCTTACACTAGGCATTGTTTTTCCCCAAAGAATATAATTAGTCAACTGTTCGAGTAATCGATGTAATATTGGAGTATGGGACGAAGGTATGTATATAGAGCAATGACGAATCTGAATCAAACTGTTTAGATTATAGGAGACTAATTTTCTCTATTTGGTGTTGTTCATGACTTTCTGGTAACAATCGGTATCTGACCAGTTCAACCATGAAAACGTTATTTTAGCCTAATCGTGCCGGGCCGACTGAACTGGTCGGATAGGCCGGTTCAGTCAGGTTTTTAAACATGGGATATGGGAGTCACTACATATAATTTTTGTTCATTACTTAAAATTTTCCTTCTCAGTGCATCTTTAGATACTTGTTTTTAAACGAACATTGTTTCTTGAAGGGACGAAGCATCAATCTCATCAGGATTACTTGGAAAAAGCCGATAAAGCTAGAAGTGAGAGACTTTCTACTGGTTCGTCCACAACTAGATGAAGAAACTATTCTCTTCAAACTGCGCCTTATCTTCTTCTGAGACCTCTTTTAAATGCCAGAATGCATGTTTTGGTTCTCTTTGCGTGAACCGGGTTTTTGTAGAAGAAAATCATGAAGTCCTTATCACGGGTAAAAGTGATGTGTTTCGAGATGTTATTCGCACCATCAGACTTCAACTTTACTGGAAATTTTAGCTGTGTATGGAAATTGGAGATGTTTTCCAATTTTTTACATGTCAAAACTTTCCTGTTCTGTCGTATATATGCATGAGACCTTAAAAATCAACATTCATTATAGAGTTAAAACTACCCCCTGATTCCTCAAAAAAAAAAAAAAAAAAAAACTACCCCCTGAAGTTTAGCCCAATTACAGAAAAGCCAATTATCTTTCAGAATTCCAAATAAACCACTTACACTTGTTTCTATTTTACAAATTGCACTCTAAAGAGGCGGATGTGTGTTAGATAAAACACGTGTTTGTCACATTTTAATGGGTATTTGTAATTTTGAAAGATAATTCAAGTTTTCTTTAGTTAAGCTAAAACTCAGGTGTAGTTTTTGTAATTATCCGTTTAATATATATAATCAAACCAACCAGACAATATTCACACAACGAGTAATTACAAAAATTGCTTAATAAATAAAAACTCAACTATCTTTGAAAATTACATATATCCATATATTTGGCCGAAAACATGCAATATTTTTTATTGATATGATACTAGTTACAAGATACAACAATTGCCAGATATGTACAGCAAACCTCAAAGCATCTTCACAACTCAAAAAAAATGAATACAGTGAAGATGTGGGTTTTTCAGACAAAACATTATATGAACACTTCATTAAAAACCATTTGGAGATCAGATGTAAGGATTAATGTGGGACGAATAATCCCGAATCCCAGCTCCTTCCCATCCCATCCATTCTTCCCACATGTCCCAATCCTGATCGTTCATTCCTCTCATCGGTTCATCTTCATCGTAATAATCGTACACCTCCATCTGTGGTGTGCTATGTTCCCCTCGCAAATTACTCATCACAATCTGCATCATATCATCAGAAAACATCGTTCAGACACTTATGCTTAAGAAGCAATCTCAACAATAAGTCGTTCTTGTTCTTCTTTTCATTTCTTTAGACATGGTTCATATGATATGTTACGAACTTATCTATCAATAAAACCATCGAAAGAGGAAGGTTTTGCTTTTGTCCGATGGACGATTAGATATTGATACTTCATTTTATGGCTTCTTGAATCTTGGTCGGAGCCAGAAAATGAAGATTAGAGGGACAAGATTTTATTTTTCTTAAAACTAGTAGATAAAGAGGTGTTTTTTTATATAGTTTTAACATGGCAAAATTTTAACGTTAAGTAATTTTTTATACAGAAGTTATATTAATTGTAAAAAGAATTGGAAGTTGAGGGGGCGACCACTGTCGCCAACCCCCTAGCTCCTTCTAACATACCAAAAATCGACCTTTTTCTTACAAAGATCAGCCTTCTTTTTTTTTTTTTTAATCGGTAACAAAAGTTGACCTATGTTCTTATCTTAGGTCGCATCTGAATGGAAGGATTTGATTTGATTTGATACAAATGTTGCGTCTCACCCCAAGACCAGCCTTCTAACATACCAAAAATCGACCTTTTTCTTACAAATGTTGCGTCTCACGCGAGTCCAACATTTGATTTGATAAATCAAACGCAACCTTAGGTTGCATTTGGATGGGAGGATTTGGATTTGGGGAGAGGATTTATGGAAGGATTTCAAATGTCTCCAAAATGATTCCAGAAATAGCTTCCAAGGATTTGAAATCCATTATAAAATGGCTCCATCCAAACAACCTCAATGTATTTGTTATTATGGATTTGAAATCCATAGCTCAAATCATTCCATCCAAATGGAGCCTAATAAATGAATTTCAAATCCATCATAATAATTGATATTTGTATTATGCAGTAGTTAAATATTACCCAAATAAACTCAATGAACTAGTTTATCTCCTAAAAGTCAAACATCTAAATCAAGTTTTTCCTTGGTACTCCATTATTTCTTCCTTCTACATGATATGAAGGAGCTGGAGTGGGTGATTGAAAATGACTCATCACTATCTTGGTTTCAACTTCAATAAGTTAAGAGATGACAAAGCAATTGGAATCATGATAATGTTTCATATATAAGTGGTAACCAAAAAAAAAAAAAAAAACAGAACAACAAAGTGGCCCTTCTTTTCATTCAAAAATTAAAATAAACACATCACATCAAGAGAAACTTATAAAGTCCACAAGGCTTTATTTAAGAATCCACCCAAGTCATTTCATACTATTAATAATGATAAATGCTTCAAGTGGACACAATTAATATTACCAGCATCATGAGAATAAATAAAAGTTAAGGTAGTTTTCAATATGAAAAGGGACTTAAACCTAATTGAAAAGGGCAATTGAATTTAAAATGAAGCTACTTACATCATATGCTTCATTAATTTGGTGAAATTGGGTTCCACAATTGCTTCCTCTACAGACATCAGGATGATACTGTAAATCAAAGTCAAATTAACAGGTTAGTAGACAAAATAATTACTCTATACCTTGTTCCAAATAACCACGAAAATTCTCATAAAAAAATAAATAATAAAATAACCGAAAAAATTCAGAACCAACAAAACTCAAAACTGTACAAGCCATAAATTCACATAAATCGGATAAAGTAAAAGAAACAACGATTTAATTGTAAAATTGGTCTAGCAATTTTGGTTTGGTAAATATTTTAGGTAGTAAATTTGATCCGTCAGGTTTTGATTATGTGCAATTTTTACGCTGTATAAGTTCTAAATTTTGCAATTTTAATCCTACAAGTTCTAATTTTGTACTATTTTCATTTATTCCCACAACATTTTGTCCATTAGCCAAAATACCTATGATAATTAAACGTTACGGATCTAAAATTGCTATTTGACTGAAGGGTAAAATCGTCAAAGACAAATTACAAACTATTACATGACTAAAATTGAAATAAGCCCCGAAAAAACAGGGGAAGCAGAAATGGATAGGATAAGCATCAAAACAGCATTAAATACAATTAAGTAACGAGAATGAATAATCAAATTAAATGAATTCCATGGATCATATAACAGAAATATATGTTTCAGGATTTCAATCCACAAAAAGGGTAAAAATTATAATTCAAATTTAAGATTTATAAAACCAAGATTATGAATATGAACACCTAACGCCATAATAATTCAAAACCTCTGAACAACAATAGAAGATTATTAATATCCGTGATAACCAACCATCCCAAAGATAGCCCTTTTAAAACAAAAAATAAAATTAAAATTTGCTGAATAAAAAACAATATTTCTTTTCTTGAATAATCAAAATAATAAATTTTAACCCATCAAATAAACAAAAAAAAAAAAACTCAAGAAAACAAAATATGAAAGAATATACCTGAAGAGCAAGCTGCCTGAAGGCCTTTTTAACCTCAGATTCAGAGGCACCTGGGTTAATCCTCAGAGTCTTGTACGGATCACTCACAGTAGCAGAAGAAACACAAGAAACCCTAAATCCATTTCTCTTATTATTATTATTATTATTATTTCTCACATTTTTTTTCGAAAAATTATCTTTCAATTGAGCCCAAGAACCTGATGCATAACCACAGCCCACAGCAGCAGCCATTTTTCATAAAATAAATAAATAAAAAACCCAAGATTTTTTTTCCAAGTTAATGAAATCCCACAATGCGAAAAAAAAACCCACAAAATATTCTGAATCTTTATACAGATCTTTGCGCCAATGTGAAAATCAAATGGCAAAAACCAGAGCAGTTTTCAAAAGGGCCTGTTTGGTATTAACTATAAAATACGGTATGAAAACAGAAAATGGTGCGAGAAGAAAATGATGGTGGTGGGAGACCCTTTATAATATTATATGCCTTCTAATAATTGAAATAAAAATAAAGTCATTCGAAGGAAGAAGAAGCAATGATGTATTTATATATATCAACTTTGTGTGGGGTGACGTGTTTTTTGTTTGTCTTATTTATTTAACGTCTTTTATGTGGTGGGTGGTAAGTAGATGCTACCCAAGTGGGTAGTGCCCAACTTCCGTAGGATTGTGACATGTGTCCCATTTTAATTTTCTTTTTTTGAAACAAAATACATGCATACGCGTAGTGGAATGACACTTAAAAAAATCACATTTAGGGCGTACACGCACAACTCACTCCGGTGGGATCAAACCCCCCGTGGTGTGGATGGTTTATTGGTCAGAGTTTGACAATCTTATCCGTCCCTTGGCCTTCGGTTTTGGTCCTATTCAGATTATGATGTATGGTGGCTTTTCTATTGGCGCATCTGTTTTTTAGCTTCTGGTGGTATTGTATCTTTCTATAACTCTATTTTGACCCCTATATTATCTCTATTTTCCGGATAAGGTATTATTTTGTAGAGCCGTTTTTTTTTAGTCATTCCCAACAAACCAAGATGTTTTTTAGCCATCTTTTTCAAATACATCTTTTTTAGTCATTTTGGGGTATAAAATGACATCCATACCCTTTTAGCATGTTTGTTTGATATTTGGGTTATTTCTCTCAATGTGTGATATATAACAGGGTATCTTTGTCAGAATCGAATTGAGTCACAAGAATTTAATTTGAGTCATGTGTGACTCGAAAAATAATTTTTTTAAAAATCTAGTCACAAATGACTCGAATTGAGTTACTTCGAAATCACATTAACTCGAATTCGAGTCATGTGTGACTCGAAAACAAAAAAAAAATATTTAAAAAAAATTGAGTCACACATGACTCAAATTCGAGTTACAGTGACTCGAATTCGAGTCACTCAATGTATGATATATAAAATAAAGTTCGTCAATATAACCAAAAGGTTTGTGTGGCATAGCGGTTTGTCCAATGTTTCCTCACTATTAGGTCATGGTATCAATACTCACTGATGAGAAAACACTAGACAATCCGCTATGCCACACAAACCTTTTGGTTATAATAACGAACTTTATGTTATATATCACACATTGAGTGACTCAATTTTTTTTAAAAAAAAAACATTTTATTTTTTTTTTTGTTTTCGAGTCACACTTGACTCGAATTCGAGTTACTGTGACTTGAATTCGAGTCACAGTGACTCGAATTCGAGTTACAACATACCCAGATATTTTTTTTTCCAAAAAACTTTGAAAACATAACTTTTTCGTTTTAAATCCGTTTTGCATGTATAATATATCAAATTAATCCTCTTTTCAATATCTATAATTCAACACCCATATTGCATATTTTAAAATGAAAAATACTGGTTCGATTTCTTAAAAAAAGTTTAAAAAAAAAGAGTAAGAAGATACATAGAGATAAGTGAAAGAGAGAGAAATAACCCAAATATCAAACAAACATGCTAGAAGGGTATGGATGCCATTTTACACCCCAAAATGGCTAAAAAAGATGTGTCTACAAAACATGACTATTTTTAATCTTTACATTTTCTAAATTGGCTTATTTTGTCCATTACCACTATTTTGTATATTGTGTTTGGTGATTTGGAATTTTGGATGACTTGTATTGAGACTTTTGTAACTTTGGCATGCACCGTGATGCTTTCTTTTAGAAATTTTTTTGCTTTCTTTTAGAAAATTCCAAGCCTAGACACCTTATGTCAATCAACAATGAAACTGTTGTGTTTGAACAGTCTCGTCGTTTCCTTCAAGAAAATGGGTCTTAATAGAAAATCGACATCGTTTCCAAAAGTTACACCATTTACAGTGTTATTGTTATCATTCTTATTTCGTTCCATTGCGTCCAAAACGTGTCCTCAACTCATTCCACGTCAAATAATGACATTATATTTTTTCGATATTCTTTTATTCAAATGCATACATTATCCAACACAGATTTTCATCACATATTCTCTCACAATATATTCTCCATAACAAGAAAATAGAAAAAATAATAAAAATGGACAAGTGCAAAAAATTTCCGTTAGGTTTGTTTATCTTAATTATAAAAAAATCCATTTATCTTCTAGAATTACAAAAATTCCCCTAATGACAAATATAAGTACCCCTAAAGTTTGTAACTGTTATATAAATTCACCCCTCATTTGGGTGCAATTTGGTTTCAATTTTAAAAATAGGATCATTGAGGGGTGCAATTTGGTGTAATTTGTAAAAATAGAAGTAAATGTCAATAAGATATTTGTAATTTTGAATGACAACCGGTTTTTTAGACTAGAGTAAAATCATTTTTCTTGAATTTTCACTTTTAACAGTTCATTCTGCAGAAGGTGGTTGTAAACTCATCCAACATATACATTTCAAACCGATAAATTACTCAAGTACTCTATATCCAAATGGGGAGAATTCTTTAATAACAAAGAGTCAATGAGGCCAACATCATAAATAGCAAGAGTTCATAGGAACAAAATCTAATTTTTGAATAAAATGAAGAAAGGAGCTAATGTGGCGTCAAGTCATGCCACGTGGTCTGTGATCCTGTAAAACCGTATAGGTAGCACGAGGCAGACCATTTTCATAAGCACTTTTTTATCTTCTCCCTTTGGTTTAGACTAAGAGGGTGTTTGGCTAAGCTTATTTAAAACATCTCATAAGCTCCTACATCTGATAAGCTGTTTTAGGAGCTTATAAGATGTTACATCTTATTTTAAAAATAAGATGTCCGAGTGTTTGGATAAAATAAGATAGTTGAGAACATATGTTTTTTTTATATCTTATAAAATTATTAAGTATATTTTTGTCTTTTGAATGTTTAAAATAAGGAGCTTATAAGCTCTTTTAAAAAAAGTTGAGGTGGATGTACTTTTTTTAGGAGCTTATAAGCTCTCTGACAGCTTTTTTTTTTAGAGCTTATAAGCTCTTTTGGAAAAAAATTACCAAACACATTTTAAGAGCTTATAAGCTTTTAAACATCTTATAAGTCGTTTTAAAAGCTTATAAACTCAGCCAAACACCCTCTAATTCAACTCCCCACCTCTCGTGATTGATGAAATTTACACACACACTAGTGTACAATAATAAGCTTTGAGCGTATCTGATATTTTACCGAAAGTTTTTCCCTTTTTATTCTTGTTGAATTCGGGGACTTGATACGGCCCAAATCATAAAACATACCCAATATGAGGAAGAATCTAAACCCATCAAGTGAGGTTTCATTTTGAAACCAATTGAGGATAGGAGAAGTAGCTCGCTGAGCTTATAAACAAGACCCCCTTCTCCTAATTAATTAATATGAGACAACTCACAAGTGATATATTTCAACACGCCCTAGCACTTGTGAGTGATTCATAAGTTTGTTAATCACCATCATATGATCTTCTATGCTCAATCACATCATATCGAAGACCCACTTTGGGCCGAGCTTGGGGTCTGATACCATATTAAATTCGGAAGATTTGGTACGATGCACATCATACAATTACAAATATTCATATTACATGTAAAAAAAATTGTTTATTAATGATTAAGTACACCATTACAATAAAAATAAAAATCAATAACTATTACGTGATACTCCCTCCGTCCCAAATATATAGTCCATTATACCTTTTTAGAATGTCCCAAATATATAGTACACTTTCCATATTTTAATAGTAATTTTTTCATTCATTTACTATTATAACATTATTTAATATCCATTTTGTAATTTACAATGTTCATTAAATAAGGGAAAATTAAGTAAAGTCTTTGCATATTTGTAATTTCCAATATTTTTTCTTAATCATGTGAAAAGTACAACCGAACTATATAATTGGGACGGATGAGTATAATATCTATATATATAAAAGCAAAATAGTTTCTAAAATTGTTTTCCCGCCTAAATGACACTTTCTAAAAACTTTTTCTGATTTTTTTTTTCGGATTTTGGAATCCAAATTAATATAGTTGACTTTTAAATTTTGGTATGTATACTGAAATTAAGGAGAAAATATATAGGGATGATTAATTTTGGTATCCAATTTAATAATATATCATATTCAATTTAGTTAAATACGGTTAAATTGACTAAATGACTATAAAAATACCGAAATTAAGGTTAAATCTTGATTGCAATCACAAATAAATGTTGAATCTTTTTCTATAGAGCATGATTTAAAATCGAAAATACTTAAATATATATATATATATATATATAAACAAACTCCTTTCTAAAATTATTTTCCCGCCTAAATGACACTTTCTAAAATCTTTTTATGACTTTTTTTAATTTTTTTTCTCATGACACAGTTATTTTTAATGGTAATTATTAGGGTTAGTCGATGCTACCCACTTGGGTAGCTACCCAACTGAGTTCTATATCATTGGATTAACACACACCCATGTGGATGTGTGTGTGTATGTGTTGATCTAACGGTATAGAACCCAGTTGGGTAGCTACCCAAGTGGGTAGCATCTACTTACCCTAATTATTATTAGCTCAATCAGTTATTTGATATGTAAATTAATGTGGTTGACTTTGTTATTTTTGGTATGAATACTTAAACTGAGGAGAAAACATATAGGAAAGTTGACAAAATTAAATTTCTATGCAACTGCTTTAATTTTATTATCCGATTAAATCAATTAAAAGATTTTATTCAATTTAGTTAAATATTTTTTAAGTTGGCTATATGATTGCAAAATTAAACATATGGATGCCAAAATCGAGGCTAATCGTTTCTTTTATTTATTATGAATATGGTTGACTTTTTTATTTTGGTATACATACTGAAATCATGGAAATTACAGAGAAAACATATATGAAAACAAATAAATGTTGAATATGTTTCCATAGACATGGTATAATCGATATATAGCAATTATTATATATTGTTGAAATATCTAATTGATATATAACAATTCTTAAAGCATATCCAATTACTACCATATATTAAATATTTGAATTGAATGTAAATATATTTATTTCAAACATACATATCATAACACTAGTGCTTTACCCGTGCGATGCACGGCAAGTGTAATATTGGACAATATGAAGTTTATTGTATTTTACGATATTTGGTTTGTTGTGTTCGACCATGTGGATTGGATGTTTATAAAATTTATTACACATTAAAAAAATAGAAAATGTACAAACATCTACTCGAACAATTTAATATCTACAAATTTTGAAAAACTTCTTTGTACACCACGTTTTGCGCCTCTTTTTTTTTTTGATTCATCTTCGCCACGTACTAATATTTTCACCCCTTCCGATTGGTGACTCGGGAAACGACAACGTATAATTGACCGTGGATCAATACCGGATTCTTCAAGTACGAGACCAATATTTGAGAGAGATTGGCGCTTGACTCTTGTTTATGGTCATTGCATAAAGACACGCGATCGAGGAAATCGCTTCACGTTGAAACTTGAATGAAATTCGAGGTCCGATGGTGTTAGTGTCATTCGCGGTATCAACACCTTATGACCTTCATGCGTTCCATTGAGAATTTTAGCTTCAAGACGTGTCTGAGAGCCTCGTAATCACCAATCTAGTCCCCGTTACACAATCCAAATGGAGTGGTCCATGTTCCTCGGGACATGACCGAGTCCCAACCTTCAAATGCAACTCATGATTGGGAACGCCGAACATTTTATACCATTCAAAAATTAAGGCGTATGCGATCATGCAAGAAATCAATATTAGCGTCGATTTACTCGTGCTATCCGAGCTCAAATAAGTCTCCCCCCTCCGAAGAATTTAAAGACGTCATATATTGATTGATCGACTCAACAACATCAAGAGTCGGTGCGAGTATCGCCTATCTTTCAAATAAGTAGGATCATCAATGGCGTCTTTAAACATTGATACGTATTCTCTATAATTGTTGCAATCGGATCACCGATGATTCCAAAAGAATATCTTCAGTATATCGATAGTGGCACAACCATCATTAGATCCTCCAATTGTTCCATCTCCGATGCTTGCTATCCACTCGAGAATTGGGCCAAATCCGCATAATCATCTTCCCCGACGGAGGCTTTGAAGACGATATTTTTAGTCAATCTCAAGATCTTGTACAATCTTTCCACAAATACGATGCATTTATCGTGGCATTGACTACATCCTGTCGACTTCCCTTCGGATAACAGTAATATCTGTCAAGTCACCACCGAACACAACAGTTTTCCCTCCAAAAGGTTTGGATTCATTCCGTGGGTTGATTAATTTTAAAAGACCTTTCAAAGTTTCATTCACGGCTTCAAAACAATGCTTGTGCATCATTGGGGCTTCATCCCAGATTATAAGTTTACAACGAATAATCACCAAAAGCGAGTCCCCTGTTTGATATTGCAAGTTGACTCTTGATTTGGGTTTAGAGGAATAACAAAACGGAATGGGCATCCCTTCCACCAGGCAAAGAATAGAGACGCTATTCCACTCGATGCCACGTTCAACACAATTTCTCCTTTCGATCTCAAAGCCGCAGATAAAGCCCTCCACAAAAATGTTTTGCCTGTTCCCCCATATCCGTATACAAAGAACATACCACCTTTATTTGATTCCACTGCTGTCATGATTTTAGAGTAAATATTTTTTTGTTCGTCATTGAGTCTGGAAATCAGGTTTTTGTGCTCTACCAAAAGAGCTTTACGATCATAACGCAGCTCGTCGTATATCAACTGCTTCGCTATTCCCGTATTGTTAGCATCAGGAAAGGGCATCGTATCAAAATCACGTAGAATCGTGCCACGACTTCTCAATATTCTTTCAATCTCCAACAAAGCAAGATTTTTTATCTCGTTCTCACTCAATACCAATTCTGCAAGACAAATAATAAGACATTGAATAAATAATAAGATATATAAAATAATGTTATTAGAAATAAAAATATGACATTTAACATATAATAATAATAATACCTTCATGTTGGAGAAGACGTCGACGTCTATGTAGAATATCATCCGAAAGATATTGCCAACACTTGTCCCATACTTCTTCTGGTCTGCTCAAAGACTCTGATGATAGCAACGACGCAAAAAGACTTCTGAGACTTTCTCGCAGGCCAATGGCTCGCTTCAATGATTGCATCAATATATTCCCTATCATCTTCTAACAGACCAAGAGCATAGCAAGCGTCACGGTACGAAGAGTGTTGAGTACCGTTGACCTTCTTGTAGTCATCATGACATGTAGCCCCACGGACAATATTGAGAAGACACCGTAAATAGTACATATCACCCCCCGGAGGAACGAAAAACACTCGACCTATGGATTTCCCCATTTTTCTTGGCATCCACTTCCGAGTTCTTTCTTCCATGTGAATTTTGTTGGGGCTTCAAAGATAGGTTAGCTCACGGCCGGATATATTTTATTTGCTTCCATCCATGCTAAAAACATGCTCTCCTTAATCAATCTTTACTAAGCACATCGCCTATTCGCTCATTATCACCGAAAATAACACTCGCTCATTAGGAGATGGAAGGCGAGTCGTTCGACTGAAGGATATTTGTACTGAATCTCAAACCCCAATAACCTCCAGACAGCTTCACATGACGATATATACCTACAATCATAATACATGCTCACTTCATCAACATTTTTCCCAGATTCCTCATCGTTGGTGCTTGTATAAAACGATGCTGTCACACGATCATTTCCTTTGTTTACATACTTGAATAGATACTTAATAGATCTGGCCTGGTTACACCATTCGACATTTATGTGCACACCATTTTTCTCAATTATTCTTTCTTCATTTCTGCGTCTGTAACGCGGATAACCTTCTTCATCAAAAGTAGTCGCATCCACAAATTTTTTGGGAAAATGTTTAGTGCAACGACCATCGGCCATACAGGGAGAGTTTTTCCTGACATCACCACATGGACCATGAATCATATGATCCTTTACTACAGCATAATAACATGGATCAGTTCTCTCGTCAGGTATTTCAGCTGATATGATTCGATCTATGTCATCTGCAGTTGGATATTTGTCTTCTTTTGCCAGAAACAACAATATATGTGCATGAGGCAAGCCACGCTTTTGAAATTCTATCGTATAGATAACTGCTATAAAATAATAAAATAAATTATTTGAGACACTAAACTAAGTAAATAAATATTAAATATATTATTAAAAATATGTATAAAATATTTAAAAAATAAATGCTAACCTGCAATTACTTTCCCGAACAGTTTATTTTGCCAAAGATCTTTGATCAGAGAATCTAGCTTAAGTTTAAAGATTCTGCAAACAATATCCGGTCGATCTTCAAGATTTAGATTCTTTTTCTGAACAAAACGAACAATCTCTGGCCATTTAGGATTGCAAGTAAATGTTATAAACAGATCCGGATAACCCGCCCATCGACATATAGCCATCGCATCTTGATAATTCTCTATCATATATCTAGCACCTCCTGAAACTTGAAGGTAATATAATGCGTTTGCCCCGAGTACTGGATCAATATCACCACGCAAAACAAAGATCCGTCAAGCCTTTATATATATCACAACGAAGCTTTTTCTCGATTCAAACGGATATATTTCAATCGAAAGCGGATTCGACCATTGTGTATGCATCAACAACAAACTCTGTTGAAACAATCTCCGAGAAGACAAAATAGTAGCCGATTCATGATCTCTCTGCCGTAATAATCAGACGCAAAGTATTCACGCACACTAATTGTTTTTCTGGCACCAGTACTATTAGTCTTATTTATTGAAAATGGTATATCTTCTCTAAAACCATCCTCACCATAAGGTAATAGTAACGGATACTACAAGGCCAAATAAGAAGCATTCAATTCATTAATCCGCTGCAAAAGACCAGATCTTGTTTCAATAACAATATCCCGATCGCCTAAAGCACGATCGAAATCACCAACAATCAAAGCGGCGACCTCACTGGTACTTGGCATATTATATGTCCTAGCATCCGTACTCCTTCTACCAATCAAACGTAATTTTACGTCTGAATATCCATGTTGTCGAATCTTTTCTTTTGCCATTCTAAAAGATTTTACCAGAACATTGTTCTCGTCCAACATTTTCTTCAATTCAGATACGATAACTTCGTGCAAATTATTGCTATCACTTCCTTGCCTACAAATTTAAACATTATTTTTTAAAAATTAAATAAAATTTGTGTTTAAAAATTTCATTCTCCGTATTGTATAATAAACAAAATATAATAAAAAAATAAACAAACCTTACGGAATTCAACCTATGACTTATTTCATTCTCCGTATCATATATGTATAGCCGAGCGAATTTGGGAGTGGATCCATCAAAGCGCACAAACTTCCAATTAGGTGATAATTTTGGCCATACATTCGAAAAACTGGGGCCTCTACCTTTGTTCACATCTCGTGTCAATCTTTCCTCCCATAGATGTAAAAATGAACATATTGTTATAAGATCGTATATTTTCTTGAAAGTGCTTGCTTTTATTTCCATTTCCAAACAATAGATCTTCAAGAACAGTTGGTGGTTGTCGATTGGCGGAAGTTGAATATTTCCGTGCCCACAACACAAAGAGTAGCGAGGCTTTGATTTTGTAGATGAGGATAGTCTCTCTTCAAACCAAAATAAAGCTCCACAAAATTCGCATTTATAACTCGCATCACCCGTATCCCAATACTCAAAAAAACCAATAAACACACTAAATCATTTAATTATACTAAACAATATTAATAAACTCGTATATCAAATTAACGAGATATCAAAAATTGCACTCACCATTATGTGAAGGATTTAATACTTCAATAAGCTCAATTGAATTTACGTTAACAATTTGAATTATATATGTTGTCGGCTCATTTGAAGTAACATGGGCATCATTCGGTTCATCTTCTTTAGATCAATTACTACCTTCTTTCGAACTCATTGAAGAGAGTGTCCCTAAGAACCATAATTAGATATGCAACGATTAACGATATTTCTTCCTGATAGTAATCGTGCGCTTTAAACTATAATAATTTTTTTAAAAATTAATATCATAATTAGTATTTCATTTTTTTATAACAAAAATAAAAAAAAAAAATAATTGAACATACCATTTGTGATATCATTTAAATGGATCATTGGATAATGGATATACCATTGTACTTGATGAGACTTTTTCAAAAGACGTCCTTTTAGATATTATTATATTTCTAAAAATAATTAAAATTAAAATTAAAATATAATAAAATTTATATATAAAAATTAACTAATATAAGTCGAAATATATTGATTATTCCATAATAAATAAATATATAATAATAATTATATTAATAATAATCACGATAATAATAACAATAATAATAATAATAATAATAATAATTATAACATCGGCTAGTACTAATTGCATAATAATAATAATAATAATAATAATAATAATTATTATTATTATAAAATCGAATAGTTTTAACTGAATTATTATTATATAATAATTTTAATATGTATATAATTTTATATAATACAATATAATTTTAATACATATATAATAAATGAAATAACTTAATACAAAATCTTAATACGTATATAATATGTATATATATAACATATTTATTAATAATAATATAATTAATAATTAATATAGATAATATTATATTAATAATATATGTATATATAATTAATAAAAAAGTCGTATAATACATAAAACTCATCAATTTTTTTTGAAATTTAATATATTAAAGGTAATAATAATAGAATAATAATAATAATAATAAACAAAATAATAGTTATTATTAATTAAACTCACTTAAAATTTAATTTAATTAAACTAAACATTAAAATATAGCCCAAAAGAAAAAATAAAAAGCCCATTCACTAATGTATCATCCCATTAAATCAAAGCCCAATAACCCATCCCCTTAGAAACCGGCCCATAGCCCATATTCTGGAATATTCCAACATAAGACTGAGAGTGGAAAATTAAGGGTCCGGATGATAACACGTGTCCAAAATCGACGGATGTGAAAAAAATAAAGGGGTCTGTTCTTATCCGAAAAAATCGGCCCCAATTTTCACTTTACTCTCTCTCACTTCTATCATTTTCTCTCTAAGATTTTTCACTCTCTCTCTCTCTCTACAATCTCGAAAATTCTCTCATCTCTCTCTATTTTTTCACTGCAAAATATTTGAATCTCTTTTTTATTTTTGTCATTCGATTTCAGATTATAAACCATTTTAACAAAATGATTACAACATTTACATAGAAATATTGTCCGGTTTCGTCGGAAAATTTGTTGTTGTTTCAGAAGATTATTTGGTTTTCAGAGGGTAAGAAATTTTGTTTTTGTTTTTTTAAAAAAAAACCCTAATACTTGTTCTTCTTCATATTCATATGTTTCATCGAGTATTTTTGTGTGTTAAAATGTTTGAATTTTTTTGTAAATATGTAACCTGAAAACCCTAATTTTTGTGTTTATTTTTATATAAGTGCAGATTTATAAAATGTTCTCTAGATCTAAAAAAAAACTTAAAAATTTGTTGTTTTCTGTTGATTATTTGGTTTTCCAAGGGTAAGAAATTTTGATTTTTTTTTTTTAAAAAACCATAATACTTGTTCTTCTTCATATACATATGTTTCATCAGTATTTTTGTTTGTTAAAATGTTAGATTTTTTTGTAGATCTCAGAATCAAAACCCTAATTTTTGTGTTTATTTTTTATAAGTCCGTTTTATAAAATGTTCTCTAGATCTAAAAAAACTTTTATAAATCAAAACATAAATGTTCGTTAGATCTGATTTTTGTGTCTGTACCTCGGGTTTGAATGGTGGAATGAGGTTTGTAAGCTCTTCCACCCGTTCATTTTTAGGGTTTTCATTTTATTATAATTTTTTTATAATTTTTTCCAGACACGAAATGGGGTTTGTAAGACTTCCAGCCGTTCCTTTTTAGGGTTTTCGATTTGCTGGTATTTGTTTTTTTAATTTTTTACAGACACAAAAAGTGTATGAAATTTTTGTATTTCATTTTTACAAAGGCCAAAAATCTATGCCTTATAGTTAAATTTCGAAAAAGGTGTTTTAAAAAATCCAACGGGCTAAATATAGATGTTTTTTTAAAAAATTCAAAGTGATATTCATAGTTTTTATATTTCTCGTATAAAAATTATAGATATATAATTTCTGATATATTTCATGATTTCATTTTTTTAGATTTTTTTTTAAAATCAAGAATACAAATATGCAGATATAAACAAATTAGGGTTTTTATTCTAAAAGAAAACCCAAAACATAATGTTCATTTCTCATTTTAATGGTGGGTTGCTCTTTTGAAAACTGAAGGTAGATGTAGGGTTTATTTAAATAGATGTATATAAATTTTTATTATTCATTGTTATTTTAACGAGTTTAATAAATGGGGAAAATAAGAAAATTTGTGGTTTTTCAAAAATTTTTAAAGCATATTTTGTATCAACTGTTTATATGGTTTAGTATAAAATCTTTGCTGCCTAGTGTGCCATTTAGCCTCGAGTTGATTATTCTGATAATGGATTTTGTTTCTGGTTGCAATTTCTGAACTTGCATAAACTGTAAACCACTTGACCCTACAATATAATTGTAGTGGAATCCTGTGGGTAGTATGGAAATGTTACTTTTTATATATATATGATCTGTTTGTTAAAAAGGATACAATACCAAAATCGGGTGAAATTACCTCAAGCTCCAGTTCATCCTGCCTGGGTGCAGAAGTCCGAAAAAAGATAAGTTTATATAATTCCAATTTTGTTTAGTAATTTTCACCAGTCCTAATTTTTTCAACAATTATTCTCTGCCCTAATGTGTATTTCATATTTTTTGCAGGTACAATGATAATATTGAAAGAGAGTAGAAATCAGAAATACAATAACATGTTATGATATACAGATAAGTATATCAAAACTTCATATCTAATAATCATTATCTACTTAATTATTCTACCTATTTGAATATAAACATGAATTAAAATAAAGTTATATTCATTTAGAAAATACATATATGACTATTAACTTTTTTTTTCTGTTTTGATGCAGGCTCAATCAATGAACTCTGATGCAAACAAATCCATAGAGATTGTATTCAGCATTTTAAAGATAAGTATTTTACATGAAACTATAAATTGAAACATATATTATGGAATTCATATCTATCTATGTGAATGAGAACTAAATGAAATAACGACTAACAAACAAAAAAAAAAAAGAATAATAAATAGATGGAGCAACTTTATTCATAAATTACCTTGTTCATTTGGACTCGAATTTTTCGTTATTCCCAACTATGTTGTGACTGCGAGCTTCCTCATAACTGTGAATAGGATGTTCTATAATCTATGTGAATGATGATCGCTACGTGGGTGTGTTCTCAGAAGTTTTTCGGTGTGATCTCGCTTTGAGAAAATGTGAGGAATGTCTTTGAATAAACTGAACCCCAAATCTTTATATAGTGAAATTAAGTAAGTGTATTTGGTATGTGTCCAATATAATGGAATAAGGTGATTTGTATAGTATCCTGATTCAGATTTTGTTAAAAAATTTTACAACGAAATACATAGAATAAAATTTCACACTATTATTGTATTAGGCATGTGAATATTGTAAGATATTTAAAGATTTTTGTAATAAAAAAAAAAAAAAGCAAACATATTAAATAACCAGGTTAACTGTTTTACATTGAAACAATATCTTTATATATAAGTAAATGTAATCTTGTTTGACTTTAGTTTATTTACAGAATCATTGATAAACATAGAATAATATCGAATTTATTTTAAAAAATTGCAGATTTTTTTTTATAAGATGAATGTGTTCAATGTAATGTTCTATGTTTATCAATTCATTGTTTACATCCAATGTTCTATATAAGTGGTGGTGAATGGTTTATGATTATCAAATGATCTTTAGACCTGCTGTTAATATTTATGTTGATGCTGATTTTTATTGACATGTTTGTTCTATTTTATATTTATTGTATTGTCTTAATTTAAATGCTTGTGAAGTATAATAAATCAAAAACCATATAAAACCTCTTGACCGTACACAAAAAGTGTATTGGAATCCTGTTGGTTTTAATGGTTAAATATTTATTTAGTGTTCATTTTTTAATTGACTTCTTCTAGATCTGTAATATTTATTCTGTATTTTTTAAGATCCATCAAAATAACACCACTTGACCTTACAACGTGTTTGTAGTGGGATCCTGCTAGTTAAAACATCCTTCAATAAAAAACTAAAGATCTTTAAATTTATGTAAATTACTTTCTGATTTATAATTAAAAAATTATTACAGAAAAAATTGTAAATAATACAAATACCTAGTTAAAACATTTTATTGACTTATATAAAATTGAAATAACATAGTGGACCCTAAGAAATTAATTATAAACAAATTCACAGTTTAAAGTTAATAAATAACTAAAAAACCTAAAAAAAAAATGCATATTTGCTCCTGTTTTTTATTAATCGAAACATATTCAACATATTATCTCTCCCACGACCACATCCATTAAAAAAACTTTTAACAAACAATATAAAAAATAACAGAAAATCCACTAAAAAAATGATGCTATAAACAAACTGATTAGATAAAACAAACACAAAGAAAATAATAAAAATAAATAGATATAAATGCTGAATTATTATTAAGAGGTAGCGCTCAAAACTCAGTAAAACCAATTAAAAAGTATTCTTCTCAAGACAACAGGAAAAAAAAAAACTAACCACAATTGTGGTGAAAACATCCAACCAACTAAAATTAAATTTCATTGTTCCCCAAAAACAACTATACTATGAATCACTAAAGGCTCCTTTAGCCATCCTTCTTCTCATCCTCAATCTTTATAACACTTTTCAGCTTCATAGAAGTGGTTGATGAAGAAAAATCTTCACACAATCTACGTTTGCACAAAGGAGATTCGGACGTCGAGGGCCTCTTCTTAAGGTTCTTAATCGGAGTATTAACTTCAGATTCTGATGAAGATTCTTCCTACAAACAAATAAAAACATATTGTGTTAATATTTAAACATATACAACAATAGTAAAAATTTATTTAGTCCCATTAAAAAAAAAGTAATGTTGTATAACAAATATAAAAAAACAAAATAATAATAATAAGTTACAAAATTACACCTTATCATCACAAACATCATCTGACTGCAACTTGGACAAAAAATCCGATTCACGAACATCAAAAATTAAATTATTGATTTATAGTAATCATTTATAATAAATATTTTAATAAAAAATTAATATTTAAATAACCTCGACTCTCGAGATTCATCACTCCATATTTCCAAATTAAATCGGATCTCACAAAGCTTAGCAACGGAAAAGATACCAAAATAATTATGGAGCTGTTCAGATTTTATTTGCACTTTGAAAAGAAGTTTCTTCCCAATGAGTCCAGATAGTTCCTCAGGCAATTCCTCACCTCCACGCTACAAATATTCGTACAATTTTATTACAATAATTCCTAAAAATTAAATAGGTGTTAAAAAATATAACATAAAATATATATAATAAGTTAAAAACCTCAAGATGCTCCTTCCTCAAATCCGTGCAAGACTTTCCAATCAGATTTTCCCAATCCCTATCCCAACAAAGTAAAGTGGCGCTTGCACTTTCATCAACAACTTGGACAGTAATCATGTACCTAGTAAAATTTTTATTCGAAAATTAATATTAGACCAACTAAATAATAAATTGATTATATTAGAACCTAAATAAAAATAAAAGAAAAATTTACCTCAAAACCCCTGTGTGAAACAAATCATCACACTTCACACAATAAAATTGTCCACTGCTTGGTGCATGAGGGCAAACTAACATTGTCAAATAATACAAGTTCATCTTTAGCCGTCCGTGCAGAGGGCAAACTAACATGACTGATAGAAAATGTAGGATTGTTGCTGCTCAAAATCCTGATTTAAAAAATAATATTGTTAATAAACGTAGATAACATATTCAATATTCAATAATTGAAAATTATCAAATAATATTACCTCTTCTTGAACTCTTGTATCTCGGCAACTTTATCATTCACAAGCAATTTTGTAACATGAAAGGTATTGGATACCTTAACTTGACCTTCAAAATAAAAAAAATTATTAAATAGTTAAATTACAGAACAAAATCAGAAATAAATTTGAAGAAAAATAAAATAAAAACACAAATAGTGCAGAAAAAGTAAAGAAATATTAAATAGTTCAATTGCTGAAATCTTTCCAAAAATATAAAAAATCAAAAATTATATATATTTTTTATTAGAAATTTCAAAAACAGAGTTGATTTATGCTAATGGAGATAAATAGAGCAGAAAAATTAAGCAGATATTACAAAAATTTAAATTACAGAACAAATTCAGACATACATTTTTAAAAAAAATATATTATATAAAAATTAATAAAAAAAAACGTACCTTTAAAAACTTTTGCTCGTCCCATCTGCAAAATTATAACCAACGGTTCAAATAATTCCTGCTCCAAGTGCGGCTTAATCTGTTCCGCATAATTCTCCCAAAGCGTACATGTGATGCGATTGTTTCTAAAATAATAAAATGATATTAAATTTATAATTAAAAATATATAAAACAAATATAAAAACTGTGAGATCTAAAGTAATATAATATAACTTACTCTAGATCCTCCAAAGTTAAATCCAAAAAATTGGTAAGGCGTCCATTGATATCTTTATTTTGTGTCGAGTGCATCGAAATCACCTTTCCAATAATATCTACAAAAAAACGTTTAGTAAATTTATATCAATGTAGCAAATACATTTACTATGACAGAATAAATGAAATAAAAACATACCTATTAGCATTGTGTCATCAACCTTATTAGTATCAGCCAAATCACTAAATTTTGTGAAGTTGTACATGAATCTAGGAAACGTTTCATCAAACATTTCAAAAACGTGTGTCTTTCCATAAAACATAATCTTAATTTGGCTGGAAGTCGTCTTGTATTTATCAGTTTGCTTTTCAACAATAAAATCTTTTATTGCATAAACATGGCCTTCTTTTAAACTTTTCCGAAAATTGGGAATTTGATACTTTCTGATGGAACCATGAATTCGATCACCCCAGTAAATTATAAAATTAAAATAATTTAGTTATTGAGAATAATATATTAAAAAATAGCAGAAAAAAAATTGCAAAATAAGCTTGTGAAAGAATCTGAATTACCGAAGCATCATGAAAAACGCATTCAATACTCCCTATTTGTTTGTTGTCGTGGAAAGATGGCTTTTCATACTTCCGCACAAGCCTTAACTTAATAGCCCAAAGCGTTTTGCTATTGTTTAATTCCCGAATCAGATTGAACACAGAGCCATTTTTTTCCGAGAAAAAAATGGATGTGTAAGAAAATATATTGTTCCTCTTGCTTTTGCGCTTATTTCGAATGTGTGAAATTAACAGATCATGATTCTAATATTTATAGGCTGTGAATTTCCTTTGTGTACAATTTATTCAGATTTCGAAAATATTGTAAAATCAGTCTATATAAAAATAAGATATTTCGAACATTGTATGAATAGGAAATTTCGAACAATTTAAAAGGTATATGCATTATCTAGCAATTTAGTATAGTAAGTGAAAAAATTTGGTTTGATTGTAATTCCTTTTGCAGAAATTTTTTACATAGAAAATCCGAAAAATCGGATCATTACAATTATGAGACAATCAATTTCGATCTTTACAATTTTATTTTATTTATTGCGATTTTCATCCAATTTAAAATTCCTTGTATTTTTTTATTTAGATCTCGTATAGTATTTTATTTTCCATTGTAATACCAAAAAAAGATCAATCAATTTATTTATGGTATTATTCAGTAGAATTCGAGAATCTGCTGAATCTACAGCACAAAAAAACAAAGAAATTATTTATGGTAATGTTTTTAGTACAATCCAGATCGTTTTGCATGTACAATATTCAGAAAAAAATTTGGTCTATATAATGCTGAAAAAATAAGATCACAACTTTTTGGCAAAGTCAAACCTGTCTATTTTTTAATTAATCTTTACAAAAATCGAATTCAAAGAATTAAACAGTCTAAAGTCAAACTTTCTATTTTATAGGTAAATTTAACAAAAACCTAAAATCAAGATAAAATTGGAATTCAAAGAATTAAACAGTCTAAAGTCAAACTTTCTATTTTATAGGTAAATATAACAAAAAAAACGAAAATCAGCAAATAGTTAGCATAAAAAAGGTACCGAAAATTTTTAGCAATAGCGTTTAGGCGGGAAAACATTTATAGAAATCATTTTGCTATTATATATATATAGATATTGGTTGCAATTTCCTTCTAAGTTGTTCCTATACCCTATAAATAGTTGACGATTATTATAAATCATTACAACATTACATTAATACAATCATAGACCCAAAATTAATTGAAAAAACTTCTCTCTCCAAAAAGCACGCACAAAAATGGCGAGCCTATCCAGCACAATGTTCAACACCGCTATGCTCCCCCGCAAGCCGGCGGCGGTCTCCGCCACCAGCCTCCACTCCCTCTCCAACTTCAAGCAGGCCGCGCTCTTCGGTCTCAAGTCCGTCCCCTCTCGCCTCACCTGTATGGCCACCTACAACGTCAAGCTCATCACTCCGGAGGGTGGTGAGCTTCGAGTGCCCTGACGACGTCTACGTCCTCGACCAGGCCGATGAGGCCGGGTACGAGCTTCCGTACTCGTGCCGCACCAAATCCTGCTCCTCCGGCGCTGGCAAGGTGGTTGGCGGCAGCGTCGACCTGGCCGACGGCAATTTCCTCGACGATGACCAGATCGAGGAAGGGTGGGTGCTCACCTGTGTGGCTTACCCTACTTCCGATGTCACCATTGAGACACACAAGGAGGAGGAGCTCACTGGTTAATTTAATTTGATGATATTGAAATTTAATTAAATAATGTCTGTTTTTTTTATTGTTCATTTTAATTTACGACTTTTGAGTTGCTGGAACAAATTTTATATTGTTAAATGTTATTGTTAAGTGGATGAAATGAACTGATTAGCACTTCTAATTGGAAAAAAAAAACATTACAATCTCTGAAGGCATAAACTCCGATTGCAATTTCTCTCTTGCATTCTTTTAATTCAACACACATACACAAAAAAACGGCTCCATTTATTAACTCACATACGATTTAAACGTGAGTAAAATTATATGGGTTGTGAAACTTAGGTTGTTTCGAATGTATGAAAAGGAATCAAATAAAATGTTTCATTACAGTATATAATGTGAAACTTTAGGTTGTTCCGAGTGTTGATCAGTCTATAATGTATTTTCTACGATATGGTAAGATTTTCTTTTGTTTTTTATATTTATTTATATTCTTTACAGTATAAATGTTTCATTACTAATACTTTTAGGGCCCATTTGGATAGAGGAATTTGAAATTCCAAGGGATTTCAAATGAATGGATTTCAAAGTCATTGGATTTGAAATCCACCGCTTGTTTGGATGATGTAGATTTGTGTAAAGATTTCAAATCCATCGTAAGTTTTGATAAAAAAAAAATTAGAAGCTCTATTTATTTTCTTAATTGATATGAAATAAATAAAAATAAAAAATATAATCTTATTATTTTGTGTGTAGTGTGTGTAAATGTGTGCGTGTATGTAGTGTGTGTAAATGTGTGCAATGTGTGCAAGTGTGTGTAGTGAGGGCGAGCAGTGTGTGTAAATGTATGTAAATGTGTTTGTGTGTAAATGTAAATGTGTGCAATGTGTGTAAATGTGTGTGAATATGCAAGTGAAGCGTAAAGGGAAAAAAAAGAATGGATTTCAAACGACTAGGTTTTGGTAGGGATTTGAAATCCTTTTCAAAACGAACTAAAAGTTAAAGAGGTATTTGAAATCCATCGATTTGGATTTATATGCCAAAAGGGGTGTGGATTTAGCTAAGGATTTCAAATCCCTCCTCCCAAATCCTCCCCCAAATCCCCCCATCCAAATGCACCCTTAAAATTTTTGTTACAGCTAATTTTAAAAAAGTGTTAAAAGATGATACGGTTATGCAGTTAAAGTTCGATCAATCATTCCCAGTGTCATGGTTGATCCCTTTAAATCACTTCTTTATGCACATGAAATCAATCAGCAAAGTAATATCAAAAACTATATCATTCGCCCAAAGTGCATATATATTGATTCTTGGTAATGAATAAAACATACAACATAAACTAATTAGTTTAAACATGAACTTTTTTCTCATAGAATGCGACTGATTATGACTGAATATAAAGTCTATTACAAAATTATTTTTGAATAAAATAGAATTTTTCTAAGTATTTTATTTACGAAAATAAATAAATTTTGTGCAGTAAATATAATTTGTCTAATTTTTGTTTCATTTTCAGGTTATATTTCATAAAACCATGTCAGATATATCTTAGGTTGTATCATATGCTATTTTATCATTTTTGGTTGAAAATCCTTTGGAAACATTTTGTCATTTATCTATCTTCAGAAATGCAGCTATCAAGTGCATTTTTTAAGTAAAACCTCAACTTTGATTAAAATATATATATATATATATATATATATATCAAAACACCCAAATATAATATAATTTTATATATATTAATGAAAATTAAAAAATACACTTATTTTATTTATTGAAACCTCAGATGTGGATGTATTTCTTTTATTTCTGATATTTTATATCGGAGTACAAATAAAAAGTTTTGACTATCAACTATTATCAAGCAAAGCATTTGGGTTTCATATGAATATAAAATATAGTATCTTTTAAAACAAAATCATTTGAAAAAAAATCAAAAAATAGAAAACAAAACTAGAATGTTTGAAAAATTCTGCTTTTATAAAAGCAAACCCTAGATCTCGCATAAAATATAACATATTTGCCTATTTCAACGGATAATAGGTAAATGCTTGTCAAAGTGTAAATTCTCAACTGTTTTTTTAAACAAATTTTCTGATTTAGCAAATACTAAAACATATATAATCATTTTAAATCCCTTGCACGGAAAAAATATTACAAATACATTAACATTTATGGGTTTGTTTTCAAAAAAAAAAAAAGACCTGAGTATAGGTAAATGATATTTTCGATTGGCTATTTTGAAGCCAAGTATTCGGATTTCATATACAGAAACTACCATATATTTCAAAATATATTTATCTGATTTTTTTCTTTGAAGCAAATACTCTGTATACAACTATATCATAAATATTTTCGGAACGACACTTTTCAAGCAATCATTTTGTCCGACTATCTTTCACGCTGTTGGAAAATTTTACACAGAAGCTTGAGAATAGAATTCTAGAGAACTCTATCTGGGTTTAGAGAGAGAGAGAGAGAGAGAGAGAGAGAGAGAGAGAGAGAGAGAGAGAGAGAGAGAGAGAGAGAAAGAGATGCTTTCATTTTGAAAATTTTCTTTTCGCTAGAGAATAATGAAAAAAGAAATTCTGATAAAAGTTTTTGAAAAATTTTGAGAGTATGAATGGATATGTAATGATGAAAGTTGATTTGATTTAAAAATAGTAAAATAATGATTGGATGTGATTGGTAGTTAGAAATGTGTGAGTGAGTGAATAGTGAAATTTGTGGGAGAATGTGTAATAATGATTAGTTTTTTGTGAAAAAATGTGTAGATGTGATTGGTGAAAAGAAAAATGAAAAAAAGTGAAAGTGAGAAAATAGTATATTTTCTGAAAATTTTCATAAACAATCGCATTTTGGTCAAAAAAAATTCTCCAACAGAGCGAAAATAAAGTCGCACTCATATCCAGTCGCAACCTAAATCGATAAGGGGTGAAATGAGCAGGCTCGAAAGTCGAAAGTTGAATCAATCTTTTCAATTTTTATTTTGGGTAAAATTGTAATTTATCCTATTCGTCAACAATGTCACGTGTAGCAATCGTGTTTAATCAAAAGAAGCAGAATTTTTATCAGTTTACAAGTGTATCAATCATCCATTATTGGGTCTGGGCCGTCAATTGTGAGCGTGGACTGTTTGGTTTTTCCCTCGTTTTATTAGTTTATGACTTTGTTTATTTAGTTTGTACATTTAAATTTAAGAATGGTCCATTCTATAAAAAATCTCATTTATTGGATAATAAATTCAATATTAAAGATTATATATTATACTAATTTTGTATTACAAAAGATTTATTTATATGTTTCGAATTTATTGTACTAAATATAATTAAACTGATTATGTTGTAATAATACATTATTTTTTGTTCTTTTTTAAAAATATGTTTTCAATAATAAAAGATATTTTGATCATACAAATAGATTATAGTATATATATTGTTTATAACTTTAATTTACTAATTTTTTCAATAATTTTATTTTAAATGTAGAGTTTTCGTATAGATAAGAAAATCATTCAATTTAACAATGTATAAATCGACAATATAGAAAAATGTGGTGTTAAATTGAAAAAAACTTTTGTATTTTATAAATGTTCAAAACAGTTATTTTTAATTAATACATTCAAACATGATAAATTTTTTTTATAAGTTTTAAATATAATTAGAGTAATTGTAATAAAAAAATGTAGCTTCTACAAAATGATATTTTTATTCATTTTATTTATTTATTTTTGAATGTTTTTTTCGTTATTTACTATGTTATATCTCTATCCAAATCACACACCGCATATATTTAGGGTATTAAACTAACGGTCAATATTATAAAAAAAATATTATATTTTGAATGTTGATCTTATTTATTCACATATTTGCAGAAAATCTGAACAACTCAGATATCACATGTTTGAGAGTGGATGCAAGATTGGATTTGCAAGACCTACCAAAAAGAAAATTGTTAAAGTATTCTCTAAGTAATATTACAAAGACATCTCCGACAATGACACAAAGAATTGATTTGCAAATATCCACAAGAATATGGTTATTTATGAAGTGTATAAAGTTTTGATTACGCGAATGACACTCACTCCGTTGGATATCAGAATTCCCTTTAAGTTTCATCGGAGATTTCACTCTCGATTGTATCGTACCATGACTATAAATAAGAGCCTACAATCTCTCTCTCCAGTGTCGGACTATAATTGAAGAATCCAGTATTCAGTCATAGCCAATTATACGTCGTTATTTCCCTAGTCACGAATTGTAATGACTTGAAAATATTAGTCTGTGGTGACGATGAATAAAAAAACAAACAAACGAAAATGTGATGTACAAAGAAATTCTAAAATTTGTAATTTTTACAAATAGTATTTAATTTGATAACTTGGTTTCAAATCTTTATCATTGTTTTGTATTCATTAAAATTATTATTTTTATGTACTTTAATTTATATGGTTCGACAAACAAACCACACATGGTTCAATACAACACATTGCATATGATTCGACAGAGCATACCCGTGCATCGCACGGGTCAGCACACTAGTATTAATATATGTCAAACAATAAAGTGCTCGTTTGCGTTGGATATCCGAAGATATCCTTCTAAGCAGCCCAACTCTTGTGTGTGTGGTTTGGGGTTTGTGTATTCGGCTCGGGATTGGCCCGCCGGCCCAAATTATCTACCCAATTGATTATTAACATGGCCCAAAACTCTGTATTAAATTTATCCATGCTTGAGATGTGTTTACATTTTGCCCATTAAAGACTCATTCAGTTTGTTGAGTGATATGAGAAAATGCTTTTATATTGCAAAGGATATTTTCAACATTTGACATGTTTATCGCACGTAATCAATCAATAATTTATAAATTGTCTGGAAAAATAAAAATATCAATCCCAAATTCCAAACACCATGTTACACATATTTATATAATCCATGAACAATACTATCCTACACAATCCGATTTTCTAATCCAAACCTATCAACAAAACCAAATAGGCCCAAATATTATAATTTGTTATTTGAATTTTGTTACGGATAGACGGATAGTGCACTTAAGACAATTGTGAATTATTTTTTGATTATTAATAAAGACGAAATTTATTTTTGAACAATTTGGGCACATTGTATGTATTTTCTTGAACATCATGAAAATCTCTAATTTATTTAATCTAACCATAATCTTAGTAAACTAAAATATATACAAGAGGATTAAGATTATGGATAATAAATTAAAATTAAGAGGGTGTTTGGCTAAACTTATTTAAAAGATCTTATAAACTCCTACATCTTATAAGTTATTTTTAGAGCTTATAAGATGTTAGATCTTATTTTAAGAATAAGTTGTTGAAGTGTTTGGATAAAATAAGATGGTGTAGCTTTTAAGATGTTAGTAATGACAATTTTGTAATTTAAATAGTCAAAATTAAAGGAGATTTTTGAAATAAGATCTTACTTTGAAAATAAGTTAGGGTTCCCCTACTTTTTTTAAAAACAACTTATAAGCTCCTGACATCTTATTTTGGGAGCTGATAAGATATTTTTTTAAAGAAATTACCAAACAAATTTAAACAGCTTATAAGCTCGAACATCTTATAGGATGTTTTGAAGAGCTTATAAGCTCAACCAAACACCCTTTAAGTCTGTGATGAAATTAATTAAAGATGAGATCTTTAATTAAAATGTCACTAATGCAACCCAAAACATTTTCAATGTGACTGTCTTATCCAGATCGTCGATGTGGAGACATAATTAGTGGGGGAATTAATATATGATTTGATCATATATGACTTGAACCAGTTTAATTTGAATTTTTTCATACAAATTCCATTGAGAAATGAAAAATCAAATTAAATCATAAGATGATCATATATGGATAAGTCTTAATCTTGAGTGGTTATAGACTCCTGTTTATTTCTGTGTGATTCTTAATTTGCTTGTTTAAGTTTGTTCTACGATATTCCCAACACTTGAACTTTAGATTCACATTTGAATTGAATTGTTGAGAATATAAATCCACAGATATAAAATCTGTCCTTATTGCGAGAAGTAGAAAGACGATTATCTCATTTGTTAATTCTGGAACTGAATGGTTTGAGATCTTTAATTTATAATCTGATTATAGTGAATTAATGGTAAATGAGGATAATAAGTAATTGAAGAGGTTCAACGGATACTACCTATCTTCAATTATGAATTGCCCGTGGAGGATTACTATATATGTAATGATTATATCAGTGGACGACTCAAATTCATAGAGTAAGATATTCTATAATTATAAGAGTGCAATTTCGAATTTATAGTGGAGTAATATCAGAATTAATAAGTCAGATAAATTAATTAAAGAGTTTGATTATTTATTCGATTTATTGAAGCTTATAACTATAGATCCATGTTCCTCGGTTTGCCTTCATAGAGTAAACGGGTTAAAACTAATATTTTAAGTTCATAAGGGTTTATGGAAAATAGTCTTTCGAAAAATTTGGGCTAATATATTAATATTAATTAATTCCAGGAATATTTGATATTCTACGGTTTATACTATATTGAGAATTACCATGAGCTTAAAGGTAAAATGGTACTGCTCACCCTTTATAAGGGTATTTGACTAGGGTTCGAACCTTATATCTCTTTCAATTTTTTTGAAATTTAGCTCTTTTCCTCCAACACTACTCCCAACTTATTAAAAAAATGTATTGTGAATTTAATAAATATAAGATATTTATGATATTAGTTTATTTAGTTGATAATTATATTGGATAATTATCATTGAGTAGGTCTCTTGTAAGACGGTCGTATAGTGCGATGGATTGCACTTTTATGATACAAATGATACTTTTAGTATAAAATGTGATACTTTTAGTGTAAAAAGTGATACTTTGTCGGAATGCACTTAATTTTAGTGTATTCGGACAAGGTATCACTTTTTATACCAAAAGTATCACTTTTTACACTAAAAGTATCACCCGTCGCACCGTGCGACCGTCTTACACAAGTTTTTGCCATTATAATTTAGAGTTAGATCTGAGTTTGTCTAGGTTTATGAATTATAGATTATGAGACTGAGTTGGAGACTTGGAGTGGGAAACTGATTGAACAATGACTATAAAAAGGAGATCACATCTCATTATTTGAAATCCTAATTTCGGCCCATTTTTAAGAAAGGAAAAAAAAAGGCGAGAGAAGTCTCGTTAGCCACTTTGCCATTGAATAGCAATTTTTCTACCCTGCAGGAAAATGTTTTACAACCAAATTGATCATTCCATCTATTGATCATGTTTTTGAGAAAGGTAACCGTTTTGGTCAACAACAAAACTTGGCAAATTGAAAAGTGATTTTTTTTTTGGTAAACTAGTTTTTTTTGTCAAAAGCTTCCATGGAAAGCAAGTTTTGTAATTATAAACAAAGAGATTTTTATGGTTTAGATTTAAGGCTAATTCAATTCCCCCTCTATTCGATTAGTTCAATTCTACAATCTCATTAGTTCAATACATCGTAGGAAAACTAAAAATTAGGAACTTAGAATTTTATTTGGGTGCTCACACACTGCCGTTTATAGGGAGGATCAAATTACAAGATCGTGGTGTCAACGAGTTTCGCGGATTCGAAGAATTAATGAAGAAAAAGCGAAGAACAAGAAAATCGTCGAAAGAGGTAAGATTTTTTTCCCTTTAGTTAAAATAAATTTAATTTGCATGATCTTGTTTTCTTATATCTAGAACTCGATATTTGAAATCCTTTGCTTCCGTTTCCATTCAATTTGATCGAAAAGCCGGATATTATTTGACCCGGATTCAATCTGGGACCCGAATAATTCCCAACAAATGGTACTAGCACCATTTGATTTTTGATTAAGTGTTGGATCATTAATCAAATATTGGACTTATATGTGAAATAACTATGTATCGTGGACTGTCAATTAAGGTTAAGCCCATTTTATAAGTGATCAAATAAGGTCTAAAAAATTGGGCTTTAATGTATCTAATAGGGTGTGAGCATTTAATCTGTTGAGACCTAATGGGTTAATCCTATTTAATGATGGGCTAAACTTGGGTACCCAATATAACACAGTTATATAAGGGTTATAGTCCATAGGTCATACATCTACGATATTCTATTCTGCTATCCCATCGTTAGACAGAAACCTATGAAAAAAACTAAAGAGTTCTCTGAAAAGCTTCGAGACGTGTAGATCTAGAAGGCCAGATCCCAGGATTCAACTGTTATGGATTCAGGTACGCTTCCACAATCTAGTTTTGATTCTTGATAATTCAATATGAAAACTCCTAGATTAAAGTGATTATTTTCACTAAAGTTTATTCCAACAATAAGAACTAGATCTGCTGTATTAAATTTATTTTGGAGTGGATATATAATTTGATCTTGCATGTTTGGATATATGGATGCATGGACTTTTTTGAATCGATATCTGAATTGGTTTTTGATAGGATCAATGTACACCCAAAATTTAAAGGGTGTAGAAAAATATAATATTTAGATTCGATTGTACACCCATTCATGTGGGTATAAGGTTTATGTAAATCACAACTCCCTTTTATCTCGATTTTTATATTATTTAATTAATTTTCTGTTTAGATTTATGGTGTAATTTAAAGCATCGATCCAAATCGTCATATTTATTTTTCGCGTATTAATACTTATGTGATGTATATGTCATATATGTGTCATGCATATTGATATGTCATTCATGGAACCCACTCCTAAGCATGCCATGCATCATAATATTTAAATCATTTAATTGTTGTGAGAAATCTATGAGATGGATTGAAATTGATATAAAAGTATTTTATATATTTTTAAAATTCGTATAGAAGTGTTTTATATAATTTTAAATTTAGGGTAATTGTTTGGATTTAATTTTGAGAAAAATTGATTCGTTTTTCAAAAATTGAATTTTATGTTTTTGAAACAAATAAATTCGGGTTCATGTCCTGGTAGCCTCAGGCAGTTCGGACAGGGCTCAAACAGCTTCCGTTTTCATTTACCGCATCGTTTCCTTTGATCTTTCATGAACACTTTCCACTTTATCTCTATTCGTTTAATTATTTGATAATTTAGTTATTTTTTTAAAAAAGTTGATTAGAATTATGGTTTAATTTCTAAAAGTTAGATTTTTAAATTAGAGAAATTTAATCAAAAGACCAATGAGATTGGACTTAGCTTATTAAAACATAAGATGTTTTATAACTTAAATATTTAGAAAATATTTATTATAAAATAATGAGTGGGAGAAGGATTCATGACAATAAATCCTATGACCTCCACTATTGATTAAAGCAACATGAGATTTAAGTGACACCTCACGATGCTCAGATTCATCACCCTACGCATGATTTTCATTTAAATTATTAATTAAGGTTTAATCTCCAAAAGGATAGAAAGTTTTAATTTTCCTACCCTACGGTGGGGATTATGAGTCAATTTTTAAAATCCGAAATAATGGGTAACACTCATAAGGATACAGTCAAATAGTTTAGATGTATCTAGGCTAAATTAAAAAGGTGATTAATAAATAAATTAGATATGAGATGTCTTGATTATATATTTTATTAATCTGAGATGGTCTCGATTTAATCGTCCTTTGATTTGACCTACCCTACAACAACTTTTCAAATGTGAGATTAAATTACATTGGAATTGGTAGGATAAACTTTATTACATTCATGATTCATGTTTATAATACCTAAATTGCATGATCTATGATGTTCGTTCGCTTATTGATGTTCTTTTATTTAATTTTCAGCAATCATGTCTTGTCCTATGCTTGCACTGTTGAATAATTCATTAATGGAGAAAATTGTAACAAGTGTAATAGTAACATGAACATTGTACTCGTATTTGAAAACCCCAAAGGCAAGAAGAAATATTCCTCTAAACCAAAAGAAAATTGTTTCTACTACAGAGAAGAGGGACAATGGAAGAGAAATTGCCCCAAGTTTCTCTCAAAAGTAAAGGAAAATAAGAAATGTAAATATGATTTACTTGTTCTTGAAAGTTGTTTGGTAGCTATAGATTCTTCTATTTATTGGGTTGATTCAAGTTGCTATGGAAAGCTAAGAGAAAGGGATAAAACTCTTATGAAGACATCAAGAGCAAATTCGAAGATCCTGTGCGCGTATTGTCTCCTACACATGAATCCTGACTACGATTGAGTTTCCTCTTAGGGTCAGACTTCTTTTCCATTCTAGTTTATCTAGGGTTAGGGTTTGAGTCGCCTATATAAGACAAACCTCTTGTTACTTTTTCATTAGTTATTAACCAAATTCTGATTTTTCTCTCAAACTCTTTGGGTTTTTCCAAGAGCTTCAAGATTGTTCATCTTGTTGCGATTTATCGACTTATTAAGCGAACTTACACATTCGTTTGTGGTGTCTCATATACTGAGGTTCTTGCTTCGCTAAGCAATGGGTCGAAGTTTCCACCACCTTAACCGAACTAGTGAAGATCTTGGGTTAACAACATATTATTCTTTAGGTAGTATGCACAATTGTTGCTACGGTTCACATCAGTTGCTAATCAAAACCATATAGCAAGGTTAAATTTATCCTTATTTTCTTTTTTCATGTCCTTTCCAGATTATTTTGAGCTTTATTATCCAATCCGTACTCCCTAGTTTTTCAGGGATACAACAAAAATTGAATTTGCACAATAAAATTAGCTGGTAAAGAATCGTAACTGCGTGCACAAAAAGAAATTCTGGATTGGCTGTTACAAACCCTTGTCTTATAAATTTCTTTTATTGAGATCCGTTGTTTGCGTAGTAATTGTCTTGGTCTGTTGGGACGTGTTTGCGATTGTGTGATTAGTTTATAATCGTGATAAGTGGGAGTACTTGAAAATTATGAGTAGACACGTAAGGGAGTGAACCAACCATGTCCAAATAAAACCGCCAACCGTTAGATTTAAATAACAAGTTGTATATGGAGGCACTTGCGAGCCTCATGAAGAAAGTGATGATTGAGACGTATGTGGATCCTACTGAGGGGCCGAAGGTAGAAGAGCCTAGGGCACGAAGGCATAAGAAGCACAGATTGAAAGAATGGATATATGTATTGATGATTTTGATTTTGAAAGGGAGCAAGATTACAATCTGGGTAGGAGCCAATGTGGAAATAGATATGATAAGGGACGTGAAATTAGCAATTTGAGTAACACCAAAATGCAGATGGTTCCAGGAAAAGAGTGACCCGGGCGCTTATCTGGATTGGGAAAGAAAAATTGAGAACGTGTTTCATTGCCATAACTATTCTGAATTAAAAAAGGCAAAATTTGTTAGTCCAAGTGGCTACGATAATCTAGAGGGGGTTGAATATATTATGCCGATTTTCTGAGTTTCGCCCTCTTTTTTGAATGTGAAGATGGAAGCAAGAATGTAAGTGCGGGAAAATAAACAACACACGATGATTTAAAGAGCTTCACCCCACCTAGGGACTACGTGCTCTACCACCCCAATATATTCGGGATGGATTTCGAACAAGAAAAAATAATTTTATTAATAATTACCAAAATTATTACACCTTCACCTTGAAGAGTACCACACTCTTTTTACAACACCACCAAGGAGATTACCATAATCTTCCTTCACCTATGAAGAGTACCACGTTCTTTAACACCTAAGATCACCCAAGTGTGCTCTTACCACAAGAACACAAACAAGGATATCTTGTTTTGGATGATTGACAAACTGAAGATTACAACTCGATAATGAAGTATACAACTTTGAAGTGCAAGTGTAATCAAGAATAAAAGCCTAGTTGTAGGTCCCAAGGGGTGTAAGTGTAAGGTTTAGAAGGGGGGGGGTTGAATAAACCTTACCAAATTTTCGATTTAGTCCTTTTAAATATACAGTTGATACTACACACCGTGTCCTTGATGGATATCAATTTAGTCAATCAAGAGAGTTAGTCTCTCAACGGACTCAACGAGCCATTGATGGAATAACTCACCGCTGGCTTTAAATTAACTCAACTGTTGGGTTTTGTTTTTCGATGGAAGACTTAACACCCTTAAGTTTGATTAAGCAAAGATTTAGTGCTTGATTTAGTACTTATAGATTATCAAGTGGATAGAAAATATGTCAAAGAAATTAAACAATTAAGATGCGAGAAATTAAAAATCTTGAAATGTAAATGACACAATGAAATTTTTATAGAGGTTCAAGATGGGGTAATTCTTCTACTCCTCTCTTTCTCCAACTCCCGGAGGAATCCACTAGGTAATGATCGGTATACAAAGTGGTAACGATCCGGATACAAGTCTTGATCACACAAATGACTTGATCCTTAGGGACTCGATGAGACGCCTTGATCACTCACCGGCTTCTCGTGACGACTCGAACCTTCTTCACAGGCGGCAGCTTTGCTATTACAAAACCACTTGCTCAAGCTCTTTGGATTTGATCACGAAGCCCTCCAAAAGCTTAAGACTTGGTTCGACCACGAACCTTCCTACAATCCTTCTTGGAGTGTAGACCCTTGATTTTTCAAGTATTTTCCTCTTCAACCGATTGAAGTTATCTTTCCTTCACAGGAGTGTTGGATTGATGTTCTTCGTAGTGTAGGCTTGAGGATTGAGAATGTTTGGACTTTCTAATAATTGCTTGAACGTCTTTGGTTCAGGTCTCAGAACTTGTGTCACACTTGTGTCTCTCATTCTCAAATGAACTCCTCGACCTTTTATAGTGATCTTTCAAAAATTTGCCCGTTGAAGAGATAGGCTTATTTTTGAAAGTCACTTGCGATCGTTGCTTGTCTTGTTGCGATCCTTGGAATTGCCATTTCCTCGTATGAATTATTTTCCACCTTTTCGAGTTCGACACGGTGTAGTGCTTCCCATTGGTTTATTCCTTTTGCACGCTTCGGGGACTCGAGCACTTCGAGAAAGGTAGTATGGAGATATTACTTGTTTAGGTAATTCTCTTGATTTACGTAAACGGATCTTTTCCATTATCTCGACTTGACCGCATTTCCTTGCTTTCCCAGGTGACTTAGAGTCGACTTCCAATCATCGGATGACTCTTCTTCACTTCAACTTGAGACTTGGCTTTTCTTGAGTTGACTTGATCGACACTCCACTCACCGTATCTCACCGCTTCTTGATTCAGAGTTCCCGTCTACCCTTCTTTGCCATACTTGGTCATTGTCTTTGCAATGAGTCTTCATTTTAGTCTCCGGTTGTCTTTTTGCATGTTTGGGCATGGTGACTTAACTCAAATTGACCAGCCTCTATTTATTACAATGCATTTTACAACAAAAATGGGGTGCCAACTTCCTATTCTAAGTTTTACATGGCATTCATCAAAATCTAAACAATAAATTTCCTAACAATTTCCCCCTTTTTGATGATGCCAAAACTTAAACCATTCAAGAATGCAAATAGCAAAGATACATACAGATAGTGTATTGACATAGAATGTATGCGCATAATCAATTCTTTTATTGATCATAACATTCTTGTTCTTTTACACAATCATTTACAAGGTGTATCAAAGCACATATTTGTCTACCACGAAAAATAAAGAATTTATAGCTTTATTTGGAAGACTTACATTGTATGTATTTACATAATAAAATACACGAAGGGTGGACAAAGAACACTTCATCTCCTTCGCCGCTCTCCTTCTTTTCATCTTGTTCAAGATCTTCTTCTCTTCTTCTCTTTTTCTCATCATCGTCACCGCCTTTTTTTTCTTTTCATATGCCTTTCCTCGGGCCTTCATCTCTTCTTAATCTTTCCCCGTCTTTTCCTCCCATAGCTGAGTTTGTCTCTTGTTTTCTTCTTCTATTCTTTTTGCATACTCGGCGTTACTTTTAGCCACTTGCAAATTTGCTACTTGGTCAAGACCAGCCCAAGAGATCCCTCCTTTCTTGCACTCGATCTACGTATTCAATGTTTTTGGGGCGGAGGCCTGGTCCAAGCTTCTTCCTCCACCACGCTTCTTCCTCTACCTGGGCGTGTATGTCTTCGTCTTGGGTCTTCTTTTTCGGTGAGTGACCGGCGGAGTGACCAGCAGAGTGATCACGGTGGTCTCGTCTGCTGTCGACCTTCTTCACATAACGTGAGACCCTTTTCCCGATAAAGTCCCAAGCTTGAGCCATAGACAGTTTGCAAAGTATCCTTCGATTCGAGCGTTTTAAACTCATCAACTCGTGATCGTGGCTCCCGACATCCGAGATGGCATAAGTGTCTCTGTCTCTTTGGAATGCCTCCATCTTTGTTTCAAGATGTTCATAACCCGGGCATCCATTCTTCCTTCCACTTCCTTCATCCCCGCTTCAATTGTTTTTCTTTTTCGGCCATAGATATAGCAGAGTGTTGGAGTGGCGAGTCACTGAGGAGTTTCTTTCTGATAATGTCACCAGGAGAGACCTGGTTGGGGTTTGTGCAATCATTAAGGTCACATCTTTCGATCCTTTCCCCTCAAAGATTTTCCTTTCTTTTGTTTCAGTCGCTTTCCTCACTTTGTCTTTTCCCTTCACAAATGCATCCTCTTTTTCGGCTTCAGATCTTTTCTCGTGATTTAAGGTATTTCTCTTCCCCCACTTTTTGGCATCATCAAAAGAGAGGGACACTGAAACATCTTGCAAACAGGAGTCGAGCTCATTGATGGTAGAGTTCGTCTCGAGTCTCGCTGCGGAGTATGCGGCACGAAATTCGAGCGAGTAGCGTTGGACTCTTGAAATTAGCTTCATTTCAGGCCATGAGAAGGCTGAATTTGCTGTCCATTTTTGCTTCCAGACGCCAAGATCACTCTTATTTTGTTCACGCAATGCTTTATCTCGGCGATATGAGCTTCATGCATGTGCTCAATGTGTTCTCTTAATTTCATTTTTGCATCGGCATTCTCGCTCTCCACACACACGACTTGTTGAACAATGTCCTGAAGTATCTAACTTGTTCCACACGCATTGTTTCTTCTTTGTTGCCACCATTCCCGATCCTCACCGTGATGCCTCTCAAGTCGCAGAAGATTGGCATCTCTGTTGTCGATCGCATGTCCATAGAGGCCTGGTGCCTCTCCATCCGTTCAACCTCAGCAAATAATGCCTTGAACACTTCGCGAACTTCAGCTGATTCTGCCGTTGCATCGGATGGCCATGCAACATCAAAGTCATAATCAGCTGGAATAATGGTACCTGAGGAAATAACAGGAGCTGGTCTATGGTAGCGTCGTGTTCATTCTCTGATTCTTCATGGAGGTCGGGTATCTCCAGGGAAAAAGGAAAAGATTCTATGAAGGATTCATCATCGCCAACTGGGATTTGGTCGATGATGAGCGGTGCGCGTTGAGTTCTTTTTGGAATCGAACTCGCGCAGCTTGGGGAACCCGCGATGGACTCGGGTTCACTGGGGTCTTTTGTACAGTGGACCACGGTGGCCGAGCCTCAATTGTTTCAACGGCCGTTGGTCTCAAATGGTTTCTCCATTGAGTAGTCCGGTCCTCGGCATGATCGAAAGCGTCATTGGGCGATGATGAGATCTCCATTGGTGGCTCATCATCAAAAGTAAAGGTTTGACGAGTAGTCTTGGGATCGACTTGCTCGTGCTTGGAACATCCGCACCGAGTCTTTTGGATGCTGTTATGGGGATGACTCGACCTTTTTCGCCGCCTTCGATCCCGGAAAGGTTACATCGAGATTATCTTGGGAATCATGAAGAGCGCTTATCTCCTTTTCGAGATGGGTTGATGATAGCGGGAGGGATGTTCTCTTCATCACCGCTTTACCCCGGGAAGTCTCAACCTCCCGTGGGCCTTCATTACCTCCAGCAGCCTCAATGCAGCGAGGCCTTGGCTTCCCTTCGACAAAGGATGTCGATTGTCTTAGGGTCTTTCGTGGTGGCATCCATTGGAGTCTCAACCCCATGGATCGCACTTTCATCGCCAGTGTTAACTCCCGTGTGGCATTCCTTCTCGTGCCTTGACGCATCGCCGCGTCATTAGCCTTCGTAGATTGGCACCTCGGTGAGACAGATCTCAACTGCCTGAGCTTTGTTGATGGCAACTTGCTTTGTTCGTTTGGTGGTTGTACTTTCTCCACTTCGCCTCCCGGATTCGTTGTGGAGTCTTCTGCAAAGATTGTCCGACCTTGCTGCAGCGTGGAGGAGTTTCCCCCTCGGTGGCGCACACCGAGTGACTTGAATGGGGTCACTCGTCTCGGACTCCCGCTGGTTCTATTGAGTGTTCACCGTTGGGGCGGTGGTAAGACACCTTCAATGGGGTTGGCTCGACCGGGGTCCCCACTTTCCTAGTTTCATCGCCACGTCCCTTATCGCTTCTTCCGAGTGAGTGGGGAGGTGGTGACAAGAACAACATGGCGATTTCTTTGAACCACTCCCATTGGATCAATTTCACCGTGTTCGGAGGACTCTCCTGGTCCCTCCATCAATCTTTGCTCGTGAAGGATTCTAGATTCGTGCAATGCTTGCTGCATTTGCAACTCTTCGTAAGCGGCGGCATTCTCCTGGATCCTCATCACCGCTCGGAGAAGACATCAAGGAGAGGGATGTGTGTGTTCTCGGGTGTGCGGAGATAGGGCGGAGATCTTTGGCGCTTCTCACGTGCCTCGGCTTCCTCCGCTGTCTTTCCCTTCTCCTTGTCCTTGAATATCTGCAGGATGTCTGCGATTGTCTTCATCCGATCTTTGGGATTATAGTGGTTAGTCCAAGGAAATTTAACAGTTCTTCTTCTTCTATAAACTCGGGCCGTTGGAACTTCCTTGATTTACTCAATTTCCATTTCCTCCACTCACGCAGACGATTTTGGATGTCCGGGTAAGGTGGAGATAGGATCATCACATCACTATCGGCTCTACCAGCCTTCTTCTTGTGTTTTTTTTTCTTTGTGTGGGCTACAATCGTGTCTTGAGGTTGCCTCTGATCGCCTTCAAGAGACTTGGTCATTTCATCAATTACATCCGAGACTCTACTTCTCCAGGCCGATCTCGATGTCTGCTCCCGGTGAGTGGTGACTCGGCCGATTTCTCAAGCTCGGAGTGCTTGATGATTCTTCTTCGTCTCCTAGTTTGTACCGAGGGATTTACTGGTTCGAGACGGTTTCCTCTCGAGTCTTGGGCGGCGGGGGCGTGCTGGTGTCTTTTCTCGAGGAGCCGGCCGTCTTGGCTTGTCGATTCTCCTCTTTTGACGATCGGAGAAGGTATTTGAGTGTCCTTCTCGACCCATTTGTTCTTTGGGCGGAGACACGGCCGCAGGGCGGTGACTCTCTGCGGGCGGGAAGCGAGTTTGACTTTCTTTCTTTGCGGGAGAGCAGCGATCTTCTTAGCAAACATGTAGGGGCGGCTTTCTTCTTTGGTGGGGAGGAAACATCTATCTTGAGTGGTCATTCCCCCTCACTCGTGTCGCTCTCTTGGCGTAGGCTCTCTTATGTGCGCCGGAGAGATTGGATCTGAACATCCTCTTGTTAACATGGAACGCCTTTCCATGTCTAAGAGGGACTCCTTTCACCTCCATCATCCTACCAATCACCAGGCCATATCCTGTGGGATCCTCCAAATGTGCCATCTTCCTCAGGATTTGTTCCCTACATTTTGGCATAGTCTGCGTAGACAAACTCAAATTGATTGATTTTCCTTTCTTCAATGATCGCGGCCATTACGATCAACAGCTTTTGATTTGGTCAAAGCCGCCAAATTTGATGTCAATACATTTGGCAACTATGTCCAACACTTGTGATAATCCTCCTTCAAATACCTTTTTTGTTTTGTGTAAACTATTTTATCAAGCAAAAGTCGATCTCTTGGCTATTTCCTTCCATTAAGTTTACATCGCTTCGTTAATTTCCGATGCTCCTTCCGTTGGTAATGAGCGGTGGTCACCAAATCCTTGGCAAAAAGATGGTGAACTCCTTTCCGTGAATAGATGATTTTATTCCTTCATCGTGAATCTCGGATTCACATAGAATTGTGCGACCTCCTCCACATAGGTCATCGAATATTCCATCGTCGAAAACGATTTCAAATTTTGGTCGTTTCTAATTTCTCGATAATTTTCTTCACTAGGGTGTCGTCGGACCCCTGTTTCACCATCTTGTCGAAATCCACAGAGACCCTGTGGATTTGCTTCCCTAACTTGGTAAAATCATAGGTTGGTGCCATTTTTCGAGGATTTTATCAAAGAAAAACTTAGAGATTGATTTGCGATAGATGGGGTTTTGAGAGAATTTTTGCCTTTGCTTTTGAGAGAAGGAAAATGAACAGTTTTGGTAGTGTGAGAGAGAAATGGACGGAAATGGTTTAAGTATGGTTTATGAAAGGACGCGCGGTGGTTTTGAAATGTGATCGAAATCAACGGCTTAGATTTTGCACGCCTATTTAGCATTTAATGTCTCGTATTTAATGCGGCAAAGATTTATATCCAATCATAAGCTTGGTGTGCAACTTTATGTCTGTACACATCATCATTATCTTTGACGTATTCCTTAAAAACATTCCCGCTTAGTCAAAAACGATCGCGTTTTTGTCACTTTGCTCATAAGTGACTCGAAACATCCTTTAGGCGATTTAACTCTTCTTCTCACGATTCTCTTAGTGACTCATTAACAAATTGTCTTGGTATAGTTGTCTTTCCGATCTGACTAATTTACTTAGGCGATTTGTGAGTTCAAATTCTTTTCCTTTTTGTGTTCCATTTCTTTTCTTTGATTCTTCCGAGTGTCACCACCAATTAACCCCAACTCATGTTTGAGTTCTTCAAATCTTGACTCACATAATGGTTTTGTGAAGATGTCACCAATTGTTTATCGGTTGAGATATATTCCAAGATGATGTCCTTCTTTTCAACATGATCTCTTATGAAGTGATATCGACATCGATATGCTTTGTTCTTGAGTGCAACACGAGGATTTTGAGTAATGGCAATTGCACTTGTGTTATCACACATGATTGGAATTTCTTTTTCCTCAACTTCATAGTCTCTCATTTCTTTGTCTCATCCATAGGACTTGGGCACAACACTGGCCTGCCCTATATATCTCGTCAAGCCGTAGAGGTGGCTATTGAATTTTGCTTCTTGCTAAACCAGAAATCACTGTTTCCTAGCATTTGACATGTGCCTGAAGTGCTTTTTTCACAACTCGCATCCAAAGATAGTCGAGTCTGAATAGCCGATTAGCTTGAATCCACCTTCCTTTGGATACCATAAGCCAACTTCTTGCTTCCTTTCAAGTATCTCAATATTCTCTTAGTTTCTTTGTCATATGGCTATCTTTTGGAGCAGATTGAAATCTTGCACATACACCTACAAAGAAAGGTGATGTCCGGCTCGCTTCTTTGTGAGATAGAGCAATGATCCAATAAGTGCTCAGTATCTTGTTTGATCTACAGGCTTGCCATCCGTGCATCCATGTCCATTTTGACCGATGTATTCATTGGTATTTTCACGTAAAGACTCCTCCTCCATACCAAACTTCTTCATTAAATCTCTCGGTGTATTTTGTTTGACTTATGAAGGTTCCATCCTTCATTGTTTCACTTGGAGTCCAAGGAAGAATGTCGGCTCTCCCATCATGCTCATTTCAAATTTACTTTGCATGAGGTTTGAAAATTTTCACATAGCTCTTTGTTTGTAGATCCAAAAATGATGTCATCCACACATATTTGAACAAGCGTATACTCTTTTTGTCTTGAATTAAAAAAGTGTTCTATCTACTTTTCCTTTTGTGAATCCATTTTCGATTAGGAATTGTGACAAGGTATCATACCATGCTCACTGGTGCTGTTTCAATCCATATAGAGCTTTCTTGAGTTTGTATACTTTATCTCCAAGAGTCTTCGCTCAAATCCTGGAGGTTGTTCAACATACACTTCTCCTTCTAATAAACCATTTAGAAATGCACTTTTTACATCCATCCGATATACAATGAAATCCTTGTGAGTCGCATAGGCAAGAAACATTCTTATAGCTTCCTTCTTGCTACAGAGCAAATGTTTCATCAAAATCTATTCCTTCTTCTTGGCAATATCCTTTGGCTACTAATCTTGCTTTGTTTCTTACCACGAACCTTCCTCGTTCATCTTATTTCGAACACCCATTTGGTGCCGATAACATTTTGATGTATGGGTCTTTGCACTAATTCCCATACTTTATTTCTTTCAAACTGATTCACTCTTCTTGCATAGCTTGAATCCAATGTGCGCCGTCCAATGCTTGTAACACATCTTTGGGCTCTATTTGCGAGATGAAGCATGTGAACATAGCTTCTTGTTGAGTTCGATCTTGTTTTTACACCTTCTCTTATGTCTCCAATGACAAGTTCTCGTGGATGGTCTCTCACCATCTTACATCGAGTTGGAGTAAGTTAGCCGGATTCGATTGTCTTGTCTTGTGTTCTTTGTGGGTCGGCTCTCGTGATCACTTAGTCAAATTTTCCACTTGTTTTTGAGATTCACTATCTCATCTTCTTCCGAGTTTATAGTTCCACCAGCTTGACATAAGACTCTTACTCTTCATGGTTGGATGACTCGGCTTATCGGTGACTCTTCAATGTCTTCTCCATTTACATTTGGCTCATCGAATACCACATGAATGGATTCTTCGCAACCATAGTCCTTTTGTTGAGTACTCAGAGGCTTTGCTTTGGTGAGTATCCTAAGAGGATACCTTCATCGCCTTTAGCATCAAAAGCTTTTAGATTGTCTTTTCCATTGTTGTGGATGAAGCATTTACATCCAAATATTCTAAATATGCAACATTTGGTTTTCTTCCACCAAATCTCATAGGAGTCTTTGTCACCGCCTTTTTTATCATACATCCGCTTTGAGTGTAGCAAGTGTGTTGATTGCTTGACCCAAAATCTTTTTGGTAACCCCCTGTTTCAAACATGGTCCTTGCTTTGCTTCTTTGAGTGTTCTGCTCCTTCTTTCTCGCAACTCCATTCTGCATTGTGGAGTCCTTGCTGCCGATAGTTCATGACCAATACCATTTTCAATACAATCTTTTGAGTTATTATTCCATTGACAAACTCGGTTCCTCAATCGATCTTATTTTGATAATGGTTTGCTCTTCTCGTTTTGAATCCTCTTCATCACCGTGGTAATTTTTGTAGAGTTTCTTTCTTCTTACACATGAATATTGTCCATGTATATCTTGAGTAGTCATCTACTACCACCAAGGTGTATTTCTTTCCACTTATGCTCATTGGTTCCACTTTGGGCCAAATAGATCCATATGTAGCAGATGCAATATTCTTGTTGAAGATGGGCATGTCTTTTCTTTGAATGATGACTTGATTTGTTTTCCCTTCGACATGCGTCACATATACTCTCCTTTTTGTATACTTTGAGTCCGAAGTCCTTCCACAAGATTACTTCTTGCAAGCTTGTTAATCGTTTTGAAATTTAGGTGACTCAGCTTTTTGTGCCACAACCAACTTGATTCAGCTGTGCTCTTTGCTAGTAGACAGGTGCTGGGTGTTTGATGGCTCGGAAGCTACTCCTAAAAACAGCCTAGGCAAGTGCACCTATCGTTTATAGCAAAGCTAAGCGAGTATCGAGTGTCATTCCCACGAGGACTATGATTACTAGTAATTACCGTCTTTTTATTATCTAGCCTACAAATTCGTCAAATAGTTTGTTGCAAAATAATAATAAAACAAAAGCAAATAAAAGTGGAAGAGGCAACTAAGAACACGAAAGATATCAGATACACTCGGTTTGGAAGATGTTGGATATAAATATGCTTGAATGTGAATCCCTCTAGAACGTCTTTGTGATTTTACCAAAATAAATACAACCATAACCCTTAAGTTTTAACCATCCCTTAACATATTTTCATGCTTCATGGACCGTAGGCATTCCTAAATTAAGTTAAACCCTTTCTCAAGGCGAAAAACTCCTAACCTCAAGTTGATTAACTGAAATCTCTTTCTAGTTAAAACCCCCAAGATTGCATTAACGGTTTGTGAATTCCCATATTAGGTTTGACCCTAATCCGGAAGATTTATGTCGTCCTATATCTAGGATTGCATGCAACTCCTTTCACTTATGTTGGTTCTATTTCACCATGAATCTCTCGATTTCCCGGTGAAAAATAAACTTCAAATCAATATTGCGCATATACCAATTCGAATAAACAAGCATAACATAAGTGACTCGCATAAAAACATAAGAAAATATATTAAAACATTCAAACCAATGATCACAAATAAGTTCTAGGGTTCATCACATTCAAACACTAGCGATTTAACTCATGATGGATTTGAGAATGAAAACAACAATTAAACAAGAAGTTTCTTTCGAAATCAACATGAATACTTGAAGTTAAAACTTCCAAAACCAACATAAGACTCCCCTTGGAAGTATGATGATGAAGTGGTGGAGTTCATCTTCTTCTCCGAGCGATCTTCAATCTTTGTGCCTTAGCGCCTCTCCATGGTGATCCAAGCCTTCTAACTCTCTTCCTCACTACAATATGTGTTTCTCCTCTCCAAAATATGAACTTTCATTCCTAAAATCTGATTTCTTTGTATATCAATGAATGAATATTACATGAATGATTTTCCAACTCAAACTCTTGGCTTTTATAAGCACCATCTTGTGAAATACCATATTAACAAATGCCCCATTTCCATGCTTGTTAGTTGAATCATTGTGTGCACATTCATGGTTGAGTTGGTTGAATCATTGTATACACATGATGATTGAGGGAATATGGGGACATGTTGCAGCAAAATTGGGTGTTAAAGGTGTATAAAAGTGGTCAAAAGGCTTGGTAGGTGAGCTTTCCATAATTTTCACATGGAAAAGTTGCAAAAGGGGTCCTGGACACGCCCGTGTCGCCCGACACGCCAGGCCGTCTTTGTTCAATTGTGCACTGGCCTCCGTCGACATGGCCATGCTTCCCAACACGGCCAGGCCGTGTTCCCGACACGGCCGTGTTGGGAACACGGCCAGGCCGTGTTGGGTCAAGCTGTTTTGTGCAAAAATTCGAGTTTTTGGCTCCGGCGAACACGGCCGTGTTGCCCGACACCCCCGCCCGTGTTGGACCAAAAAGGCCCGAAATGACGCGTTTGGCTTGGAATTTCGAGCGTTTTTGCATCCTTAAACTCCCGGTATGTTTTGACATGAATCCATGGTCCGAAATTCACCAAAATTAGCCCCGAATGGTCAACCTACACCAATAAAAGCACCCCACAAAGAGTATAAACAATGTACAATCAAAAACTAATGAAACTAACAACAAAATAACTCAATTTCTACTCAAATACACACATAAAACATGCATAAAAATACACTTATCAAACCACCTCCAACTTTGAACTTTGCTTGTCCTCAAGCAAAACATAAAACCATAATGAGGGATTCAATACATCACAACACACAATGAATATATTTTTCTCAACACTTTGAATATAAGTAGTCAAATTCGTAGCCTTCTCAACACAAATTAGCCATTAAGTAAAAACATAATTTTGCAAAGCGATCGATCACAAGAAAGACCGTAATATCGCAGTAGGCATTATCCAGACTTGAAATCATCACTCCACAGATACTGATAGTTATGAATAACTTCAATTCAGTAACACCATGAAAATATAAGAATTCAATAGATCATTGTAGTTAGCCTACTAGTCATATAACCAAGCTTCTTGAACTTTATTGGAATGAAAAGTCAAGGAGTATTCATTCTCCTCTTTTTTTTTTTTTTTTTTTTTTTTTTTTTTTTTTTTTTTTGGGACCTCCCGAGGCATGCTTCCACTAGGTTTATATTTTGAATTTCTGTTCAAACACTCCTAGGGTGGTTTCCCATACTCATATTAGTGTCGCCGTTTTACGTAAAAGACAAACATGGGGCTCATGAATGCTCCTAGTTACTAAGCAACAACAAATAGAGGAGTATAACCTCGATTGGTCCATTTTTTTTTTTTTTTAATTTTTCACAAGCTTGGTTTAACAACTAGTTAACCACTACTAAATCATGAGTTCTCGGACTTTCATAGCGCTAAGAATCGTCATATTTGTCTTAACAAATCGTATCGTAGTGTTAGAAGTCTCGACTAAATTCAACCTACATCCATGTCAATCTATTCAAGACAATCAATTGCTTTGCATTTAAAAATACAAATTATAAAGCTAATTTATGTGTAATTGGGCCAAGTTATTGACTAACAAATATTCAATTTGTTTCCTTGAAAAATCATATCGTCCATCAAAAAATTCAAAATAAATAGCAAACACACAAGCATTCCAAAGAAAAATTCTAACAAGCATGCAATCACATCCACTCCAACTTAAAGATTCACATTGTCCTCAATGTGAAAGAAAGAGATGAACATACAAACAAAAACACACAAAAACAACAAACTAAAAAGAAAAGAATAAATAAGAGGAAAGAAACGACCTTCTTCAAGGAGTGAAATCGATTTGGAGAGATCATTGGGTTGTTCAATCTTGGGTCTTCACGGGCATATGAATACCTAATAAGAATTTGCAACAAAAACTCGAATACCGTGAAAGCTCAAATTTGCTCAAGTAAGATAGAGGTGATACCAACACCCACCATACATCCAATTATTGACTCATGACTCTCTAACAACCTATTATTTAATAATAAAAAAAAAAAAAAAAATAGAAAACAGAAAGAACTATCGGGTTGCCTCCCTTCGGCTTTCTTTATAGTCGTATAGCTGGACTACATCACCTTATTGTGGAGGTTTGTCGAGCGAATTGGTCACAATATTACCAAGTAAAGTTTCCTGATTCGCGACGAGTTTCACATTCTGCCCAAACAAGAAAAAAAAATTAAAAAAAAAATGACTAGATTAATAAAAATAAGGTGTTCCTAATATCATAATCCCGAAACGGCGCCAAAAACTTGATGGCTCGGAAGGCTACTCCTAAAAACAGCCTAGCAAGTGCACTGTCGTTTATAGCAAAGCTAAGCGAGTATCGAGTGTCATTCCCACGAGGACTATGATTACTAGTAATTACCGTCTTTTTATTATCTAGCCTACAAATTAAAAATAGTTTGTTGCAAAATAATAATAAAACAAAAGCAAATAAAAGTGGAAGAGGCAACTAAGAACACGAAAGATATCGAGATACACTCGGTTTGGAAGATGTTGGATATAAATATGCTTGAATGTGAATCCCTCTAACGTCTTTGTGATTTTACCAAAATAAATACAACCATAACCCTTAAGTTTTAACCATCCCTTAACATATTTTCATGCTTCATGGACCGTAGGCATTCCTAAATTAAGTTAAACCCTTTCTCAAGGCGAAAAACTCCTAACCTCAAGTTGATTAATCAAATCTCTTTCTAGTTAAAACCCCAAGATTGCATTAACGGTTTGTGAATTCCCATATTAGGTTTGACCCTAATCCGGAAGATTTATGTCGTCCTATATCTAGGATTGCATGCAACTCCTTTCACTTATGTTGGTTCTATTTCACCATGAATCTCTCGATTTCCTGAAAAATAAACTTCAAATCAATATTGCGCATATACCAATTCGAATAAACAAGCATAACATAAGTGACTCGCATAAAAACATAAGAAAATATATTAAAACATTCAAACCAATGATCACAAATAAGTTCTAGGGTTCATCACATTCAAACACTAGCGATTTAACTCATGATGGATTTGAGAATGAAAACAACAATTAAACAAGAAGTTTCTTTTCGAAATCAACATGAATACTTGAAGTTAAAACTTCCAAAACCAACATAAGACTCCCTGTTGGAAGTATGATGATGAAGTGGTGGAGTTCATCTTCTTCTCCGAGCGATCTTCAATCTTTGTGCCTTAGCGCCTCTCATGGTGATCCAAGCCTTCTAACTCTCTTCCTCACTACAATATGTGTTTCTCCTCTCCAAAATATGAACTTTCATTCCTAAAATCTGATTTCTTTGTATATCAATGAATGAATATTACATGAATGATTTTCCAACTCAAACTCTTGGCTTTTATAAGCACCATCTTGTGAAATACCATATTAACAAATGCCCCATTTCCATGCTTGTTAGTTGAATCATTGTGTGCACATTCATGGTTGAGTTGGTTGAATCATTGTATACACATGATGATTGAGGGAATATGGGGACATGTTGCAAAAATTGGGTGTTAAAGGTGTATAAAAGTGGTCAAAAGGCTTGGTAGGTGAGCTTTCCATAATTTTCACATGGAAAAGTTGCAAAAGGGTCCCGGACACGCCCAGTCGCCCGACACGGCCAGGCCGTCTGTTCAATTGTGCAGGCACTCCGTCTGACATGGCCATGCTTCCCAACACGGCCAGGCCGTGTTCCTGGACACGGCCGTGTTGGGGAACACGGCCAGGCCGTGTTGGAGGCTGTTTTGTGCAAAAATTCGAGTTTTTGGCTCCGTGAACACGGCCGTGTTGCCCGACACCCCGCCCGTGTTGGACCAAAAAGGCCCCGAAATGACGCGCGTTTGGCTTGGAATTTCGAGCGTTTTTGCATCCTTAAACTCCCGGTATGTTTTGACATGAATCCATGGTCCGAAATTCACCAAAATTAGCCCCAATGGTCAACCTACACCAATAAAAGCACCCCACAGTAGTATAAACAATGTACAATCAAAAACTAATGAAACTAACAACAAAATAACTCAATTTCTACTCAAATACACACATAAAACATGCATAAAAATACACTTATCAAAAGTTGCGGTTTTGACCAATCCACGACATACATATTCTTCTCTACATCCTTGCAAAGACAACTTCATTTGATTCAATATCCTTGATTTGGCATATACCCATGTTAAATCCAACGTTATAACCCTTGTCACGAGTTGATGATGCTTAGCAGTTGAAGTTGAGTCCTTCAACATATGCAACATCTGATTTCTAATCCATTCCTCTTGATGGATCCAATGCCTCTTATTTTACCAGAGCTTCATTTCCCCAAATATGACTTTTGCTCCTTTTACTTCCTTGAATTTTGACAGAATTTTCTTGTTTCTGTCATGTGTCCGGAACAAACCACTGTCCATGTACCAGTTCCTTGGCACTCACTGCTCAACTCGCAATCAAGGAAATTAAGTTTTAGGTACCCATATTTGTCGTGTCCTGTGGGGTTAGAGTTGTAAGATGATCCAACCAACTTATAGCCAAATGATTTGACTCTAAGGGGTTGCCATCTATCGCTGCCATAATCATAATTAATCTCGGCAAATTGCTTGGGGATTTTAGGTTCATACAGCTTGTCTCTTTTGTCTGTATGCCTGTGTATATGTTTTAGCAATCGCCTTCTTTGGGTAATTGTGGTGTCTCTGAGTGTAGTGTCTAGGTGCATATTTGTGCTGATGAAAGCTCTTATACTTTTGGAATGGCCTTTGCTGAGTTCTAGGCCTTTGCCATTTGGGCTTATATTCCATAAGTCTATGCTGATAATTCACTTCATTCCAATCAGCTTGGCTTGGATATTTTCTACCATTCCCATCATATGTATTTCTTTTATAGATTTTCTGGGGTTTTTGGTAGCTCTGCTTCTTCTTTACAGTATTTTCTCTTTGGAGTTTCTTTGAGGAACTCGATCAATCTCTTCTCACCGTCCTTTCAACGCACTCAATCGGTCCCTTTTCTTTTTTATAACCAAGGCCGTTTGCTTGTAATTGTGCTTTGGAGTGAATGTGTGTGTAACATTTAGAGTTTTGGATTTTTAGACTCTTCATTGCTTGAAGATCCTTTTTCCAAAATCACTTTTGAGTTTGACATAGCACAGAGGAATTAAATCCTAAGCCTGTCTTGTCTCCACATTCTCTTTGACTCATAATAAGATCATCCAATGATTTGGATGCCTTAGTGAATGAGGCAATAACATTCTTGAGGTCATTCTCCCTCTTCTCTATGGCAAAGAATTTCTGCTTATTAACTTAGCATTTTCAGCCTTTAAACTATCATTCTCATCAGCTATTTGACTTAGAGTACTCGGCTCCTTAGTCGACTTTGAGTTTTGGCTTTTAGTAGGTGTTTTCCTCATTTAGTAGTGTGTGTGAGGATTTAATGTGTTCAAAATCTTTCATCATTTTGCCTAATGAATCATAAAGATCAGTGGGTGATGAAGTGTGTGTGTCACAGTCACTATCACTAGAGTCTGAGTTTGATGAGTTAAAGTGTACCTCATCTTCCTGGTCAGGTTGATCTTGTTCCTTGGCCATTAAACAGATCAGGGCTTCTTCTTCAGAGTCACTTGAGTAGTCGGCTTCACTTTGCTCTGAATCACTCTCTTGACTTGGGTCTCGGCGATCTCAAATAGCTTCCTCGCAACCATCATTGCCTTTTTCTTTTCTTGTCTTCTTTCTTTGAAGACTTTTCTTTCTTCTTCATCCCTGTATTTGTTGACTACAGGATATGGGCAGTCAATGGCATAGTGACCTGGTTGTCTACAGTTCCAGCATAGATATTCAACCTTTTGATCAGCTCTTTCCATTCTTGGATTGTCAGCCCTTTGATATTCAACTTTACGATGATCCTGTTCTCTTGGTTGGCCTATCTTCCCTCGATTTGGAGGGAGCCGAGTGTCTTCTCGGAAGATTCGCCCTTTCCTCTCTTGTAGTTCTTATTGAAGAACTTGTTGAATCTTTTGACCATCGGGGCTATTTCTTCCGGATCAATGACTTCTTTGACCTCGGCTCTCTTCCCATCTTTAACAATTAGAGCAAATTTGTTTTGGGTACAACTGCCTCTTCCTGGTCTTTTTCTTCTCAGGCAAACTCGTAGGCTTTGAGGTCCGAGAATAATTCATGGTTGGATGTCTTTGATAGGTCCATGGAATGTCTCGGTGCCATGACCTTCATTTCCCATTCACCGAAGACTTTTTAGGATCTTCATACACATTTCCTTCGTGTATATTCTTTCCAAGTCACGATAACTCGTTGGTGATTTACGTGAATCGAGCATCCAGTTGATCCAGGTTTTCTCCGAGATCATTTTGAAGTTCTCAAATTTCTGTACCCATTTTGATAATTTGTTTTCTTTGATTTGCTCAGAGCCTTCACAAATCAATGTGAGCTTGTCCCATTTCTTTGGCCGCTTTGCATGATTTGACTTTATTGAACATGGCTTTGTCCAAGGTTTTGTAAAGGATGTCCTTGGCTACATTGTCCAGGTTGTATCTTTTTTCTGTCATCATTTGTCCACTCGCTTCTTGGTTTTTCAACCATGACCGTGCCGGGAGCAACATCCTCTTCTCCTTCAAAGCAGCTCTTCTTACAAAATGTGTTCACCTTTAAGATTTGCGGTGGCCCATCTTCTATCACTATCCACATCTCATCATGTAATCTTTGATAGATGAGCCTGCATACGAATTTTCCAATCATCAAATTCTTCAATTGTGAACATAGGGATGCGTGTCAAATTTGCTTCCATGATAATAACTTCTAATGATAGAAAGAGTTTTGAGAGTTTAAGTACTAAAGCAGACTTTGAAAAGTTTGGAGATCTAGTTCAATAACCAGTGCGGAGGGTTCAATGAACCAACCGCTCTGATACCACTTGTAGGTCCCAAGGGGTGTAAGTGTAAGGTTTAGAAGGGGGGTTGAATAAACCTTACCAAATTTTCGATTTAGTCCTTTTAAATATACAGAGTTGATACTACACAACTGTGTCCTTGATGGACAGTCAATTTAGTCAATCAAGAGAGTTAGTCTCTCAACGACTCAACTCGAGCCGTGATGGAATAACTCAAATTGTTGGCTTTAAATTAACTCAACTTTGTGGTTTTGTTTTTCGTGGAAGACTTAACATCTTAAGTTTGATTAAGCAAGGATTTAGTGCTTGATTTAGTACTTATAGATTATCAAGTGGATAGCAAATATGTCAAAGATAATTAAACAATTAAGATGCGAGAAATTAAAAATCTTGAAATGTAAATGACACAATGAAATTTTTATAGAGGTTCAAGATGGGGTAATTTTTCTACTCCTCTCTTTCTCCAACTCCCGAGGAATCCACTAGGTAATGATCGTATACAAAGTGGTAACAATCCGGATACAAGTCTTGATCACACAAATTGACTTGATCCTTAGGGACTCGATCCGAGACGCCTTGATCACTCACCGTGGCTTCTCGTGCGACTCGGCTTCTTCACAGGGCGGTGCCTTGCTACTCTGACTCACTTGCTCAAGCTCTTTGGATTTGATCACGAAGCCCTCCAAAAGCTTAAGACTTGGTTCGACCACGAACCTTCCTACAATCCTTCTTGGAGTGTAGACCCTTGATTTTTCAAGTATTTTCCTCTTCAACCGATTGAAGTTATCTTTCCTTCATAGGTGAGTGTTGGATTGATGTTCTTCGTAGTGTAGGCTTGAGGATTGAGAATGTTTCGGACTTTCTAATAATTGCTTGAACGTCTTTGGTTCAGGTCAGTAACTTGTGTCACACTTGTGTCTCTCATTCTCAAATGAACTCCTCAGCCTTTTATATTGATCTTTCAAAAATTTGCCCGTTGAAGAGATAGGCTTATTTTTGAAAGTCACTTGCGTCGTTGGCTTGTCTTGTTGCATCCTTGGAATTGCCATTTCCTCGTATGAATTGTTTTCCACCTTTTCGGAGTTACGACACGGTGTAGTGCTTCCCATTGGTTTATTCCTTTTGCACGCTTCGGGACCGAGCACTTCGAGAAAGGTAGTATGGAGATATTACTTGTTTAGGTAATTCTCTTGATTTACGTACGGATCTTTTCCGATTATCTCGACTTGATTGCATTTCCTTGCTTTCCCCAGGTGACTTAGAGTCGACTTCCAATAATGGATGACTCTTCCATCACTTCAACTTGAGACTTGGCTTTTCTTGAGTTGACTTGACTGACACTCCACTCAGCTGTATCTCAGCTGCTTCTTCAGTAGAGTTCCCGTCTACCCTTCTTTGCCATACTTGGCTATCTTGTAGCGGAGTCTTCATTTTAGTCTCCAGTTGTCTTTTTGCATGTTTGGGCATGGCTGACTTAACTCAGCTTGACCAACCCTATTTATTACAATGCATTTTACAACAAAAATGGGGTGCCAACTTCCTATTCTAAGTTTTACATGGCATTCATCAAAATCTAAACAATAAATTTCCTAACACTAGTACTCAAGATGTGCAAGTGATAGACTTAGGCTAGAAATACAACAAGAGTATAAAATGAAGAACAAAGTTTGTTTGTGTTGTATTGCTTGTGTTGTTGTGTTGTGTCTTGTTGTTTCAAATTTTCCTCTATTTATAGAAGAGGTTTTGTACATTGATAGGCTCCTCTTGGAGAATGAAATCTGTTAAGAAAATGCATATTTAATCAAGAATATAGCTGTTATAAATCAATCCCATAATTTCAGCAAAAGTTGTCTCCCACAAGCTCAAAATCGTCAGATTTTGAGATGGTCGACTTGTACAAAAGATTTGAAAATAAGTCCGTTGAGTTGGAACCCACACAGGTCGATCGGGAGCGTTGGTCGGTTGACCACCTGGTCGACCTGTCCCTGCAATTTTTCCAGAAGAGTAAAGATTGAGACAGAGAGGCAGGGAAACCAAAACACTTGGGTCAACCTATGGGGTCGACCGGCCGACCTCAAGGTCGACCCTTCCCTGTTCCTTTTTTCATGAAAAATATAAATCTTGAACTTCATGCCCTATTCCAGGGAGGTTCCGGTCTGTGAAAAAATTCCTACTTTGTTTTTCGGGCACCGTTTTACCTTGATGGTATTCGGTAAATGTTAAAAACACTTTAAAACATAAAAATTACTTTTTATATCGCCTGAAATGAATTGTTTTGAAAAGTCGAAAATAAACTTCGAGAAATACTCCAAAAACTAATTTAAAACGATTAGGAGTATTTGGACAATATTTGGGGACATTGTTTTGGTGTAAAAACACATTTAAACAAAACTATCAAAATCATGATAAAAACATTTATCTAACAAACTCCCCCTTTTTGATGATTACAAACCAAAATAATTTTAGGAGATCAATTTTAAAAACAAAAGCGCATTTTACCGGACAAAGATCAACTATACGATTTAAGCAACAATTAACAGGAATAGAAATACAAGGATAGGAGCAAATATTTTTCAAAAATTATTTTATAAAAGCTCCCCCTATCAACATGTACAACAAGAGTAAGTAGAAATAAATAATTAAAAGCTAAAAGCTCAGCTTTTACACTTTAAGCTTGAATATGATGAGCTTAGAAGCCCCCCCTGTCAAATAGAATCATTAGACAAGTATAGAAGTCCATAATACATCCATTGGACTAAGTTACATCCACAACTTTTGGCTTTTAATAACCACAACTTATAGCTTTTTCTGCGAGCTTTTTCTAGCTTTTTTGAGCTAATGAGCTTGTTTCGTGTTTCTCCCCCTTTGGAATCATCAAAAAGAATGTTAGCACGATAAAAACATCATAAACATATATCAAAGTGCGCATTACCATTGAATTATCGAGCTTTTGATCAAAGAGCTTAAAATTCCAAATAATAAGGGAAAATTCGATAAGATGATTTGTAGAAGCTCATTTGATAGACAAAACATGATCTCTATAAACTTATAATACTTTTGAAATCGAGAGAGTCATGTAAGTGATGAAATTTCCATTGAAACATTTTATCGAGCACTTGGCGTATGTAGAATAAAATCGAAGATGTATATAAACTTTTTAAATATAATCATGCCCAAAAATTCATCACCAAATGCAAATTTATAAATATCATCCAACAACAATCATCATGCACAACACAATTATACAAGAATTTCACCAAAATATTAACACAAGCATTTTCTCAAGGGTTCAACCCAATTGAGATTAAAAAGGAATTAAACTTACCAAGTAATCGGAGAAGTCGGGTAAGAATGAAGATATACGAGTAATATAATCTCAAAAGTATGAATTTACAAGAAATAAAATATTTTGAGTGAATTGTGTGTGAAATTTGCAAATGGGTCGAAAAATAGAAGAAAACCGAGTGAAATACAAACTCTGGGAACAAAACCAATTTTCAAGCAAAAAACAGGCCAGGTCAACCGGTCCAGGGGGTGGTCGACTGGTCCAGCTACCAGGTCGACCGATCGACCACCTGGTCATTTGGTCACTGAAGCCATTTTCTGATTCTGTCCGAATTTTGATCCAAAAATCCGATTTTCACCCATAAGTTTTAAAAACGCACAAAATACAATCGTAGACCTTATTCAATATCAGTGTTCTAAAAATCTCCCTAGGCGGTCGCCTAGACGCTAGGCGGTCACCAGTGTTTTCGGATTTTTCCTATATGTTGTTTTTTTCCTGAAATCCTAACAAAACGAGTCCGACTAGTGAAGTAGCACCGATAACTCTAAAAATCAGTTTAAGTGAAATTGAATATATATAATTTTCTTAATAAAATGAAACAAAATTTTAGGGTTTGGAAGTCTGTCCATTGATAATTTGATATTACATAATCAATGCAATATTTGTTAATGTATTGTATTTTAGATGATTTATAATTTTATTAGATTATTGGTGTTGAATTACTTTAAAGTTTAAAGTTAAAATACCAGATCTGTTCAAAAATAATTTAAATATAATTTATAGACTTTACGGTTATGTATTATGGGAATTATTCATAAAATTGTATATATATTTAAGGCTCCCCTAGGCCCGCCTAGGCGCTAGGCCCCTGTCCGCCGCCCGACTAGCGCCTAGCGCTTTTTAGAACACTGTTCAATATGCATTATGCCTAAACGAGCTCGAATTGAAGCAAAAGACTTGACGGTAAGCGGTTTTGTAAAAATATCCGCGAGTTGATCTTGAGACGGAACAAAAGACATCTCAATTTTTCTTTTGGAAATGCAATTTCTTAGAAAATGATGACGAACTTCAATATATTTAGTACGGTTATGATGAACCGGGTTTTGAGCAATATTTATAGTGGACGTGTTATCACAAAAAAATGGAACATTTTCAAAAGAACATTTATAATCCGCTGTTGTTTCATCCAAAGAAGTTGAGTACAACAAAAGGCCGCAGAAATATATTCGGCTTCGGCGGTTGATAAGGATACACAATTTTGTTTCTTTGAAAGCCAAGATACTAGGCAATCGCCTAAGAATTGACATGATTCGGATGTACTTTTGCGATCATCAATATTTTCCGCATAATCCGAACCACTATATCCTTTAAGAGAAAAGTTTTCATTCTTTGGATAAAATAAACCATATGAAATAGTGCCTTTCAAATATCGAAAAATCCTTTTAACAACACTCATATGAGATTCTTTGGGATTGCTTTGTAAACGAGCACATATGCATACGACATGAAGAATATCGGGTGTATTTGGACAACACTTGGGGACATTGTTTTGGTGTAAAAACACATTTAAACAAAATCATCAAAATCTTGATAAAAATATTTATCTAACAAAATTGTCATCAATCGAATTCTCAGATTATGCAAGTGTTTGATATGATCAATTAATGGTATTGAAGAGGAGAAACGACATGGGAGAAAATTAGAAGTTTGATGCGACGTCATTTGTGCCGAATCATTATTATAGAGGCATCAATTAAAGGTTAAAGATGTTGCCACAGTGGTCTAGAAGCATAGAGGATTACCATAAGGAGATGGAGATGTTGATGGCAAGGGATCATATATATAATGATAAGGAGGTTACGATGGTGAGATTTATTGTTGGATTGAATACGCCTATAGCAGATGCTATCGACTTACACCATTGTGTCGACTTAGAAGAAATGGTGTACATGATGGTCAAAATTGAGCAGCAGCTCAAGAGGAGGGGTTTAACACGAAAAAATCCCAACACTAGCACCAATATTTGGGGTTCCAATAATCTTAAGATGGATGATGCACACTTTTCACAATATCCCAAAGTTATGGAGAACAAGACTGAATCGGACAAGGTCAAACCATCAGGTAAATCTGATACTTCTACTTCACGAACTAGAGACAGTGAGTGTTTAAAATGTCATGGGAGGGGTCATAGAGACATTGAATGTCCAAATAGAAGAATAATGGTGATTCGGGCTAATGATGACGTGGAGTCCAAAAATGAGGAGGAATCAGATTATATTAATATGCAGGAGTTGGAGGAGGTTCCGATGATAGTTGAGCCGATGAAGGGCAATGTGAAGTGTCACCTAGAAATTTGAATATTAAGTCGAAGTTAGTCGATCATGAGCAACGAGAAAATATTTTTCACAATAGATGCTTAGTTAAGGATAAGACGTGTAGTATGATCATTGATGAAGGTAGTTGTATAAATGTGGCTAGTGTAAATTTGGTGGAGAAGTTGGAAATTCCTACACTTGAACATCCAGACCCGTATGCATTACAATGGTTCAATGATTGTGGTGAGATATGAGTTAATAAACGAGTGTTAGTATATTTTCAGATTGGAGGATATAAGGATGATATATTATGTGATGTGGTACCAATACAGGCTTGTCATATTTTGTTGGGTAGACCATGGCAGTTGGATAGGCGAGTTGTCCATGATAGGTACACTAATTGCTACAATATTGAGCATGAGCGAGAAAGTTCAGACTTTCATCTCTACACCTACAGAAATCTATAACGATCATATGAGGATGAGAGTTTGTGAGTCTAAAGAAAAGGAGAGTTTCGGCAAGTGAGCAAAACAATAAGATAAAAGCCGACAAGAATGAGAGCTTGAGTGAAAATAAAAATAGAGATCTTGAAAATTTGGCCAAGGGTACTTGTGAAATTTGAGAGATGACCAAGAAAAAAGAGAGTAGAAATTTTGAGTGGGCCAAAAATATGGAAAAAAGGCTAATGAGATAAAACAAGAGAGACAATTTGTGCTTATGATAAAAATGAGAGACATTAGACATGAGTATTTGAATGTCAACATATCTAATAATGTTTTGTCTAGTTCTATTGTTTCTCATGTGCAGGGATTTCGACAAGCGGATGAATGTGCGGGCCGTTAATTAAGATTTAATCTGGGTGGATTGATATGAGAGTTCCATCTTTTGGGGTCCAACGTTTGGATTTGAGGACAAATCTCTTTCATGAGGATGAGAATGATGCGAATCTATATACAAAGGATCCGGGGCAACACCGAATGTAAGTTATCTTGAGTTCTTTAAGACTATATAATTGAGTTCTTGAGTTCTTGTATATATTTATCATAGATTAGGTGTTTATTTTGGTTGTTTCGAGTCATTTGAGTGGCCAAATCCATGTTAACGACCAAGTATATTGAGTCTAGACTCATGGCAGTTAATCATGTGTCGAAAAGAAGCATTGATGAACGAACAACAAAAGGTTGCTTTCAAAAACGTCCGAATGCGTTGGCAATTTTCAGCACTGCAGGGTTTAGTATTTGAACTATAACTTTCTCTAACAAATTGGTATTGGGATTCAAGTTAATATGGAAAACTAAGAGAAAGGGTTAAAACTCTTATGAAGACACTAGGAACAAATTCCAAGACCCCGAGCGCGTATTTCACCTACACGTAAAACTTGATTGCGATTGAGTTTCCTTTTAGGGTTAGACTTCTTTTCCGTTCTAGTTTGTCTAGGGTTAGGGTTTAATTCCCTATATAAGGTAAACCCTCTTGTTACTTTTTCCTTAGTTATCAATTGAATTCAGATTTTTTTCTCCATCCCTTTGGGTTTTTCCAAGAGCTTTAAAATTGTTCATCTTGTTTTGGTTTATCGACTTATCAGACGAACTTACACATTCGTTTGTGGCGTCTTCACATACCAAGGTTCTTGATTCGCTAAGCAACGGGTCGAGGTTTCCAGCACTTAAACCGAACTAGTAAAGATCTTGGATTAACAACATATTATTTTTTTGGTCATATGCACAATTGTTGCTACAGTTCACATCATGTTTTTAGTCAAATGAACATATATTTTTATGCCAAAGTGCATCCCTAACTTGGTTTGAAATCTTATTGATAACCATCAAAGTTCCTTTTTAGCCATCTAATTCTAGTCCAGACGGCGTATAATCGTGTCCACACGATAAGCTAAAACACAAACACAAAAAGGAATTGTACTTATACGAATACAATGCAAATACGAAATTTCTCGTGTTGACATGATACAACATAATATGACACAATAAATTGAAGAAATAAATTGACTAAGTTTGAATGATATATATAATAATATTCGTTAATACGCGATAACACATTACATGGCATGTCGTGACATGAAAGTTGTGTCAAATAAATTAGTATATGAAAAATAATTGATAAGTATCTTTTATGCATATTTTACGTGTTTATTTGAGTAGGATTTGATTTGTTTTGTTGTTAGTTTATTTGGTTTTTGATTGTACATAGTTCATATTACTGTGAGGTGTTTTTATTGGTGTAGATTGATCATTTGGAGCTATTTTGGTGAATTTCGTACCATGGATTCATGTCAAAACATATCTCGGGATTTATGGATGCAAAAACACTCGAAATCCCAAGCTAAATACGCCATTTCAGGGCCTTTTAGGCCCAACACGTCCATGGTGTATCGGGGAACATGGCCATGTTCAAACAGGGTGAAAATCACGAATTTTTGGGCTTGGACAGCCTCTGACACGGCCAAGCCGTGTTGGCCAACACGACCATGTCCAGCTGAACAACAAATGACACAATATAGCACGACCAGACCGTGTTATGCGACATGGGCGTGTCCGGATCACTTTCCAGCATCAATTTGTGGCAGAATTTGTTGCTAGTCATCAACCAAGCTTTTTGACCACTTTTGAGCACATTTACACCTCATCATGTTGCACTAATTCCTTACTTTTCCACATGACCACATGAAAATAATGATTTTAACAACCCAACTCATAAAGTGAAGCATTAAACTATCAAAAGATGACATTATTAAGGAATACTTTCATCAAAATAATGTCTATAAAAGCCAAGGGTGTGGGTTGAAAGATAAATTCATTCACATACATAGAACATCCAATTTTTGAGATGAGAGTTTATATTTCGGAGAGGAGAAACACATATTGTGAGGAAGAGAGTTAGAAGGCTTGCATCACCATGGAGAGGCACTAAGGCATACAGATTGAAGATCGCTCGTAGAGGAAGATGAACACCACCAATTCATCATCATACATCCAACAGAGTAGTCTCATGTTGGTTTTGGAAGTTTTAACTTCAAATATTCATGTTGATTTCGAGAGAAACTTCTTGTTTAATTGTTGTTTTAATTTTCAATTCCATCACGAGTTAAATCGCTAGTGTTTGAATGTGGTGAACCCTAGAACTTATTCGTGATTATTGGTTTTTGAATGTTTTAATATATTTTCTTATGCTTTTATGCGATTCGCTTATGTTATGTTGTTTATTCGAATTGGTATATGCGCAATATTGATTAAAAGTTTATTTTTTTACCGAGAAATTGAGAGATTTATAGTGAATAGAACCAACATAAGTGAAAGGAGTTGCATGCAATCCTAGATATAGGACGTCATAAATCTTCCGGATTAGGGTCAAATCTAATATGAGAATTCATAAATCGTTAATGCAATCTTGGGGGGTTTAACTAAAAAGAGATTTCAGTTAATCCACTTGAGGTTATGAGTTATTCACCTCGACGGAGGGTTTAACTTAATTTAAGAATGCCTACGGTCCATGAAGCATGAAAATATGTTAAGGGATGGTTAAACCTTAAGGGTTGTATTTATTTTGGTAAAATCACAAAGGCGTTCTAGAGGGATTCACATTCAAGCACATTTATATCCATCATCTTCCAATCTGAGTGTATCTGATATATTTCATGTTCTTAATTGCCTCTTCCATTTTTATTTGCTTTCATTTTATTTTTATTATGCAACAAACTATTTGCCGAATTTGTAGACTAGATAATAAAAAGACGATAATTACTAGTAATCATAGTCCTCATAGGAATGACACTCCATGCTCACTTAGCTTTGCTATAAACGATAGGTGCGTTGCTGCAGGTTGATTTTTAGGAGTAGCTTTGAGCCATCAATAATAGGTTAACATTCCATTATGAATTTTTTGTCGTGTTTATTGGGTTGACACGAACATGACATGACACGAACGGAAGTTTTTCTGTCTCGACACGATAAGACTAAACACGCTAATCCGTTATTTTCGTATAGTTTCCGTATCGTATCATGTCAATAATTGGTATCCCTAACTAATCATTATCCCTAACTAATCATAATTAATGAGAAATAAGAACTTGAAAAAAAAAGTGATTTTGCCATGGAATATTTTTTGAAAAAAAAACTAGAAATAAAATATCAGATATAACAATGAAGGGAAGCACACTGCCGACGTAGCTGAAATAAAAGCCACAAACATCGCTGGTAAAAAAATATTATCACGAGTAACTCATTTCTACTTGATGGAATCTATCTTATAGTGAAATCCAAAATTCCCATGGTCCAATAATAATTTAATATTGGTGATGGCGTGGACCCAAGCAAAACGATTTTCTGATCACAATTTTTATCCACAAAATTGAAGGGGTCCAAATTGCGGAAGACCAATTTCACAAATTTTAAATTAAAAAAAAAAATAAATCTGAGGTTGAGACTAGTTACAATTCTTTTTATACGTTTTTTAAAATTGCAAAAAATAGATTAAAGTTTGATTCTACTTGCATTTTCCCCCTTAATATAAGCAAAATACATCATAACTATCCCCTTGATATATCTAGCAATAATATAATACAATTATCTATTAAATTTAAGATAATCAAATCCAACTTTTTTTTTTTGTAATTTTGAAATCTCTAGTTATTTTGTAATTAGCCTAAACTTGAGGTTTTTTTCTAATTATATCCCTATATACAAGGACGGATCCAGAAATTTTTTAAAAAGGGGGTACAAACTAATATAAGGAATAATTATAAAAACTATCCTACAAAAACAAAATACAGATTTTTGCAAATTACAAAAATCCGATCCCATTGAGATTAAATTGTGTTTTATATTTTAACCCCTTTATAAGAAAAAATATTTCAAATGCTTCATTCACATTTTTAAAAATATTACAGTTATCCCCTAATGTAAAGCAAAATCAAACTTCAGGTTTTTTTTTTTTTTTTTTTATAATTTTAAAACTTTTCTGATTTTTTTGTAATTACCTCAAACCTCAGGATGTGTTTGTGTAATTATCCCTAAATATAATTATAAATTACATAAAAAATAATTGTGTGGCACAATTGATTTTTTAACCTAATCAATAATATAATTGTTTAAAAAAAAACCTAATCAATAACTCACTTTTTAAAAGAAATAATACATAGTAAAAAAATGAGAACAACTTATGGGGGCACGTGCCCCATACATGGTAATGTACGTCCGTCTTTGCCTCTCTATATATATACATATAGGGCTCGTTTGGTTGGACTATAGTATTGTGCTTGATTAATTAAAGAACTCTACTTTTTGGCCTTTATCCAATGGATATTTTAAGGGCTAATAAGTTGTTTGTTTGATGGATTGAATTCTAGTATTGGGTTGGTTTAAATAATAAGGTGTTTGGTTGGGTGTGATTTATACTATCTATACAATTCATTTTACACAACTGCCCTTACTTTATCATTTGACTTCCTTTTTTGACCTCCATCCATTCATTAACCGTACTCTTCTTCATTCCTTTTGCTGAAACAGATTTACTCATCAAAATACACAAGCCAAAACCCTCTTCTCACGGTTTCACCTTCACGGCGCTGGGAACCGACCAAACCAAAAATCGCGCACTAGAACCCGATTTCAGGTATGTATTTCGCCGTCGTAAATCGTACTCTTTTATCTGAATCGTTGGTTTTAATCTATCCCTAAATTGTTTGTTTGAACCGAACCCTAAATCGTTTGTTTGATTTTGTGTTAGTTATGTACTCTACATCTGCCGTTATTTCAATTATTGTGATATTAGTCATGTACCCTAAATCGCCCCTATATTTGTCTTTCTCGTTTTAACCGACCCTAAATCGTTTCTTTGGATTGACTTTGTATTTTCAATTTTACGAGGTGAAGCATTCAGTAAACAAACAATTGGCCCGAGAGAAAGAAGGAATACACCTGTTGCTAGTAAGTATACTTAATTACAGAAGATAGCATATATTTATTTTTCTGTTGTTCATAGCTATTTAGGACAGTTGGCCTGAGGTGCTGTAATTTTTATCTAAGTTGATCGTATTTTCAACAACAAAAAGTTAATTTTTTTAAATTATAAGGAGTTGCTGAATTTTATCCTTCTTAAATTTTGTTAACCCATATTTTACCAAAATAAGCATTGTTGGGACTCTTGTGTTTATTATGTAGTGTCACCAAGTCACTCAAACTCCACTGGCCGTTCATATGGACAATCTCCCCCAGATGCCAAGTTCTGTGATTGTGGCATTGAAGTGCCATTACAAACATCATGGACAGACAAAAATCCTGGACGTAGATTTCATAGTTGTCCTGTACGTGTAATTTCTGATAAAATCTTATATATCATTCAAGATTAATTATAAAAAATTCAACGACGCTATATAATGTTTTATATAATAGAATAATTTGCCAATAATTAAACAAATGCAGGACCGTAGATGTGGATTCTTTGAGTGGTATGATCCTACGATGTGCAGACGGTCAATTCAAATCATACCAGGATTGTTAAGGACAATTAATACCCAACGAGACACCATAAATACCCAACGAGACACCATAAATCATCTCAAGTACCGTGAACAAAAATATCACATTGTTGTGATCATCTCTTGGTTGTGATGGTTGTTGTCATATTCTTGCTTTTTCATTTAAAATTAAACTGGTTGATGCACTTTCTTTTTTTATGGCTAAACTTGTAGCTTCAATATTCTAATATGACCTTTTGAACTTTAGCATCACTATTTTAATGAGACCTTATTTAGATTTGTTGGTTTTTGGTACTTCACTTTTGATATGTTGTGGCCTTTGAATGCATTGAATATTTTAGTATTTTCTTGTTGTTGCCTTTAATTTTTATGTTTTTAAGATTACATAATTGTTGAACTTTATGAATGTTTCGAGCATATAATCGTTAATAGTATATTGTATGGAAAATGTCTATGTTAATAGTTATGCCTCAGTCAAGTAATTGGACACCTGAAGAAGAAGATTATCTATACAAAATGTTGAAAAGATGTAATCGTTATCTCCGAATGGATGATAAACATGAGTGGTATATGTACCTACGTTGTGTTGCGCAAGAACTTGGGAGACAATTTAGGAAGGAGTTCGGGCTTAGTAAACTGCAGAGTCAAATTCTATTATTCCGGAAGAACTTTTGGTCTTTTCTTCAGTACATTGAAACTACTGGTGCTATTTTTGATGATGAACGAAACGTCGTAACTGTGGACGATAAATACTGGGAACGTATTGGCAAGGTAATGACACTAAAAAGTCTAGTTCTATTATTTTTTTCAGCCTGTTGTTTTACTTAACATGGTGTCATATTATTTGCAGGAAAATACCACTCAACGACATTTTAGGACTAAGGGGTTTCAGTACTACGAGATTGCTTACAACTTATTCAAAACTGGGAATCCTCCCCCGATTGACATCACCGAGATTGCTGGATGTCATCAATTCAACCCACTAATGGTCGACGATGATGATGAGTCAAATGGGAATGATAAGCTGGGTCATGAAGTTGTTAGATATGATAGTAGTTCATCTAGAGATGATAGTGGTTCTGGTAGTGAACCTTCTGTCAATAGTTGAAAATGTCATTTTGATGTAAAATGTATTGGACAATAGTTATAGTTTTTAGTATGTACGTGTTTCATTCTATCTGGAATTTGTATGGGACGAAAGTATGTACGTGTTTTTAGTATCTAATTGCCCCTGTAGTTTGGTATTGAACGTATTCGAATGAAAGTAAACCTTGTGTTGGATGAAAGTATTTTATTAAGCATCGAAATTTCAGAATTGGTGTTGTTTGTTATTTTGTTTCTAAAGTGTTGGATGAAAGTATTGTATTGAGTTTGTTTCAATCAGTTGGACAATAGGGGTTGCTATGGTTTTTTGTATATGTAAGGATTGTTTATGGTTTTTAAAAACAAATAGGGGCAACTTTCGAATTATTGTAAATTATTGGAACCTGGTGATGCAGGTGATGGTATTTGAGTATGGTTTTTTTGAAAATAGGGGGCCAATGTTCGAATTATTGTAAATTCTGGCCAAGACTTGGATGTTTCTGTTCGAATTCCTTCTAAATATGACAGTGGTTCGAATTGCTGAAAAAGTTGGGAAACAGGGGTCAAGAATCGAATTATTGGAAAATATGTGTTTTTGTTCGAATTACTGAAACAGCTGGGAAGCATTGCAAATATAAGATTTCAGAGCTTTTGACAGTTTATTGGTATTGAGAAGAATCTAGTCACATGCAAAACATCTATTTGAGTTGTGAAAATCATATAAAAAGAAGAGAGAATCAAATGATAATAAAAAGAAGAGAGAATCATTCACTTTTTCAAGCGATCTGGGAAAAAACAAACTACCGATAATTTAGAATCAAATGATAATAAAAAGAAGAATCAGTCACTTTTTCAAGTTTGACTAGTCATCAAATTACTTTTCATTTGATTTGGGGAATCAAAATGCAAATCTCCTAGGCTACAGAACTCAAAACGGCAAGGAGAATAATTTGCTTTTGTTGTATGGGTTCATCAAAGTTCTACTTCAATGCAACTGATTAATCGATAACTTTGGATTGCAAGCTAAGAACTTGCCCGTGAATGATGAGCCTGTGACATAGAAATGAACATGCCCGTGAATTGATGAGCGTGCAACATAAGATGCCTCCAACATGTATTTATACCTTGCAATTGATTCAAGTTGGAGTAAATCATCTATCCATTCATTCAATAAGATGCCTCCAAAAAAAAATATTCCGAAGGTGCCATCTTGCAAAGCTAAAGTATTCTACAATGCAACGTGGACTAAGGAAATTGACAAAAGTTCATCCATGCGTTGGTGGAGCAAACAAAGAAGGAAATTTCAAGGAATGCGGTCGAAACACACTCGGTATTCTGAATGCCATGAAGGATATCAACCAACAGTTTGGGACCGACTTTGACTACCCTTATTGCGTTCAAAGGATCAAAAAGCTGCGAAAACACTACCAAGTTTTCAATTGGATCATTCATTTGAGCGGTGTCGTTTACATTCCTTTCACTAACAAAGTCGAATGTGATCAAAAGATGTGAGACTACATCATAAGGGTAACTGCCATAGTACTTATATTTCCAATAATTGAATGTTTTGGACTAATTAATCGATCTTCATGATTCCTTTGTAGGAAGAAAAACTTGGGATGGCATACATGATTGAAGGTGAATCTGACTTCGACGGGCTGCGTGTAATTTTTCAGACTGGTAATGATTCCGAAAGTGCCAATATCGAAGGTGACGGTGTTGGACAGTTCAATGTTGGAGATACCGACTTTGAGCAACTCCGAAGAGAAATTATTGAAATATCAAGCGACCATGAAGATCGAGAGAAAGAAGCAGACGATGAGTACCGTCAATGGATTGTTGGGCTAGAAAGTCAATCTGACAACACAGACAATTCATTTTGGGATGAGTTGGCATGGTATCAATCTGAATCTACTAGTGTGTCATCTGTGCCTGATCCTAACAACCCCCCATCAAGGTTGTCTTCTACTGAAGAAATCCTAAGCAAACTGAAGAGACATTGGGATAAACCCTCTTCTAGCGCTCGTCCACCACCATCACCTAAAGGTGTTAGCTCAAGTGCTTCGAATTCTCCAATGAAAAAGCCATGATCTCTTAAATGAAGCTATTCCCCGAGCTTCCTATTATGGTTTTTATTATTACATTTAAGCTGTGTCAGTTTATTGGTGTCCTCACCGTTTCAGTTTATTGTCGTGTCCTTTCAAGTTATCTAGTATGTGTCTTCGTATTTGGTGTCTGTGGTTGTGTCAGTTTTTATCACAGCGTCATGAAGTTGTTTGATTTCAATTGTCTTTTTGCTTTCATTGTGTATGGTGTCAGCTCCTATGTGTTCAATCGATTATTTAGTTGAAAAGTGTCATGGGGTTACTTTTTCAATTGTCATTGGGGTTACTTTTTCAATTGTCCCTGCTGTTACAAAGAGTATGTTTCAATCAGCATAATGAAAGCCTATAAACAACAATTATTAGCTGTCCAAACACCATTCAAGACACACTTCAAATTTAAACCTATAAACCAACTGTTTCAAGATGTCATTAGTTGGAGACAGACATTCAACCAGCCTAAGGAACATACATTCGATCAACATTATTAACAGACATTCCATCGAGACACACAAATGAACAATCTGTTTCATATAATCTGAACATACAAATCGGCAAATGACCAGACCAAGTAGCAAATAAACAGACAAATTTACTTCCCTACAAATGAACAATATGTTTCATATAATCTTAACAGACAAATTAACTAGTTTCCTCCCAATTTCGATGAACCACAAATGTTATACTATTGGTTTCATCACAAAAATGACAAAAAATAGCCTGACAATTGATCCCCAAGATTACAGATTCCCTGCTAGCTTCATCTTAGCAAACTCGACTTTGGCTTCAGTCGGCAAACTGAAGAACAACTCCAGATCCTCTGTATTCTTCACCAAAAGCTTAGACACCAATAATTTTTCTTGCAAACTCAGGCCTTGTATAGTGCCGACAATCCCATAAACCTCCTTCCTTGCCACAGAGATGTCATATTCATACCCAATGCGTTTGGCTATATCGGCCAATCTGGTATTAGTGTTCCGACAAAATGTACCCATGATCTCCACTAGTGGGTCTTCATTTTCAGATGATTTTCTCTTACGCCCGGCTGATTTTTTAGTGGAAGTAGAATTACCAGGGGTTGCTTTAGGTTGACAGACAAACATCGTCTCGGTTTCATCATTGTACTCCTCAAATAAGTTGGGAAACTGTTCCATGGGTTCTTCGTCAGGGTTTGACATACCATTACCATTTAGCACGTTGTTAATCGCTTCCCGATTTAAGCCCTCTCCGCGTATTCTCCTGTTGCCCTATCTTTCCCAAATATGTTAACCCAGTCATTGTAAAATGGCCAAGACTTGAATCTCATAAGACGTGCATTTGCATCAACCTACAAATAAGGCAAAGTTCAAACACCATTCAGTCTACTTACTTGACAATATTAAAAAGATAAGCTCACATGTACTATTTAATCACACGCAACAACCTAAACCGTTACCTTAACATAGTCAGCCCATGCCTCGTCATGCGCCTCAATCATTTTGGTTGTGTCGTTCCAGCCTATACCACTACGTGATAACATGGATACGAGGCTGCCGTAGTCCTTCTTCCACACATGTATTTTGGAGTTGATGTGCGGTATACCTTTGAGATCCGTACCGGGTAGTGCCTTTGCCATTTCTTGTTCCAAAGCTTGTAAATATCCAATTTTAAAGCCATTTTCAGACTTCCACCCGATAGTGATAATCTCCTTCAACGCTGCAATCAAGACCTCTTCTTCACGACGAGACCAACTCCTCCTACCTTTGTCATTCCTTTTACGCGCACCCTTAGAACCTTTGCAATTAGCAGGCACCATAAAGCACTGTTTTGAACCACAACCTGTTTTTCATTTGTAGCAACCTTTCAATGCAAACTGAAGAAAATGATATTCACACAACAAATTAATATTCACAAGTTGATATTCAAACAACCAACCATTCGATTTCAGAAATTGATGTTCAAACAATCAGCCATTCAATAGTCATATCTACAAAGAAATTAATATCGGAATTGATATTCAAACACCAACCATTCGATTTCTTCAATTGATAATCAAACACCAACCATTCAATACAACCAAGTTCATTAAAGTACAAAGTTCAAACAAATTTGTAACTGTTACAAACTGAAATAAGGCGAGAACATCAAATTCAAATACAGTTTCATTCTTGTTCTCAACTAACCCCTAGCAAATGCCTCTCCACTCATTGTACATGTTATGAGACAAATTATCTCTCCAATTATTCCATGCTTGCGATGACTCTACAGTGTCAATGAATTCCGTGTCAATATCATCTTCGTTGTCATCATCCGAATCATCACTCAACTCATCCTCCAATGGATCAATAAGCAACTCCATTCGGACAAAGTTATGAAGAAGAGCGCATGCCATTATTATCCTATTTTGGATCTTTATATCATAAAAGGATTGACTTCGAAGAATCGCCCATCTTTTTTTCAAAAGTCCAAACGTCCGTTCGATGACATTTCGAGCTTTTGAATGGTTCATATTGAAAAATTCACGGGAATTTTGAGGAATTTGAGTGCCCTCCCCCATTCATTCAAGTGGTACATAACTCCTTTGTATAGAGTTAAAAAACCTTCTCCGTTCGTGTACCCGTTGTCACATAGGTAATAGTTACCTGTCATCAGTATGTGTAACAAAATTTTATTGACTATAAAATAAACTAGCCAAAGACTCAAGCCAACTGGAGACACCAATTATAACTCGAAAAACTATATTATTTAGATAAAATACCTTGGGGGACTTTCAAACCATTTGGCCTAGTGACTGCATCCCGTAAAATTCTACAATCTGCAGCGGAACCTTCCCAACCACTTAAAACATAAATGAAATTCATGTTTATATCACAGACACCCAAGACAATAACAACTACGTCGCCTTTTCTTGTTCTATACCTCGCCTTATTTGATTCAGATACCGTGACTTTGATGTAAGTACCATCTAAAGCTCCTAGACAACCCTATACGATCAATAGATTCAATCATGCTTAATGATTACAAAAATTTAGTCATATTTTAAAATTAGTAATAAATAACAATGACATTTACCTTAAACCATTTCCATCTTGGATTGGTGCAATTGTCCTCAATTGGCTTGGGACTTACTAGGAGCAGACTATGCAACTTCAAAACGAGTTTAAAACATCATGGAAGTGCCTACTCACCGTTTGACCTGATCTCTTGAAATCAAAATGCACCACCCGATTTTTCTTATGGTGGGCAAGAAATGAAAGAAATAATGCTACCTTTTCTCAGAATGGATACATATCTAGAATCTACCAGCCCCCCAACATGTTTTAACAAATAACACAGTCTACCAAATGCATCACGGGTCATCCTTAAGTTGTCTAGACAGTCTACGTCATTCATTGCAATCAAGTCATTCAAGTGTTCGACCTGTTTAGGAATCCTATCTAGCATGCGATATCTAGTTCCTACAGGGCGATTTGATATTCGCTTTTGAGAGCGCAACCGAATTATCCTCGTAAACAAATTCATTACAAAAAAACTTTCAATCATTATTTCCTCAATTAATAGAAAAACTTGACTCTTCTTCTCTCGAAATTTCAGCCATCTTTCACAAATACGCTGCAATATGAATCGATATCATTGCATAAAATCAACAGACATGAATGTAGATACAAAAAACAATCATAGATATATGAAATGGCTAAACTGAAGTGAAACAACCATCAACATATTTCACTGAGAATCTAAGTAATAAAAACAATCACCATATTTCACCGAATCTAAGTAATAACAACAACCATCATATTCTCAATAGCTAACTAACGACATAGCAAAATATTACAAAGCATTCGACAATAACAAACGATAATGAACACAAGGAGCTAAAGAAATGGAAAGCACTGAAACGAAAGTACTGACGACAAACGATAATGAACACAAGGAGCTAAAGAAATGGAAAGCACTGACCTTTCCCGAAGTGGCGACGAAACCGACGCCGGGAACTCGAACAAAATCTGCAAGGGTTTAAAGAAATGGAAATGAAGAAATCATATACAACCATGACATTTCTCACAAAAAAATAAACTAAACCGAGATTGGCGTACTTACTATGAGAAGAGCTGCGCGGCGCTAGGGTTCGAACCAGACCAGAAGAATAGTGAGAGTCATGAAGAAATTTTCGAATGAATGTAACAGATAATGTGTCTGATGTAGTTGGAAGGCAAAATTAGGGATTAAGGGGTAATGAGGTAAAATCATATTGAAGGATAAAGGGGGTTAATCTACATCCCACCACTAGGGTGGGATATGGTATAACACAAATCAACTGATTAATGACCGGGCCCAAGCATAATAAAGGGCTGGACCAGTTTGAACCAAACAAGATAAAAGGGGTGAAATATTAAAAAAGTGTGTGATATCCCTCACATTAAGGGCAACCAAACGGGCTCATAGGGAATTGGGAATATTAAAATGCACCATTTCTAGTTGTGAATGGAAAGAAACTCACTCACTCTATAAGAAATTGCATAAATAAAACAACCCTAAACCATGAAGATCATGTTGACCAACTCGACGATGGTAAAACCATTGGCATTAACGCCGACCACCAAATGCCTATGGATCACCACACCCTCTCCCTTTACTTCTACCGCTCCACCGGCGGCGCCGACTTTTTTGACCCTGCGGTGCTCAAGGCGGCGCTCAGCCGGGCCCTGGTCGAATTCTATCCGGTAGCAGGGAGGCTGAAAAGGGACAACAATGGTCGCATTGAGATCAACTGCAACGGCGAAGGGGTACTGTTTGTGGAGGCGAAGGCCGACAACGAGATGGACGGCTTAGGTGACTTCGAGCCTAAGCCCGAGCTCGACCTTATTCCGCCGGTGGATTATTCCTTGGGGATTTCGACGTACCCGTTATTGCTGCTGCAGGTGCATGTATAAAAGTTCAATTTGCCTTCCAAATAATGCACGTTTTTCTATTTTGATATTTTACCACTTAACTTTGCAAATTGTTGCCTTTAGTCTTTAATTTCCAAATTTATCTCCCATCGTTAGTGAATTGTCTGTAACTATTACATCTCGAACAATTATTTGTTTTTTCTCAAAATCTCGTCATCCTTATTCAATATACAAATGGTATTAAATAATAGTGAATTTCATCAATAAACATAGGTTATGCACTACTACAAAAAAATCGATAGACACGGTTTTAAACCGGTGTCTATTAGTAAACCAACCGGTGTTAAAGCCACCGGTGTTAAAAGTCCGACTTTTGACACCGCTTAAAACCGTGTCTTTTTCTTCAATGAAACCGGTTTAAAACCGATGTCTATTAGTAAAAATAACCGGTGTTAAGCCACCGGTGTTAAAAGTCAACCTTTTGACACCGGTTTTAAACCGTGTCTTTTCCTTCAACGACACCGGTTTTAAAACCAAAGGTCGAGAGATAAAATATCCGATTTCTAAGGCCCGATGTTAAAAGTTTTTGTATTTGACACCGGTTTAGAACCGCTGTTTTTGAAGGAATAAATTTAGAATCGCACACCGGTTTTAAACCGGTGTCTTTTGTATGAAATAAAATTTGTAACAAATTAAAGCAACAAAAATTCCATATTAATAAGCAATTCATTATGAAATCCAATTCCACCAATCAACAGAAAGTGCATTAATACTAAAATCACAAAGATCCATAATCCAACAAAAAGTACTTGTCGCGAAGTTTCCTTTCGATAAATCAACTACAAATTCATAGCCCAATTCTATCACCAACAAAAAGTGCTATATACATTCAACTAAAGGCATGATTAATATTGCTCCCGTCATTTCCAAACTCCTATCATTACAACAAAAATAAGAAACAATAATTATACCCTTTTGATCCTATACTTGATTATTAAGCCTACGATTTTCCAATCCCCAATCATCGTACATGTCATTTCCAACAAATTTCCTGCACAATATTACATATAACAATCAAAAAGGGTAGCAAAAATGAAAAAGAAACAAAATAAGATGTCGACAATACTTAAATTTCTTTAACAATTAAATGTTCTTGAAAGCATAATAAGATGCATATTTAATCAAACCTCGATATCGGCGCCAAAGAATGCCATCTTTGTACTTGATGCCAACCACCGAGGTACTTGTAACATAAGAATACCTACACCAAAACCCAACTAATCACAAACTCCATCATATCCATCCATTCACATGAAAATAAATAAATAAGCAAAAATAAAAATAATATTTCACCGCTAGAAAAGCACGTTTTTGTGACAACAATTTTTCGTCGCGCAAAAGCATCTTTGTCGTCAAATGAAAATAATACTTTTGCGACAACATGTTGTCACAAAATATTGATATCAATATTAATATCAAAATTTACCTAAATGATATCAATATTTACCCAACAATATCAACACCAAAATACATTCATTCAATCAATAATATCAACCCAAATTAAAAAAAAACAATAATTTCAATATAATATTAAATACCAAAAACTCAATTTAATAAAACTTCCAGCAATTAGATCTGCTCCTGCCAGCCAATAAAAAGCATTGTGCTGAACTTTGATACTCAAAACTCTATATGAAGGATAAATCACGAAAGAATAGCCATTTGCTACATACCACCGTTGGAGGTTCAATTCTCTCCGTAAATTCAGTCCACCTTAAGCAAAATCACATGGAATGGGATCCAGGTTGATTTTTGTTTTAGATAAATACAGCAACCAGATCCTAGTTACTAAATCTGGGAGGGTCAAAAGGGAAAGAAAATGAAACCAATAAGAACTGCATATTGACAACTTGAAACAAATACACTCACATGCATTCATTCAAGAAGCACAAGATCCCAACTAGAAAGAATCATAGCAGACAATTATTTCACAAACTGTCAAATACACTCACATGTCCCTGTTATAGCATTCAAATTGAATATTGAAAACAACATGAGCAGTAAAGGAAACAATTAAGCAGCAGGGCAACTATCCAAAACACAGGTATATACCTGGAAATTAAAATCATAGCATTTGAAAGGACAATACACTTGCATGCGTATAAGACATAAAAACAAATGAAACAATATGAGTATACCTCGACTTCCATAACCATCTGATCAACATAACCTCTGAGCTTAGTGACTCTCAGTGCCTCAGTGAAAAACTTGAACTGCTCCTGCCTAATGGTATAGTCCACATCAAACACAACTCCAGGCCCAAATGTAGGCACATTGAATTGGTACACCTTGGCTATTGATTGGTTGGTTTGACAAAAATAACATAACAAATACCAGCAATAGTTGAAATTCCAGTCTGTATCATTTCTTCAGGATAGGTTCTCTCACTAGGATTGATTGAACTACCTGAAGCAAACAGGTTAAAGAATACATGAAATTTAGCAAAGTCAAATCCTAAACACCTAGTAGTCATGTAATTCATAAACGGCCAGCTTCCTAAAGTGCTATTCTAGACCACAACAATTTAGCACTGCTCGTCATCTAAAATACTATGCTGGCTCAAAATTAGCAAGAACTGGTTGATCCTCGAGGGTTGATCCCAGATTGGACTCTTTTGCTAAGCATTTGTCAAAATAACAATGTAAAGCAGAAGTCCCAGGCAGAGAAAGCAAACAACATATGAGTTAATTTAACTAACATGAGACTCGGTGAATGAAGATACATAGATAACTATGAAAAAATGAAGATGCGACGATGTGTTTAAGCAACATGCCACATCTCAAAGAATCTTTGAATACCTGACATGAGTAGTGCACTACAAAACACCAACTCACCCAAGATGCAAAGAGTTTTGCATCATCAAATTCATGAAAAAGTGACCCGGGTCAAACTTGGCACGTAAAAGCCCTGTGGAAAATGTAATTCATGAATGAAAAAGGAAACAAAGGATATAATCAGATGTAAAGGAATTTGTCATACCCAGATGTGCTCAATACAAAAAAGTGTAATCTGTGATTTAATTGGAGTCAGATGTAAAGGAATTTGTCATACCCTGCATCTGAGTAGATACCCAGCTTCAGGCCTTTTGAATGCACGTAATCAGCAAGCGATTTGATTCCCGATGGAAAAGTTTTCGAATCAGGAACTAGCTGACCCTGCACATTACTCAGGTCTTAGTATGAATTGAGCATAATGCAAAACATTCTCGCTGTAGAAAAGACTCATGGTAATTAACATGCTCAAGGATAAAAAGTTGTATAACAAACAGAGAGTTTCAGAGATGCCTATTTACCTTTGAATCTCAAACCGATTCATACCATCAATCATCTGCAATCCATGATAGGAGAGCATAATTCATGAAAATTATGACATCTTTTCTCTATAGATAAGTAGCTTTTAGTGTGAAATAAGAATTCAAAAAACCAACTACCCGGAAATTACTATAGTAACCAAAGAAAACATGGTTGACAAACAGTAGGAACCCACTTTTCCACCAATGAAAGGCCTTGATTCATATATATCCACCTGCAAATATCAAAGTGTTCCATGTCATATGTTCCATGTCGTGAGCTTGTTCAATTCCGGTGCAATAAAACCCTTTAAAGATTTCCCATATATATTTCTGAAAAATCAGAGTAGCACGATAAATAGGAAGTTAGGTTTTACAATAACAGTAAATGCAATATACACAATCCAATGCTAACCAAAAATGTCGTATATCAAAATTATGTAAATTTGTTTGTGATTTTGTTTTCTGTTATACTAATAACATTGACAGAATTCTTACAGCCTTAGGACATGATCTCCAGCCATGGAACAATAAATGCCAAACCAACCACAAGGATTTGAGTCCAGAGGATCCCAATTTGACAAAACCAGCAAAGGGTCCTCAATTATAGCTCTCTTGAACGAAATTAAAGCATCAACTAAAAAAAAAAAGCCAGAAACTCATCACTATAATTCTGCTATAGCCACAGTCTATATTTACGTAACATTACATAAAAAACAACATGAATTCAAGATCTTGCATTATAAATAATTCAAACATTATCCCATATTTCAGTCAATTGAATAACTAATAAACTATAATCAGTAAAGAGCAAGACAAAGGGGCAGTAAACATAATAATTCCTAAAGAGTAACTAAATCAAGAATCAAAATCTGTGATATCAACTAAAGCAGTAGCCTAAAAACTTGCCTTCATTTTTGGGAAAGGCTGAGCAATCCACAATGAAGAGTCCTAAAGTGAGCAAAAGAACTTTAAATGAAGTAAAAGATCTCATCTTACTTCTACACTTTACCCACACACACACACACTCAAGAGCTTGAAAAACACATAGGTTCAAAGAAACCAGAAAACAATTTAAGGATAAAAAAAACGAAAATACCCAGTAGAGGGAAAGAAATGACCCAGACAAGCTTAAAATTAGTGAGTTTATCAAGAAACAGAGGAGATAAAAGCCAGACTAAAGAAATTAAAAAGAAATAACAGCATAAGAGGAAACCAAAGATTCTCTCTTTATGTTACGCGGAATGAAAAAGAAACAAAGAAGCTAAAAAAGCAAGCTTAACAACAAATCTCGAATCAAAATTATTAACAACCCATAAGGGCAAATGTCAAACAAGAGTGAAATACAAAAACCCACAAATGACGAAGACTTGGATTCAAAGGGAGTTTTGGTCTCAGAGAGTGTAAAAAGAAAAAAGAAAGAAAAAAAGATAGAAATCAGAGGAATTAAAAGTTCTTACTCGGCATATTTAATTATGATTTTTTTTTTTGCAAATCAAGTACAAATGCTTCATCGAAAAAACATCAAATCTAACCCAAAAAAGACGGCGACAGCGACATCGAGCGGCCGATGACGAAGATGGCGAGTGGTTGATGACGGAGACGGCGAGATAAAAATCAGGGATTTCGGTTTGGCGACCAAAATAGAGCAGAGCCCGGTTAGGGTTTTGGCCGTCACGCTGGAGTTCATGGCGCCGGAGTATTACGACGAAGAATATTCGCGGGACGGGTAGACGGTGGTGGTGTTGCGATGGCAGACGGTGGTGGTGCAGCGACGACGGCTGGTGGGAGTTTATGCTTTGGTCGTTGTCTCTCACTCTCAAGGAATTGGTGTTTTTGGCTGTCGAATCTCACTCTCTCTTCTCACTTTTCAGCCCAAAAACAATGGTAGAGAGGGCATGGGGGACGGGCGACGGGGACGGGGACGGGGACGGGCAAAGATGGTTTGGGCCAATAAAGACTATTGTTCATCTTATGCTAAAAAGTAAACCCTAGCTAATTAATTAGGGGCAATAAAGACACCGGTTGTAGAACCGGTGTCTTAACCCTAATTAAAAAATAAAGACATCGGTTCTGTAACCGGTGTCGAAAAATGTGGTTTTAAAAATATTATAGACACCGGTTCTATAACCGGTGTCGAAAGATCCGGTGTCTAATCTAAAATAATTTATATTAATAGACACCGGTTTATAAATCTGATGCGAAAACCGGTGTCTATTTGGGAATTATTTTACAATAGACACCGGTTCTAGGAAACCGGTGTTGTTTATCAAACGACAACACCAATAAGGCACGGGTTTCTTACAAAACCGGTGTTAAAAAGGAAAAGACACCAGTACAGTCATAAAACCGGTGTCTTTTTGGTGGTGTCTATTAGCAGTTTTCTTGTAGTGATGATACCATATATTTTCATAGATCACAAAATAAAATAATCATAAAGATTAAGAGTAAATTTTAAAATTGACGGGTAAGCAACAATTTGCAAAGTTTAAAGGGTAAAATAGAACAATTCAATGTTAAGTGAGCAAAGTAAAACAAAATTGTATAGTTTGAGGGGCAAATTAAAATTACATCGATTTATTGAGATCTTCTATTCCATTTAGTGTTTTATCATATACTCGTGATGAACTAGTGCAAATGTTGTGTATACAATCATGACGTTATCATGTACACTTGTCATTCTGTCATAATCAAACTGGATTAGGTCATTTCTCTGGTTGATTTAGGATTGAGCTTTGGAGAGGTCAAGTTGGAATTGCGAGTAATAAAAATTGTGAAGAATATGTCCTATTAAAATTGGGAACGTATTTCAATAGTAGTAATTTATATAGTTAGGAAATATGAGTGACAACACATCACATATATTAACATAAAGTAAATGGATCGAATATAAATACAAAAAAATATAATATATATAAATTCTTATAAGGCACTTGTAACTAAATTTAGCTGGATCCTCTTTTACAATTAATTATGTGGTAATGGGCCAAAATGAGTACTTCTATAATGAAAAAAAATGAAAATTACCATATTTTGAAAATAAATATTTTTTAGCCATTTTGGCATAACAAAAAACATTCATACTCTTCTACCATATTTGTTTGATATTTGGTCTATTGCTCTCTCTTCTACTTACACTACAAGAAAACAATCAAATTCCAACGAAATAATTCCAATGGAATAAAAAACTGTTGGAATTTTCAAAATTCCAATGGAAATTCCAATGATACAACATACAATTGGAAAATTCCAACAGAAAATCCAACAATAACCAAAACCATTTGGTAGTGTTGGAATATTTTTTCCATTGGAATTTTCATTGGAATTTTGTCATTCCAATGGCCATTATACCAATGGTGCTTTTCCATTGGAATTTCTGTTGGAATTGATAATTCCAATGGAAATTGGCCAAATACCAACGGATTTTTTTCATTGGAATTCCATTTTTTTCTTGTAGTGTTATCTCTCTATATATCTCTTACTCTCTATTTTAAACTTTTTAAAAAATTCGAATCTATAATTTTTCGTTTTTATATATGCAATATGGGTATTGAATTATAGATCTCAAAAAAATAATTAATTTGATATATTAATATACATGCAAAACGGAATTGAAACGAAAAAATGTGAATTCAAAGTTTTTTGGAGAAAAATAAAATAACTGATTATAATAAGTGAGAGTAGACTGAGGTAACTCGATATCAAGTTATTCAGTTATGTAACTGGATATCGAGTTATCGGTGGTTTGACCAATGTCTATACTAAAAGCTGAAAACTCGATATCCAGTTATGTAATTAGATATTGAGTAATCATAACTCGATATCGAGAGTTTAACTCGATATATAAATGAAAACAAGATCTTAAGCACAACTCGACAAAACAACAAATGGAAACAACATTATTACCGAGTTACAGTAACTCGCTATCGATCTACATAAACTCGATATCGAGTAATAGTAACTCGATATCAAGTTATGCGATGACAATTCTTGTCATCTTCCTCATTCACACCCAATCATCATTAATGGTGCGAAGATTTTCAATCAAAACTTAAATTATCTAAACCATAAAATTCTTCAAACCCAAGAACAAATCTGTTGAGGACAAAAATGGTATTTCATTAATTAAATATATAATTTATTTTATATATGTTTATTAATTAAACAGGCCCAAAGGAGTCTGGGTTAGGCCCTTCGGTCAATTTCTCCAAAGTGGATTGGCCCGTAGGTCAAATTCTCATACATAGCTCATGGGGCCCATCTCCCAAGTATAAAAAGGTCCATATTTCCTTGCCTCAGGTGAAAGAGTCCGGCCACTACAAGAAAAAATCAGTTTACCTGCAGAAAAATATGTAGATAAGTATTAAGAAAATTGTAAAGTGTAGGTAAAATCATTGTAGGTAAAATATTTACCTACAGAATCTAAAACTGTTGGTAAATACCTACAGAAAATATGTTGGTAAATTGAAAAGTTATCGGTAATCATGGTTCGGTATAATTTTGGGAAAAATAATATTTTTTGTTCTCGTAGGTATTCTCAGAGGTAATCAGAAAATTTAGTGACAAAATCATTTCGCTTGAACTGAATTTTTTTGTATCGGTCGGTCGACTCGCACTGATAAATTTACTTTAAATTCAGGCCTAAAGTTTTTGTATACTTTTATATATGACAAAAACTTGTATCGACGGCCTCATGGGCATTGTCCATGAGACAAATCCTTAATATAAATAGATTCTCAACCCTAACCAAACCCATAAAAAGATCCATATTTTTGTGTTTTGTAGGATCATTCTCATAAACTTAAGTCCATAAGACGGTCTCACATAAGACCTCCTCTTTATATATAGTGCATATATAAAATAAATAAAATATTACATTAAATATAAATCCAACATATTAATTGGTTCAATCCTTGCCATTCTTGAGACTTTGAAACGTGACTTAGGTTCAATTATTATTGCCACGAGATTTTTTTCTTACTTATTAATTATGTAGATAAAACATTAAAAGTTCTCAATTGCAGTCTAAAGAGAAAAATAGGTCTAGAACAAAACTTTTTTCTTACTTATTAATTATGTAGATAAAACATTAAAAGTTCTCAATTGCAGTCTAAAGAGAAAAATAGGTCTAGAACAAAACCACCACACTTAATTAATTCTTTTAAGGCCCTAAATTTAATATCTCTGAAATTGAAAAGACATGAAATAAAAAAAGCAACTACAGGCTGGCAGAATCACTATTTAATTATACTGAGTTGATTAATATTCACTACAACATAAATAACATTAGATAACACTCAAAAAATGTTACCTAATGGCCATAAAATGTTACTATAGACAATAGATAGCACTTTTATGGCGCTGCACTTGCCCGTGCTACCTATAGTCTAATGTATCACTTTTATTAGCTTTTAGTAACACTTTTTCTAAGTGTTAAATTAAGTTTTCTATTGGTAACACTTTGAAGCAATATTTCTAAAGTGTTACATATGAATCTTATGTAACACTTTTTATATTTGTAACACTTTAAAAAAATACTTCTAAAATGTTACATATGAATCTTATGTAACACTTTTTTGTACTACTTCGTAGAAATAATATTTTTTGCCTCCAAGTACATTCGAACCCACGACCTACTATGTATGGAAGTGGCAATTTGCCACTAAGCTAAGTTGATTCTTATTACAACTTTTGCTTTGTTTTATATATACACATGCACACACACACACACACACATATATTATATGTATTTATAATATATTTTATATAATAAAGATTATATTTTATAATATATGTATTAAATTATATTATACACTGTATATATCAAATTTTATATTGTATAGTATATAGTTTGAAAATCATATTATATTATATATTAAAGGACACAAAAAATTAAAAATATATAAAATATATAAAATAAATTTATCGACTGATAAATATTCAATCAGTAAAAATAAAAAATATATAAAAATATAAAATTAATTTACCGACAGATAAAAAAGTTATAACAGTAAAAAAATTAAATAATAAAGAAAATAACGAAAAAATAATTTACCAACGGAAAAATTTCTAAGTAATTACCGACAACATCAATTTTCAATGGTAATTTTTTTTCAAAAAGTGAAAAAAATAAAAAAAAGGTTAACGATGAAATTGGTCTCCGTTAGTAAAAATTAAAAAATAGATAAATAATAATAATAAAATATATACATGCGCATTTTCCGTCAGTATTAATAAGACGGAATTAATTGTCTTCGTAAAAAAAAAAGCAAAACTAAAATACTTTGTAAAAAGAAAGCAAAAATTCAGTTAAAAAAACAGAGTACATGATGTCTACAATTTTTAGGTTTGGTGACATCAATTAATTAAATAAATCTTTGACATGATTTAATGATAGTTATATAATTTTGTGTTACTATAATATAGCTTAAAAAGTGTTACACTCAATAAAATATAGTGTTGCCAAGAGTGCTTCTTAAATAAAGTGATACCTATTTGCGTTACAAAAGAAATAACAAAAAAAAAGTGATACTTAAAAAATATTACTTATATAAAAGTGTTACATATAAACGTTACATATTGATAATTAAAGTGTTACCTATTTGCATTACAAAAGAAATAACAAAAAAAGTGATACTTAAAAAGTGTTACTTATATAAAAGTGTTACATATTGATAAAGTGTTACAAAAGTGTTACATAAATATTGTAATGTAAAAAGTGTTACAAATATGTGTTACATATGTACCTTATTCAAAAAGTGCTACAAAATTTGTGTTACCTAATGTCATTTATGTTGTAGTGATTTTTTGGCGTCGATGCAATTAGATGAGTTGTATTGAAATAACAATAATTTTGATTTTTGAACATGGATGTCATATTATTTATCGCAGTTAACTCGTTTCAAATGTGGCGGGGTTGGCTTAGGCGTTGCCAACGAGCATCACCTATCAGATGGATATTCTGCTATCCATTTCATCAACACATGGTCCGATATTGCTCGGGCCTCCAAATCATCGCCACCCGCCCTTCTTGGACCGAACAGTTCTCCGCACGCAGTCCACCCAAACCCGAGTTCAGCCACGCCGAGTACCAACCCCTCCACAAATCAAAACCCCTCCTCAAAGACGACAACCCCAATAGAAAACCCTAAGTTTTTCGATCTTCAAGTTAACGCGTGATCGCCAACACCCTAAAGGCTAATTGCAAAGATATTGATCAAGTGCGGCGTTATAGTACGTATGAGGTGCTGGCGGGGCACATATGGCGTTGCGTTTGCAAGGCCCGGGGGCTGCCCGAGAATCAAGAAACCAAGATGCAAATCCCAATCGACGGGCGATTTAGGCTGCAACCTTCACTCCCACGGGGCTATTTTGGGAATGTGATATTTTCGGCCACGACCATTGCCTTGTGCGGTGAAATAGAATCGAGTCCGTTGGATTTTGCAGTCAGTAAAATTCATGATGCAATAGCAAGAATGAATAATGATTACTTGAGGTCAGCTCTTGATTATTTGGATCTTATTAAGGCCCGTCCACGTGAGCATGGTGCAGTTCAGGCTGGGGCACGGGCACATCCTTATAACTGCCCAAATTTTGGAATAGTGAGTTGGGCTAAGCTACCTGTTTATGATGCAGATTTTGGATGGGGAAGGCCTGTTTATATGGGACCTGGTAGAATTCCATCCGAGGGGGAAACTATTGAGGAAATACCACAAAATACCCTGATTTTTGAAAAAAAAGACAAAAATACCACCCTAATACTAATCTACCCCATCCAGTCCTAAACTTCCCAAATATACCACCCCATTACTTTTCTTATCAGTTTTTTACCCTCCATTCAAAGTCGGGAGAAGAGGCGGAATAGCGAAAAGACATTACCATATACTTATCGGTTCTTTTCCCAGGAAGCCCGTAACATTGAAGATTTTCTCGAGAACTTCGTTGGAAAAGGGCTATCTGACTTTAACTTCCGAAGTGTTACATGTATTCTTAGTAATTTCATTTTGTGTTTGAAAGGATTCCACTGTCATTTCTCGTTTTTTTCCATGTGTGCTTTTTGAGTATGAATATCTTCAAAGTTCATGTTATGTATTGAACTCAGCTCTTCAAGTTCTTATACTTGTTTATCGCTCAATTCTGCTATTGCAAATGTTGTAATGGTTCTTTAGTTGTTTTTTAATGAAACAACAACAATTATTACAACCACAACGTCGGGATGAGCGGCACAAGGTTCAGAGGCGGCGGCACCGTGAGCGGCCGCGAAAGGTACGGCGGCGAATCTAACGGTTTTGGTTTTCAGCCGCAGGGAATGAGTGACACGAGGGCCTTGGAAAATGGGAAGTACTTTTATGACGTCATCACTGAGAAATATAGCAGTAACCATCCCTATGAGAGCTTGAGAGGGGCTCGAGCGGGAAGTGAGTATAATAATGGGAATTATTATGGAAATAGTGAAAATAATGGGTATGGATTTAACAGTGAAAATTCCATGGGAGGATATCAGAACCAAGAGTTTCAAGATGAAGAGAACAACATGCCTTGAAATTTGCAGTGAAAAAAATGAGATGAGAATACAATTTCCAATTTCTTTTATTAATTTATCGTGTCTATAGACTTTACCAAAGATTTATTAATTCTTTTCCTTTAATTTCCAATTTCGTCTTTTTTGTAATGTAAAATTTTCAATTAAGATCCTCTATTTGTGTTTCATACATGTCATTTACTTAGTTCGTGGAAGAATACGATGAAACATTGAATGGAACAAAGTATCCTCTATTTGAATTTTTTCGTTTGTTTCGATGTTGTTCCGAAGTTATTTCTTTTATGTTTCTGTATTTTCATTTATTTGTTCTTTTTTATTGTTTTTTGTTTGTTGTGTTATTTATCTGACTGTGTATCTTTTTTTATTTCTTTTGTAGTGAATGTGGGATTTTTTGTTGCTTGTTATGCCAAACACTTTATTGGTGGGAAGGCTATGGACGTCGAAGCATTTGAGATAGAGAATGAACAAGCAAGGCTCAGTCATCTGCTTCACAATCATGCTAAGTTGAAGCTGCAAAATGGTGATGACGATGACAACAACATTGAGTTTCTACCTCCACTTCCTAATGATTTTAGAGAATTGTTGTTACGTAAATCTTAATGATGGTGTAATCAGTTGAAACATGTAAGAAACATAATTGAAACATGTAAGAAACAATTGTGAAACATGGGATCATGTGATAAAAGTTTGTAGTAATTTACTTTTAAATTTAGAGAAATAGTGTAGTTTTTTCCCATATACTCTTGACTTTTTTTTTTTTTGTCATCCCCAAAATGTTGATTCTCGCTTCGTTTCGATGTCCGCATGCCTAATCTTGAACTAAAGATCTCACGTACTCTAGCAAAATTATTACTAGTAAGTCTTTCCCGCTACATTGATGCATTCAATAATTCTACGATGTTGGAAGTCAATACAAAGTATTTTTTTGGTCCGACAATGGAGTCGTGTCCATTTTCTCGTAGTCGATGATGGGATAAGTAAGCTCAAATTTTCTGAATTGAATTTGTTGTTCCGAGATTTTATTTAGGGTGATGAATGTGCGATCCATTGGAATCGATATTCTTGTTATTTCAAAGTTGGTATACTCTCTATTTTCTTCCCATTGTCCATTGTGGCATACCACAACTGAGATTTTTCTCCATGCAACTGTGGAATTCAATGAAAAGTTGGCTAAGTGAAACATATAAGAAACATAAATGAAACATGTATGAAACAAAAAAGAAACAACAAACATGTTTGAAACAAAAAAGAAACAACAAACATGTTTGAAACAACAAAGAAACAAAAAAGAAACCAACGCAAAAAAATCAGCGAAAAATGGGTATTTTTGTCAAAAATCAGTGGAAAATGGGTATTTTTGTCCAAAATCAGCGAAAATGGGTATTTTTGTTCAAATCAACGGAAAATGCACATTGTGCAGGGATTGGGTATGGAAAATGGGGTATTCATGTCCTTTTCCCGAAACTATTCTGATGCAAAGCCCGATGAATGATGGGGGGTTATTGTATGCAATCTCCATGCCAAGAGAAGAAATGGAGATATTTGAGAAGCTTTTGTATGACATTTGAAGCATAGATACAATTGGATATGTTTGTTGTCTTCTTGGGAAGTTTACGACTCAAGATTGGGATGAGATATCATGTTCCACTTTCCCCATTTTATTCCCTATTTCGTACACTGGATGAATGACACATATACAATTGTGACATCACGAGACCTCAAGATTAGGCTTCGTTTGCTTTTATTTCAAAGATGTGGCCGGCCTCTGGCTTGACAGAGTTTGAACTTACAAGTTTATATAAGAGTTTTATGTTGTCATTTTCCACATCAATGAATTCTGTTTATACTATTACATTTAATAGCCTAGCAATCATTACATCTATAATATTAGTGGGACACTTGTCTAGCTCGTTCTTGCTGTGCATGAGTTGCATGATTGTCATGTGGTAGGAAGTGCTTGTTGACTTGTCCCATTGTTGCTTCGTCATGTAACAGCTTGGTCTGCCCCTGGATTCCAATTCGGTCATAGTTGACTTCTTGGGGGGGGTGTTTCGTCCCTTGAAAATGTCTTTGGTTGAGCCCTGGTCGGCTTTGATGTTCATCTCGGCTTATGGTGGTTTGGTCGGTCCACGTCAGCAGGTTCTGGAGTACTGCCACGTGTACATGTGAATCATCACAAATTTGTCCAACTCTGCTCGGCGGGTATCATCAATATTTATGAAAATGCATTTACGTACAATGAACTCAAGTGATTGACAATAAATGTTGTATATATTAATTATAAAATAGTTAACAATTATTTAAATTGCACTATCCTGCCATTTCAAACGTCCATGATAAATAATCATGGGAGATCTCGTAAATTATATGCAATATATCATTTGAGTGTAGGGTGGCGTAGCCAGGAATTGACCCGGGTGGGCCGATATACGAATTGGGGTGGAGCAGATGAAAAAATTAAAAAAAATACATTTAAATATTAACTAAATTTTTTTTTAAAAAAAAATATACCTAGTAAAAAAAAATTTCAAAAAAAACTCGGGCCCGGCCCCTATCTTTAAAAAAATATACCTAGTAAAAAAAATTTCAAAAAAACCCGGCCCCGGCCCCTATCTCCGCCGGTAGGCCATATATGTATGGTGATTACGACTTCATAACCTTCCGGGCCCGGCCCCTGTCTCCGCCAGTAGGCCATATATGTATAGTGATTACGACTTCATAACCTTCTTTGAAGACTATGGATACTTCTATAACAATAATTCACATATTTAGTATAAACTAATGTTCACATGATCAGCAAGAATAAATAAATAATGAAATATGCTTTTTTTTTTCGCTGCTACGCCATCTAATATATTGCAGATTCTATGCATCCATATCTTCTCCAAATCCTTCAAATGAATATAATATTTCATCTTTTATCATTTAGCACTAGTCACGTACGTGAATCATGTTGAATTGACTAATTGATGTAAAAAGTCTGTGAAATATACATGTCAAAATTATATTTTTGATCCTTTAAGTTGACCCAATTACACTTTTAGTCCTCTATACGTTTTGAGGATGGCGTTTGACAACCACTAACTTTTAAAAAATTGTACATTTTGTTATATTTTTCAATTTTGGGGATATTCTATTCCTAAAATATTGGAGTGGCAAAATTAATATTTATGTGGATTAAAAGTGGGTTGTTTGCATATATGAGCATTAACTGGAATGGGTGTAATTTATTAGTTTGTATATAGTTGAATAGCTTGCTGGATTTTCAATTTATGGTGTTTGATACATATAATGTTTACGTAAATGTTGCTAGCCATTTAATGATAGTCTTTGGGGTAATGATACATATAATGATTACATACAATGTAAGGAATTTCGCCGTCGCTCCAAACGAACGCGCTGTCTCTTGTAGTGGTTGATAGCTTATCCTCGTTTTGGAACGTCAAAACTGAAAAGCTTTATGCTTTATTATTAGAGTATGACGGGCATGACGAATTTACTGCCAGGCTTTACGGTAAATGAATTGAGTTTTTGAACAATGAGGCTATGACAAGAAGATGAGACCCTAAGGAAACCTGGAAGAAGACTAGGAGGAAGATCCCAAAGAAGTTCCAGAAGAAGATTCAGAGGAAGATGGAGACATAGATTAGTAGAGATAGATGGGTCTATGTATTGCAATAATTGATAAATAAATCCTTATTATATATAAAGCTTAGTTGTCCTTTAATTGATACTAATTTATTTGACCATTATATTATGATATCGAGATTTTAAGCTAGATAAATAATAATAATACATTACGTATGACCTTAGGAATATGGCTACCCGTCGTGGAAATCAAGTCAATGGTAAGAACTCTACTAACACAGGAAATCAAACCACTGCTACTGTTGGAGATATAATTGATGAGTTCCTTAGAAGTGTGCAGAACAACAGGGACAACAACAACAATGCACGAGTCGTGAAACAATTCTCATTATCGTCCGCCACATTCAACTGGGACGTGATGGCCCGAGATAATTTCAAACCTGTGAGGAAATGATGAGATAAAATTCTAAGGGATTAAGTCTAAGGCAGTACCACGAGAGTGGTATCGGCAATGAAAGCACGAAAGATGTTGAAAAAGAAAAATTGTCAAGGATATCTAGTGAGTTTAGCCAATACCTCGACAGCTGAAGTGACACCTAATGACATACCAATTGTGCAAGAATTTTTGGATGTATTCCCAAAAGACTCACGAATTCCTCCGATCGTCAAAGTCAATTTGGAATAGATTTTGTACTTGGGAGTTGGGGCGCATCTATTCTAAGGCACCCTATAAGACGTATTGGGGGCTAGTAATGACCCGAAAAGGGTGATTTTTAAATAATCTCGGTTACTATGATGAATCCAACCATGGTCTTAAAGGAGTTTGGGGGCTAGTTGGTTAAGGGACACGCGATACAAAGTCGACACCTCATACCATAAAAGGATGAATGGAAAACTTAAGGTCCCCATCGATCCGACCAACGAACGAAAAGCTAAGCTACAAGGAAGGTTGATTGGGTCTATCCAACTACTTGGAAGGGATAATTTGTAAAAAGAAGGGTTTTCAAGTTCCTCCTAATATTATTGAGAGTATAAGCTATTACAATCGTCTCGTTAAAGTCATGAGAATATTCTACCAGGGCCCGAGGTCGGAGCTCGGATCTCTATGCAAGAAGACTTGCTATCCGAAAGAGTCCGACTCGGCGGCATTGGGATCCAAAGAAACAAAAGGGTTTTCTTCTTCACGAGTTGAGATCCGAGAAGAGAGCCTACTCCGAAGACCATCTCTCCAAATTCTCAACCACATAGGGGGAGAGGAGTGGAACGAGAAGAAGTGGATGCCATAGATTGAATATAAGAGAAGGAAAAGTGCCAAAAATAAAATAATATAACGAAGGAAAAGAAGGGATAAGGAATTGTACTTTTTACCTAGATTGCATAAAGATTTAAAAAAAGATGGCGGCATTACACGGATGGTCTAGATAGTTGTCGAGTATCGTCGAAAATTGTTGGAGAGAATGAGAGCCTTTTGCGAAAATGAGTAAAGTGTAAAATGAAGGGGTGCCTCCTTTTATAGAAGAAAAAGGATGACCTTGGAATAAGAAAAGACATGATCTAGACCGTTCATTAGGATAGCATCCAAGGGCTCGGCTCGGAAGGTACCTCGGGATTCGAAAGGACGTCTTGTCGGTAAGTGTCATAATGTGAAACTTGAAAGGACATGACAGAAAGATGCGGAAAATTGAGTTCAAAAACCTTAAGAGAGTTCATTCAAAGATCAAACTATGGTCGAAGTGAGTTGAAAGACTCCTTCATCCATAGTTAGGTGGAGCAATTAATAAGGACCAAAATAGGTCGACCTCAACTAAACTATTTAGCCGATGAAATAGAGAACTTCGTATGTGAGCTGATTTTTTCTAAGAATGCCGAGGTATAGATCGGTAGAAGGAATCAAGATAAGGCGAGAAAGGAATGAGGTCATGGAGCCGACCTCTCCGGGTAAGGTCCCTAGTTAAGTATGACGAGTTCAGACATAAATTGTATTGAAATTATAAGAGATGAGGTGATGGCCTGGTACAACCAAATAATCTCGATCTGTTGAGCTATTTAACTTGGCTGACCTCTAAAAAAACAGAGCTTATCTTAATCATATTCTCATGGGAATCGTAATGAATGGATTTTACTAACCCTAATAAGGGCATACTTATAAATCACTATTTTCACTCTCATATTATATTTTGTCTCTTTTCTTGTTGAACACTTTTCTGGCTTAAACATCGGAGAGGGCACGGAGCAACTCTCCAATCCCCCTTTGTGCGGTCGACGTGGGAGCTCGGACGGAAAGGAATTTCGGGAAGGCAGAGTAATTTTGGGATCAACCAAGGTTATTTTCGTTGTTAGAATTAATTGGATAAACATAAAGTGTAACCATAATAACACTTCAGATCTATATTTTATTCAAACCTCTGATTATATTATGAGTTTAGAGTCTTTATTGGCCGTTAAATTTGATTGGACAAATATAAATTAAAAAATATTTGGTATAAATGTTTGCTTCAGATTTTGTATATAACATAATTTTTTTTTCTTTTTGTTCCAAATTATCTGTTTATTAGAAATATATTAACTGGAGCAAAATATTACAACATGCATCTGAAAGTATTTGAGTTTTTCTTTTAATTTTTTTTATGTGGAAATATTTGAGATCTATGGCCTTTTGTAACATTTCTACCATTTGAGCCTTAGCTTTGATCAATGGGGTTTCGGTAAATATTGTTCAAGTAGTTAGAAGGTCGTATAAGGTATATTTTATCATCCGATCTGATCCGGTTCTATGTTTTTTAGAAACTTCTGAATATTTTTTTATTTTTAAGGCTTTTTTCGTCAAAAAAATATAAAATGATATCTATTTTTTGCACAGTCAGATTCTATTTTGATTTCTATTTCATAGTTGATCTGAGTAATTTTCCATTGTTATGATAATTTTAAGGTTCAAAAACTTAATATAATTTAATGTCAAATCGTTCTGGTCTATTTTTGAAATTTATAAACCTAAATTATATGTTATAATCGAACATATTGTACATAATGTCGATATATATTTCGGGTGTTTTCAAAATACACAATTTAATTTATATTATTATGCTTTTTGTTTGAATAAAATTTTGAAATGTTAGTTTAATTAGACTTTTTCTAAGGGATGTGAAACTGCGATATCGTGTTCAAATGTATACTTATCTAACACATATATGACCCAATTCTATAACCACATCGATCACAGTGTTTTCAGGATGCATGTACTATAGATAATAATGAGATAAAAAATTATATCAAAAAACTAATGATGATTTAATTTATTTTGCTTAGTGCATCCTTATTTTTAAAATATTTTTTTCCATATTGCTTTTCTAATAAAATTCATTTTCAGGGGAGAAGTACAACTAAAGGCATGAAGAATATCCTACAATTAGCTAATATATATTAAAACATGGATCAGGTAACAAAACATGAAAATTTTGGTATTTATAATTAACATATTTGTGTTCTATATAATCAATTTGAACGGTTGCGCCTCATGAGTCATGTGATTGTGCCAAAGGATTTCTCTAGAAAACATTCAAGATTCTATTTAATATGCAAATAGAGCTATTCCTCATGTCGTTATTCTGCCAATATCTTACTGACTTTTATATTAAATATGTATGAATTATAAAAGTAAGATGATTGAATAACTACAGAAATAAACTGATTTTATATATAGTTAGATCCAGATCTGAGCGCTCCTCCCAAAAAACAAAAAAAGATCTAGATCTGAGGGGATTTCATTTTTTTTATTATTCAAAGAAATAAATATGATATGTTGTATTTTTAAGGTGTTCTTTAGTTGCCTTGTGCATATATGAGTATTAATTGGAATGGGTGTAATTTATTAGTTTGTATATAGTTGAATAGCTTGCTGCACTTTCAATTTATGGCATTTGATACATATAATGATTACATAAATGTTGCTAGCCATTTAATGATAGTCTTTTGGATAATTTTGAATGTATAGTAGGGATGGAATCTTCCGATAAATGTGGTTTTGTAATTTATAATGTCGTAATATTTACATAATTACTGTATTTATTATTAGATAAGTTGGGAATTTTAACTTATTAAATTAATTAGAGTTTCAAGATATTGTTTTAGCTTCCCTATGCATATTTTAGTCTTCATTGGAATTGGTGTACTTAATTAGTGGGGTAATTTGACAGAATGTGGCAAATGCCACAATTTTTTGTGAAATTAAGGTGAGTTGGGAGAGTTTTGAGATATTATGTGTAGGCGCCCTTGGTAGTGGCGCCTACAAAGAAGGCGTCATTCCCAAGGGCGCCTACTGACCATCTTTCTTTTTTTTTTTTTTTTTTTTTTTTTCGACATAGTAGGCGCCAGTTTGACTCGCGCCATCGCTCTTTTTCTTTTATTTTTTATTTTTTTATTTTCGAAAATTAATTTTAAATATTAAATAAATACAATACACAATTTTTGGATAACTAGAATGTGAAATATTACTGAATGAAAACGCGATTACATAATAAAGTGTACAACACATAATTAAAAAAAAAGAAATTATACATTAAAATACTGGAATAAGTTATGATTACACGATTACACTAAATTATATTTGTGGGGTATTTGTGAAACTCGATTACACATTTTTTTTTAATTTCAGATTTTTTTTTATAAATTACAAAATACATATTATCATTTCGGATAAATGAAACTCATTTTTGGCTAATTTGACTAAATATCCCCCACAAAATTACATTTATGGGGTATTTGAGTTGGACAAGTTTCGTTTGTTCACGTACCGGTATAAAGGGTATAGTTGGAAAAAAATTATTCTTATTTGTAATATATTCAAATATATATGAATCAGTTTGAATATGTGTATCCAAAATTCTAATCCATATTTATTGTTGGGAAAATAATGTGTTTCTTGATTCTTTACAAATTTAGTTTACTATAAAAATATATATTCGAATATATTACAAATAAGAATAAAAAGGAGAGTAGGTCTGCAAATTTCCCAATTATAATTTAGTGTAATCGGATTTCACAAATACCCTACAAATATAATTTAGTGTAGTCGTACTTATGTTTTAATGGCGTGGCGTAACTTATTCCAGTATTTTAATGTGTAATTTTTTTTAATTATGTGTTATACACTATGTAACCGCGTTTTTATTCCGTAATATATCACATTCTAGTTTATCCAAAAATTGTGTATTTATTTAATATTTAAAATTAAATTTCAAAACTTAAAAAAAGGGAAAAAGAAAATGGAGTAGGCGCCAGTTTTGACTGGCGCCTACTCTGACTCGTAAAAAAAAAAAAAAAAAAAAAAAGAATGCAGAAGGCGCCTTCTTTGTAGGCGCCAATTGTAATGGCGCCTACACATAATATATCAAAACACTCTCAATCCACCCCAATTCCACAAAAGTTTGTGGCATTTGCCACAAACTGTAAAATAACCCTAATTAGTGTGTATAATTGAGCATGTTGATGCATTTTCAATATCTGGTATTAGGTACATATAATGTTCATATAATTTTCACTTAATATTTTCAGAAAGATCCAGTGTGATGTAAATATAATAAATTCTTTTCTTGGGGATTAAATTGCAGACAACATTAGATATCATGAATATAATGTGTGAAAAAAATATTCCCAGCTACATATGCAATGTGCTTAATCTCATAGATGGAATTAAATTTATTTTATGTTTGTCACGGTCAGGATGCATCCATAACGAGAAAATTTGTCATAGTATTTATTATCTTGGTGCTTGTTCGGTCTTTTTTAATTGGGATAAATTCATGTTGGTATATATTTATGTGTTTTAACAGTAGAAAGGTATCTTTGTATTTAAATTTTCCAACTTGACATCTTTTGAGTGACCGTGAATACTGGATCCCTGCACACAACAAAAAATTCAGTGGTTTAGTTTATTTTATTATTTCAGTCATATTTGAAAATAAAAAAGTAGAGAAAATTCACTTTGAGCCCCATAAGATTGAGTATCTGACGATTTTAATCATATTGTTATCACTTTTAGTCCCAAAATTACGTTTTTGACCGAAAATGGTCCCATATGACACGAAAACTTAAATTATGGCGTGATTTCCATTTATGAATTAACGGAAACCGTTACTAATGACAAAAATAGTCCCATAGGACACCAAAGTTATATTTTTTAATTAAAAATGGTCTCATAATTTTAAGTTTTATATTTTTAGTTATTCATTTAAAATTAATATTATGAATGTCCCACTTGAAAAAAAAATCTCTGTCCTTAAAATATTTTTCTAAAAAATATCTTTTTTCTATGCTTTTTATTTCACTAAAAAAAATTCTCTTACTTAAAATATTTAGAAAAATAAATAATCTTCCTATATTCTTTTTTAGTTTAAATTACTTCTTGATTTATGAAAATACAAATAATTACAAAAATCATATTTACGTATTGGAAAATATATGTAGTTTAACTATCAATAAAATAAAAATGTTTACAATATTAAATAATTTCATAATTTTTAAATATAGGAATTATTTTTAAATTTTTTTGAAAAATATTATTAAAAATATGTTCTTATAGTTAAATTATAATAGATAAATATTGGCAAATTCATAGTTGACATAAAAAGACAGTTAATCTAGTTCATTTTTTTTATTTTTTCATTTTTAAATATTATATTTTTATTGTTTATGTTTTTAAATCAAACTTTACATATATACACGTACATGTACTGGGTTATATGAGATCAGTATCATAGGGTAAGCATGTAGGAACCCCAGAATAATAAATATATATCTCTATATATATATATATATATATGTGTGTGTGTGTGTGTGTGTGTGTGTGTGTGTGTGTGTGTGCATGTATTTGATCATTTTTTTTTTCGTATTACACATTCACACAAAAAATAATAATTAACATCTACTTTTAAAATTTATTTTCTGGAAAAAATAGTTTTTATAACTTGAATAATAAATTTTATCATTTAGTTTAATTTTTTAATTAAAATAAATACTACATGTATTTGATCTTTTTTTTTTATTTGTATTACACATTCACACACACAAAAACAAAATTTAATTAACATCTACTTTTAAAAATTATTTTCCAAAAAAATTAAATTTTATAACTTGAGTTATAAATTTTATCATTTAATTTACTTTGTTAATTTTCTAATTAAAATAAATGATACGTGTATTTCATCTTTTGTTTTTTGTATTACACATTCACCAAAAAAAATTAATTAAATTCTGTTTTTAAAAATTATTTTTCAGAAATTTTATTTTATATAAGTTGAATTATAAATTTTATCATTTAATTTACTTGTCAATTTTTTAATTATAATAAATAAAAAATAGTAACTTTAATGATAATATATTTTTTAAAATAGATATTAGTTATATTTAGTTTTATAACAAGAACAATATTCTTATGAGACTATTTTCAAGTCATTAGACTAAAATCGTAGGTTTGACTTTCAATTTGACAAGTTTAACCGTTAATTTACTAAAGGTGGAACCATTTGTGCAACAAGAACAATCTTATGGGACTATTCTCAAGCCATGAGACTAATTAAAATCTTCAAGTGCTCAGTCTCTCAGTCTTATGGGACCAAAAGTAAATTTTTCTCTAAAAAAGTATGTTAACAGAATGAAGTTCATGTACCCTCCAAATGATGAAATATGCTCTAAACTGTAGGCACTTGAATTATCTGCGGATGACATTTGCCACGATTTATGTTGAATTGGCAACAAATGGGAAATGTATGCATAAAGTAATTTAACTTACAGGGATGACAATTGGTAAGTTTTTAAAATTGTCATTCGGGGTATTTATACTACATATAAATTGCTAAACTAATGGCAATTTATATTACATGTGCAATTAAATTTTTAATGTATTAGTTGGTCTTATATGGGAATGATGTTCTACTTATTCCATTTAATGCAATGGTAAAATAGGAAGAATATGGAAAAAGATTGTGATTCTAATTACATTTACTCCATCCGTCCCAATAAGATAGGTCACCTTACCTTTTTCGTCCGTCCCAAATTATATATTTATTTTCTTATTGAGAGTATTAATTACAAAACAATAGACTAAACTACCTTTATTTAATTCACTTTGCTTATGACAACAATGATATATTCTCATTTAATGAAAGAGCAAAATAAGAAGAATATGGAAAAAAATTGTAATTCTAATTACATTTATTGTATTTTCTTAATTTGTGTGAAATACTCTACTTGTCTATCTTATTGAGACGGAGCTAGGGAGTATTGTATTTTCTTATTGTGTGTTAAATACTCTAATTGTCTATCTTATTGGGACGGATGAGGTATTAATTTGTCAAAAAAATAAGGCCGCAACAACTCATTTTTCATTTTCCTTCTTTTAATTTGATGGCTTGTGTTAGGTGGAGGTGGTTGATAACACCATTTTTTTATTTCATTAATTTGTTGTAAATCCCAACATATTAAAATGCTATCATTCCGCAAATGGAAACAAAACTCACTCTATAAGAACTTGTTTTTGCTTATTTGATATATAAAACAATCCTAAACCTATCTCAAAGAAAGAAAACAAAAGAACACCCAAAACCATGAAGATCAAGTTGACCAACTCGACAATGGTAAAACCATTGGAATTAAGGCCGACAACCAACCTATGGCTCTCAACTTTGGACATCCAAATGCCTACAGATTACCACGTTTCCACCCTTTACTTCTATCGCTTCACCGGTGGGGCCGACTTTTTCGACCCCGCCGTGCTCAAGGCGGCGCTTAGCCGGGCCTTGGTTGAATTCTATCCGATAGCGGAGGCTGCAAATGGACAACAATGGTCGCATTGAGATCAATTGCAACGGCGAAGGAGCGCTGCTTTTTGTGGAGGCGGAAGCGACGCGAGATGGATGATTTAGGTGACTTCGGCCTAAGCCCGACCTCGGCTTATTCCGACGGTGGATTATTCCTTGGGGATTTCGACGCATCCGATATTGTCACTGCAGTGCATGCATGTATAAATTTTAAGGGAAAATTAGAAAATTGGTCCTATAAGTTGGCATATTCAGACTTTTGGTCCTCTAAGTTGGCCTGTTTGAAAATTCGTCCTCTAAGTTATGAAATTTCAGAAATTCCGTCCGATTTTCACCGGAAAATTTTCAATCCACCGGAAATTGCTGACTAGGATCTAAAACGACGTCGGACGAGCACAATTCTCTTTCAAGAGTATGCAAAACACCACCTTCCACACCTGACAACCATAAAATCTTCTTCCCGGATTATCAATCGTCCAATAAGTCTGTACTTGCGTGTGCAAAAGGAGCTCAAGTACGAACTTCTTGGACAATATAATTGATAATCCGGGAAGAAGATTTTATGGTTGCCAGCGTGGAAGGTGATGTTTTGCATACTCTTGAAAGAGAATTGTGCTCGTCCGGCGTCGTTTTAAATCCTAGTCAGCAATTTCCGGTGGATTGAAAAATTTCCGGTGAAAATCGGACGAAATTTCTGAAATTTCATAACTTAGAGGACTAATTTTCAAACAGACCAACCTAGAGGACCAAAAGTCTGAACATGCCAACTTATAGGACCAATTTTCTAATTTTCCTTAATTTTAATTTATATAATTTGGGGGGCAAATTAAAATTACCTCAATTTATTGAAATCTTCTATTCCATTTAGTGTTTTATCATATACTCCTATGAACTAGTATAAATATCACGTGTACAATCATGACGTCATCATGTACATGTGGCTTTCTGTCATATTCAAACTTGATTAGGTCATTCCTCAGGTTGATTCAGGTTGATTTAGGGTTGAGGTTTGGAGAGGTTAATTAAGTTGGAATTAGAGTAATAAAATTTGTCAAGAAGCAAAAATTACATATATTGATCACATAAAGTAAATAGATCGAATATAAATTACAAACACATATATAATATGTATAAATTCTTATAAGACACTTTCTAATAAACTTAGTTGGATCCTTTGTTACAATTAATAATTCATATATTAATATTTCAATACCGTCAATGTACTAATAAGTTTAATAACCGACACCGTCAATTAATATATACACATTTGATATAAATTAATGGCATTGCAATAGAAAATGCAATATCAATTGTAATAGGTGATGAGAATTGCAGCCGAACACCCTCTCTAAGTCCGTGAAAATTTAGTGCTAATTAGGGCGTATTTAGAAAGAGGTTTCCTTTAATTTGTATTATGGTAATTTTAAATGTCCAAGTTATCAAGTATTAATTGTAGCAGTCTCGATCTCCTATTCCTTGTGATATAAGATTGCCGGGTATTGAAGGTCATATGTACAATAATTACATCAAAGGTATTCATTTAGTGGATTAAAATACGATATAAATATCATATCTCGTCCGAATTGTAACTACATTCATCTGGTAAATTAAAACACATTGTAAGGAATATGAGATCTCATCTGAATTGCAACAACCATGCAGGTAACTCGTTTCAGATGTGGTGGAGTATGCATAGGTGTCTTGAATGAGCATCACTTAACGGATGGATATTCTAATACCCATTTCATAAACACATGGTCCGATATAGCACGGGGTCCCAACGTCACCATCCCAATTTTCTGGGATAGAACAGATCTCCGCCCACAGAGTCCACCCAACCCTCGGTTCACCCACATTGAATTTCACGCCTCTCCACAAATCAAAACCCCTCAAAACGACACCAACCATTCCGATACGATCCCACACGAAACTGTGTTTTCAACATTCAAGCTAACACGCGACCACCTCAATGCCCTAAAGGCCAATTGCAAAGACGAGGACGATGATGGAAAAGCAATCACTTATAGCACGTACGAGGTGGTGGCGGGGCACGCGTGGCGTTGTGTGTGCAAGGCTCGTGGGCTGCCCGAAAATCAAGAAACCTGGTTGTATATTCCGGTCGACGGGCGGTTTAGGCTGCAACCCCCACTCCCAAAGGGCTATTTTGGGAATGCAATCTTTACAGCCTTGCCCATTGCATTGAGTGGTGAGCTACAATCAAATCCATTGAAATTTGCTGTTGGTAAAATTCATAATGCAATAGCCAGAATGGACAATGACTATTTGAGGTCAGCTATTGATTACTTGGAGTTGCTGCCGCCTGAAATTGATGCCCATTCCCGTGGGATGCACCTTTTTAAGAGCCCAAATTTTTTGATAACCAGTTGGGCTAAGCTACCTATTTATGATACAGATTTTGGATGGGGTAAGCCTGTTCATATGGGGGTTGGTTCAATTCCACCTGATGGGATAACTTATGTGATGCCTAATCCCAAAAATGATGGGGGCGTAGTGTATGCAATATCGTTGCCGAAAGAACAAATGGAGCTGTTTGAGAAGCTTTTCTATGATATTTGAAGTATATATGTTATCTTCTTGGAAAGTTTCCGGCAGAAATGGGCTCGTTTGGTTAACCACGCACTGGGGTTAGTCTAGTAGCGACGGTATTACTTTTCAGTTAAGAGGCTCGGGGTTGAGTCACTCTAATGACAGAGTCGAATTAAAAAAAAATAGTCTCGTTTGGTTTTGTTTACGCGAATTTGTTTTTCCAAGTTTCAGTATTTTCAATTGAGTTTTCGATGTTGTATTGGCTTTTGTATGAAAGACAAGAATGTGTTTTAATTTGGATGAATGATTTGATTGTGTTTGATTTTATATTGGGATTATATTACTTTTAGAAATTCTAAATTTTTATAGAGTTTATATTTGTTAGTTGTGGGTTCGTCTTTACATATTTGAAAGAGGATATTGTGGAAAATAACGAATTGGATAGGTCAACTTCTTTTTTGGCCACCAAGATAAAATATCATATTTTCTATCCACTTTTATGGTTTTTTTTACCCAAATACCCTTGACACTTGAATACAAAAGCAAAAAGTAGGCGGAAAAGTAAAAAGTAGGTGGGGTCATATTTCTATCTTACATAAAATATATTTTTCTTTATTTCAGATTTTTAAAACAATTTGTAGTTTTATTAAAATAAATTCAGATTTTTATAAAATCGTTTAGTATAAAAAAAATAACTTTTTAAAAATAATTTTGAGTTTTATTGTTTTAAAAAAAAGGTGTATAGTTTTTTTTTAAATTTTCATATGTAATATTTTATAAATTTTTTGATTTTAAAAAAACTTTGATTCTTTTTTGTAAACTTAATTATCGTGTTTATTACTATAACGCATTATAATATATAACGTGTTATAGCATAACACATTATAAAAATTATTTTATATAAGGTGTTATACATCGTATTATCATATAACACATTATAATTATATATCCTGTTATAGTATATATAACACGTTAAGTCGTACAACATTATATATATAACGTGATAAGACGTATCATGTTATATATATCGTGATAAGGGTTAACACGTTATAAAACTCTTATCACGTTATATAACTCTTATATATCACGTTATATAACCCTTATCACCTTAATCGTGATAAGCGTTATATATATCTTGATAAGGGTTAACACGTTATATAACCTTTATCACGTTATATAACCCTTATCACGTTATACATATCGTGATAAGCTTTATATATATTGATAAGGGTTAACACGTTATAAAACCCTTATCACGTTATAAAACCTTATCACGTTATATAACCCTTATCACCTTATGGGTGAAAAGGATACCAATGAAACAGTGAAAATAGAACAACCATTTTGGTACAATATGGAATATGCAGAAATAGCCTTTTTGATTAATAATGCTTGAATAGTACAGTACTCGTATTTATAGCAATATTACAAATAAGATAAGCTCAACAATTCATATCCAAAAGGAATATTTTGTGTAACAAACTTGTACTATCCTATTCCAAGATGATGACACTTGTTGCAATCTTGTGCCTTGATAAATCTTCATGATAAGTCTGTCATTGTATCAAAGATGCTCTTATCATCTTCATGCTTATCAGTGTTGTGTATCTTGTTTGATGAATGATAAGCAGGAGTAACATTATCATCCCCCCTCAATTTGAGCTGGGCTAAAGGAACAACATTGAGTTTGTTCCTGAGCCTAGTGAAAAATTGAAGTTCAAGAGGTTTAGTAAAGACATCAACAACTTGATCAATAGATGGGACATGTAAAACTTTCAACTTTCTAGCTGAGACTTTTTCTCGTACAAAATGATAGTCCAATTCGATATGCTTTGTATGAGCATGGAGAATAGGATTAGAGGCCAGTGAGATAGTGCTGAGATTATCTACCCAGACAATTGGAACTCGAGTTTGAGACACCTGAAGTTCATGAAGAAGATATGAAATCCAAGACACTTCAGCTGAAACATGTGCAAGACTACGGTACTCAGCTTCTGTACTGCTTCTGGAGACAGACGATTGTTTCTTAGCACTCTAAGAGATAAGATTGTTGCCCAGATAGACACAAAAACCTGATGTAGAACGTCTATCATCTAAATCAAAGCCCAATCGAGTCGAGAGAAGGCGTCATTAGATTGAGATGAGATGAGGGAATCATGTGTAAGCCATAGGACAAAGTACCAAAGAAGATATCTCATGATGCGTTTGGACTTTCTAATGAGTGTCAAGGGGAGAGGCCATGAATTGACAAACCTTGTTAACTGAATAGGAGATCTCAGGTCGAGTGATAGTGAGATATTGAAGTGCACCCACAATACTTCTATATTCAGTGCCATTCAGAATGGGAGTGCCTTGAGACTTAGAAAGCTGAGAGGATGAAACCATAGGAGTAGATCTTGTTGGCCTCCAAAGATTTTCATTTTGGATAGCAAATCCCTGATGTATTTGGCTTGACTAAGATGAATGCCTTGAGCAGTGTGATGAACCTCAATACCAAGAAAATGATGAGCCTCTCCAAGATCTTTAAGAGAGAATTGCTGGCCAAGTTGAGCATTAAGGTGTGAAATGGCAGCATGATCACTTCCTGTGATTAATATATCATCAACATAAATGAGAATGTATAAGAAAGAAAGAGCCACGAATCTCGTAGAAGAAGAGAATGATCAACCTTAGCATGAGAAAAACCAATAGTGAGAAGAGCATTTTTGATTTTAACAAACCAGGCTCGAGATGCCTGTTTTAGACCATAGATGGCTTTGGAAAGTTTACAGACCATTTGTTCAGAACCAATAACCTCAAAGTCAGGGGGTCTGTTTCATGTAAATGGTCTCTTGTAAATCCCCATGAAGAAAAGCGTTGTTGATATCTAGGTGTCTGATGGGCCAAGAAAATTGAACAACCAAAGAGATGATGATTCTGATAGTTGTTGGCTTAACAACAGGGCTAAAAGTTTCAGCAAAATCAAAGCCAGCTGTCTGAGAATATCCTTGAGCTACCAAACGAGCTTTGTATCTAGAAATAGAGCCATCAACATTCTTTTTGAGTTTAAAAACCCATCTGCAACCAACAATATTCTTGCTAGGTGGAAGCACTGTTAATTCCCAGGTTTTGTTTTTAAGAAGAGCCTCATATGCAGCAAACATGGCAGCCATCCAATTGGGATCCTTGAGAGCTTGTTGAACATTGGATGGCTCAGAATCAGTCAAAGAAGTAACCATCCAAGCTTTAGATTTATGAATACCTGCTTTAGAACTGGTAAGCATAGGATGTGAACTCACAACAGCATTAGTAGTGTTAGTAGGTAATGAAACAGGTAAAGAACCACTCAAGACTGGAAACTGGACTACTAATAGAACAGTGGAATGACTTGAAATGGAAGTGTGAGGGGAAAGTGGCTCAGAGGATGAGCTGGAAGAAGAAAAAGATGAAGAAGGCTGCTGAGGAGTAAGAACAGGAGGAGAGGATGTGTTTGCAACAGGTAAAGTAATAGAGGAGAGATGAGAGGGTGAAGGAGCTATAGGAGGACTGAGGGGTGGAAAGGGAATAAAATTATGAGTGATAGGAGGGGTGGAAATATTAGTAGAAGACTGTGAAGCAAAGGGAAAGGTATTTTCATCAAAAACAACATGCCTAGAGACAATTACCTTTCCATTTGAAAGTAAGACTTTATAACCCTTGTGCTGAGTACTATAGCCAATAAATGTGCCAGAATATGATCTAAATTGGAGTTTATGTTTGTTGTAGGGTCTAAGGTAAGGGTAACATAGGCAACCAAAAAATCCGAGTCTCAAATAATTAGGTTTATGGTGATATAAAAGCTCAAGAGGTGATTTATTTTTGGAAACAGAACTGGGGATTCTGTTAATGATGTAGAGGGCAGTGGAGAAAGCATCATCCCAGTATTTGAAGGGTAAATGGGACTGAGCAATAAGAGATAGACCCATTTCAACAATGTGTCTGTGTTTTCGTTCAGCAACCCCATTTTGTTGAGGTGTGTAAGGGCAAGACATTCTATGTAAGATGCCACAGTCTTGAAAAAGTTTGGTTAATGCAAGGAATTCTCCACCACCATCACTTTGTACTTGTTTAATTTTGGTGTTTAGTTGGTTCTCAGCCAGGTTTTTAAAATGAAGAAAAGCAGTATATACATCAAATTTGTTTTTGAGAAAGTAAATCCAAGAAAACTTAGTGCAAGCATCAATGAAAGTCACATAATATGTGTATCCATTGGTGGATTTGATGGGAGCAGGACCCCATAAGTCAGTGTGTATAAGTTCAAGAGGTGTATGATATGTAGTATGAGAATTGGAAAAAGGCAATTTATGACTTTTAGCAACAACACAAGAAGAACATAAAGCCAAACTTTTATTTAAATGGAAAGACAGATTACAGGACTTGAGAGCTTGTGTAACTGTCTCATAGTTGGCATGACCTAATCTCTTATGCCATAAGTCTAAATCTAACTTAGGGCTTAGAGAAATAGAGTGAACAGCTGGACTCCATGGAGGGTGATTGGTGTGATGAAAACTGGTAGAATGACTGCTGGGAGTGGTTTGAGATTTGAGACAATGAAGGTTGAAGCTGTAAAGGCCACCTTTAACATTCCCTATGAGGAGGACATGTTGTGTTGCTCGATCCTTAACAAGACAAAAGGAAGGGTGAAATTTAAAAAAGACATCATTATCTTTAGCAAAATGAGAAACACTCAATAAATTTTTAGAAATACCAGGAACATGTAACAAGTTCTTAAGAATAAAAGCTTTAGAATGAGAAGGATTGGGAAAGTAACCAGTGCCAATATGAGCAATGTTTTCACCTGTACCATTACCCATTTGCACTCTATTGTTGCCATGATATTGAGCTGCAATATTGAGATTACTCAGGTAATTGCAAACATGGTTGGTTGCACCTGAGTCAGGGTACCAGTTGCTGTCAAAAGAAGTAGTATCAGAAGGTGGTGCATAGCTGGAAGCATGAGGCTGAGTCTGAAATTGAGCTAGATTCAGACTAGGATTTCTGTGAAGAGCCTGTGATTGAGTAGGAATAGGTGGACTGCTCCCCCCTGAATAAGTAGAGTCATACCTATTCCAACATCTATCAGCTGTATGCCCAGAACCATGACAAACTTGACAAATCATCCTGTTTCCTCCATTACGACCTCCCCTACCTCTAAAGAAACCACCTCTAGAGCCACCTCTAGGGAAAGAAAATCGACCTCTGAAGTTTGAAGGGAATTGTTGTTGACCATTTCTTCTGGATGGCTGTTGAGTGATGTTATTAGCCATAGGCATGGAACCATCAGTGTTTATGTTGTCAGTACCAGTGGTAATAGCCTCCAATCGAGATTCAAAACTGAGTAACAGAGCTTGAATTTGTGGCACAGTATAAGGCTCAAGTCTAGATGACACACTAACAACAACAGAGTTATATTCACTACCTAGCCCTCCAAGAATGTGCATCACTTGGTCTGATTCATCTATTTTCTTACCTGCAGCTGCTAGAGCATCAAATAAACCTTTCATTTTGCTTAAATAATCTCTAACAGACATATTATTTTTCCTCAAGGTTTGAAGCTGCAGTTTCAACTGCATTTGCTTTGCAGTATTTTGACTAGTGAAATTTGTTTCTAAAGTATGCCATATCTCTTGTGCAGAATCCAAACCAACCATCAGAGTTAAAATACTATCAGAAACTGAGGACAAAATCCAGGAAGCAAGAAGTTGATCTTGTCTTTGCCAAGCAATAAAACTGGGATTAGCCATCTCTTTACCTTTATCATCAGTGATGAGCTCAGGAGGTTTGTTGTTGGCTTGAGTGATGAAATCTTCCAAGCCATATCCCCTGATGGCAGTATAAACTTGTTGTCTCCATATGAGGAAGTTCGACTCATCAAGTTTTGTGGATACCAGTTGGTTGTGAGGCTGAATAATAGAGATTTGAGTAGAAGGAGCTGTAGAAGTGGTGGTTGTAGACTTTGTAGAGCCTACCATTATGAACAACAAAGAAAAAAGAAGAGGAAGTAGAGGAGGATATCAGAGACAGGGCTAGCCTGCTCTGATACCATGAAAAGGATACCAATGAAACAGTGAAAATAGAGCAGCCATTTTGGTACAATATGGAATATGCAGAAATAGCCTTTTTGATTAATAATGCTTGAATAATACAATACTCGTATTTATAGCAAGATTACAAATAAGATAAGCTCAGCAATTCATATCCAAAAGGAATATTTTGTGTAACAAACTTGTACTATCCTATTCCAAGATGATGACACTTGTTACAATCTTGTGCCTTGATAAATCTTCATGATAAGTCTGTCATTGTATCAAAGATGCTCTTATCATCTTCATGCTTATCAGTGTTGTGTATCTTGTTTGATGAATGATAAGCAGGAGTAACATTATCAATGGGGGTTATATATCTTGATAAGGGTTAACATGTTATAAAACCCTTATCACGTTATATATATCTTGATAAATGTTAACATGTTATATAACCCTTATCACGTTATAAAACCCTTATCACGTTATAAAACTCTTATCACGTTATAAAAATCTTATCACGTTACATAACCCTTATCACGTTATAAGAGTTATATATATTGATAAGGGTTAACACGTTATAAAACCCTTATCACGTTATATAATCCTTATCACGTTATATATATATATATATATATGTATATATATATATATATCTTGATAAGGGTTAACACATTATATAACCCTTATCACGTTATATATTGGGAATTGTGAAAGTTAAATCTGAAAAGGTATATTTGAATGTTTTTAAAATCTGAGTACTTTTTAAATTAAGGGCATTTCTATCATTGTGGGTAAACAAGTAGTGTGTTTAAAAAAGTAGGCAGAAAAGAGGTTTTCTTATCCAAAATGGATAGTTAAAATTTCCCCCCATTTGAAATGTAAGAAGATCATGTATAATGATAAATAATTATTTGTGACTCGTATATTTTGAATAAGGTATAATGATGATGTAATGGTTTCCTAAAGTTTGAAATTATTAATGTGAGAGTGTTTTTAGTGGAAACAGTATAAAACAAGAGCAAATGGTGGGATTTACTAGGGGTGTCAATTTCAGACCCGACACGTAAACCCAACACGAACCTAACACGAAATTAATGGGTATGGGTCCAGGCTTAATGGGTCCGGGTCGAAAATGGGTCGAACCCGAATAATCTGCCAATTAAACATGTCGGGTTCGGGTCAACCTACTACGACCCATTTAACCCGTTTAACCCGTTTGTGAATTTAAAAGAAAATTAAGTAAATAATTAATTGTAAAAAAAACAACAAACAAGACATATCCTTAAAACTTAAAAGATAAAACCTTCTTAATTATGTATTTGTTATTAGGGTTATTGATTTTTTGCAACCTGTACTATAGGGTTATTGCGGTTTTAGTCCTGTACTATTTTTTTTGTGAAAATAGTACCTAAACTAAACGAATTTGTTGAAATGCAACCTAATACACACCGGCGATGGAATATTCCACCGGGATTCCATCACGTGACACGCACGCCCATTTTTTTAAGGGTATTTTTGTCAGTTTAGATTGTCATTAATCTTCCACCCAAATAGGGGCTTAGGGTTCCCAAATTGCAAGTTGAGAACCCTAAACTAAACAAATCAAAATTAACCTCCGAAAAATCTCTATCTGTGAAAAAAATTGCAATCAAAATTCTCTTCCACAATATAAACCCTAATTCGAATATCTCAAATTACCCTTCTCATTCAGAAATCCATTCTGTTACTAAAAAATGGAAATCAAAATTCTCTTCCACAATATAAAGACGGACCAGAAATTGGGAGAGATTTTCAGAAATGAGGTCTCCATTTTCGAAACAGAGATAGTTGAAAAACAGAGCAAGAAGCAAAAGATTTCAGCCGACGGCGAAGCTGCGGCGGAGGTGGAGGTAGCGGCGGCGGATACTTCGTCTGTTGTGAATTGGGAGAGATTTTTTCCAAAAATGGTGGTGAGAGTGTTGTTGGGATGTCGTTTACTAAGGAAAGTTTATATTTTTCTGAATGTAGTCACAATAATTTTCAGTAGATAGTCTCAGTTGCCACAATCCTGAATATTTGCTTGATTGGAGACATTGGACTGTATTCTAATAAATTGTGTGTAAATTTCCAGTTATTATTTCTCTGCAATTGGTTCAAAAAAATTTTGCTTTCTTGAGTTTGGAAAATTTTCTCATTTGTCGGTTGTCATTTGGCAGCGGTGGTGGATTCTTTGGCTTATTTCTGGTGCTAGAATTTCATTTTTCCTGACCATAAATCCTAGTTGGTATGACAGGGTATATTTGTCCATTTATAAATAATGACAACCTAAACTGACGAAAATACCCTTAAAAAAAGGGGCGTGTGTGTCACGTGATAGAATCCCGGTGGAATATTCTATCGTCGGTGTGTATTAGGTTGCACTTCCACAAATTCGTTTAGTTTAGGTACTACATTAAAAAAAAAATAGTACAGGACTAAAACCGCAATAACCCTATAGTACAGGTTGCAAAAAATCAATAACCCTTGTTATTATTATGCATGTTTTTTTTTAATATTGTCCCTAAAATATGATCAGCGTATTATGTTATTTATGCAATTATGTTATTTTTTTGTATGTTGTGAATTATGATATTTTTTATTGATTGAATAGTGTATGATAGTTATTGATTTTAAAAAAAATAAATTTATTCAGTTAAAACTTTTAAATATATATGAAAATAATTTTATTAGACGGGTTACGCGGGTCGGTCCAGGTTACCTCGTGAAATAAGTAGGTCGGGTCCGGGTTCAAGATTCGACACGAATAATTAAACAGTCGGTCCGGTCATTTTGCTTCGACACGCAAACCTGCGAACCCGGACCCACGAACCCGGACCCAACCCAAATTGACACCCATAGGATTTACCCATTTGGGATAGGAGAGAGACTTTTTGACATTGAGGATAAAAAAACTATATTTTCTACCCACTTTTAGGGTTCTTTTACCACAATAACTTTGATGCTTTAAATGCAAGTCCTTAAAGTAGGTAAAGTTATATTTCTCTCTCATGTTAAATACATACATACATACAATTCCCATTTGCTCTTTATTTTTTCTCTCTCTTCTCCTTCTTCTTCACAAAATATCAAGAAATTCTTTTTGTGGTTTTTCGTCTTTCCAAAATCGCACCAGAAACAGGAAAAAACAAGGTAATGAAAAAGTATTTTAAAAAAAGTGTATAATTTTGAGTAATGAAAAATCGCACCAAATCTAAAAAATAATTTTTTGAAAATAATTTTGAGTTTTTATTATTTTATAATTTAAGATACTTTAATTAAATGAAAAAGTTTTAAAAAAATTTGGGCACGATATGGCACGATATAAGTTGGCACGATACGACACGATATGCGCGATATGCATGATATGGCACAAATTTATGCACGATATGGCACGATATAGCACGATATGCGCGATATGCATGATATGGCACAAATTTATGCACGATATGGCACGATATAGGTTGGCACGATATGCGCGATATGCATGATATGTCATGATTTTGGGCACGATATGGCACAATATGTATATGTATATGTACATGGGGGTTGACACGATATGGCACGATATGTGTATACGATTTTATACATAGGGGTGTGTGTATTTGGGGGGAAGTGTACATGATTTTCAAGGAAAACATTAATTGTATCAGTTGCAAAATTCAAAATCTTCAAATTAAAGGAGGGACATTTTTGTCAAATTGGATAGAAAAAAATTTTCTTAGGTCTATGGTTAGAAAAGAGTACCCACTATCCATCCATAGTAGGGGTGGCAATTCGAGTCGTGTTCGGGTTCGCGGGTCGTGTTGAGACATGATAATTACACAAATTTGCCCAACCCGAACACGACCCATTTAATTATTCGGGTCAGATGGGTCAACCCGAACACGACCTATTTAATACACGGGTAACCTGAACACGACCCGAAATGAACTGTATATTTTTTAACCTTGAATAAATCTTTTATTTATATTGATAAAATGGGAATTTTGGGTTATTTATATATAGAATATTAAAAATAATACTTAATTTTCTTATTTAAACGGGTTAAACGGGTTTAGTGGGTCATTTCAGGCCAACCCGAAACTGATCCATTTATTATTTGGGTTAAATGGGTCTGACACGATTATGACCCGAATAATAAATGGGTCAACCCTAACCCGCTTATATCGTGTTAGGTTCAGGTCGTGTTTTCGTGTCGTGTCGGAGATTGCCACCCCTAATCCATAGTGGGTACTTAAAAAATTCTCTCATAAAACAAATATGACATTAGATTTTTGAATAGTGTAAATTTGAAAAGAGTCGTGAAGATTTACAGACTGTTTTTTGGAAATAATAATTTTAAATAAAGGCAATTTTAAGGTTTAATAGACAACATTTCTTTTTGTTGGAAACAGTAATTCAGTTCAGGCAACCTTAGAATAACTTGTTTTTAAAACGCTAGAGACGGGAAAGATATTTACAGAAAATAAAGTCAAGGAAAAAAAGGAAGACTCAAAAAGAAAAAGCACCAGTAAGAAAACTAGTAAAAAGAAAAGGTCGAAGAAAAGAGAATATAGAAAAAACTGAGATAAGGAGAGAAAATAAAAATAAAAACAAAATATGAAAAAATAATCTCTGTTCTTTACACACACACACATATATATATATAATAATCTAATTTTGAATAAATAATTAAATTAATGAAATAACAAAGGACTTACTTTTTTGGTTAGTTTTATGGGTAACAATTTCTGACATGACACGAATCTAGCTAAGACGTTACAAGCGAGTTATGATTGGGACTTTGCGGGTTCGATTCAGAACTATATCAACGAATAATAAAGGATGGAGTCGAGGTTTTAACATAAAAATGAAAGGATTAACCCTACTTGCGTACAATTATTATGTTGCCTTTTGTATGGCTTTTAATTAATTAAATAGATTGTTAGAATAATGACTGAATTCTTGAAAATTGTCAAATATATGTATATATGACTTTCGGGTTGAAAATAATCCATATGACCCATATAAATAGATGGGTTATTCAGGTTTATTAAAAATACACATGTCATATGGGGTCAGGTTCGAGTTACACCCATATAAACATATCGGGGTCGGGTTGAGAAACCTATACAAATATTTTTGATCGGTAACTTGATAGAAATAATTGGTTTAGAAAGGAATGGAATTTGACCCAACTTTGGCAAATTTAAGTGGATTCTATTTATTTAAAATGGAAATAAATTAGATGATCATAATCTATGTTGTGAGCAGAATATATTAAGCATTTTATTTTTCTCAAAATTAATTTGGGGTAAATGAAAAATTAATTCATAAAGTACGTCATTTAAATGCACTTTTATATAGAAATATGAAAGGGTGAGAATGTGAAACAACGAGCCCGTTAGGCTACCATGTATAGAATTTCACCAATAATAAGAAATAATACCGTGAAGCTTCTTATGGTGCACCCTAGTACATCAAATTGATTTTGACTAGTCTTATACTCGCATTGGGCGCTTTAAATGTGCACTTCACGTCGTTGTGAGGAGCTCTGATGAGCCTTAATCTTTTGAGAAATAGAACTAGGGTTCGGTCCAATAGTTCGGTGACGTGACAGACAACTCACGTGACACTAACTTGGCAGAATCATCAAGATGGCGCTATGCAGGGGCGGACTCACGTTATGGGTGAGGGGGGCCCTGGCCCCACCCCCAATGTTTTCATATTTTCTTTTTTCTTTTTTATATTGTAAGTTTGGGCTCATCTTACCTCTTATATTTGATTTGGTATTGGTAATTATAAATTAATAGTTAGAAGTTAATGTGATGGTCAATAAAATCTTATTTAAGCCCTGATAGTATTAATCACTTTTTGTTTTCTATTTTAAATATATTATTAATTAGATATTGAGATTGAAGTGATTTTAGATGAAACTTTTGATTGGCCTATATGATTTTATTTTCTGTGTAGATGAAGACAAAAAAAATGACGTATTCTCATAAATTGTTTGCTAGTATGTATTGAAAAAAAAATTGCACAAAAAATTAGTATAAAGTCATTTATAGATGATTTTCGTGATATGCAATAGAGACATTCTAAAAGTTTAAATATGTAAGAATAGTAGGTTACCCAATATGCATATGACGGGTAGTGACTGAGGATTCCCGCATTATCAAAAAAAAAATTAGGATTATAGGTCAGTGCACATCCAAAAGGTAGTGGCTGAGGGTTCCCTCATTGTAAAAAAAAACATTAGGACTTTAATTATGTATTTAGGGATGTTTAATGATGTGTATTGATGTTTTACTGATTCAAATATATAATAGATTTTATATTTTATTATTGTATAAAATAAAATTTGATCTCCAATTATTGATCGGCCCCCCCAAGTGTTGAGTCCTGGTTCCGCCCCTGGCGCCACGTTAGTAGGGGTGCTAATTGGGCGTGACTGTTTGCTGACATCGCACCATGACTGGACAAGACTATTTAGTGTGCATTGGACTCCAATGGCTCAGTGACGTGGCATGACAACTCACATGGATCTGACTAGGCAAAATCTTCCAAATGGCTCCATGTGGCGAGCAGGGGCACTAATTGGACGTGATTGTTCACTGATGGTGTACCATAATTGGACACGACTGTTCAATGTGTATTGGACACGACTGTTCATTGACAGGGTACCATGACTGGACATGACTATTCAGTATGCACGGGGCGCATGCCAAGTGATATATATATATATATATTTATATATATATGTGTGTGTGTGTACTTTCACTAGGATGCAATTTGGACCATCAAATCACGATTGTTGATCAGAATGTGCGATCTGACGGTCCAAATTGATCCGGACCAAGAGCTGCACCCAGTCTGAAAGGGCATCCAAATTTTGATAAATAGACCTCCATTATGAACATTTCAATTACACTATTCAATAGTAAAAATCTGCATATTGTCATCTTATTTCTTCTGTAATTTGAGAGTTAGGAAGCATTGATTTGTTGGTTGGAACTTAAATTTTGCGGTGCTGCATACTTCGACTTTTTCATTATGTCCCATTATGTTGCCCGAATTTCAAGAAAATCAAACACAACTATATGACAACACTAAGTTTATGAGGTGGTCTCACATGAGACCTCCTTAAGGAAAAAAAAACTACGCATTATCCACACCAACAAATTAAAGCAAATCAAGGCCCCTCAAAGTTACTCCCCATTCACATTCATAAAAGAGATACGGACACAATTGCCCAACATTCCAGAAAAAAGACATACTTATGCTCCGGATATTTCTTGGACTTTTTTACGCTTCCGCCAAATTTTTTGGATTTTTTAACATTGTCGTTTCAAGGTTAATTGTTTCAAACATGTTTCAACTTTCAAATATGTTCCAGCTAACAAAATTTCATTGAAATAATAATAAATTTTATACTCAAAACCTTATAAACAATCAAGAATATACACACGAACAACACAAGTTAAAACAATACATATTGAAAATAACATAGAAACAACACATTAATAGAAAAACATAATTCATCAAATCCATTGATAAAACTTCGACAACAACATTGAAACAACCAAGAAACAGTAAAACAATATTGAAAACTATATAAAAGACAACCCAGAAAACAACAGAAACAATGTAAAAACAGCACAAAAATAATAAAAGCTTAAAAATAGGTAAAAAAAATTGCATTGAAATATCTACAACAACATGGAAACAACCAGGAAACAACAAAACAACATTGAAATTTATTAAAAGAAAACCCAAAAACAACATGGAAAATAATACAGGAACAAAATTGAGCTTAAAAATAGGTAAAAACTGCATTAAAATATCAAACATAATAGGAAACAACAAAACAACATTGAAAACAGTATAGAAACAATCCAGAAACAATATATATAACAACACATGAACAAAAAAGAACATAAAAAATTAGTAAAAGTTACATTGAAATATCGAAACAACCAAGCAACAATATAACAAGTACAACCAAATTATTCTCATACAAGAATCTTTCAAGGACAAAGTATGAAATCTAATCACTGGAACAAAGAAAGGGTTCTTCAATCTTGTTTTCCTCCCATTCTCTTTCATCACCAACAAACCTCTTCCAGAAACTATGGTCCCTCCAGATTTTATCCATCTTTTCAATCGGTACATTCTTAGTCTCGGGCAGTAAAAAGTAAACAAACCCAGTCATGATAGCCACCCACATCCCGAAAAAAAAGAAAGTTGCAGACTTCAAATGACAGAGCATAGCTAGGAATATCTGAGTATCTGACCAATAAGGAAATTGAAGAAAAAACTTACTGCCACAGTTATGCTTTGTGCGGCAAACCTTTTTTCTAGCAGAAAAATTTCATTAGTAACCAGCCATCCTAACAGGCCCCACGAAAAACCAAAACCAGCAAGATATATGCAAATCAATATCACAACTATAATGTTGTACCCTTTGCTCAATTCACCATGATCCCCCAATTTGGCTGCCATTATTCCACCAATCATAATTTGTGGGATCAACATTAGAATCCCACCAATTTGGAATATAACCCTTATGTAGGAGTGTTCATTTTTCGAATGGATCCAAAATTCGATTCGGTTCGAATTCGAATTTTAGTTTCGAATTAGGATTTTTGAATTTCGAATCGAATTTCGAATCAACTCAAATTTCGAATATGAATATTTGAATCGAATAACGAATTGAGGTTTTTTTTTCGAATTCTATTCGAAAATCCTAATTCGAGGTGAAATTCGACTAAATTCGAATTCGTATTTTGATTCGAATTCGTATTACAATTCGAATTCTTATTTCAATTTGGATTCATAATTTAATTCAAAATTTATATGTATATAATTCACACTATACATAATTATTTAATGTATATATGTAAATTATACACATGCATTTATAATATATATATATATATAAATGAATAAAACACTAATGTTTAAATGTAAATATAAAATTATAAATATATGCTCTTTCGTTCTTGTTTTTTAGTTTTTTTTAGAAATTATTATACTTAATAGTATGTGAAATACATTTTATATTGCTTCAAATTTTTATCTTTAGACCATATTCAAATAATCATTTTTTGTGCTAAAAAATATATTTTAGGTAAAAAATTATTTCGCTCTTACACTCTCACGTGGAGGCATGTGGTGAAATAATCTAAGAATATTTCATCAGTTATGTCCATTGTATGAAAAGGTACAAAACTTGTGTACATACACTATACAACATACATTATACATTTATACAATATTCTTTGACTTTTTTCCTTTGTTTTAAATTCTTAATACAATATTCATTATATATTATATATTGTACACTATATTACATATATTTATCTTCAGATCATAATAAAATAATAAATTATATGATAACACACACTATATCTCTTTATCTACACACATACACAAATGTTGATTTTTAAATATTTGAACTATAAGCACTTTATCAATTTGATACCTCATATTTGAGTATAAAAGTTATTTATCAAGTAACTACTGCTAGTATAAAATTGACACAAAATGATTTATTAAATTTATATAAGGGAGTTCGTTATGAATTTATAGTCTTTAGTTAAATTAAACAATGAAAAATGGTTAGCCGATAATTTGTAAATTTGAAAAAAAAAATCTGGAATTTTATTGGGTATAGTCCAAAAATATTATGTTATGAATCCAAACGTTATTCACTTTATCGATAAATTTGGATAATTGGATTGACTTTCAATTCGATTCGGAAATCGAGATATCCAATCCGTTTAAATTCGATTCGAATTAATCGAATTAGGATCGAATTTCGAATTGAGGTTTAAAATGTTCATTCGATTAAATTCGATTCGAGGAAGTCGAAGAATTCGGAATTCGATTCGATGAACACCCCCACCCTTATGCCTAGTTTATCGACAATCAAGGACGAAAAGAATGTCATGAATGTGCCAATTATTGATGCGATCAATGATGACAACAATGTGTACTTCCAAAATCTACACATAGTTGGAAACCGAAGTTGAAAGCTCCTCTGTATTTTGGGGGTGCCATTTCTGAGATATACAAGGGGACTGACTGCCGAAATTGAAAATACGCAAAGTTTTTCAATGTTAGTCATGTATATAGATAAAAGTATTATGCACATATCATCAATCAGAGTATGAAACTAATTAGAGTAAATAGGAAAATATAGCCATGTTGGATAGATCAACTTCTTTTCTAACCTAACATAAAATAAACTATGAAATAAGTTCTCACATTATGAATCAACTTCTTTTCTAACCTAACATATAAGAAACTATGAAATAAGTTCTCACGTTATGAAATAAGCTCTCACGGTATGAAATAAGTCATATCACGGTATAAGATAAGTTATCACATTATGAAATAAGTTATCACATTATTACATTATGAAATAAGTTCCACGTTATTAAATAAGTTCTCACGTTATGAAATAAGTTCTCACGTAAAATAGTCATATCACGGTATAAGATAAGTTATCACATTATGAAATAAGTTATCATGTTATCACGTTATGAAATAAGTTCCCACGTTATGAAATAAGTTATCATGTTATCACATTGTTGGATGCAAATTGTCATTGTTCTTGCTGGCCAAAAGTAAATGGGAAAGCAAGCCACAGTTTCATCCTTCGTCCTTATTTCTCATTTCTCAAGTTGATCCAGAGCCCATATCATTAGTGTTAATGTTATCATTATTGGCAAATTTGGTCTTTCTGCACAGTGCAATATCTGGTGTTGTAACTCTGGGATGCAACACTATCTACACAAAATATGGGCGGATTTTTTACCAGATTCTCTGTTTTTGGTTTATGGCTTGTATTCTATTTTGAGAAGATTTCTGATAATCTTGGATATCTTATCTAGATTAATTCAGCCCATATTATTGCCATTTAATCTCTTTCCTTATGTCTTTGTTATCACCCATAAGGAAATTATTTGTTTTTGCTGATTTTCTTTTTTAGTTTGTAACCTCCAGCTGGAAATCAGCAAATCACTTGATTTCAGCCATGAAAGATCAGTTCTATACACTATAAAAAGGGAGTTCAACACCTTGAAGAAATCACACAGAAAAATACTATTTGGGCTTATTGTTCTTCTTCAAGAAAAACTTGTGTCTTAATTCTAGTCTGCGGGAGAAGATAGTGAAAATCTACGGCGTGGATTGACCCAACCGTTCAAGGAATTTGAAGTTGGAGGGATTCCAACAAGGTTGAAGTTTTTGGAAGAATTTATCAGAATATTAGTTTTATACGAGTGTTGGTGTATAAGATAAACAGAGAGTCTTTATGCTTTACGTAATGTAACGGCCCGCCTTCCAGATCGACGATTGTCCCCACAAACCAACACGAGTCTTTCCAGCGCGCTTTGTCCTCACTCACGCGCACCCTGAGAGCAGCTTCCCAGGGGGTCACCCATCCCATAATTACTCCGGGACAAGCACGCTTAACTTCGGAGTTTTTATGAGATGACCACTAGAAAAGAAGATGCATCTTGTTGGTATGAGTAGTACCTACCAAATCTTTTAAGCTCTCCTCAACTGTATAGTCACCTACCTACACAGTCTCAGAATCTCCTCTTCTTTAGGTGTGGGATCGGTTCATTCATGTCCCTCTCCGCCTAGAAGAGCCGCTCATTGTCCGTGCTTTCTTGCACCGGCGATCACTCCCCGCCCTCTTCGGCCCCGGGCGTCACAAGCCCACCAGCTTCCGCTGGGTTCATCTCCGAACCACACCTTACTAGGAGAGGTCTCGCTCTGATACCATTTGTAACGGTCCGCCTTCCAGATCAACGACTGTCCCCACAAACCAACACGAGTCTTTCCAGCGCGCTTTGTCCTCACTCACGCGCACCCTGAGAGCAGCTTCCCAGGGGGTCAACCATCCCATAATTACTCCGGGCGAAGCACGCTTAACTTCGGAGTTTTTATGAGATGAGCACCAGTAAAGAAGATGCATCTTGTTGGTATGAGTAGTACCTATCAAATCTTTTAAGCTCTCCTCAATTGTATAGTCCCATACCTACACAGTCTCAGAATCTCCTCTTCTTCAGGTGTGGGATCGGTTCATTCATGTCCCCCTCCGCCTAGAAGCCCGCCAGGAGCTGTTCATTGTCCGTGCCTTCTTGCACCAGCGATCACTCCCCGCCCTCTTCGGCCCCGGGCGTCACACGTAAATCCAGTCGTATTTGTAATAAATGTTTGTTTTCTAATATTGGATTGTTTCTTCTCTGGGCGTGGCCTCGTGCATTAAGATTGAGGAATCTAAGCACGTTAAAAATCCTGGTGTCATTTTTTATTTCCGCTGTTCAATCTGTTTTTATAGTGCCTGTGTTAAGTGTTATAACACCACTTTCTGACACCAAAGATTTTTATTAACACTCACGAAAATCAGGTTATATTGATTAATAGAGCAACATGGCAACATATTTTATCAATTAGTTTATATCTTAATCAAGATAGAGAATGCACAAGACTAATAATTATACCATATTGAATTTTGGGGAAAAAAATAGGGATAAAAACAGTTAACCCCCCAAATTATTCAGGTTTTTACACTTTGCCATACGAACTTTGAAACGTTACAGTTTGCCACCTCAACTTTACAAAATTTTGCACTTTGCTTAAAATTCCAGATTTACCCCTGGTTTCATAAAAGCTGGTTTGCAATTTACCCTCTAAACTTTAAAGTTGTTGCACTTTACCACCTGAGCGATAAATTTTATTGTACTTTCTACATTTACTCCCCAAGGTCTTGCGATCCTCGAAAATGGTATCAGAGCTTAGGTTTATTAAGAACTTTTAGTTATATTTATAAATTTATGTAATTAACAATTGATGAGGAGAATTTCTCCGATAATATGGATCTAGACAATTGTCTAAGATGTACACCTTATAGGACATATCGTCAAATTTTGACGATGTATGCACAAGATCACCAAGACAAGATAGCATATTGGAACAACCAATATGTTGGAAAGGAACTTGCAGGAGCCAATAGGGAAATCTTGAGACACTGCGAGAGACAAGCGGCATATTATATGAGTATCTTTACAGTAAACCAGATATTATATGTCGATCTGATGAATCGTCAGGAAACAGTCCATGAAAATGCCCATCAACAACCACCATATTCATCTACCAATACAAGTTCATCAGATCCAAAACCAGATGGAGACGATGGTGAAATATCAGAAGAAAACTTTTGAAATCCTTCAGGATATTCAAAAATGAGTCAAGAATCTGGAAAATAGACCAAGTTCATCCGGAGGAAAAAAACGTATTGATTTCAGAACGGTACCCTATTTACACCAAAAAGGAAAACCACCAAAGTTATACGAAAAATGACAGATGATAAGAAATTTATCGCTATCATCAAGGGAAATTCCGTCACAAACTGGAAGTGATGGATATGGAAAAGATAAATCTTAAAGATCTACATGACCTTACAGAATCCTTCGCAGGATTAGGAATTGTAGATTTAAAGATGAACGCAGAGATGGATCAGCTTTGGTTATACTTGACCAGCATGGAAGACCACCTCTACCATCGCCAGTAAATCCCAACATTGCAGAAAATTCGGGTTCAAATCATGGAGACCAGGATGAGAGAATGCCTCACGTTGGAGATTTCACCACTGTTCGCCTATTTTTATAGCTTCACCGCAAGTGTACGGATCAATTTATAAAATAGGATTTGCAAGGTCGAATCCACAGGGATTAATAAATTAATGTACTAAGTATTGGATTATAATAGTCCTATTTTTATCTAAACTATCGAAATTTGAAGGTTTGGTTTTATTACTACTAAAGCAGAAATTAATCCTAAAATAACAAAGGAAAGAGTGATTAAAAGATCAAGTATGAATGGATGGATTCCTGGGTTATGGTTTCAATTAATATCCCACTTTTATGCTCAGGTTAAGCAAACCAAGGTTAAACATATTCTTCTCTATAGACCAATCACCAAAGTAATTTACCCCCTCTCTCGAGATGTATGTAAAAGCGTTGATTGGAATATCTATGTTAGCATCTCTACTCAACATGAGATATCCAACTCCCAAAAGTTCAAAAGATTAAAAGATCTCACAAATATTCACAGACTTCTCAATCATGCAATCTATTTGTGTCAAGTACTCAAGATCTAGTATTGAAACTCATCGGTTAGAATTATGGATCAATACATCAAACAAGTTTAGATCAAAGGCCTTTTGATAAAACAAGAATTAAAGCAAAGTACTTGAATAGAGAAAGAAAACATTAACTTCAATTATCCTTAATCATCACATAAAAGTGTTTATTAATCTACTCCTAAACCCGGGAATCACAAGAGTTTTAGCCAGACATTGAAAATAAACAATTCATAGACAAATTATCCATAATCAAAATCTAACTAATTGAAATAACGATACGATGGAATGAGTGACTCGGGGATGACGACGATCTCTCGATCTATCTTCAATCCTCGAAGGTGTGGTTGCGGTCTTGATCAATCTCTCGAAGTTTCCGATGGAAAATTGCCCTTTTCTCTGGTTTCTAGGGTAAAAGTCAGCGTCCCTCTGTTTGTGGCCGCCCCGGGTCTATTTGTACTTCGTTTGGGTCGAAACCTAGTTGAAAACGAGTCAAACTCTGTTTTTCCCGCAGAGGAGCACGGGCCGTGCCATATGGCACGCCCGACCGTCTTGCCGGTGCCGCAAACTTGCTCAAACCGCTGAAGGGAGCACGGGTCGTGCTCATACGCACGACCAGCCCGTGCTCCACCCAAACGGCCGAATTTGCTTATGGGGTCTTCATAAGAGTTGTAGCTCTCTCTCTTAGCTTTCCGTAGCCACTTGAATCATCTCAATATCAATTTTGTAGAGAGAGTTATGGCTAAATTACTAAACTCTGCCAGTGCTGGAAATTCCAGACGCGTTTGGACGTTCCTTGAGATAAATCCACTCGTTGTTTGATCATCCATGCTTCTTTTGACACACGAATCATTATTATGACTCTAGACTCAATATAATTGGCTTCCAATTGGGTGTAATCGCTCGATTCTTGATGTTTCTAGGTCGCAATGCTCGTAATTGTCACAAAATCACTCCAAATATCGTTAAATTCCTACAAAACGAGCAAAGCGTAATATCTTTTCCACAAAGAGCGAATATATACCATTTCATATGAGTTATTGCATGTTTATAAACAATTATAGCCATAAATATGCCATAAAATACATGCAAAATACATGTCAATCAACCACAATGAGTGAACCTCTTGCAGAAACTCGACCACCTTCCAGAAGGCCAAATTTATATAATACGCCTTATGGAAGATCGCAGCTCAATCCGATACATCCATATGGATTGATGCTAAATCTGGACATCCCAGATTTTAAAAATCGAGAAGTTCTTACAAAAGCCACACCAAACGGGGAAGTACCATACAGATGTTGCAGCGGTCTTTTTACAGACAGTGAAGCGAATCGATGGCATATAAACAAGAAATAATTCTTTGCAGTCAGAAAGGCTTTCAAAAAAATGGCCTTTATTTTTACTGGCTAAAAAATTTACTTTAAAAATTGATAATTCAAGTGTCAAGGCTTTTCTGAAAAACAAAATCGAATGAAAACCAGAAAAGGCTAGATTACGTAGATGACAAGCTGAATGTCAATATTATGATTATGATATTGTCATTATAAAATTTCATGAAAATATTCTTGCAGATATTTTGACACGAGATGGAAGGACGCGTTGCTGATGAGGTCCTTAAACGAGTAAGACATCTCAGGAAAAACCTGGAGAGTCTAGAACGAGATTTTGGGACGTTATGTCTCAATGAAAAAGTTACTGGATGACTTCAATAAGCTGACCAGAAATCCATTTCTAGTCAAATACGAGCATGCCCATTCGTTCAAGGATAATTGTTCTTAGCGCTGCAAGGGCCTCTCCTCTAGGCCACATCCCTATGATGCAAAAAGGGGGCGAATAGAGAATGGGGCACTAACCCGAAGGTTATGGACTCAAGTACCAGAATCACAAGTGTTGCAGGTGATGCATCCCCTGAGGGTGTACAAACTGTAACGAATGTTGAAGCTCCAGTGTCACAACCCGAGTCTTCAAGTCAACCCAACACCTCTGGGGTTAAAGAGGGAGAGTTGAATCTTAGGCCACAGACAGGCAAATCTAAGGTTCAAACTGATGATATTAACATTTCTCCAATGCAGGTATATCAACGACAATGGGAGAAATTGGTTACAAGAAGAGGTATGAACCCAGAAAAAGCAATAATTGATATCTCAGGCAAGTATCCTAGAGTTTGGATGAAAGCAGGAAGTCATCCAAATGAAGTACAAGAATGGTATACTTTTGGAGCTTTAGCTTCAATATATACTGTGTCATCCGGATTCCCAGAAATTTCAAAATTACCAAAATGGATTGGGAAAACAGTTTACGAGACTTGGGCCAATAATCCACATTTGGCCAGAGGAGATATTTTTGAACTGTATTTTATCAGTGCAGCTCCCGAACCAGCAAAGAAAGGCTTTAATGAAGCTTTTCATTTCATCAAGCTAAGAAGACCAGATGGAAATGCTTTAAAATACATTAAGGCAGTTTCACCGGAAGAAGTACCTTTATTAGTAGGAGCAATTACCGAAGACGAAGCTTCTACACGGCGAGCATGGGGTCTTTGGGTTTGTCTAACAGAAATGGACAAAGTCAAATATCCATTCAAGTTCTTTCAGAATTCAGCAAATGGATCTTTCCTTTGGAATTCAATAACAGGATCAACAACAGGATTTGCAGAGGAACTTTTGGAGACAAAGAGAAGAATTCTCTGGGAGAACAAGATTCCGACTAGCAAATAAACTTACCGGAAATTCTGTAATATGGCGTATGTTGGCTGTTGGATTGACCGAATCTGTCAAGCATACCCTGAACAGAAAGAACCCGAGTTTGGGAAAGGATTCCGATCCAAACCCGACCGACAAGACCATGTAGCTGGAAAGGACAAAGACCCAGCTCACAAGACGCGTTATCCTTGGGGACCACGCAAACCAAATTTTTAAAAAATTTCCCGACAACCATCACATGGGCTGAGTCACGCGGAAAGAAATGGAAGATAACTGGCGAGGCAATAATTCAGGAGTATGACGTAAGCAGTGACGTCTTACATTCAGACAAGATTTGAAGTCCGCATCTGAAGTCCGGACTTATCTCTATAAAAGGCATGAGTTGAAGGAAGCTAAGGACATCGAACATTTCCCTTAATTTTCTTATAATAAATTCTGAGAGAAAATTTGTAATATTTTGAGTGTTTTAGTTTTAAGTTTTATGTATTTACGAGTGCAAACCTCATATATGAGAGGCTAAATAAGTATTCTCCTCCCAAAAGGAGATTACTGATGTAATAAATATTTCTATAAGTTCTTAATAAAAATGGGCTTTTTGCTTCAACATGTGTTCATAATGTTCTATTAATTCATCCCGTTTAAGAATTACTTTATAGCCTGGAGTAGAAAACAAACCAAGGCTGTGCTGAGCAGTTGCTGAAGGAGTCGGATAACTTGTAGATCATCTTCCATGTTGGTTGAAGTTGAACAGTGTGAACTATTTGTCAAACGGTCTAGGGGCAATAATTTTCCGGCTGGTGGTGTTGCGAGCCATCTCACCCAGTGCTGTTTTGGTCAAAGAAGGTATGAATTTTAAGGGATTTATTAATTTTACGGAAGCATGTTGGGCCTGATACGGTCGTAATGGACTATTTCATTTTCAGACCTTGATAAAAGTATGTCATGTTGAGTTTATAGGCTGGAAACAAGTGACAGAAAATAAGGGCTCTCATTTCTCGAAAAATCTGGAAAATAAATTATTTACGGAGTAAAATTTTATGTTTATTGTTTAATACAATAAATTTATAATTATGTAGTAGTTTGCCACAAATTAAAGGTTAGAGGGATAAATAGAACTATTGTTATCAAAAATTGTCCATAGTGGGCAAAGTGTAATAATTTTCATAGTTCAGGCTGCAAATTGTCACGATTCAAAGTTTAGGTGGTGAAGTATAAAAAGAGGTAAAGTTGGGGTGGTTAAGTGTAATTATCTCAAAAAAATATTATAATCCTGAACTTTGGGTGTTTTAGCTTTGCAATCTAAACCTTTTTTTTAATGCAACCTTAAATACACGAGTTTTATTAATCCCAACTTCCGGTGGCTCTTTGGCCATCTCAGCCCACTGGAGGTTAGGATTAATAAAACCCGTAGTTGAAGTTGTATTTTCCAAAAAACATAAACGCTTCAAAAAATGAGCCATGCCACAGACGTGATGCCTTTTCAAGCAATTTGACCAGCCATACTAGAGGATAGGATTAATAAAACTTGCGTAGTTGAGGTTGCAAAAGAATTTAGATTGCAAAATTAGCCCACTAAAGGTTGGGATTAATAAAACATGTGTAGTCCAAGTTGCATTTAAGAAAAACAGCTTTAAAAATGAGGCATGACACGCATGTAATGCCTTTTCTAGCGATTTGACCATCACCGGCTACTGGAGGTTAGGTTTAATAAAACCAACGTAGTTGAGGTTACATTTTCAAAAGAAAGAAAAATTGGGCTGCAAATCCAAAAAGCACCCAAGTTCAGGATGAAAATAAAATTTCCCTCGAATTTTCAGACACTCAGCAATCACCGGAAAAACATTTTCCCGGCAAAAAGGGGAAAATTACGAAAATAGTCCCATAAGTTATGGCCGCTCGTATTTTAAGTCGCATAGATTTTGAAGTTTTCATCTTGGTCTCATATGTTTGTGGTATTTTCGTATTTTGGTCCCATAAGTTTTAGTATAGTGCAATTTTAGTCCTATAAGTTCCTAGTAGTTGCAATTTTGGTCCTCACAGGCCACTTTACTTTTTCATAATGCCCAAAATGTCCTTATTTGTTCAAATAACTTATTTGTCTAAGTCTTAGCTCAAAAATGGGCTTGGTAGATCGGCTCTGGGAATCACTTTCGCTCCGCGGGTACCCGCCTGCCCCGCCTATTTTTTTGATATATTTAATATATATTTTGCTGATTTAATATAATAATATTATAATATAATTTTTATCTTTTAATATTATATCTAGCATTTATAAATTGAAAATAACAACTTTTGTAAAGAATATTTATCAATATATTAAAAAATTATTTTTTACTTTTTTTCCCTTTTCCTATTTAAGTTAATTTAATTCGGGAGGTTGCCTCGCCTCGCTCCGTTCTAAGGACAACGTGGGTCTGGGCCTTAAGATACCCGCCTTGCCCCTCCCTATTGTAATCCCTTATGGAAATGCATGGCCCATCCCAGCCCGAAAATTCATTTTGTGCACGAATATTGTCGGGTCGGATCAAGTCGGGCACACGGGCCGATCGGGTCGGACCAAATAGACTGCATTTTTTAGCCCTAGAAAATCGCAGCTCAACTCGATCCAAACCCCGGGGTAGTCGGGCCTACCCACGGGTCGGACTGGATTTTGCCAGCTCTAATACGGGATGTATTGGATCTAGTTGCGATTTCCCATATGGCATGTTGTACATTTTTGGCCTTTTAGCCTAATTTGTGCGATGGGCTGAAATTGCCACCTCCAAAAAAATATGGGACTATAATTGGTTACTTCTAAAAGTTATGGGACTAAAATACTATTTCTTGTATGACTAAAATGCGAATAACCTTACTTATGGGACTAAATTTGCAATTTTCCCGGCAAAAGAAGGACTAATGTGCAAAATATCAGAACTTAGTGTATGCAAATTAGTAATATACCAAACTATCGGACCAAGGCGAAAATTGCAATTTTCCGAAAAGTGAACAGAGGCAACCAACCTGGTTTACAAAACCAACCCCAAACTCCTAGTAGGATACGACCAAATATGAGCATGTAGATATTTTCAGCTGCGCCTCCAATGGCAGCGCCGCAAGGAAACGCAACTCCACCGACGATGATAGACCGTTTGCGGCCGCAGTTCTTAGTCACCAGTGAAACGAATAAAGAAGCAATAAGGCCAGCATATAGATTGAGGGCGTGAAAGATGTCAAAAGTTGGCTATCAAGTTTGCAGTAGTTGCATATCTTTGTGTCATCGTCCATTTTACTATAGACCCCTAGGAAGAATTTCTTCAAGAATGGTTCCATTGATGTCACTCCACCTTCACAAAAATTTTACAGTGTTTTTTTTAGTCTTTTTGGCCAATTGAAAATTTTTTTTAGCCATTTTTTTCAAACACATCTTTTTTAGCCATTTTGGGGTGCGAAAAGACATAACTGCCCTTGAGTAGTTTTACCAACACATTTTCGAGTGAAACCTATCCAAACCAAACAAACAACTCAAGCGACAGTAGTGACCCCCAAATCTTTCGAAATCGGTGACTTGAACGGCGACAGTGATGAAGACGGTGGCGACCGAATCGACGTCTAACCAGGTAACCTCCAACTCCACCTTTGTTTGATTTAATATTTTTTTTGTTGATTTAGTTAGTCTATAGTTGTTTTAGGTTAGGATTTGTTGTAGTTTTTGTAGAAATTCTAGGGTTTTATATGGGATTTTGCGTTTGAGGGGAGCTTGGGATGTTGTTAATGGCGGAAGTGAGAGGGGGGAAGAAGACGACGGGCTAGCGAGTTACATGTGTAACTCGAAATCAAGTTATTTTTGAAGTAACTCACAATACAATTACTTTTGGATTGCGAGTTAAATGTAACTCGATTTCGAGTTACTCATGTAATTTCTTTATTACAGTTTCTAAATGCATCATTTGGATTGCGAGTTACATGTAACTCGAAATCAATTCACCTTTTAAGGTGACTCGATTTCGAGTTACATGTAACTTGATTTTGAGTTACATGACAACAAGCCATTAACTGAATATTTGTGTTTTTTTTGACAAAATTGGCAATGGAAATGGGGTTCTGCACAGAATTGGAGTGGAAAACTGAATGTATACACCTAGTGCCACTTAATAAGGGATATCACCATAGAGTTGATAAAGTCGGGCAATTTAGATGAGTTTAGGAACGTGCCATTTGCATTTTTGGACTTCGACTCTGACGCATACTTGACCTCGAAGGGTATGCTCCGATTGCTCGGTAGACAGATCTTGGTGGAGGGATCTGAGACGGGCGACTTGTGGTCCCATGTTGGTGGGTGGAACCTCAGATTTGGGCGACGAGAGTTTGCGATGTTTACGGGGCTACACTTTGGCCCCTCGGCGATTGACCCATGCTCCTCACAGTATATCATGAGTATATCGATAGTATTTCGATGGGGAGTCCTTGATACCGACGAATATATTGACGTATTTCGTCAAGGGTCGTTTCAGAGAGCGACCAGAGTAGAATCTGAAGATGGTGTTTATCTTGTTCATCACGAAGTATTTGTTCGCTCTCGATCCGCGGGGTACTGTCTAGTTATGGTTGTAGACTTTGGTTGAGGATGCCTCGGGGTTTAGGGCGATCCCATGGGGCTCCTAAGTGTATGGGAACCTTCTCCATTATCTTGATTTTGGGATCCGAGCCCCTGATCATCCTGAGAGAGCAGTACAGTTCCATATATATGCCTACTTCTACCCTATACATGTATATATAATTTAAACACGTATCACTTTTAACACGAGTATTTCATATTCTAATCGGGTTCATTGCTTATTTGTTTTTTATTTGATACAACTATGGGCATTTGAGGCTATTCCTTTTGTTGGTCGGGACCTTGCCCAGGCCTCTAGGTTGGATGGCTATCCTAAGGGCAGACGAGTTAGATGCCCCAAGAGGGCCTTCAGCGTGGTGGCGTTATTTGACAGCCCCAAGGTAATTTTATTGTTTTTACGAAATCATATGAGTAATAGTGGTATTGATAATATTTTCTTTGTAATTAAGCTAAAGTTTTCCTGTTTTTTTCACAGACAAAATATGCACCGGTATAACCCACCGAGATGGAGTTACGACTCCCTTACATGCATGGCATCGATATGGACATGTCACACGGATGGATGATGTCCATATAGATCATTTCTCATCTCAGGTTGCCCCACTTGACCCTGACGCTATTGGTAGGAGGATTGTTCTGGAAGCGGGGCGTCTTCTTTGCATCGGATCGCCTCTCGCATCTCGGCGTCCGAAGAGACAGATGACCCAGTCCCAGCCTGCACGTATTGATGATGATGATTATGATAGTCAGGCTGAGGATATTGATCGTCCTGCATGTTCGAGTCGTCCTTTTCAGAGGGCCAGCCTCTACCCCCACCTCGACGCTCTCCACCCCCGTCTCGACGCTCTCCATCCTCACCTCGACGCTCTCCACATACACCTCTGTCTTCTCCACCTCCACCACCTCCACCTCCACCTCCTTCTGGATCTCCCGCGGGAGCTCCTCGTCCGTCATCACAGGCACAAATTGCACAACAACTTTGTGGGATCGACCTCCGCCGCGAGCCATTCTACCCGGGTATTCTTACAATTGGTGAAGAGAGTTGTAGGTCGGGTGATTGACCGTGCACTGGTTCATCAGAGAGAGGTCATACGAGCTGATATTGAGTCGTACTTGGATACACGGCTGCCTGATTTGATACGTCAACTATTGCGTGAGCAAGAAAGCTGCAGAGTGAGTCAGTCACGAGCACTACGATTCAGAGTCGGACACAGATGATCCATCTCTACGCACCAGCCACGGGACTCATGGAGCACAGGGGCAGACAAATACCGCTCAGACATCAGACTTTCTGTATAGGGTATGTATATGTTAGGCATTTTATCTTCGACTTGAATTCGAAACTTTAGTTGAATTGGAAATGATGTTAATAATACTTCAATTGCTTATATTATTTGTTAGGACACTAGGCTACCCACCGCTGCGGAGGGTTTTTCACAGGCAGTGCCTAGTGATACTCCGCGTGGCACACCCCCGTCCCCACAGCTTCCACCTGTCGTAGTTGTTGAGCATATCGGATAGTCTGTTGGGGATGCTGCTGCAAGGGCCGCTAAGGGGGCCAAGGTAGGAGAGATTACTCCCGTTGCACCTGTACGTCCTGCCCGCCGCCTCCGTATGCCGTCAAGGTACCTACAGTCTCCATTTGTAGACGTAGATGAGCAGAGGAGCAGAAATCGACCCGTAAGTAGTATACTCGGTTCCTGGAGATGCCTGACCCCCCAGTGTATGTTCTGTATATTTTGTTTGTCCTTAATAATATTTCATTTCAATACTTGTTAAATTGATTTCTTTGATGTCAGTCAGCCGAGATGTATGGCTAGTGCCGGCTTGGTATCAAGGCCCCTCGTACTTTTGAGAGATTGAGAATGTAGAGGAGGATCTGGCCAATAATGTAAGTAGTTTTTTTAAGTTTTTATTTCATTTCAATTAATAATCTCATGTTGTTCAAAATGTTGCAGCATATTGATCCTTATCTCGGGGTCCTTGCTAGAAGATTGCACAACAGGGTCCGACTGCACCCTGTGTCAGAGCAGACACTCTGAACATCCAATATTGTTCATTTTTCTTGTAAGTTTTTAATTTGAGTTGATGTTCATTAAACATACTTTCTATTGTTGATACTAATGATTTAAAATAAAAATTATCTACAGATCCAGCTGAAGAAGGCATGGGATCACATCCATACTGATGACACGGAGTGTCTGGGTACCTACGGTGGTAGTAGCTGCCGTACTACTAAAGGTGGCATGTACCGACAATCTAACTACAAGATGTGCATGGGGAGTGTCCAGCATGGGGTCAGCCTTGGTATGATGTCCCATATGTAAGTATTAGTCATGTTATAGGTTTATTACATCTTACTTGTAGTTCGTATTAGTCATATAATCCACTTAAGAATATTTCATTTTATTACTTGTAGATCGTCTTTGTATGTCTATGCTCTGGGCATTGGGTCGTATGTTGTGTTCAACTGATCGATTGGGAGATTCAGCTGTACGACCCATTGTCGCATCAGATGGATGATCCTTTTGACCCGACCATCTTTTATCACCGTCACCGCCAACTACTCCCGCTTCGACGTCTTTTTCCTTGATTGCTCACTGCTTGTGAGCATCGCGGGATTCCGATTAGATGCAATATGTTTCCCATTAGGACGATGCCGGCAGAGGATAAGTTCATACAGATGGATAGCCACAGTTGTGGCGCGTTTGCCTACATGTATATTGAGCGTTTGTTGGGTGAGTCCATCCCAGTGGATCAGACTGTAGATACCATCTGCGAGTATCAACGGAAGATGGCGTTGGCAATTTTTGCACACAGTCAAGAGATAGTACCTAGGGATTAGTTTATACTTTGTATTATATTGACTGTGTATATATTTGTTGATCGATATATTACATCATATTTTGGTATGCGTTGGTGGTGTTGATTGTGTTGGATGTGTTGGTTGTTTTGATTGTGTTGGATGTGTTGGTATTCAGGTTGGGGTATGTTACAAGTTGGTTTGTGCAGCTAAGAGAGGGGTCATGCTAAATTTGTTTCTTATCTAACTCAAAATCGAGTCACTAAGACTCGAATTCGAGTTACACTGACTCGATTTCGAGTCATATTGACTCGATTTCGAGAAAACAAAACTCGACATCAAGTCACTAAGACTCGATGTCGAGTTAGATAAGAAAAAGTTTACATTTAAACAGAAACAATGAGTAAGTGCAACAAAGAGTTCTTTCAAATTTAAACAGAAAACAAGCAACAACAAAGATTAAGATACACCATAGAAGTTAAAATTTAAACGGACTACAGTGCTAGAACTTAAAATACAGCATAGAACCAAACAATTTAGTCTACTTAGGTTTGGACTTTGATGAAGTTCCTTTCTCAAAACGGGGACGCTTAGGCAAATATCGAGGGGAAGGTGTCCATGGAAAAATTTCGACAACTTCCTTCTTCCAAGGCTCCAACTTGAATAGCAGGGTGAGTTTGTCGAACAGGGATTCCCCGTCTAACTCGTAAGCAGTTGCCAGGGTTGCATCAACCTATATAAATAGACAATTAACAAAAATTAGAAGTAAATTGTAGTGCTTGAAAATATGTATAAAAAAGTAAAAAATAAATGAACTTCAAATTATTCTGCCCCAATCAAGCCGATTCTGATGAGTATAATGAATGAAATCTTGTTTCTCGATCCCAAACAACGCTAGAAGTGGCAAGCATATTAGCGAAAAAGTTGCAGCGAGCTTAAAGATGCTTAACACGTTGATTCGCCTCAGAAAATGTGAAAGTTTTGTAAAACAACGACTTCAAAAGAGAAACCCACCGACCTCCCAATCGCCTTTATTCAACTCGCTCACAAGAAATCAACAAGTAGGATATCCATAGGCATTGTCCACATAGTTTTCTTTTCATTGTAAAGCACATTAAGGAAAGATGAACATGTATTACTCATTTTGATGTAGATGGATGAAAGATGGAAATGTATTCCTCGTTGACGGGGTATTTATAGAACAATTTACCTTATTCATAGTGATCAATGAAAATCTCACAAGGACAAGAAAATCACTGAAAAGATGAAAGTATTGTATGACAAGAAACATCAATGAAAAGCTAAAACAAAAGCTCATAAGATAAGAAATATCAATGAAAAGCTGAAACAAAAACTTATAAGACAAGAAACATCACTGAAAAGTTGAAACAAAGTACTTTATCATGTGGACACGACAATAGATCAAGCTGAAACACTCGGCAAGTACACGTTCTCTTTGCCAAATCAACAACAAAAGAACGCACCCCATCCCTCATAGAATAAATTAGGCTACTAATTGGTGACACGTGCATCTTATCAGCCAGTGCACCTACTTCTGCCAATCTCTTAGCTGTATCTGTGGTGACTTCATTGTTCATGTTTTGGGCTGCAATTTGACACTCGTGGAACCACTCCTGAATGAGGTTTTGAATAGAATCGAGCAACAAACAAATGGGCAATTTTCTCGACCAGACAAGTGTAGCATTAAGAACCTCTGCTGCATTCGATGTCATGAACCTATAGCATCTAACTGGACAACATGCGCGTGCCCACCTTTTCGTTCCAGCCCAAACCAACTCCGTTTAGGCCTTTTCGTTTGCATTTTGAATCAGGGTCATTATCTTCTTGAATCTTTCAGGAGAATAATTGTATGCAACCTTTTGTTATAAGGTCACCACTTGAGCTCGATAATTTCTGATATTTTACCTCAAGTGATATATGCATATATCATGCACATCGTCAGGAAATACACTGCCAACTACATTCTTAATACTTTTATGAAGATCGGATACAATGAGCATATTTTCAGGGCATCCATATGTATTGCGTAATTGCTTCATAAACCATTCCCATGATTCGTCCTTCTCCTTATCAGCCACACCAAATGCTAGTGGAAACACTTGTTCATTGCCGTCTTTTGTAACCACAACAAACAACACACCTTTAAACTTGCCCTTTAGGTGTGTACCATCAACAACAATAACATGTCTACAACACTCACTGAATCCTTTAATTGACGTATGTAAAGCAATATAAACATACTTGAATCTATCATCGTCATTAGTCTCGTGTAGCGCAATTGTACCAGGGTTCTCTTTTTTCAATATGTACAAGAATGCAACAAGATCCCCCAAGACTGCAAGTGGTCACCGTGTATGTAGCTATAAGCACGATACTGTGATTTTAGTGCTTTGTTATACAAAATGTCTATCCCATGTTCAGCAGACAAATCAACAATAATATCCCTAGGTTTAAGGGATCGTCCCTCCTTTAGTAGTTTTGGCTCAAACAAGGCTCCAATAATCTTCGAAGGCAATTGTCGAGGAGCATGTCTACCTAAGGTGGCTTCATATGTATGAGGTTGCTCGAATTTAGTCACATTCCAATTTCCTCCTTGGATAGTGTTTGCACGAAGTAAGAAGGTGCATCCTTTATGTTTGCAAACAACCTCATAACGTGAAGTCGAAGACCGGGTTGTTCTATACTCCACACGATGGTGCAGATGGTAGAAGCCCAACTTTGTTACCATTTCTTCCTTAATTTCAGGCTCAATGTTAGGTGGTTCTTGTGGAATGGAATTAGGGTCGGGATACTGATAAGATGTTCTAGGAGCCATCCAAGCATATTTAGACCTAACCATTAAGAGCTCCGTATGATCAGTGTTCTCATTATCTCTTTCTTTGGCATCAACAGGAGGTACCTTATGGATTGGAAATCGTCTATTCTGAAGAACATGCTCGTCATTGTCTCCTATGATATCATTGTTCACATCATTCCCTTCATAGTCATCGGGAACAAAATAGTCATATTTTTCCCACCAAAGTGATCATAAATCAATCGACGGACTAGTTCATTGTCAACGTCGTACTCTGGATCATCATCTTTTTCCTCGGATGTGTCACCAACATCATCATACCGCTCAAAATCATCATTAAATCCACCAACACCACCCCCACCACCACCATCATCATCATTATCACCATCCATATGATCAATACTATTGATTCTCAGTTGATGCTCCAAGATATGAGATTTACTTGGACAATTATTGGGCAGTATATATTGCACAGGCGTAGCTCCAAGGCTCCAAGGTTGCCCCAGGGGTTATCCCAGGGAGGCCCCTCCGACGATCAAGTCAGCACGGTGAACGAGAGAGAAAATAAGACAGTAAACGAACACTGAATGCATAAAGAATGATTAATTATAAGTTCATTACTTACAGTTAATAGGAGGGACATTTTTATACCTGGGAGATGGACTCCGTGGGTCAGGTAGGATAATTTCGCCTATGGGTCAGTCCACGTAGGAGAAAACGACCATTTGGGCCAAAAATCAAATTCCTTTGGCCGGTTTAATTATCAAGAGCCTATTGGGCAATTAATATTAAATAAATAAAAATATAAAATAAATTATATTTAATTAAATTATGAAATATCATTTTTGTCCCCAATATAAGCCCCTAGCTCTGGTGCTGCTAATCTGTAGAAAATATCAGGTTTGGCTTGTAGTATATGTTATCTTGTCTTTGGAGAATCTTTGACCACTTTGCACAAGAACACTTTGGAGTTGAGGCTTGTGACCATGTCTTCTAAAGGTAAATTCTCTCTCTACCTTCCAACATTTGATTTTTTTTGCGTTATAGAAGACTTAGTAAATTTCTTACAAGTGAGAGCCTGAGAGGTGAGGAGAGACTTGAGGTGAGAGTTGATGGAGAGGTGTGTTAGTCCAAGTGGCTACAATAATCTAGAAGGAGGGTGAATAGATTATGCCGATTTTTCCAATTTGGCCCTCTTTTTCGAATGTAAGAATGATAGCAAGAATGTAAGTGCGGAAATATAAACAAAACTCAATGAATAGAGCTTCACCCCACCTAGGGACTACGTGCTCTACCACCCCAGTATATCCGGGTTGGATTTCGAAAAAGAAAAAAATTTATTAATAGACACCACACTATTACAACCTTTACCTTGAAGAGTACCACACTCTTCTTACAACACCACCTAAGAAGATTACCACAATCTTCCAACAAGAAGAGCACCAAACTCTTCTTCACCTCGAAGAGAACCAAACTCTTCCAACTCGAAGAGCACCAAACTCTTCAACCAAATCAACCAAACGTGTTCTTGCCAAAAGAACACTAACAAGGATTTCTTGTTTTCGATGATATTACCAACACAATCAAGATTACACTTTAAATGAAATATTACAACTCAAAAGTGCAACTGTAATCAAGAAGGAAAGCCTAATAAGCAAGATGTGAAAGTGATAAGCTTAGGCTATTACAGCAAGAATGTTGAAAATAAAGACTTAGACAAATTTGCAGAATTTCTTGTTGTGTTGCGTTGTGTTGTTGTGTATGATCCTTCAAATCCTTCATCTATTTATATGGAGAGCCTTCAAGATTTGAACTCTAACATAGGCTCCTCCATCTTCACTTTTGTCTACAAAAGAAGGATTGCAAGATGCACAAATAATATACAAAAATGATAAAGTGATAAAAGTAAATCTTGTTCTCTCCTATTGGCTCAAAATCCTCTGATTTTGAGCGGGTCGACCAGTATAAAAGATTTAAAATTAAAACTGTTGAGTTTGAAATACACACAGGCCGACCAGGGGGGTCGACCGGTCGACCACTGTCGACTTGTCTCTGAAGCCAATACAGAGGGAGCAAGTTTTGGACAGAAGACACGCACATAGGTCGACCATTCCCTGGGATGTTTAAGTTTGAGAAAACACAATTTCAAAGGTTTAGCCACCGGTCGATCAAGAGGGGTCGACCGGTCGACCCACCGGTTGACCTATTCCAGGGAGGTTCCAGTCCGTCAAAAAATTCCAACTTCATCTTTCGGGTTCCATTTTACCTTGATGGTATCCGATAATTGTTACAAAATACTTTAAAACATAAAAATCAATTTTTATATCGCCCAAAAATATTTGTTTTGAATAATCGAAAATATATTTAAGGTGAAATCATCAAAATTAAAAATAGTTCATTCTAACAAGGTGGAGTGCCTACAACATAAAAACAAATTATAGTTACTAAAAATATAATTTATTTTTAAAAATTATATAAGTATAATGTCCAAAACAAATTGATTTTTCCACAGGGTGCCATTAATTCTGTTTTTTTTTTAAAAAATAGATTGTAATTTAAATTAATTTTCATATATATTTAGTTTTTTGAATTTTCATATCCAGTTACTTCTTAAATTTCTAGAATACATGTTATTATAAAATATTTTTTTAATTATAATAATTTTAAAAAAAAATAAGACGAATTTCGGCGGAAGAAGATGGAAAAAAAGAAAAAACAAAATTTCTCTTTTATTTATAAATATAAAATATATAATTAAACCACTTTTTACCTACAACAACAGGTCAATCGTTAGTTTTGGAAGGAAAAATAACGGTCCGTTGTGAAAGTGATTAACGTCAAAAACTTAAAGTAGTAGAAGTGATTAAGTTGAAATATTGGCTACCAAAACCCAAAGGCAGTAAACTCCAGGTACCAAAATTGTAATTGTCCCTTTATTAAAACATTATCTGATCTCATTTGAAAGTGCCGTTTAATAGGATAAGAAAAATGAACTATGTTGGGTGTTTTGATAAGCCAAAAAATGAGGAACAAAATTGATTTATTTTGAATAAGAAAAATCTGATGACTTGAGTGAGTAGTATTTCAAGGCTTTGAAAATACACATTTAGAGATGACCAAGTCAATTTATTAACTGACAACTTTTGAAATACCACTAATATACAACAATATCCAATATTTTCTATAAGAAAAAAAAATTACATCCAATATCATTGAGAGTTAATTACTTACCTTGGATAAAATAATAATATAAATAAACTTTTATTACAAATAACTTCAAGAAGTACCTAGAGACTAGAGTGCACGAGTATTCACAGGAAAGCTCTTAAAGGAGCTTTAACGTAATCCTATTTCACAATTTAATCCATATTTTTTCCTTTTTCTAGTATAACCTGTTGAATTATATAAACTTATTTTATGTTTAATTGTGGTAGATGAGTTTGGTAGTTGAATTTAAGTTGTTGGTATGGTAGGTGAATGTGGTAGATGGAAATAAAAGATAACCATTGGATTAAGGTTGGTGAGAATCAATCTTAACCATTGATCTATATGAAGTTTTAGTATAAATAGGTGGTGTTGTTGGTTCATTTTGTATCAAGTTAAGAAAAGAAAAACAAGTGAGTGAGTATAAAGCTTCTAAGTAATATTTGAGTTTAAGTGAAGTTGTGGTGAGGTGTGTCTTATAATATTTGAGTGATCAATAAAATTATGTCTTTTGAGTGGTAAATTTCCAACAAAGTGGCATCAGAGCCACGGTTGTAAAATCTCGTGAAATTTTAAGTATGCTCTGTGGTTGCAGCTTTGCCTGATCTTCCACATCAGAAAAAATATTTCTTGAGATTTTATACATAGTGAGATCAGGTTGAGAGTATTGAGTCAACTCATAGAGTTGACCAAATCAAGTTGATAGTTGACCGCGAGTTGACCAAGGGTTGACCGTTGACCAAGTAAAAAAAAATTCAAAGATTTTTTTCAGTCCATTTGTTAGTCAGAATCTTCAATTCACATGGCGAGTGTGGCATCATTCCAAGTTCCACAACTTAAGGGAAACGACTTTGAAAACTGGAGTATCAAAATGAAGGCACTTCTCGGAGCACATGACGTATGGGAAGTCGTGGAAAAATGTTATGAAGAAACTAAAGACGAGTCAACACTATCCTCTACAGAAAAGGATAGTTTGAAGGACTCGAGAAAGAAAGACAAGAAGGCTCTCTTCCTCATCTACCAAGCTTTAGATGATGATGGCTTTGAGAAAATCTCAAGTCTTACTCTCTAAACAAGTGTGGGATAAGCTCCAAGTCTCTTACAAGGAGAAGAGAAAGTTAAAAAGGTACGACTACAAACATTGAGAAGAGAGTTTGATTCACTACAAATGAAAGAAGGTGAACTTGTTTCTGATTACTTTTCTAGAGTTTTGACCGTTTCTAATCAACTAAAAAGAAATGGTGAAAAACTAGAAGATGTAGTCATTATGGAGAAAATTTTACGATCTTTGGATGCAAATTTTGATAGTATTACAACTATCATCGAGGAAACTAAAGACCTCGAAACTATGACAATTGAACAACTTCTTGGTTCACACGTGCAAGCCCATGAAGAAAAAGAAGAAGAAAAAGGGTGTTGCGATCAACTTCTTAAGACAAGTCCAAAGAAACCAAGAATGAAGAAAACTTCCACAATAATGAAATCAACGTGGAAGAGGTCGTGGACAAGGAAGAGGTCGTGGCCGTGGGACGAGGTTGGAATTCAAATAATAATTTCAACAACAACTATATGCAAGAAAAGTTCCACAAGAGGCCGTGGAAGAGGAAATTCATACTCGAGGTATGATAAATCTCAAGTTCAATGTTATAATTGTCAAAAGTTTGGTCATTACGCTAGAGATTGTAGAAATCCCAATACTCGAGTTAATGAGAGCCAATTTGGTGGAAGAAAAGAAAAAGATGGTGCTAATGTTTTGCTTCTAGCGAAAACGATAATGGTGAAGGTCAAGATGACACATGGTACCTGGGATACGAGGAGCTAGCAATCATATGTGTGGGAGACGAACAATGTTCGTAGAACTTGATGAATTTGTAAGTGGCAATGTCTCTTTCGGTGACGATTCTAAAGTAGCCGTAAAAGGAAAAGGTACAATCCTTATTCGCTTGAAAGTTGGGAGGCATCAATTTATTTCTAACTATGTTTATTATGTACCCACCATGAAAACAAATATTTTGAGTGCGGGACAACTCTTAGAGAAAGGTTATGATATTCATTTGAAAGACAATAACCTTTCTATAAGAGACAATATGAATAACTTGATTGCCAGGGTACCCATGTCAAGAAATAGAATGTTTCCGCTCAACATTCAAACTGATGTAGCAAAGTGTCTCAAGATGTGTTATAAAGATTCATCATGGTTGTGGCATCTAAGATTTGGACATCTCAACTTTGGAGGACTCGAGTTACTATCCAAGAAGAATATGGTGAGAGGTTTACCTTGATCGGCCCATCCCGATCACTTTGTGAAGGATGTTTACTTGGGAAGCAATTCAGGCAAAGCTTTCCAAAAGAGTCAAACTCCGGATCCCAAAAGCCACTTGAGCTCATACATGCGATGTTTGTGGTCCTATCAAGCCAAATTCATTCGGTAAAAGTAATTACTTTCTACTATTCATTGATGATTTTTCAAGAAAAACTTGGGTTTACTTCTTGAAACAGTCGAAGTGTTTGAAGCATTCAAAAAGTTTAAGGCGGAGGAGAAAGAAAGTGGTCTTCACATTAAAGCCATGAGAACGATCGAGGAGGAGAATTCACTTGAAGGAATTCCAAGAGTTTTGTGAAGCAAATGGAATTCGACGACCACTTCATTCCCCGAGATCCCCCAAAGAATGGAGTTGCGAAAGAAAGAATCGAACCATTCTCAACATGGTACAAGTATGCTCAAAAGCAAGAAAATGCCAAAGGAGTTCTCGGCGGAAGCGGGCGTGTGCGGTTTATCCGTCAAATCGCTCACCAACAAGAAGCGTGTGGGGCAAGACACCACAAGAAGCATGGAATGGGAGAAAGCCTGGTATTTCTCATTTAAGAGTTTTGGAAGCATAGCTCATGTACATGTACCGGATGAACAAAGAAGCAAGTTGGATGATAAAAGCGAGAAGTTCATCTTCATCCGGCTCGACAATAACTCCAAAGGCTACAAACTATATAACCCCATCAATGGAAAGATAATCACCAATCGAGATGTTATCTTTGATGAAGAAGGCGAATGGGATTGGGGTACACATGCCAAAGATTACAACTTCGTTCCTGAATTTGAAGATGATGAACAAGTAATTGTTGAGCAATCAGGAGAAGAACCCATTACACCACCAACATCACCATCATTTTCACAATCACCACCATCTTTCCTAGTTGAGAGAAATGAAGAGCGTATGAAGAAGCCCGGGAGAGCTCTATGAGGTAAATCGATAAGCTCGAAAACCTCACCCTATTTTGTCCGTCACAGATTGTGAGCCAGTGAACTTTGAAGAAGCTACTCAAAATAAGAAATGGGGAGATGCAATGGATGAAGAAATTAAATCCATCAAGAAAAATGACACTTGGGAGATTGCTCAACTTCCCAAAGGTCATAAAGCAATCAGTGTAAAATGGGTGTACAAGGTGAAAAAAAGAATGCCAAAGGAGAAGTTGAAAGATACAAGGCGAGGCACTTGTTGCAAAAGGTTATAGTCAAAGAGCGGCATTGACTATGATGAGGTATTTGCTCTGTTGCACGTTTAGAAACCATAAGACTAATAATTTCTTTGGCAGCCCAAAATAAGTGGAAAATACATCGAGATGGATGTAAAGTCAGGCGTTTCCTTAATGGAGTCTTGGAGGAAGAAGTCTACATTGAACAACCAAATGGGCTATGTGGTTGAAGGGCAAGAAGATAAAGTCTTGAAGTTAAAGAAAGCTCTCTATGGATTGAAACAAGCACCGAGAGCATGGAATAGTAGAATTGACAAATACTTGCAAGAGAAAGGCTTCACAAAATGTCCATACGAACATGCTCTTTACATCAAGAACAAGGATAATGATGTTTTAATTGTTTGCTTGTACGTTGATGATTTGATTTTTACAGGGAACAACATAGGCTTGTTCCAAGAATTCAAGAAGGCATTGACAAAAGAGTTCGAAATGACTGACATTGGGTTGATGGCTCACTACCTCGGAATCGAAATCAAGCAGAAGGATGATGGGATTTTTATCTCACAAGAAGGCTACACAAAAGAGATCCTGAAGAAGTTTAAGATGGATGATTGCAATCCAATAAACACACCAAAAGAGAATGTGGATTGAAATTGTGCAAGGATGATGAAGAAAATAAAGTGGATCCAACACTTTTCAAAAGCCTAGTTGGATGTTTGAGGTACTTAACTTGTACAAGGCCCGATATTCTTTACGCATTGGACTTGTGAGCCGCTATATGGAAAATCCAACCACCACACATTTCAAGACACCCAAGAGAATTCTTCGTTACCTAAAAGGTACAATCAACTTTTTGTCTCGCTTTATTCATTTCTAATGATTATAAGCTAGTTGATACGATGATAGTGATTGGGCCGAGATACGATGATCGAAAAAGTACAACCGGCTTCACATTTTTCATGGAGATATCTTTGCTTTCACTTGGGCATCGAAAAACAACCAATAGTCACTCTTTCAACATGTGAAGTGACGTGGCGGCTACATCATGTGTTAGTCATGCAATATGGCTAAGAATTTGTTAAAAGAATTAAGCATGTCACAAGAAGATCCAACAGAGATTTATGTTGATAACAAGTCAAAATAGCTTTGGCCAAGAATCCGGTATTTCATAATCGAGCAAGCATATTGATACTTCGATACCATTATATCGGAGAATGCATTGCCGGAGAAGAAGTTCAAGTGAAGTACGTGAAGTCGCAAGATCAAGTTCTTGATATATTTACCAAACCATTGAAGTATGAAGACTTTGCAAGATTGAGAAGTTCACTTGGGATTATAAAATAAGTTTAAAGGGGAGTGTTGAATTATATAAACTTATTTTATGTTTAATTGTGGTAGATGAGTTTGGTAGTTGAATTTAAGTTGTTGGTATGGTAGGTGAATGTGGTAGATGGAAATAAAAGATAACCATTGGATTAAGGTTGGTGATAATCAATCTTAACCATTGATCTATATGAAGTTTTAGTATAAATAGGTGGTGTTGTTGGTTCATTTTGTATCAAGTTAAGAAAGAAAAACAACAAGTGAGTGAAAGCAAAGCTTCTAAGTAATATTTGAGTTTAAGTGAAGTTGTGGTGAGGTGTGTCTTATAATATTTGAGTGATCAATAAAATTATGTCTTTTGAGTGGTAAATTTCCAACATAACCAAACCAAATCAACTCTATATACTAAAAGAAAAAACAAGTTGCCACATGTCTTCACCTAAGCAATTTGGTACACGTGTCAACACCTTATTCTTCCAAATCCATGTGTCACCTTTATATTTAGCCACGTGGCACACCATGCCACCACCTTATTCTTCCAATTATAAATTAATTTACTATATCAATTTATCATCAACTTAATAATTAAATTTCATATTTCCGTATATAACTATTAAAATCCAATCAATCATTTAATCAGCAAATTAAATAATCTCAAAAATCAAGGATATAAAATTAGGAAGTTATTTTTGAATTTGCAAATTAATTCTGATTTAAATATTATTATGATACAAAAACCAATGATATAATTTCAATTATTATCTCTAATACTTATTATACTTTTAATAGTGATTTAGATCATTTACGGGTGTATAACAATTATATTAAATATCTTTTTTAAACATGTCAAGGATTCATTATTTTTATCATAACTAATTTATTAGCTTTTGTGCAAAAGCAAACTACGGCAAAGTACTTGAAATTAGCACAAATAAACAATTTTATAGAGATTTTTTCCCTTTCCAGAAAACATGCAAAGATTGAAATTGTATTCATTCAACCATTTGAAACTAATACGGCTTGAAAATCCGTTGTTGTGACGAGGATGTTACACTTTCAAATAGAGCAAATAATGTAGATTACAAAGAAGTTTTTTAGAATTTGAAGTGAACGATTGTATGGAATTCTTCTAAATTTTGAATTTCTTTTTTAGTATTTTTAATTATTATTTTGGATCTCTTATAACTATCAGAGTTTGTAACACAAATTTTATTTTTTGACAAATCCGTGTAACACACGGGTATTATTCTAGTATATATACTAATATAAGTGTCGTTTTAAGAACAAGTTATTCTAAGGTTGCCTTAACGGATTAATTATTTCCAGCAAACATAAAATTTGTCTATTAAACCTTAAAATTGCCTTTATTTAAAATTATTATTTCCAAAAAAACAGTGTGTAAATTTTCACGACTCTTTTCAAATTTTCACTATTCAAAAATCTAAAGTCATGTTTGTTTTATCCTGTTTCCACTAAACACTCTCACATTTATAATTTTCAAACATTAGGAAACCAATACATCATCATCATTCCTTATTCAAAATATGCGAGTCCTAAATAATTATCTATCATTATTCATTATACACGATCTTCTTACAATTGAAATATGTAAACATGAACCCACAACTAACAAATATATATAGACTCTATTTTTTTTGAATAAATGCAAAAATATTATTAAAAAAGAAAATATAATGTACTGTTTACAACTTACAAGCCAAACAACTAGCTTTAAAAAAAGGAGTCTCGTTAAAACCTATCAAAGTAAAACCCATTGGGAAAAACCTTTGATAGGAAAAAGATTACCCCATAAAAGAAACAACAAAAATAACTTAAAATCTCAATCGAAATGATGGACATTTATTTCTAGAGAATTTTCGAAGGATATTGGCCTGTATTTGTGTTGCACGTGCTTAAGTATCCTCCTGATGGTCTGATGTATCCTGTGGAATATCGGCCCAGGATCATCCAGCCACAATTGCCATAGCGTTCATAGCTTCTGACGAATCACTTGAGTGAATGACAATCGGAGCAGTTGAAGAGTCGCCTAACACATTCTTGTCTTTCACACAAAAGCCAATACAACATTATTGAAAACACATTCTTGTCTTTCGTACAAAAGCCAATACAACATCGAAAACTCAATTGAAAATACTGAAACATGGAAAAACAAATTCGCGAAAACAAAACCAAATGAGTCCATTTTATTTTAATTCTGCTCTGTCATTATAGTGACTCAACCCCGAGCCTCTTAACTGAAAAGTAATGTCATGGTCCCTAGGCTAAACCCAACTGTTAACCATTTAAGCCCATTTCTGTCGGGAACTTACCAAGAAGTTAACACCTATTTCACTTCAAATATCATAGAAAAGCTTCTCAAACAGCTCCATTTGTTCTTTAGGCAATGATAGTGCATACAACACGCCCCCATCATTTGTGGGATTAGGCATCACATAAGTTATCCCATCAGGTGGAATTGCACCAGCCCCCATATGAACAGGCTTACCCCATCCAAAATCTGCATCATACATCGGTAGCTTAGACCAATTGGATATCAAAAGATTTGGGCACTTAAAAAGGTGCATCCCACGGGAATGGGCATCAATTTCAGACGGCAGCAACTCCAAGTAATCAATAGCTGACCTCAAATAGTCATTGTCCATTCTGGCTATTGTGTTATGAATTTTACCAACAGCAAATTTCAATGGATTTGATTGTAACTCACCACACAATCCAATTGGCAAGGCTGTAAAGATTACATTCGCAAAATAGCCCTTTGGGAGTGGGGGTTGCAACCTAAACCGCTCGTCGACCGGAATAGACAACCAGGTTTCTTGATTTTCGGGCAGCCCACGAGCCTTGCACACACAACGCCACGATTGCCCCGCCAGCACCTCATACGTGCTATAAATGATTGCTTTTCCATCATCGTCCTCGTCTTTGCAATTGGCCTTTAGGGCATTGGGGGTTGCAACCTAAACCGCTCGTCGACCGGAATAGACAACCAGGTTTCTTGATTTTCGGGCAGCCCACGAGCCTTGCACACACACGCCACGAATGCCCCGCCAGCCCCTCACGTGCTATAAGTGATTGCTTTTCCATCATCGTCCTCGTCTTTGCAATTGGCCTTTAGGGCATTGAGGTGGTCGCGTGTTAGCTTGAATGTTGAAAACACCGTTTCGTGGACCGCATCGGAATGGTTGGTGTCGTTTTGAGGGGTTTTGATTTGTGGAGAGCGTGAAATTCAATGTGGGTGAACCGAGGTTGGGTGGACTCGTGGGCGGAGATCATGTCATCCCCGAGAAAGGCGGGGTGGTGATGTTGAGACCCCGTGCTATATCGGACCATGTGTTTATGAAATGGATAGCAGAATATCCATCCGATATGTGGTGCTCATACCCGACACCTAAGCAAACTCCACCGCATTTGAAACGAGTTACCTGCATGGTTGTTACTATTCAGACGAGATCTCATATTCCTTACAATTTCAATTCACCTGATGAATGTAGTTACAATTCAGACGAGATATGATATGTATATCGTGTTTCAATCCACTAAGTGAATACTTATGATGCTATTATTGTACATGTGACATTCAATACTCGTCAATCTTATATCACAAGGAATAGGAGATCGAGACTGCTACAATTAATATTTTATAACTTGGATCATTTAAAGTTCCCATAATACAAATTAAAGGAAACCTCTTTCTAAATACGCCCTAATTAACACTAATTTTTCACGGACTTTAGAGAGGGTACTGTTCGGCTGCAATTCTCATCATCTATTACAATTGATATTGCATTTTCTACTGCAATGCCATTAATTTATATCAAATGTGTATATATATTAATTGATGGTGTCGGTTATTAAACTTGTAGTACATTGACGGTATTGAAATATTAATATATGAATTATTAATTGTAACAAAGGATCCAACTAAGTTTATTAAAAAGTGCCTTATAAGAATTTATACATATTATATATGTGTTTGTAATTTATATTCGATCTATTTACTTTATGTGAATATATGTGATTTATGTTGTCACCCATATTTCCTAACTATATAAATTATTACTGTTAGAATACGTTCCCAATTTTAATGGGACATATTCTTGACAAATTTTAATTTAGGGTTACTGATTTTTCAAGATCTTCGACCTATAAAAAGCACTTTGATGGTTTGGTACTTGACATTTCGGAGTTACCAATTTAGTACCCATACGTCATATTTTTTTAATAAATTGGTACCTATTCACTTTTAAGAACGAAAATGCCCCCAAGATTTTTTTATTTTTTCTTAACAATTTAAGTTTTAATTAGAATTATTAAATTTAAAAAATAAATTTAATTAAGAAATAACTTATTATTATTTGAATTAAATTATTAAGTTCTTAATTGTGAAAAATAAAATAAAATAAAATAATTTTTTTTGAAAGTTCGATTAAAAAACTAATTAGAAATTAATATATTAATAAAAAATTGATATAATTTTCTTATTTACTATCTTAATTTTAATTTTTAAATTATTTAATTTTCAGTTTAATTATTTTTTTAATTAAATCAATTGATTTTATAATTTAAATAAGTATACACAAAAATTTATTTTGAGTATACTTATGTTTTTTGCGGGCATTTTCGTCCTTAAAAGTGAATAAGTACCAATTTATAAAAACAATATGAAGTATGTGTACTAAATTGGTAACTCCAAAATGTGAGTCTGAAGCCAACAAAGTGCCTATAGATCATGTACTAAAAATCAATAACCCTTTAATTTATTACTCGTAATTCCAACTTAACCTCTCCAAACCTGAACCCTAAATCAACTGAATCAACCTGAGGAATGACCTAATCAAGTTTGAATATGACAGAATGACACGTGTACATGATAACATCAGGATTGTACACGCGATATTTGCACTAGTTTACTAGTATATGATAAAACATTAAATGGAATAGAATATCTCAATAAATTGAGGTAATTTTAATTTGCCTCCCAAATTATATAAATTGAACTTTTATACATGCATGCACCTGCAACAGCACTATCGGGTACGTTGAAATCCCCAAGGAATAATCCACCGTCGGAATAAGGTCGAGCTCGGGCTTAGGCCCGAAGTCACCTAAGTCGCCCATCTCACCATCGGCCTCCGCCTCCACGAATAGCAATCCTTCGCCGTTGCGGTTGATCTCAATGCGACCATTGTTGTCCATTTGCAGCCTCCCCGCTTACTCGGATAGAATTCGACCATGGCCCGGCTGAGCGCCGCCTGAGCACGGCTGGAGTGAAAAAAAGTCGGCCCCACCGGTGAAGCGATAGAAGTAAAGGGTGGGAACGTGGTAATCTGTAGGCATTTGGATGTCCAAAGTTGAGAGCCATAGGTTGGTTGTCGGCCTTAATTCCAATGGTTTTACCATTGTCGAGTTGGTCAACTTGATCTTCATGGTAGGGTGTTCTCTTTTTCTTTCCCCTTTGAGATAGGTTTAGGATTGTTCTATATACCAAATAAGCAAAAACAAGTTCTTATAGAGTGAGTGAGTTTGTTTCCATTTCCAGGAATAGAAATGGTAGCATTTTAATATGTTGGGATTTACAATAAATTAATGAAAAAGGGATTGGATAAAAAATTGGTGTTAGATCCACCGCCTCCACATAACACAAGCCATCACAAGAGGTGGAAAAATGAGTTGTTGCCTTATTTTATATTACCCATAAGATACTCAATCTCATTGTTTATAGAGGACATTGATTAATTAGAATTCGAAATATGCTCGTCCCATGCACCTCATTTATTTGGGTTCCAACTTCCAATGTATATAAAGACTTTCCAAAAAAAAATATGTATATAAAGAAAGCCAACTTCCATAATGTTAGCTGACCAAATCATATAATACTGTTGGAGACATGGTAATAAATTTGAATCCAAATACTATTCATTTCATAATAGCTGTTATTCGTGAATCGTGGTTTGGGGAAAAAAAACATGTTCGACAAATCTCGTCAACATAACCAAATTTGTCATTAAATTTATGATTAATTTGAAAATATATTGATGTGTAATTTTGATTGTAATTGTTTTTAATATTTAATTATCCATTCACTGCCTTACTACACACACAAAAAAAAAAAAATCCAGTCGCCAGCAAAAATTAATTTTTCTACTAAATTTTACAGTTACGTACAGAACAAAATAAAAATATTGTTTTTGCCTAAAACTATATCGACAAATCACTAACAATTTTAAATATACCGTCAGAAATATTTTAGGTATTTACCAATATTTTTAGATTTTATTGGTAAATACCTACAACGATTTTATACCTATAATATTTTAATACTTGAAATTTGTAGGTAATTGGTTTTTTTCCTTTTAATGGGCCTAATCAATAATTTGGGCCTAAATTGGATCATCAACAAATTATTGATCTACAAGGCCCAACTCATTAAGTAAGACCCGTAAGACCAAAGTTTCGAATATAAATAGTCAATTTTCATTCATTTGTAAGGTATACGATTTAATTTATGCATTTACTCTATATGCTCGAGTCCTTTAGATTATTTATTAAAACTCTTCTCAATTCAAAGGTGGGAATTTTCTCTAAATAACCCAAAGCCCTCCCGAAAATTTTATGTTTCAGTGAATCTCACTTCAAGGGTTATCTGTAGATTTTAGCAACATCAAATATCAATACAAAATTCTGTCTATCTTATAATAATTTGCATTTATATGAAATTATCATATATATATATATATATATATATTAAAGAAAAATAATAAGAAACAACTTCATATTATAATATAATCTTATTAAGATTGAAATAAAATTAGAATAAATCACAATATTACTTGAGAAATGTCGTATTAATGGAAGCCATATACATTATATATACGATTCTAACATCCATAAAATATCGTATTTTATTAGAGTTATTCCCTTTTCCTTTGTTTCTCAGATCTCTGGATTTCATCTATAGAAAAAATAGTTATTTGTTATATATACTGTTTCAACCAGCTCCAATAGAAGCTATGGTAATAGACCCATTATATGATGTTATAAAATTTAATCCTAATTCAAATTCTGGTTTTTCTTTATTTGTTACCCATATTTGATATAAGTTATATTTAAGACTTTTTCTTTATTTAGAGAAAAACAATTTTTATATAAAGTCAGAAAGGAGTGGTTCATAATGGCCACGCGTCTTTGTTTAGTTTAAAAAAGGTGGTCCAGTCCAGACCACGAGTCTGTGTTGGAATATCAAATAAAAAGAGTTTATAGTATAAACCAAAATACCGAAGAATGTAAAAGAATACAGGATTTATATACAAATCTTGGAAAAGAAAAAAATCTTGGAATTAAAGTAGAAGAAGAAAAAATAGATCAAAGAATGAATGAAGAAATAATAATTAGAGAATAAAAGAAATAAAGTTTTTGGAATTGCCATTGATGAAACAAAGAAAAGGGAACAAAGAGAATATAGTTGTTGTACTCAATAGTTTTCATTGGATGATCAATATCTTTATGCAATACAAGGTACATTTATACAAATAGGTGAAGAATTTAGATAGACATTTGTCATTATTCTATTGAGTACAAGAAATGCGGATAAGGATGAAATTGACAGTACATATAGGGATGGCGGTGGGCGGGAACCCCGTTCCCATGAGGATCCGCCCGAACGGCGCGGGATTCCCGAAATTCCCCGTGGGGACGGGGATGGGGAAATTTTTTTCCCGTTGGCGCGGGGACGGGCGGGGGGACGGGGATCATACTCCCCCCGCGGGATCCGCCCCCCCGCGGAACCGAAATTAATATATAATATTATATTTTAAATATATATAATATATTATAAATATATCCACATTAAATATAATAAAATGACAAAAATTTTAATTTATTTTATTAATTAGTGTTTTATTAGTTATTTTATATAATTTATATATTTTAAATATTTAAAAATAGTTATTTTTTTAAAAAAAATAATTTTTTCGCAAAAAAAAAAATATTGAAACGGGGGAATCCCATGGGGGATCCCATGAGGGGACGGATGGGGGCATTTTTTCCCCGTTTGTCTCACGAGGGGACGGGGCGGGGATTCCCATGATGGGGCGGGGATGGGGATGGCTCCCGCCCCGCCCCGCCTGACATCCCTAGGTACATATAATCATTAGGCAATCATATGCTAAGGAAGATCATCATAGGATTCAGTGATGATGCAATCTGGAGGTGCCATGTGTATCATCAATGTGATCATGTATATTTTCAGCCTCCCTCAATTCGAAGGAGCCTTTAGGAGCAACACCAAGCTTATTGCGAAGGCGAATGAAGAATTGGCCAGAAAGCGGTTTTGTAAGGATGTCTGCAACCTGATCACGAGAAGGCACATGTCTAACAACAATCATTTTATTCATAACTTTCTCTCTGATAAAATGGATTTCAAGTTCCAAGTGCTTAGTCCTAGAATGCTGAAAAGGATTGCTTGCTAAAGAAATAGCTCCTTGATTATCAACCCAAACAATTGGTACCTTGTCTTGCTTGATCTGCAACTCTCTCAACAATGATTGCATCCAAACAATGTCACAAGTAACATGGGCTAAGTTCCTGTATTCTGCTTCAGTACTTGATCTTAATAGAGTAGGATGTTTCTTAGAGCTCCAAGAAACAAGATTGTCTCCTAAAAACACACAAGAACCTGATGTTGATCTTCTCAATCCAAATCGATGCCCAATCGATCTCAGACAGGCAATTAAATTCAAATTAGAGGAAGATGAGAAGTGCGGTCAAAATCAATTGATCCAAAGAAGATATCTAATAATTCTCTTATTCGCGTTCAACGGGTATCCATGTCACGCCCCAAACGCGACACGACGACGATCAACCACTTAAACAGAAATAAACCCAACAGTCTAGAAAAATGATACAATAATCCCAAGTGAAACAGAGTCTAAAGCAGTGGAAAAATACAAGTACGGTACGATTACAAATACATCCCAACAACATCCAAATAACTTACAGTCCAGAACTAGAAAATAAAATACACATCATATCACCAGCTTAAGTATCAAAGGGTCCTACGCCCTTAAGTTACAGTCGAGAATGGCAAAGAGAAATAAAAGAGTCCAACAACAGTAAAATAAAAGAAAGAAGCCCACCAACATTGATAACAATAGAAAGTAAGTCCAACAGGCGGAGCATGGGAATTCAGTCCATGGTACGTTCAACATCTTCAACAAAGTCCTCTTCTAAAGGTTAGAAAACAGGAGGGGATGAGACAGAAATCTCAGTGGATAGGGTGATCGTGTGCAAGTGTGGCGATATATATAGTTAATGCGAGAAAATCAGTTGTATGAAAATGCGTGAGATATAATGCATGATTTCACACACAGTCCACAAGCGTCGCGATAAATATATTTAAGTAATATACTTATACAGTTTTAAGAATATAGTTCGTGGTCACATAGACACTATGTGATTCAAGCAAGACGGGAGGATTGCGTACGGATTTGTAGCGCCAATCTTATGCAAAACAAGTAACGGTTGCGTACGGATTTGTAACGCCAACCAATGCAATACAAGTAGCGGTTGCGTTTGATTTGTAGCGCCAACCAAACGGGTCCGATTAACTCTAGAATTGTGTGGATCGGGGCATCGATTCCTTCGTTCTTCTTGTAACTCCCGAGCAAGATGGTCGAAGACCATCATCTTATCGCTCCATAGGCAAAGACAAAATCCATAGTGGAGCTAGCAAGGCTCGGATTTATCATAATCATGATTATACCTCAATTACTACGACCCGCTTCCCTTGGACAACTCCGTCCCTCAGTTGCGGGATTAGGACGATGTGGCCGGAAGAGTGGAATAGCAGTCGAGTTGCCCGATTCCATCCCCGATGTATCCATTCCGACTGTGAGCTCGACACACCAAGTTGACTCAGACAGGAAAATAAATACAAGTTCAGGTAATCAACCAGGCATTCGAGTATTATTGATTCAGGGAAGCAGTTCAGGAAATTTTCGAAAATTGCGCGTGGCAATTATGGCGTTGGTGGAGTTATTTAGATGAAGATGATTATCGAGAGGATAAGCAATCTTCGATCTTGAAAGATTAGGTGGAACATAAGTCCCGTTATAGATTCGAAATCGCAAGACGAGGGTCGCCTTCGCGATCGCGTATTGATACGGTCCAAGACGATCCGATAAGTCAAGGTGTTTAAGAAAATAAAATCTTTTATATCATTATTAAAAGTCAGAGGGTCCAGTACTGTTTCTTTAAAAGATAAATAATTTGAGTTAGGTCCTTGTAAAAAGAAATTTTACAATTAGCCCGTTTTGTAAAAATCAATACTTTTGGGGTTAAAAATTGAATAAGTAAATGTCCCGACCTTGAAAAATTATGAGGTCAGTACCTAAATTATCTAAATTGTTCATATATTCAGGTTTTTAAAGTTTTGAGGTCGAGTTTCTATAAAATTCTCATATTGGCCCCAAATTTGTCAAAATTGTCATTTCGGGCCCTAAGTTTAAAATAATCGGAACTCGCAAACCAGAAGGGCTTTTAATGTGATTCCAGCTGGAATATGTCACTAAGATTAGTGGGATATTGGGACAAAAACAGTTTTAGAAAGAAATAAGTATAGGTCCCTTAACCTTTGAAAATCTCATTTTTGTCCAATTTTAAAATAATTGCCTTTAAGGCTTTTAGGGGCCCAATTGTTATGAAATTTGAACATTGGGTCCAAAGTATAATTATGTTATAGTTAAATTAGTATTTCCAGGTGCATGGACTGCATAAGTCCTGGAAATTTCATTTTTGTCCTCAATTTTAATCTTTTACGATTTGGTCCCTCAATTTTTATAGAATTACTTTCCAAGCTCTAAACACTTGGATTTTTGGAATACACTTAAAATATGTTATTTCCAGTCCCTTAAGAGTTAAAATTTTGAATTTTTAAAATAGGGTATGGTACAGTTTCAAAATTGCAATATAGCCCTTAAACTTCTAAAATTTTACAATCTAGTCCTTGGGCTTTTAAGGGTTGATTTTATTTATCTAAAAATTCTTAAAACTTTATTAAAATGTCCGAACATCATTTTGGAACCTGAGTACAGTCCCAAAAAATTAAAACTACAGAGGGGTCCCTTAAGTTTTATTTTCTTGCAATTAAGTCCACCAACTTTCATTTTTTGCATTTTAAGTCCAAAATTGAAATTTAATCAATTATGCTCGACTTGTCCAGGTTATAAATCATACAAAATATGGATTTCAAGAGTCATACATATACAAGTCTATTTCATACAAGCATTCACCAATTATCACAATGAGTGTACATGTATGCACCTATTTTTCAACAAATAGCATTTTTGAGCCATACTTGAGAAATTTTCAACTTGATACAAGAAATTAACATGCAATACATAACATATATATCTCAAGTGCTCAATATCAAAATACTACATGCAAAGCTAAAAAAACACCTAGAAGTTGGAAAAGATTTTTCCACCCACCTTAAAAATGAACTTGTTGAAAGATGAAATAAATCACTCTTGAAGGAAAAGTGACTTAGGTCAGTCCCCTAGGTCAAGGAATACCAAAAATGTATAAGTTAGGAAATGAGGTTAAAAATTTAAGGAAAGAAGGAGGTGAAGAAAATTGGTGAAACTACACTTACCTTGTGTAGTAGATGAAATGAGACTAGTAGAGGTCTTAAAATGGGTCTCCTTGTTCACTCTAAACCCACTTTAAGGTCAGTCCCTAAAAGTTCAAAAATAAAATGGAGTATCAAAATTTTGGAAAATAGAAGAGAAGAAGAAAATGTACTAAAAATCTCATTTCTTACCTTATAGTCCAATTTCTCTTCAAAATCTTCAAAGTCTTGAAGTCATTTTCAAGATGATGGTAAGACTCTTAGTGTCTCCCAAGTCTTCTAAGTATACCTCAAACCAAAATCAAACTCAAAGTTAAGTGAAGATGATGAGCTAGAGAGGATAACAAGATGATTTTTAGAATACAATTTCTTACCTTGTTGAAGGGGTGTTCGAATTTGTTATTGAAGTAGAGGGTGTTCTTGAAATTTTGTTAAGTGTTTGAAGGTTTGAAGAAGAAGATGAACTTATGCTTAGAAAAATGTTGGAGGATTTTTGGAGAGAAGTTGGAGAGAATGGCTTGAGGGATGAATGTGTTGGTAAAATAAAGTGTGATGAATGAAAGTTGAACAAATTTCTTGCTCATCTAAGGCCATTTGGCCGTCCACATGGGAGGGGAGGGAGAAATTTTTTTGTTTTATTTTTGGTAAAAAAATAACTTAGTGGGAATAATTGGGTGATTTAGGAAATAAAATATAATTAGAATCCTTTACTAGGGACATGAAGCCAAAAGCTATGTTTAGGAAAATTATTGTTTGTTGACCAAGATGTAGTGGAATATGTAGGGTAATTTAAATGTAGGCTTGAAAAATAAATTGAAAAATTCTCCAATTTTAATGAAAATTCGAAAATTAGTAAAATAAAATAACAAAATAAAATATTTGGTTTCTTTCTTTTATAAAATTAAGGAAAATACAAAATATATAAATATCCATAATTGAATATTTAGAAATTTAAAATTAAGGATGTGAAATAAGAAATGTGTATTTCAAAGACAACAAATTTCAAGTTATTGGGAATGAATTATAGAATAAGATCAAATATTTGGATAAGTGGTCAAATGTACTCCTAAATTATCGAGGATCTAATATTCCTAAAGTCGTAGTCAATCGATCAAGTATTAATACTGGAGGAGAATATAAAATTGCTAAGCTCAAAAATGCGAAATGCGTAATTGACGTTGGAATAAATATATAAAAGTAGAGTCGCATTTCATTAATAATAGGTTTGTGATACATAGCTGAATAAATAATCACTACATAACACCATATCTCACGTTGTTAAAATTCGGGGCCTCACAATCCAAGGGAGTTTGCATATATTGACTGACTTTATTGACACTGTAGCTGATCTCAGGTCTTGTAATTGTAGCATAGTGAAGACCTCCAACAATTTGTCTATACAACTTGCTATCCACTTTGTGGGACTTCCGTAGATTTAGAAAATGAATTGTTAGTAATCATAGGAGTACTAAGCCTTTAGCACCCCCGCATTCCAAATTGATGATAAGATCTTCTACATATTTTTTTCCGACTCAAGAACATCCCTTTCTTTAGCTGCATCAACTCAATCCCCAAGAAGAAATGTA